>JAMXBB010000002.1:97071644-97533993 GCA_024138015.1 Lumnitzera littorea | reverse complement strand
CATGGTTCCAGTGCAGAGTGCATGGGGGAAGGTGAATTCGAAATGGATTCGGTCGTATAGTTAGGAGTAGGAAACTTGCACGTTTTAATAAATTACAAGGTACTATGTTGGAGTTTAAATCATGATGATCCCTTAAATGTTTAGAAATGTGAAGAATAACAAATATATGTGCCCTAAATGGCCAAAACTTTTCCTCCTCATGAAAAACACTAAGAACGTTTTGCGTTATGGTGTTACATCAATCATTTAGGGATTCAAAAAACACCCTATAGAAATGCATTTATAAGATTTTTGAATGGGTTTTAAAAAGCCATACAGAATAATGGATTAGATTTGAATTTTACAAAATTAGTCTCTGACCTACCTTGATAACATCCCTAAACATCATTATCCCATCATTATGGTGCAATATGTTATGAGTAATTTTTCAATTTCAATAAGAACTAAATTTAACAAAAAAAATAATCAAAAATTGACTCAATGATTCATTATTTTTCAACAATCATAAATGTAAAGGATTCTATTACACGCTGTTACTTAAAGATTTTGTCGGCAACTTCCAATTATTTCATAAAATACATAACATGGGATTATGACGCAAATCATTATATATATAATACTTGATTTTAAATATAAACTTCTTCCCTAATGAAAACAGAACGAAGATGATAAAAATTCAAAGTATTGACGCTGAATATATATAATTTGCGTATGGAAATGAAAAAGGAAAGAGTTAGGTATAAAACTTATTGTCAACGTATCCAAGAAAATATGTGTGGCTGACCACGTGGAAATAAGGCTTTACTGTTATTTCCTTTTCCATATTTATCTCCTCTCATTTTTCATAGTTAGATCTGTACACCAGTTCAACTTAGTTCAGAACCAATCCTATACCATTGATTCATGGTGAGCAAGAGAGTGAACCGGCCCAACCCTTAAGGGGACGAGTCCGAGCTGGTTCAGCAGCCCTTGAACCATGGGGTTTTTTTTTACTTTTTTCAAATTTCCCTTAATTATTATAAATAATTTGTGAATTATTTGTCTTTTTTTCCCAACTAAATCAAAAACTTTATATCATTACTCGTGAATCAAAAATTTTATTTTTAGTCCAATTTTTTTCAATCCAAAAATATTTCATTTAAACTATGTGAACGTGAATGTGTGATGTTATGTTATATATATATATATTGTATACTATATAATATATTACATATAGTATAATATATAGTATATATGCATATTATAGTTAGTATATATATATAGTATATCAATTTTATATATTACATATACTACATACTTGTTTGCATCATATGTATATATATAGTATATTACATATTATATATCAAACATATAGTATGTTTGCATTATATATATTATATATATAGTGTATTATATATTATATATTATTTATATATTTTTTTTATTTTCAGAATTAGCTAGACCTTCAACCGTTAAGCCAAACCATAGGTTCAAAAGGCGATTCAGCCCGCTGGTTCGATGGCTCATCGATTTGGTGGGTTGCCATAATTGAACCGCTTGAGCCTTTAGGGCTCAATGATTCAACAGCTGGTTTATTCTTGCTCAATACAGGCTCAGGCCGATTCTAGATAGGTTCACGATTTAGAACTGGCCCTTACACAAAATCTATTCACAATACATTACCTCGTATTGCTCAATCAAGAGATTAATGGTTGTCCATAGTAGCCAATAGATCTATCCAAAAAATGCTATAATAGTACTAATATGCTATATAAATCAATGAAAGATATATAAATACTAATAAAATTTTTATATATGAATAAATAATACTTTTTCAAAAGTACGTTCCTTTATTATCATTTATCAAAATTTTATTGATATCTATGTATTACTTATTGATTTATATAGTATATTAATATTACTTAAAAAAATTTCCACTGCCTAAGGTTTTCAATTTTTGATTGGGTGGAACGTATATAGTTAGATGCATATCACCAAAAGTATTAAAGGTTAAGAATAAGTTCTCCTTCTAGATCTTGGGTACCTAACTCCTAAAGGGTTAAGGTATGTAGTTGACATTTTGACATTGTAGTTGCACTAAGCCTATCTTCAACCTCTATCTTACTTATGAAGGATTATATTTTATCAAAATTTGTAAGATATACTCAATATATATTTCCTAAAATATCTCTAGTTAGTATAACTAAACTTAGTATAATTAATATTTTATGTAACATAACCGAATCAAATTGTACAGTTAATGGCCAACGAAGTAAATTAACTTAGCAACTAATTTGCTCAGACGATCAAAAAGTAAAATCTCATGACGAGTTGATGACAACGTATATTGGTAACTTGAGATTCGATTTGCTTATAGGCCTTCTTAAACTAATATTATGAGAACTATTAGTTTTGGAATTAGTGTATGCAATTGTAACGTTGTATGATAAAAAATAAATAAATAAATAAATAAACAAAAAAGCAGATTCTATGAGATATCCGATAACCTATAAATCCAAAAAATTAATAAATAGGTTTTTTATAACGACTCGACTCAAAAGAGAGAATGAAGCGTCAACGTTGCAAAAGGATTATTTACACTTAAGCGGAACAGGAATATATCTAAATAGAAAATCGATATATTCATCTAAATAGAAAATGGGGTGGTTTTTTTATAGCCAATCGCTTTTTTGATATTCATCAAACCTGAAAATTAGACAATCATCGTAGTATCTTTTACTATGGAGAACAGATCCTTACACTGGTACCCATGCATCTTAATACTTAGTTGAGTATACATCTGACCTGATAAACAGGTAATCATCATAGTATGGTACCAATGCATCTTAATAATCAGTTGAGTATTCATAAAACCTGATAATTAAGTAATCATCATAGTATCTTTGGCTATGGAGGACGGATCCTTACGATGGTACCCGTGCATCTTAATAATTAGTTGAGCACACTGAAGCATTTTAAGTATGCATTGAAGATCAGACTTGGACCCTTCAGTTCGAAAATATCTAAGGTACCATATCCAAATCAATTCAAACTTGGCTGGTCAATGAGTACCAATCTCAATTTGAATCCCTTTCTAATCACACGATAGGCTTACCTAAAAGTTTTATGCTAAGCTATTTTGTTTCGGGCCTAAAACCCTTTTTACTAGAGAAGTTCAAATCACAAAACCTAATTCTATTGTGTAAGCCATGTAACAGACAAAGATGCATGAAACCATTTCTTTGAACGATGTTCTTTTTTTCCCCAACCTTCATTTTTACAACCAAATCATTTATTGAAATCACTCACCTAAAGTTTTTTTTTAGATACCTCATTTTTGTCTCTTATAATTTAAGAATTTTTTTTTTTTCAATAAAAAGGTCCTAATTTAGAAAAATATAAAAAATAGAAAATTTAGAAAAATACCAAAAAAGTAGAAATAGAAAAAAAAAAAAGAGAGAGAGAAGAAGATAATTTAAAATAGGATAGAAAAAAATTTTGAAATAGCTTTAGTATTTTAAATACTGTTTGGGTCGGATCTTAAATAAAAAAAGAATGTTGAGCCTGAGCTTAAATTTAAACCTAGCCTACGCCAATCTAGTCCATATATCTAATTTAATTACATATATGGATAAGGCATAAGCCAATGACTTAATGAAAAAATACTTGATCTTAACATTGCATGAAATGAAAGGTCAGGGTTTAAATCTTGTAATAGACACATTGAGCCTTTTTCATTTTTTTTACAAAGCACAAATGACATGTGTTGAGTTGTCATTGGGCTACATGTTTGTTGTAGACACATGGCACTACCTGCTTTGACCACAATCTGATATAGTGCCACGTAATGTCACGTCAGCATTTTTTACCACGTGTCTTGCTGTTTTCCATCCTTTCCTTTTCTCGACCAGCTTAGATAGCTCATTTCGTAACCTCTTTTGATTTAGTTTTCTTTGCAATTTCATCAGACATGGAATACTTCAAATGGAGTCTAAGAACACATCTAGATTCACACGTTTGGGCATTGAAATCAACTTTTGAAAATTGAAATTAAAAAAAAAAACATAAATACCTGAATTTTCCTTCTCCTTGAACTTCCTTGATTTAAGTTGTTTATTGAATTTCGAATCTTCTACTTGATCTTTTGGGCAAAAATGAACATCTTAGACAAAGCTTTGACTAGAATTTAACTTCAATTTGTGCCCAATTCAAAAATCAAATCATGAGTCGTCCCCCCTCATTTAATCCCATTTAATGGCATCTAATCTCTTTCCATCTTCAATTCAAGCTTTTAACCTATAAATTGGACCTCATACTCCTCAAATGGGTAGACACAATCACTAAAAACACTCTTAATGGCACCCCACACATACTTTCTCTTTCTAAAACCCTAACTTGCAAAGCTCTTACTCTCTCTCTCTATAATTTCTTCTCTCCACAATCACAATCGAAGGAAACCACCACCACTACAAAAATCCCCAAAATATAAGCTTCAAAACCTAGCCTCTTCCTCACTCCATTATGTCTCTTAACTACATCTTCAAACCACCTACAATCCTAACCCTAACCACCACATGACCTAGCTTGATACACCATCTACCACTCAACTCCACCCAAAATCGATTACATGACTGACTTCATTGCATTCAAAAACCCAAGAGCGGACACTTCATATACACCCAACAACCACCACCAAACTCGGACAACGACCATTACCATTGGCCAAATTTAAAAACCACCCGAACCTCATCCACTCGCTGTAACACTTGTTCTACCCCCTATAATCCTAATAGAAAACTCATCAAACCAACTTCTCCTACCCATACTAGTGCACAAATCAAGTAAAATTGCCCCTTACAACCACCATTCATCCTCCTAAGTGTATGACATGGATTCTCAACATCGACCTACATCCAACTCGTGATCCGTACCCACGTCTAAACCGAAGATCAACCTACACAATGTAGCAAGTCCGGCCTCTCTTCTCCTTTATTTCTGCATTTGTATTTTAGATCTTGTATTTCGTATTTTTTTCATTTATTTTTGTAAGTCCATTGTAATTGTAAAAAAAAAAAAAAAATCGAAAAAGATAAAGAAAAAAATATAGGAAGCTTAATTTATTTTTATTTATTCGGTCAAAAAATAAATAAATAAATAAATAAGGTGAAAAAACATTTTATCACTTAGAAAATCATTTTTCAACAAAAATAAAATAAGATCCATACTTTTCAAAATTAAGACCCTTTAGCATTTTTCAAAAATAAAAACAAACTAATTTAAAACTCTTTAGAATTTTTCTTAAATGGATTCGAATCAAATTAAAAAGTAAATCTGACTACCTTTCAAAAATTAAAAAAAACTAACACACGTAAAATTTTTTGGGAAATAAACTATGAAAATCTGATCCTAAATAACGAGTGTGTAAGCATTCATACATAGGGGTGATTTAAAATATGAAAAAAAAATTGTTTTTTCCCTTTTAGATAATTTTTTTCCAATAGATGCTATTTCATTGCTTATTTATGAAATAGATAAATTCCTTTAAGGGTATTCCGAAGAATAGAATTAAATTCGAAAGATTAAAATAGCACCCATTAAGGGTTTTAAAAAGTTAGTCCTTAGACTTAGATATTTGGTTTTCAAAATCGTTTTTAAAAAAATTGGTTTTATCGAAAAACTGGTAGCTAAGTTAATCCTCATACATAGGAGGACATCATTCAAATAAAAAAACAATATTTTTTGGTTTTCTGGATATGAATTTTTAAGGTTTTTGTAGGTTTTAAATAGGGTTATAGTAATTTTGTGAGCTATATATGAGGATATGATGCATCAAAGTAACACTACACAGACTTAATCCGCCACTCTATATGATACACGAATAGAAAATTAAGGTTGCTCACCATAATCCTTCATAAAGGGATTGATAAGAGTTAAGAGATAAGAAACTTTCTCAAGAGAAATTCAAAGTATGTTCATGATGATTTGATAAGTCTCACAACATTACATTAGGGCTCATCACCTATACGTACAACTCCTACCATGTGTTCTTTTATTAAACAACAACACCACCTTAAACCCTAGCACCCCTTTCTTCAAACCCTCTTTAGCCATTAGACAATTGACTTATGCTAAAATGTAAGCTCGATGCAAGCATCTAATGTGTTTTAGCTCTGATGAGAAGTACCATTAACCTTATAAACATGAGACAAAGTTTCTTTTATTAATGGCTGATGAAGATGATGACATTATACAGCATGAATACTCATTCAACCATGAACAATTTGAACCTACATTAGAAGAATCTTTCTCTATAATGCCTTATCTTGTACATTAGTACCTCTTACATCGCATCTTATAATCATACCTTATCAATGCTTGTAGACTTTGGCAATACCTATAATTTTATATAATTTAGGGTGGCTAAATATAGAAGTTCCCATTATTCCATCACCAAGATTTTAGGCGACAATTGAAATGGATGCAAATTAGAATGCCAAGGTTAGTACAGTGAGACAATTGGTTATTTAAGGATTATAATTTATTAATAATTTTTATGTATTACCAATATAAGCTCCAAAGTTAGTGTTTGGGATGCAAAGAATACAAAACTTGGGTTTAGCTACTATAGACTGCAATAAAATGACCATAAATTTCTTTATTATTAAGGATAATTATAACTTTGATTGGAGATACAACAGGTAATATCATCCTAGTAACTTATAATCAGTTTTATAGACTATTGTAAGCTAACTCAATGGTGTCCTGTTTTAAATTAGTAGCTAAATGAAAAGTTTTAACACATGTGAGAAGATTATCAGCAACCTTGCAATCTTTTAAGTGTTGAATAGATATTGTAATGTGTTTGAGGCACCCTCATCATCACTTCGCTTAGGGATTTTCAATTAGCATTCATATTGTTCAAGATGTCTCACTATAAATATTTAGCATTATTGACAACCACACTTTTAAAAAAGTGAAATTGAGAATTAAGTTGATGAAATGTTGAAACAAGGCATAATTTGACATACTAATAGCCTATTTTTTATCATTCAATCCTACTAGGCAAGAGAAATGATGAGGTGTGGAGGTTTATGAGTATTATAAGGCATTAACCAAACCACAATAAAAGATGATTTTGTACGCTGACAATTGATGAGTTATTGGACAAATTAAAAGGGGCAACCATATTTTCTAAATTGGACTTATGCCTTAGTTATCACCAAATGATGTAGAGAAAATGGCCTTAAGAATTTATGAAGGATACTATGAGTTCCTTATCATGCCTTTCAACCTTAGCAATGCACCTATAACCTTTCAAAATGTCATGCATTGTATTTTTTTAGCCATATCTTAGAATTTTCTCTTCATTTTTTCATGACATATTAGTTTATAGCACAACTTTGGAATAGCATATGGCACATTTATCTAAGGTGCATAGGTTTTACCTAACAATACTTGTTATTTGAAAGAGACTAATTATGCAATTATAAAAGGACTTCTATCAACTATTTAGGTCATATAGTTTCTATAGATGGAGTTAGCCTATAACCAATTGAAGAAGAGGTGATATAGAATTAGCTGCAACCCAGTACAATAAAGCAACCTCATGCTTTACCTTTTAGGCTATTACCTTCATTTTGTTAAGGCTTATGCTCCTATAGAACTTCCTTTGATTAATATGCTTCAAAAAGATAATTTTGTTTAGACTATTGCAGCTTAAGAGACTTTCACAACTTTAAAGATAACTTTGGTTAAGACCCATATTTGGACCATACCAAACTTTAATAAACAGTTTCTTATGGAAATAGATGCTTTGAGGTTCAAAATTAAGGCTATATTGTTTTAAGAGGGAGATACTATAGCATATTTCACTAAAAAATTACCGAAGACATATCTAAGGCTTTAGCTTATGTACAAGAGTTGCATATCACTGGTTGATCACATATAATTGATCTATTGTTTGAACTTAGAGATGTCTTGATCTAATCACACTATTGAGCTTAAATTTTTGGTTTTTTTCTTTAATCTAATCTATGTTAAACCTTATACTCATTCAATATTGACCTTTGACTAAGAATTAAAGAAAATCTAGTTTTCTTTTGAATTTTGAAAATGGTTAAAGTTGCTAATCGATGGGGGTCAAGGAAAAAGGCTAAGTCAAAACCGATTAGGTTCATTGATTCTAATCTCGCCACTTGTCTACAAAAAAAAGAAAAAGAAAAAGAAAAAGAAAAAAAGCTAATTTAAAGAATGATTTTTGGAAAACCAAAGATTTTGGATTCGGGGACTAATATATTAAACCCTAAATAGGTACTACTTAAACTTGCCAAATTTAGATTCATTTCTTAAAATACCCATTTTATTTCAAAAATAAACCAATTAAAAGTAAAGAGAGATATTTTTGGTTTATTTTCAAAAAGTGAGATTTTTCTATTCAAAAAAAGGGAAATATAAATTTTTTTTCATCACTTAAGTGGTCTCATAGTTTCTTACAAATCCCTATATACCCCCTATTTGGGATAAGGCTTCCGTAGTTTATTTTTTATAAAATTTTTAATTTATTTTAATCTTGAAAATAGTCATGTTTACATTTTATAGCTATTTTCATTTTTATTTGAGAAAAATCTTTAAAAGCGTCCTAATTTGGTGTTTTATTTTTGGAAGATTCTAAAAGAAGTCCTAATTTTGAAAGGGTTTATTAATTTTTTTTCCATCTTGTAAAATAAGTTTTTCTAAATGATAAAACATTTTTTTTTCTTTTTTGTATACAAATAAAGGAAACTATTTAAAACACTTTATTTATGTATTTCGTTTGAAAATAAAATTATAGAAAAGGGAAATGAGATAAAAATAAAAAGACGTTTTTTATGAATCACAAAACAAAATAAAATAAGATAAAAAAAGAATGAAATGCAAGGAGCCATGCTTGGGCTTTAAACATTGGTCAAGGGGCCAAGTTAGACATAGACTAGGGTCAAGTCAAAATTGAGGCACACTTGACCTACACATGATATAGTAAGGGGATGGTTTCAAGTAGTGGAGGAACAAGAGGCAGGTAGAGTAAGGGGGGTTGGGTTGGGGATAGTTCTAGGCACCAAAATGAAGGGGAAAAGCTAGTTTCATAATGTTTTTATTGGGAAAAGGGAGCATGATAGTAGTATGGTGGAGTCTGGTGGTGGTTTAAGAGGTGTTAGTGATTAGGCCGAAGGTGGTGTTGGTGGTGGTTGTATCGTATGATTATTGTTGGAGATCAAAGAAGAGTGTAGCTAGAGGTTTTCAAGGGTAATATAGCTTGTGGTAGTGGTGGTTTTGAGTAAGGAGTAGTGGACATTGAGGTTTCAAAGTTGGTGATGGTGGGAAAAAACTTAAGGAGGCGATGTTTGGGTTAGAGGCTATAACAAAGGGAGCTAGGGGTGGTAAAAGAAAGCTACAACCAAGAGAAGCTTGGCTGTTTTGTTGGTTTTCTTCGACCAACACTATAGTAAAAGAAAACTTCAAAAGAATTAGATACTTGACACTTAGAGAGTAGGGGAAGTTGAGAATGAGTTTTTGAGTAGATTTTTGAGTGAGTCGGGGATGGAATTGAAGAAATGACTCCTATTTATACATTTCCAAGCTTACATAAGCTTAGAAAGTAGCATCAATGGTCGAACGGACCATTGATGCTTGATCTTGGATATTAACCTTAAGGGAGATTTTCAAGTTAATTTCTCTTGTGATTAGGATGTTTTTCGACACGTTTGGGGTTTGATTCCAAAATATCCTATGTCATCTTCATCATTTCACCATTAATTTGGTGAAATTATGAAGATGATCACGCAAAAAAAAAGGGAGGGGGAGGGGGGGGAGGGTAGGGGGGTGGTGAAGAAATCGAATTAATAAGGGGCAAGTATGTAAGGATTTTAGCTAGTAATGCGAATGAAGTAACAAGGCTTGCATGAGCCTAATCGGTTTCAAACCTAAGACCCCTTTATCCGTATGTGTGTCTTATTAACAAGCAAATGGCTTGTGCTTCGCTCATATATGCAATCAAATTGTATATATAAACTAAGCTGATTGCATATATGGACTGAGTTAGCATAAACTTAGTTTAAATTTGACCCGAGCCCAAACCAATCCCAAGTGCAAAAATAATGATCCATCCGAAATCCTATTATTTTATTTCTAGTTTTCTCAATTTTCTGATTTTTCTAATTTTACATTTTTTTTTTCAACTTTTTGAATTTTTGTATTTTTCTAAATTTTCTAATTTTTAATTTTTTGTATTTTTCTATTTTTCAAATTTCTTGTATTCTTCAAAGTTTTTTATTTTTATAATTTTCTAAAATTTTTCATATTTTTCAATTCAAACTCTTTATTTCCTAAAGGAAATTTTAAAAAATTACTAATACGAGGCAAGCGCACCTATCAAATTCTAGTAAAGCGGATATGAATCCAAGTTAATCCCTTAGAGACCCCGAGTATTAGTACTAATCTTAGCACTATTATTTAACCGGTGTCGAGCCTGATTTTTCGGTTTTCTATTAAAAATTGAATTCTCATTTTCTGATTAATACTAAACCTTAACCCATTTAATATTAATCCTCGACTAAAGAAATTGAGAAATTCCAGTTTTTTATTGAAAATTATTTTTTGAGTCGCCACCCGACCGAAGTCAGGAAAAGAAAAATAAACCGTAACCAATTGGGTGGATTGATTACGATTTGGTTACCGATCTTTAATTTTAATTTCAAATAAAGAATCAGAGGGTTCCAAGTTCAGGGGCTAACCTATTAAACCCTAACGAGTACCACTATTTATTTACCGAAATTAGGATTATTTTTCTAATTATAATATTTAAAAAAATAAATAAATAAAATCAAAAGAAAAAAAAAGAACCTAAGTTTCTACATATTTTATCGTCACCTTAAAGATGCTTACGTACCTACTAGACAGGATCAGACGATCGTAGTTCTCTAAAAAAAAATCTTTAATGTGTTGATTTATTTTAATTTAAAAAAAAAACTGCCTAAGTTTAAATATTTATCAATTTAATTTATTCAAATAAAATTTTAAAAGGGCCTTAATCCTTAAGTATTTAAAAAAAAAAACTCTAAAACATCCTAATTTTTTTAAAAGTTTTTTTTTTATTTCTAAAAAATAATTTTTCTAAATGATAAATCCTAAAAAAAATTAATACTAAAAAAATTTCCTAAGCTACATTTTTTTTCTTTTCATGCTTTAAAACAACTACCATGAAAAATCAAGTCAAATAAATAAATAAGTAAACATAATAATAACAATAATAAAATAAATAAATAAAAATTAGAATCTAAACCTTGACAATCAAAACACAGGTTGCGAGTGGACTATGAACAGCATGATCAGAGCACGAGCTAACGTCCGCGATCTTGGAGTTGTAATCAATTGTGTAAGGCATGGATAGCGACTGTGTGTAACTGCTGTCAGATTCATATGTACTCAACAGTGATGACAGCTACTTGATGAAGTGCTGTAATCGATTAGCGTGTTTTGCTCGCACACAGAGCTTGGCTTAGTCGCTGCTATGTGGAACTGCTGTAGCAACTCGGTGGACCGTAGCGTCGCGTTTAGGGATCGATAGTGCGCCTGGCAGTGAATACTGGACAATAGTCAACATCGGAGATTGCGAATCAAATTGGCATTCTCACTGGTGAAGATAATGTGTTGTTGTGCAGTGCTCTGTATGTACGTGAGGCAAAGTGCAGTATCGTGCTTGGGCATGTTGGATGGAGTAGCAAGAGGCGATGTGCTCGTGAATCGTACGTAGGTGTGTCTGCTGCAAAGTATCATCATGCGTGTAGGACAGTGGGAGTGGATTTGCATGCTGTATGCTATTCTCAACGCAACCGATCGGCGTAGACTATTATTGTCGCTGCTGGAGCGTGTTAGCCTAAATTGTAGTTATGGGATCTTGATCCAGGCGTAGCATCTGCTATCACTTGCCGTGGACTTGCTTAGACGCGTTGTAGTGGATCGAAGATCACTGGCGCTATTAGTTACCTACTGTTGGCGTTGAGTTCAATTACTGCCGTCTGGACGTTGGGGGTTAGCTAATCGTGTGGGCCAAATTACAGTAGCAGATTTTGGATGAAGTAGATTTTTGGATTTTTTGATCAAGCCCCACCCCGCACACCCCCCCTCCCCTCCCCCCGATTCCGGTTCAAGACCTCAAACTAAATTCACCCAAATACTCCGCTACTTATCCATTAGGCCATTGTCCTATATCTTGACATTCATTACACCATTAAATTATATTTAAACTATCTAATTCCCTAAACTAAAATTTTTAACTACACTAAAACTAAAACTAATACTAAAACTAATTATTCCTAATATAAATTACTAAAAATCTACGACATCTTTATGATTTTTCCTTTTCTTATTTTTTTGGTATTTTCATTATTTGTTTTTTTTTTTTTAATTAGGACCCTTTTTGTAAAAATAAAGATTAAGACTATAAAGGGGCAAAAATTAGGTGTCTACAACCGATAAATTCAACTTCAAGAATTTAAACAATTAAACTAAAATTACAGCAACTAATGACTTTAACAATTAATCAAGAATCAAAACAAGAAAACAATTAATTAAAGATTTAATTCAAGACTCAATAGCATACCTAAATCTTACTTCCCTTAGACCTATACATATGGTTTTTTTTTTTTTAAATTTAATTAACTCATTAATTTTCTTGACTAAAAGAATTCTCTATTAAAGCTAATAGCTTTCTCCAAACTATTAACCCTAATCTTTAGATTACTTAATAGAATCTTCTCCCCATAGTATATTTTAAGATCACATTAACATATTACGAATTCTCTTAAAGAAAAGATTAAGTATCCGAAAGAATCTTGTAATTTATCTCTAATATTGTAAAAACTCTCATCAATTATGCCTAGATTTAATTATATAAAAAATCTCTCAATCTTCTTGTATAATATCAAATGTTTAAATTAATACTAGCAAGAATATCAATCTAAAGCATGCAAGTACACAAAATCAATTCAAGAAAACTAACAAATCCATTAGATCTAATAAAAACAATTGTGACATAAATAGATCTAGGTTCTATAAGACCTAAATACAAAATATCTACTCTCTACTCATGATAAAAGAATAAGCTTTTATGAAAATTGAAGAAAGAACAGTGAAGCAAATCATGAATAAGACAAAACGGGTTTTGAATCTCGAAATCTTCACACACTATGCTCTCTTAGGTGTTTTCATCTTGAAATTCTCTCAAAAATACATACTAAAGGTTCTATCAAAAAGCCTTAATGAAGCCTTAAATAGTAAAGGTAAAACAAAGAATTCACGGTGGATGATACGACCAAGGACACAACCATATCACCTAGTTGTATCGTTTTGATATGCCAAATCAAATCTTTTCCGAATCTTCTTAACACCTGGGAGTAACACGACTAAGGATACAATCGTATCATTTTGGTCATGCCCTCTATTGATCACTCATCTTTGTGCTTCAAACTCTCATAGAAACGGTCATGTTGATCTTCAGATCTTCAAAACTTCATAACTTTGTCATTTTAACTTTAAATTGAGTAAAACTTATTTATGTTTTCTTGTTTTCTTCTATAGATCATTCCACAACCTAGAAAACAATATTTTACTCAATTAAGTATCATTTTCTCAAAATAAACTCAAAATTCAAAGAAAAATCATCAAAAATCACTCTATAAAATATATACAAGTAAGAACTTATCAATTACAAGGGGTAAAAATGGGGTGTTTACACCTACCTCTCTTTGTGATGAAGTTTGGATAAAACTTTAGTCCTAAATTTTTGGAGATTTAGGGAAGATGGTGCTTACAATTCCTATAAGGCAAAGGGCTCTCACTAAAAACCAATCAAGAATTGGAGGAGATTATAAGAGTAATACAAGTAGTTGATCTGAGAGGGATATAAAGGACTCCTTGATGAGTTAATTCACCCTATTATGGGGTCATGCTCCTTTTAGCAAGCTCATAATCCTAAAGGGGACAGATAGTACAAAAGATTATCCTAAGGGTCCAATAGGAGTCCTTGATGAGCTAATTCACCCTAAAAAGGAGTCAGGCTCCTTTTGGGAAGCTCACAATCCTAATAGGGATGGATAATACTAAAGACCATCCTAAGGGTTGAAGAGTGCTCCTTTACGAGCTAATTCGCCCTGAGAAGGGATCATACTTCTTTCAGAAAACTCACAATCCTAAAGGGAATGGATTATATTAGAGACCATCCTAAGGGTCGAAGAGCACCCCTTAGTAAGCTAATTCATCCTAAGAAGGCATTAGGCTCCTTTTAACAAGATTCAAACCTAAAGGGTATAGATAGTACTAAAGACTATATTACGGGTCGGAGAGTGCTCCTTAGTGAGCTAATTCACCCTAAGAAGGGGTTAAACTCCTTTTTACAGACTAACAATCCTCAAGGGGTAGATAGTACTAAAGATTATCCTAAGGGTCGAAGAAGGCTCCTTGGCGAGCTAACTTGCCTTAAAAAGGGGTTAAGCTTCTTTTGATAAGCTTACAATCCTAAAAGCGTAGATAATACTGAAGGTTATCCTAATTAATTGAGATTTCTTGACAAGCTAAGTACCCTAAAAGTTATCAAGCTCTCTTTTCTACTAAAGATTGTTCTAAGTGTATATAAAATTTTGATGAGCTAACTTACCCTAAAAAGGAGATAAGGTTCCTTTTTTCTTAATCTTTTCAATAAGCTAACTTACCCTAAAAAGAGATTGGGCTCATTTTTTCTTAATCTTTAAAGAAAGAGACAATATCAATGACGATCTCGAGGGTGAAAAGAGCTATTCTCCCATTGGAGTGCTCTTAATCCTAAAGACTAGGCAATTTCTTGGGAATTTTTGTTGAAGGGAAACCTAAAGATATCCACTGGGGGGTGATCTTAAGGGAGGAAAGTACCATCTTGGATGAACAGGAAAGTAGTTTCTAAAAAATCTTTGGATTTTGATAACTCACCATCTTGGATTGATAGGTCTTTTGTCTCACTATTTTAAATTGATGGCTCTTTTGGTTCACCATCTTAGATCGGCACTTTATCTCTTTGATTAAACTTTTCATTCTTTTAAGAACCATGACATGTCAAAAATTCAATGATTTAGATGAATGGGAAGGAGTGCTAAATGAGACTGACTTTAAAGGTTGATTGGAACTTTTAAGGGCTAAACCTTTTGTAATGTCTTGAGAGAAAATTAAGCCATTAAGGCTACTTGACTTGATTGTTAGGGATTGACTCCCTTGATTTAATACAAAAAACTATGAGGTTAGAATAGGAAAAGGTTAGGGAGAAAATGGCCAAATTAGCAACTAGAATTAACACTTGACGATAGAGATAAGAATGGATAAAGATTGTTTACTTAGATTGGAATGTTCCACTTTAGTTGACTTTGGGACGTACTTACATGAGTTAAGAAAACCGTTGACATTGACAACGAGGGTAAATTCGAAGGATTGAATTGCTAAGGCCACTCGATTTGGACATTAGGGAACAAGTCCCTTAAGTTGACAAACTAAGAAAGGAGATATTGGGATTGGAGGACTGAATACATTTGAATTGAACAATTGGATAAGGGTCGAACACTAGAAATTTTGGGAACTCTCTTCTTCTTTTTTATCTTTTTTCTTTCTCTCTTTTTTTTTTCATAAGTCCTAAGTAGGAAATGTTTGAGGTGGAATCCCTAATTTTTCTTAGTTCATTCTAAGTTGAGGTGGACTCATTACTTTGTCTATCAACCCTTTATGTTCTCCAATTGAACAAACATTAGATTTTGATGTTTCTAGCAGTACTTCAACCATTGGATTCAAAAGGCCACTTTTGCTTCTTTAATGGAGCATTTGTTGGTGGACATTTATTCTTTGTCCAATTGCGCCATGAAGCTTTATTAGCAGGAGTGCTTTAGTCATTATCCTCAATTGGTAGTGCTTGCAAAGAAAATTTATTCTCTAAAGACTCTAACAAACCTTCATTTTCATTAACCATATCAAGATGGTCAATATCGACTCCAAGACAACCAATTTCTAAGTCTACTGCTTTGTCTCCTCTTACCATATGGAGAAAGCTATATGTATTACCAATAACCTCATTCTTTCTATCTACCTCACTAATGCCCTAAAGAACTTCAAATCCCGATCCGACTCCGACAATTACTTATTTTCCCTAAGAACAAGATGCTACTATATTAGACAAAGAGTCTACATGACTTTTAGCAAATGCCTTCTCAAAATATTTTCTTCATGTAAAACTATTTCCTTAATGAGATAAATATTCAATGATTTGGATAAAACTTTATAACCCACAACATTGAACATGCCATGTTGCTTGCAAGAGGAATGAGATGCTCCTTTAGGACACTTTGCACCGCTAGACATTGAAAGGGTGTTGGATCTCGAATGTAAGGAGTTAAGAATTGATTTGTACTTTAAAGTAATTACATCAGGATTGGTCAGATGAACCCTTAGAGTTGCTTAAACTAGTCAAAAATCACCATTAGGGAATGTGAATCATGGAGGGCATTGTAGAGGAATTGACTTAAAATTTTTTTTTTTGTTTTTAGGAGAGGGGGGATTAGGAAGGAGGACAAAGATGATCATTAAGACCACCAAAAAATGAGTTCTTTTTTTTTTTTTTTAGAGAGAGAGAGAGAGAATTCCTTGATTGCTAAGAGTTGCAAGCCTTAAGAGACAAATTGAACCGCTTAGGATAAGACCCCTAACTATTATGATCGTATAACCTAGAGGGTATGGAAGAGTTTTTAACAAATGATACACTGACTTAAAGTGCTTAGAATTTGGCAACTAGGGGATTTAAGGCCAATTCAAAATGGTTATTAGGGACAAACTCCCTTGAGTTTACAAAACCATCTTAAGAGTAAAGTAAGATTACATCCCTATCATTCCGAGTTAAAGCTAATTGCTTGGAAAAAGACAATCATGGTTGCAAGTCCTTTTGAAAATGAGTTTAAAGGAACACAAGTGGTCACTAGGGCATTTAGTACAAGGTTTTTTCAAATACTGAAAAAGTGAATTGCTTTGGAAAAATTTGTTGATAAGAGAGACTGATATTCTCCTCTCTTGCTTTTCTTCTCCATTTTTCTTTCTTTTCTTTCCTTCTCTCTCTCTCTCTCTCTCTCTCTCTCTCTCTCTCTTTGAAGCTTGCTAACAAGGACAAATTCTTACTAATACCCTTCCTTTTTAATCATGTAGGGCACTTTACAGTCCTCTCAATTTTTAAAGACACCACTAAGGTTAGTTTGGTTTGAACCTGTTGGCATGTTGATTTTGATGGCGGGGATTGTGTGAATTTAAGTGCATTTTTCCTATGGAAATGGTAATCATGATTAGTTCTAGTCAAAGAGGATTTTTTCACATACTCTCAATTTTCATTTTTGCTCTCGACTACTGTTCCAAAAATTACAACCCAATTTGCAAGTAATATGCCTTGATTAATCTGTTAGGTTTTTTTTAGTTTAATATTTTAAATCAGGCTCTTAGACAAATGTTTTCAAAAAGGATCTATGCAAATGGTTTATTTTGAAAGAATCACTTATTCAACTCAAGTTTACAAGCCAACAACCTTTAAGTAAGACTAGAAATGTGATTGCTCTAGCTTCAAAGGCAAATTTTATTTAATATAAATTATTTTCTATTATTAGAAGAGCTTTCATTGAGTGCGGGTAGAATTGTAGGTGGAAAAAGCCTTGTGTTTCTGTAATTCATGATGTCTTTGGTTTAAAGACTTTGTGTTTCGAGATTTGGAATGGGCTTAGAGGCTTTTATGTTTTGGGCCTTAAAAGTGTGATCCAAAAAAGGAAGTATAGGGATTCATTTTTTTTTAGGGTATGATGGCTTCAAATCAAGGTCTTCTTTATGGATTGGAGCATTAATATTCAAGTTTGCTTTCTTGCTAGAATGGGGTGTCTTTCTTCTTCTTTTTTTCTCTCTTTCTTTTCTTCTTCTTTTTTTTTTTTTCACTCCAATTCATTTTGCCCCATTCATTCATTGTCTCTTTTCCTTTTCTTTTCTAACCCCAAAGGTGAAAGTGTTTAGATCATATGTATGAG
This sequence comes from Lumnitzera littorea, assembly GCA_024138015.1. Lineage (NCBI taxonomy): Eukaryota > Viridiplantae > Streptophyta > Magnoliopsida > Myrtales > Combretaceae > Lumnitzera > Lumnitzera littorea. The sequence continues at coordinate 97,515,916 of JAMXBB010000002.1, read as the reverse complement.
GTTCTTTCATGCTTTTCTTCATTTTAGACAAAAATAGTTTGATGTGTCTCCAAGGTCAAACACACAGAAAAGCACCACAATGAAACGAACCAAAACGAAACAAAAGAAAAAGCTAGCAAAGTCCAGGAAACTACCAAATGGATATGACGCACCACTTGATCCTACTCTGCCTATAATCCGCCGGATATAACACACTAGTCCAAATTGAAGGGTCGCTCGCCACTACTGCTTGCTAAAGAGAATAAATAAGAGTCGAATGATAACGAGAACACTAAGGTTGCTCAAAATGAGTAATTCTCTATTCAAATTTAAGTTATTTGCATACAAGTAAAGTGGGGGGTTTATATACTTACCCACTAGAGTTATTTTATATGTATGAAAAGACAAAAGGGTATTTTACAAGTAGGGTATATGAAACAGACTAAAGAGGGGTAAAAAGGATAAAGAATATTTAGTACAGAAAGGAAAGAATCATTCTGGAACGTTGTATTAGAAGACATGTATCATTTGATGGTTGGATGTCAGGAGTATGACACAATATAGGCGAAAACAAAAGTGCTGGTGGTCAAGGGCCAACCTGATCTAGATCAGGTCGGGAGCCAATCAGTCTGGTTAAGAGGTTAGTTGTATTGGAGTCAAGCACTAGTAGTCAATTAGAGAGCTCGACTCAGCTAGCCTTTCTTAGGTTACCCTCTAGATCAAGACTTCGCAACTAGGTAGGAGTATGTTGGATACACGTGAGGATCTGACAAACAAGTCGGCAGGAGATCGGATTAGGATAGGAGTCCTCATCTCAGCTATGGCTTAAAGCTAGTATTTTCCATACAAGCCCTTAAAGTCCTTTAGCTTGGCTTCTTGTGATCAATCTAGGGAATTAATTCTTATCATCTACTTGAAGGTCAAAAAGATTTGTCATCAAATCTAAAGTGGTTTCTACTTGTCCTTCTAAGGCGTTCACGAGGTCTTCTACAGTTGGTTTGTGGGGAATCAAATCGAACACATTGAAGGTAAAGGAGACACCATAGTCATAAGCCAACTCGATCTGGTAAGCATTATGGTTGATCTTCCTTAGTACCTTGAATGGGCCGTCAGCTCGAGGAGATAGTTTGCTTTATCTTAAGTGCGGGAATCTCTCTTGGCAGAGGTTAATCCATACTAAGTCTCTTGGTTGGAAAGAAATAGTTCGATGGCCTCGGTTGCTAATCTCTTGTTGTCTCTGATTGAACTTGGCGATCTTCTTCATTATAGACTGGTGTAGCTCATGCAATTCCTAGGCTCGGTCCACTCCAGATTAACTTTATTCAATAGTTGCCTGGGTACTGATCATATCTAGGGGAATGGTAAGGTTAATGCCATAGACTACTTCAAATGGGGTCTTCCCAATGGTGCTAGGATAATTTAGTTGTATGTAAACTCCCCGACTGGTAAGCACAAATCCCAATCCATCAAGTTCTTCCCTATTACAGCTTTAAGCAGATTGCCTAGTATCATGTTCACTACTTCAATCTGCCCATTAGTTTGAGGGTAGCTACTAGAGCTAAACATTAGTTTAATCCCAAGTCTTCTCCAAAGAGTCTTCTAGAAATAGCTCAAAAATTTTATATCCTGATCTGAGACAATAGTCTTCAGTACTCCATGTAGCCAAACAATCTCCTGTAAAAATAGATTAGCAATATATAAAACATCATTAGTTCGATGTCACGAAATGAAGTGCGCTATCTTGCTGAAACAGTCCACTACAACAAAAATAAAATCTTTCCCTCTGGATGTCTAAGGCAACCTTAGGACAAAGTCTATGTTGAGGTTGGCCCATGACGGGTAGGCATTGGTAGAGGCATGTATTCTCCATGGCATTCTCTCTTCCCCTTAGCACGCTTACAAACTTCACAATTACTAACTACCTTATGGACATCCTTGACCAAACCTGGCGAGTACAAATTCTCCCTTAACAGATTGGCTGTCTTGACTTCCCCAAAGTGCCTTGAAAGTCCACTGCTATGAGCTTCCTTGACCAACAGTTCACGTGTGAAGCAGTTTAGAATACATAGCCTATGGTCCTTAAACAGATAACCATCCTTAAGATAATAACCTCTAACAACTAGTCCTTAGCGATACTATTCAACAACGGAACCGAAGTGAGGGTTATTAGCATACTGCTCAGTGATGAGTGAGAATCCCAATAGTTTTTTCTACAAAGTGGTCGGCAAGGTTTGCCGTCGTGACAAAATGTCGACGACCACATTTGTACTTCCCTTCTTGTGCCAAATATCGTACGAAAAACCTTCCATGAACTTTAACCACTTAGCATGCCTCTTCGAAAGCTTGTTCTGACTCTTAAAATGCTTTAATGATTTGTGGTCAGCGTAAATAATAAACTCTCGCAACAACAAATAAGGTTGCCAAACAGTAAGGGCTCAATAAAGATCGTACAACTCTCTCTCATACACAGAATAGTTCAAGGCTGGGTCACTCAGTTTCTCAATGTAGTAAGCAACAGGCTGTCGTTCTTGCATCAGGACAACACCAATTCCAACTCCCAATGCGTCACACTCCAATTCAAAGTGCTTATCAAAATTTGGTAGTGAAAGGATAGGTGTCAAGGTGATCTTCTCCTTGATCTCCTTGAAACTTCACTCAGCTCGATTGTTCTACCCAAACCCTTCATTCTTCTTTGTCAGCTTAGTCAATGGGGCAACTATTGTGCTGAAGTCCTTAATGAATTGCCTATAGAAAGAAGCTAGGCCATGGAAACTTCGAACCTCAGTGACATTCTTTAACGTCAGCCATTCCAGAACAGCTTGGATCTTCTCATCATCAAGCCTCGATATCAGGTATCTGTACTCGACAATAATTAGGTTGATCGCTTAGCTGTCAATGCACATACACCACAAACCATCTTTCTTTAAAACGAGTCAAGCTAGTACCACACAAGGGCTTGTGCTCTCCTTCACATATCCTCGCTCAATGAGTTCGTCCACCTTTCTTTTCAACTCAGTAGCCTAGTCAGGGTTCTTCCTATATGCGGGTCAATTAGGTAAGGCAGTGCCTGGCTGTAGATCGATGCAACACTCTATGCCTCGGATTGGCAGCAGTCTTTTGGGCAGTTCTTCCAGAAACTAGTCAAAAAACTCATTTAGCAAGCATCGGATTTCTTTTGGGACTTCTTGCAATTCCCTCATCTCCATCAATCATCTAGCCAACAAGAACATCGATTCATTAGCCTTCTTAACAGATTAGAGCTCTCTACGACTCATCACTAAGGCCTTTTTCTTACTAGCTCGGCTGACTTAATTATGGGTTTCGTTTACTTAGGATAGGGTTAAGGGTTGCAACACTATCCTCCTTCCATCCTTAACAAAGGCATAGGTGTTCTTATACCCGTGATGCATAACACGTCAGTTGAACAACCAAGGTCGTCTAAGCAATAGGTATGAAACTCCCATAGGGACAACTTCTCACACCACTTTGTCCCTATATACATTTCCAACACTGAACGGCATGGTCACTTATTCAATTATGTGTAAAGTACCCTTATTATGAAGCCAATGCAGCTTATAAGGTCAAGGATACTTGGAGGTCGGTAAACCCAACCTCTATACAAGGGATTGTGCAACAACATTTGTACAACTTCCTCTATCCATGATGATCGTGCACAATTGGCCTCTAATGGTACACTTAGTATGGAATAGATTTTCCCTTTGGTCCTCCTCAGAGTTCGGCAAGGTACTCGGGACTCGCCTTAGGACTAGCGTCATTACTTCTCCATGGTCACTTATTCAGTTATGTGCAAAGCACCCTTATCATGAAGCCAATGCAGCTTATAAGGTCAAGGATACTTGGAGGTCAGTAGACCCAACCTCTATACAAGGGATTGTGCAACAACATTTGTACAACTTCCTCTATCCATGATGATCGTGCACAATTGGCCTTTAATGGTACACTCAATATGGAATAGATTTTCCCTTTGGTCTTCCTCAGAGTTCGGCAAGGTACTCGGGACTCGCCTTAGGACTAGCGTCATTACTTCTCCCTGGTTGGCATAAACACAAGTCTCTTCCCCCTCTTTAGCCTCAGGCTTTCCAACATCTTCCTCAGGCTCACTCTTGTTGGTACTATCCACTACATCTCCTCGAAGCACCATGATGCATCAGTTCAGACATTCAGCAACCATGTGTCCGAAGCTTAAGCATTTAAAACACTTTACCTCGCTGGTCTTCCATCCGAAGGCCTGTCCCTTTTCATATGTTCGTGGCGTCAGCTTGGCCTCAAATTGGTCTAACTGACCGACTCAGCCCTGCTAGCTAGCCCTTCTGTCATCAAGTCTGTCACTTCTTTCCTAGACCCAGTATGGCCTCTCAGTTCAACTTGAACAGGTTGGTGTAGGATTGGAGCTTAAGAGAATGTCGACCCAGGTCGGCTCAAAAAATTTCTCCTCTGTTTCCTGACTCTCTATACGATCTTGATCGCTTCTTTCAAGGTATAAAATCTCTATACTTCCATGATATTGCGAATCTCATACTTAAGCCCAGAAATGAACCTTGATACTATACGGGCCTTTAGTTCTTTCATGTCAGCTTTAATCATAAGCATTTGGAATTCTTTAACATAGTCATCAACAGATCGACTTCCTTAGCAAAGCTCCTACAACTTCACAAACGTATCTTGTAGGTATGTTTTAGGCACAAATCTACCCCTCAACAACCTTTTCATCTCATCCCAGGTTCTAACACCTCGTCTTTCATATCTTACTTGTGCAGTGTTCAGGTTTTTCCACCACATTATGGTATACCCAGTAAACTCCAATGCAGCTAGTCAAACGTTGACAGTTTCCATATGTTCATAATAGTCAAACACCTTCTCAACCTTCTCTTCCCACTCCAAGTATTCATCAACATCTCCATTTTTGCACCTTAACATTGTCTAGCTTTCCCAGGACTTGGCATCCTAGTCCTTGTGTTTAGTAATAATCAACTTCCTCTTCCTCACCAAACCTTTTGACAGCCAACTCCTCATCATCTTCTGCAATCTCCTCCAACTCTAGTCTTCGTCTAACAGCTCCTCCAACTCAAAGGGGTCGAACTGGGTGATTAGTTCGATTACCTTAGCCATAGTGTCTCTCAAGGGCGCCATCTTATGGGTTTTGTTGCTATACACCTTGGGGTTATTGCCTATTAACTTGCATTGCAGTAACTATACTCTTAACAAGGTTTGTGAGTCTATCAAGTTTGTTATCAACAAAGTCGAGGTATTAATGACCACGACTAAGTTAAGCTCTACTGCCCTAGTCACCAATTAACTCCCTAAACACTTGAATCTAACCTAGTGTAATACTTTTTTGAACAAATTAACAAACTACTAACAATCTTTAGCACCCAAAGTTACTCGAACAGAATAGAGAAAAACTTGCTCTATTTTCACAATTTAAAATAAAGTATCAATGAAACCACACTTACAAACACATAAGTACATTGCAGTAGCTACTGTATTCCTTCTGTAGCTACAGAAGGAATACAGTAGCTNCGAACTGGGTGATTAGTTCGATTACCTTAGCCATAGTGTCTCTCAAGGGCGCCATCTTATGGGTTTTGTTGCTATACACCTTGGGGTTATTGCCTATTAACTTGCATTGCAGTAACTATACTCTTAACAAGGTTTGTGAGTCTATCAAGTTTGTTATCAACAAAGTCGAGGTATTAATGACCACGACTAAGTTAAGCTCTACTGCCCTAGTCACCAATTAACTCCCTAAACACTTGAATCTAACCTAGTGTAATACTTTTTTGAACAAATTAACAAACTACTAACAATCTTTAGCACCCAAAGTTACTCGAACAGAATAGAGAAAAACTTGCTCTATTTTCACAATTTAAAATAAAGTATCAATGAAACCACACTTACAAACACATAAGTACATTGCAGTAGCTACTGTATTCCTTCTGTAGCTACAGAAGGAATACAGTAGCTACTAATAATAAAGCAAGCCAAAACTTCACTACAACCTCATACACTCCTTCATGGAATCGTGCTCTGATACCAGTGAAGCTAATGCGTCTTTGAGGTTAGACATACTGAGAAGCACCATAACAAAATGAACTGAGACAAAACAAAAGAAAAAGTTAGCAAAGTCCAGGCAACTACCGAATGAATATGATGCAACACTCAATCCTACTTGGCCTATAATCCGCCGAATATAAGATACCGTTCCAAACTGAAGGGTTACTCGCCACTACTCCTTACTAAAGAAAATAGATAAGAGTCGAATGATAACGAGAACACTAAAGTTGCTTAAAATGAGTAATTCTCTATTCAAAGTTGAGTTATCTGCATACAAGTAAAGTAAAGGTTTATATACTTGCCCACTAGGGTTATTTTACATGTATGAAAAGACAAAAGGGCATTTTACAATTAGGTTACATGAATCATAGTAAAGAGGGGTAAAAAGGACAAAGAATATTTAATAAGGAGAGGAAAGAATCATTATGGAACATTATGTCAGAAGACATGTATCGCTTGATGGCTAGACATCAAGAGTATGATACAATATGGGTGAAAACGAAAGTGCTAGTCGTCAGGGGCTGACTTGATCTAGATCAGGTCGGGAGCCAATCAGTTTGGTTAGGAAGTCAACTATATTGAAGTTAGGCACTAGTGGCCAGTTGGAGAGCTCGGCTTGGCTAACCTTTCCTAAGTTACCCTCTAGATCAAGACTTCACAGCTAAGCAAGAGCATGTTAGATACAGGTGAGGATCTGACAAACAAGTCGGCAGGGGGGTCAAATTGGGATAGGAGTCCTTGTCTTAGCTATGGCTTAGAGCTAGTATTTTCCATGCAAGCCCTTAAAGTCCTCTAGCTTAGCTTCTTGTGATCGGTCCAGGAGGTTGATTCCTATCATAGTTTATCAAAAAAAATAAAATCTTATCTTTGAATTGATGCTATTAAAGTAAGCACAAATTAGTTTTACCCTTTTCACTTGATTAATAACCCTGACCTCCAAATTACCCCATTATGGGGTAGTTCTTGACAAGGTTTGAAATTTTGAAGAATATCTACTACAATAGGCTCAATGGGGTTCTTAAAGAATAATTGTGTCTATATAATGAAAACAAATGCCTAACTTCATTTTAACCTATGTATCAGATTCAAAAGTAGATCTCCTTTAAGGAACAAATCCAAGATATCCTTACCATGATATTACTCAACTCTTAAAGTGTTTTAGAGGTTAGTGTATGGAATCTAGTTTGCCTCTTTTTATTCTAAAACCTAAAAAGTGAGTTACTATTTCCTTGAGGAGGATCTATTTTGATTTGCCCTAAGACAGGGGATGGCTTTGCCCTTCAATTTCTTGAAATGTCTCTTAAAGCATAGCATAAGGTAAGAAGAGCTCAAAATTTCAAAGACTGAACCCTAATGGTATTCTTTTATGTTTGTAGAAACCTTATTTTTCCCTCTCCTTTTGTAGTCGTAGCGCTTTTTTAGAATAAAAAAAATGTTTAAATTCAAAATACGAAATAAAAAATCAAAAATTCAAAAATAATTAAAAAGTACAAAAAATTAGGAAAAATAAAATTTCTAGGAAAGTAAAACTATTAAGTTGTTTTTATGGTTATTAAGCAGGTCATCTCATTTTTAGGATTAAATAAAGTCTAAATACATACAACCGTTAAATTGGGTTCAAATTCAAAAATTAATTTTGATACATGTATAGCAGACTTAGTATTAGAGGGCATTATACGTTTTTCGTTCAAATTATTAATTTAAAAAAAAAGAGAAGTTGATTCAATTTTATTAATTTATAAGAGAGAGAGAGAGAGAGAGAAGAGCACTGGACCAGGTGAAAGACTTGGTATGCATTAAAATGTAATAGGGCTAAAAGCCCTAAATGTGGGTCCAGCCCATGCAAGCAACCGTAAAAAGCACCCACTTCCTTTTTTTGAACCACGCACGTATAATGCACACATAGGCTGGGCGCATTGTTACTTGTAAGGCACATGATAGCTCCAATTTTCCTCCTTTTTCCTTCTTTTCCTTCCTAAATCCCCAACAAGTTTCCTTTGTTTCTAGCTCAATGGCTTGTGTTTGAGCCATTTTTTCCTACAATTTCCACACGATTCCACCTAAATCTATGGTGGAATCATGTGCTAAGCCTTGCCTAATATTGAATCCAACCCTTTCTTTATCCAACTTTAGTCATCTACATGGCCAAATTGGATGAAGAAAATCAAAAGAAAAAAATTTGCCACTCAAGATCCCAACTTCATGTAATCTTCAAATCTAAGCAACTGTAGAAGGAGTCAAAGCTTCCACTTGTTAAATTAAGTAATAATATCATTTAATAATATCCAAACGCAACTCGAATCATGATATTTTCCCATAATTTGAAGATCATCCAAGTTGGATGATTACAATCCAGATTGACCATTAATGACCTTCCAAGCTTAATCAAGGTTGTTATCCTATAAATAAGAGCTCTCCAAGCTCTCTCGAACCATCAACTCTCGTCATCTCTTCCTTACTCACTCACTCTCAACTCTTTCTCTCTATAACAAAAGCTCTCTCTCCCTCTAGTTTTGCTTTACAAATAGTAACCTCTAGTAAAGCTGCTCTAGTAGTAAGTATCACCACCTTTCGAGCTTCTAAACTTTACCCTTAGCTCCACTTGTCAAGACCCTAAACACCACCATTAGCCACTACCCTTCAAAACCCTCAACTATTACCATGCTACACCAACCACCACACCCTCTACTCAAAATCTACTACTTAATCGCATTTGCCATCCTCAAAATCTATAGCTACACTCTTTTCCTAGTTAAAACCACCCTAAATCAGCTACAACCTAACACCATTGCCACTCGCCACTCAACAACCGCCCTCAAACCACTTCCCCAAACTACCGCGGCGGCACAAAGCTACCTTTTACCAATTAATTTCTCACAAATCCATCTTCACTAACTTAAAAATCTGCTCAGAAGTTGCTACAGATTGTAGGTTTGTTGCTATTGTTGGTTTCTTTTCAAGATCCAATTAGAGCTCCTAGGCAACTTGCTACTCAACCCAAACCGACCCAGATATCAAACCCATGAATTGGCTCTTACCTGCTTCGACTTGCTTCTAACTCGATTAGTGCCTAAGTTGATTTCTCAATTTTGTTGTTATTCCTTTTTTTTGTTGTCTATAAAAAAAAATCCTTATAACTATAGTTTTCCATTCTTTGTTTTTCTTTAGTAAATTTTTTCATATAAAACTGTTTTTATTATGAAACATTTTTCTCTCTAAAAAAAAAAACCATATTTTCTAAAAATTAAAAAAAAAAACAATCAGTTAAAAAAAATCTATTTATCTAAAAAAAAACTTTTCATCACTCAATCTATTTTCTAAAATATAAAAAAATGGTAACAAATCCCTTTTCCAAAATTAAGGCTTTTAAGAATTTTCAAGGAAATAATGACCAAATATTAGAAGCTTTTCCTTAGAATTTTCTTAAGATTAAATGAATGAGTTAAAAAATGTAAACTTGATCAGATTCCAAAATAAAATAAACTAGCCTACTAAAGTTTTCAAAAAATAAACTATAGAAGTTTGATCTAAACAACAAGTAATGTAGGCACTGTTGAGGCGATTTAAAACTTGAATTTGTTTTTCCCGTTATTTGTATATAAAATAATTTAATTATCTTTTCCTTTTATCTTGCATATAAATTAGAATTATTTTGTGATTAATGGGTAATTTTGCAAAATAAAGTTAAATTTGGAAGGTTATAGTGATACCTGCATAGGGTATAATAGGATAGCTCCCAAACTCACAATATCTAGTTTCAAGAAAATTTTTTAAAAAGTTTTCAAAGTACAAGCTGGTAGCTAAATTACAACCAATTCACCTTATTAGATCTAATTCAATCATCTTTCCTGGTTATACTAAGTGGCATCTCCAAAGTTTTTTAAAAAATAAAGAAACCAAATTTTCCTTAACTTTTGTCAAGGGTTTAAACTAAATGGGCACATGTTTAGTTTAAATCAAGTTAAAGGAAAAAAAAAAACCAAAAAATTAGGCTCAATAACTTAGCGACTCCATTAGGTACCATTAAGATAGTGAACCACTTAAACCTTCCAAAATTAGATCTATTTTCTAAAATGCCTAAATTAAATCGTAAGTTATCCTTATAAATATTTTCAAGTATAAATAGTGATACTAACATATTAATTGCAACAAACCTATAGGGTTTCTTAGACCAAGGGTAGGGGGGTTTATCTATTTGAATTATAAATGTATGGTAGATACGATCAAAACCAAGCCATCCTAGGTACTTAGAAAGGGGCTATTGTGTAAGTTTCGAATGTTGTGGAACAACCACTTTCTAAGGCTGATTAAGCTACCCCACTTAAGTTTCGATATGAGTGAGGAACCATTTTTTCAAAAACATGTGAGGTCACAGCACTTAAGAACCTATAAAACTCACCCTAATGTGGCAAACCTGAAGAAAGAATTTGCAATTATAGAGCCATTGTGATTTCCTTGTATTTTTTTCCCTTATAGTTATCTTTGTAATATATCTCCTGTAAATTTACCCGTAAATATCTTTATAAAGATTATATGTAAGATTAGAACAGGCTTTTGATGTACCATTTGTATGCTACACTTGCATTTTCATTATTTCTATTTCCTTTGTATTTTTATTTAAAAAAAAAAAGAGAGTATTTTGTGCTAACTTACTGTTAAGTGTTCTTACTTCAAGTTTCAAAAATAGCTCTCAAACGCCAAGCCTTTTAAAGAAGTCTGATCAAAACCCATTCCCAAACCAAAATGGCCAACAATAAAGATGACAACACCAACAATAATGACAATAGCCCTATCAAACTTGAAGGACCAATCCTACTGAGCTAAAGATTTACTCTTTAGAGCAAACCGTAGGATAAATTGCTAAACAGATGTTCCTAATCGAAAGTATCATCTTACTTAAGGCTACAACATCATCGAATGAAGAGAACTCAAAGGCTTGTTATAGAAAGAATGTTAAGGCGCCACCCCCTGAAGTAGAAGAGAACTATCTAAAAGGCAATATAACATTTGAGTCATTTGAATTAGAAAGGGTCTATCCAAAGGTCAACCTAACTTTTGAGCCTAACACATATTCGTTCCTAATCAGCATAAGGTCGATTAACTTAAGGCCTAGTCAAGATAGCTTAAAAGAGTTGGAAAGTAAATCAACTCAACAAATCAATGAGAAGATGAAGCATTCGAAAGCTACGATGGTTTTGAGCAGGCTGGTATCACAAATTTCTCTACATGTGGTTTGGAAACTACCCTAAAAAGTTCAAAGTACTAGAATTAAGAAGTATAATGGAACTGGATACCTCAAGCCGCATACCAGGCTATATGTATGGAAGATAGGAAAATATGTCGAGTATGAACAACTAATGGTACAAACTTTGTAAGATAGCTTGCTAAGTCCGACTCTAGTATGCTAAACTCAATGAACCAGGTGAACACATGGGAGAAACTTACCAAGGCATTTTATGAACAATATAAGTTTCAATGTCAAAGTGGCGCCAACTATAATGGACTTGGTTGCCTAACGAAATAAGAATAATGAATCATTCAAAGAGTATGCACAAAGATAGAGATCCTTAGTTACAAGGTTATCCACCCTAATGATTGAAAAGGACTTAACCTCAACTTTCATCAATACTCTAGAGAAGCCTTCTTTCTCTCATTCGATTAGGTAGGCCTCATCTAGCTTTGCATAAGTAATGGAAGTTGGGTACACAATTGAAAGTGCTATCTCCTCAAGCAAACTCTAGGAAACATTAGAGAGAAGATTACCTTCTTGATCTTCATCTTCTAAACTAACTACCAAGAAGGCTAAAGAAGCCACAGTCAATATGGTGAATTCAAACACCAAGCCCAATACCCATGTCTCTTTCACAATGAATCCTTCATATGTCCAGCAACAATTTAGAAACCAACCTTAGGCTTACAGGACGCCAAGACAGTTCACTAAGATATTAGTTCCTCTCAACTAAGTTTTTGAGAAGCTAAGGAAGGACAATTTGATTCAATTCGAGCTCCTCGATGAAAGGTACAGGCTGAGGGCCTAAAAACAAAATTCAGGATTTGATTGATGAAGGCTCAATCCAAATAGACTTCATGGAAGCTGTAGGTCCAAATGTCAACAATAATCCTTTGCCCAACCATGGCCTTGTTATCAACATAATTTTTTATGAGTCAAATTTTTCCATAACAAGGTTTTTTATGACTCAAATTTTGCCATCAACATGATTGGCTCGTGCTAAAAACCCAGGGTCTTCAAATTTTATAAAACTAAAGAAAAACAAGCCTCAAGAGCTAAGAGGTACACCTTCCATGTACCCATAGCACTCAAGAATTACAAAGCTGCCCCATTCTATTACCAAGAAGTTAACCAAGGGTAATCAAGTTCTTTTGTTGGTAGGATTACTCGAACTAGAAGTGTCTATGACCTAAAAGAGGATCCGAAGAAGAAGAATGTATTGGAGGAGACAAGCAATAAAGCGATTCAATATGAGGAAGAGCTATCTACTTTCATCAAGATGATTAAGTCGAGCGAATACAAATTAATGGATCAACTTGCCAAAACTCTAGCATAAATATCACTAATGGGTTTGTTGATGGCATTTGAACCACATCGAGAGGCTCTATTTTGAACCTTGAGGAAGGTCAAGGTCCCTTATGAAATGTTGATTGAAAAAATGAGACTAATCACCAATTCTATCCTCACCATAGACCATATTTCTTTTTCAATAGAAGAATTGGGTGAGGAGGGTAATCAATACACTAAGCCACTTTTAATAGTGGTAAGAAGCAATGACATAATCATAACTAAAGTCCTCATTGACAACAGGGTCACAAAGCGTCTACCCTCTCACTACCCTAAACCTTTTAGGTATTGATGCGATTAGAATCAAACTAAGTTCTACAACGGTTGAGACTTTTGATGGATCTAGAAGAGAGATCATAGAGGTGATTGACTTACCAATTAATATTAGCCCTTAAACTTTCAGTATCTAAATCTTGGTTCTAGAAATACCAAGATCCTTCAACTTGCTCTTAAGAAAACCTTAGATTTACGCAACAAAGGCCATACCTTTAAGCCTGCATCAGAAGATCAAAGATCAAATTTATCTCAAATGGCTAAGTAATAATGATTCTAAGAGATTAAGATTATGACATTTATAAAGAAACGGCCATATATTGTATAAGCATCGAAGAACAAAAGGACTTTGGTTTGCAAATGTTTGATGAGGTGCGCATGATTATGGGTCCTAAAAAAGGAAAGACTGGGAATGAAAAGGATATGGAAGTTCATATTGGTATGTATGGCCTTGGTTACATTCCAACTCCTGTAGAAGAATTCCAAATGAAGCATAGGTGTAAGCCCCACAACCAATCACTCAAGGTTTCGATCGACTGAAAGATCTGATCAAACCTAAATTGTAAGTAAAGCCAAAAATATTAATAAAAATGATCCAGTAAGTTTGAATTTAAGAAAATAATCAATAAAATAAAAGAATATAAAAATTCTAAATTTTAAATATATAACTCGTTATTTATCAAAAATGCGTAAAATGCATTCCGATAGTTAACGAATAGCTAGAGATAAATTCTATATATACTAAAAATCATAAAATGACTTAAATAATATTTAGGAATATTTATTTGTACTATATATGAATTTATATGTAGGTAGAAATACGCGTAATTACTTAAAATACGCAAAATGTGCAAAAATAATACTAAATAATTAAAGAAAATTCATAATTAATTAAGAAAAAATCAAGAAAAATCAGGAAAAACAAGGAATGAGCTAGATATAGGTCGTGGCAGCTAGGGGAAATAAGAAAAAAATTAGCCAATTAAATTAGAACAACACAAAAGTCAAATTGGAAGAAGATAAGGCAATTGTCTTGTCTAATTAATGCACAATAATTTCCCTAAAACTCTATAAATACTCCAAATTTTTGAAATGCTCATTTGGGCAGTTTGGAGAGTAAGAAAAATAGAGAGAGATGAAATTGAGAGAAAAATTAGGGTTAGAAAAAAAGATAGGAAAAACTGTGTAATTAGGGCCTTAAATGAGAACCCATACCAAACGAGCAATTAGGAGTGGACAACCACCACCACCACACGATAGTGGCAGTGCCCAGACCGGCTGATAAGGCCACGGCAGTCGGCGGTGGTCGGAGCCACCCAGGCCAGTAAATTCGATTTCTAGTCCGATTTTATGTAATTTTGTAAAAATAGTAAATATTCTTAGAAAATTATGAATTTTGTTATTCTGAAATATTTTTGTATGTAGTTTATAGTAAAAATATTATTTTGATGAAAATATGTCTCGTGATATATAGTCCTTAATAAATGGTGCAAAATTAAACATGTTTCGGTTTAAAAATAAATGACCTTAAGAGTGTAGTTTTGAACCCAAAATTTTTGTGTAGACTACTTAGATGATATAGAATAGTACTATGGAGCCTGTTTTCAAAAATTAATTTTCAAAAATTTAAGATAATTTTTAGGCCTTAAAATGAGGCATAAAATGGGTAATTTAGGATTAATTAAGTAATTAAATGATTAATTACTGATTTAGTGAATAATTATATGCTTTAGGATGTTGAAATCTGATGAAGTATGATACTTGTAGCATTTAAGGTATTAGATGTAATTATTAGGTTAATTATGTAGTAAATAAGTAATAGGGAAAAATAGTAAATTTTAAGTTAATTTTGTAAATTAGGGTAATTAGGTGTAAAATCTAATTTAGAATGAATTTAGACACTTTGAAATGATAATTAGAGTGATAGAAATATTAGAAGTATATTATATATATAATAGGTGATAATACATAATATGTAATTATTGGAAACATAACAAATAAAAAATATTAGGATAAAAATTGATATTATATAAATAATAGGGATATATAATAAAACTGATAGAAGACTTGAATTTATGTAATTATATGAAAAATGTAAAAATTTTTCACATCAAGAGTAAATTCGGTATACTAATAAGGATTTAAGTGTACTAGGTCAAATAAAATACTAACTAGGGATAATGATGGTATTTAGGAGATCGGGAAGTGATGTGATTAAGTTCACATTATGAGTTGAAACAAATTTTTAGGGTTCGAGTATAAAACAATACTTAGAAATCGAACTAGAACCTAAACCTAATTTAGAAATTAATGCAGAAACCAAACCCAAACTTAACCCCAAACCTAGAATAATTGTAAAAGACTTAAGACCTAGATAATTAGGTATATTAAACCCTAAACAAAACATAATAATAAGCGTTATAGGATAAAACAAACCTATAATAGTTATATGAAAAACTGAAACTACGTTTGTGTTATAGGGATGATTAACGATGGCTTGAGCAAGTCGAACCTCAAGTGAGTGAGCAAGAAGTCGAGGTAAGTTGGGATTAATACGATGCTGTATTTTGAAGGCTTGAGATTATGCTTGGTTGTGCTTGTTAGATAGTTGATTGTGTACATGTGCTTAATTTCGAGTGATGCTATGATTCTGTTTGTTGTTCTGGATTGTATTATATGATTTGTATGAAATAATCGATCACTCTAAACTAGACCTAATCAAATATACGACCTGTAATCATAATCAGACCCCCATGGCAACCCATTAGGGGAAATCTAGGATTCTCCAGCCAAATACCGACCCCTTCGAAAGGGATAGCGTAAGATTGCAAAGAGTCCCTTCTTCATCCTTAGTCGAACTAAGTGACATTTGAGGAAGTCGCGGCAAGAGTGAAGTCAATGGTTCAAAAGTACTCACTGGAGGAGCGAAGTCTCCATTGCACAAGCCTGGATTTGGTCGTAAGCTGTTGCATTAACGGTAACTCTTCAACCCGGATTAGAGCGGGCGCAATTTCTCTAATCTCACGACAGGCCGGACAACGTCGTGCGATGGCATTTGCTTGAACATGCATTGCACCTAATAAGTTGGTTGATAACCTTGTTATGTTTATGGTATAGTTTTAAGTCTTCCATCCTAACTTACTGAGCTGTGGTTGCTCATATCCCTATAGACATCGTGCAAGTGCTGGCTAAGAAGTGGCATACAACTACTCTGAAGCTAGCAATTACTGGATCTTAGGGAGTGAGGAAAAACATTTAAAGAATAAACACACATTTTTAAGGTCTAAGCTTTTACTTTAAAACTTTTCATTTTTGAATAATGTAATAATTAGGAAATATATTACGAAGAAATATTGTAAACTTTAGTTGTAATAACTGAATTATAGTATATATATATATATATATATATATTTCCTCACTTTCTTAGGTAAATGATTTATTTAAATTACAAACTGTTTACTTCAAAGCGGGTTAGTCGTGGACGCCTTGTATAGATTAAGTCTAGGATAGCAGTTATAAGGCCAACTTCTATCTTAGAATGATTTACACAGCGAGGCTGTTACGACTCTGCCGCTTCGGGACGTGACAATAGGGAAGGTCATATTAGTATGTATGGCCTTGGTTACATTTCAACTCCTGTAGAAAAATTCCAAATGAAGCAAGAAAGGGGCAAGAGAAGTGAAAGATTATACTATGCTCTAATGACCTTTCCACTACTGATAGAGACATTCATCTGGGTTGGCGTTCAAACCCTGGAATCTACCAACAAAGTTGAATCAATAAGCTCATCCTAAAGCTCCAACCTTATATGAATAATTGGTTCTCTATCCCTGTAGATGGCAATAAGTCTTCTCTAAGGAAAAGGGTAAATCATAGTCTAGTATTTTTAAGAGTTTTATAATAATTATTATTGTTCTACTAAAATAATGTACTTATGAGAACCTATGATTTCAATGAAAAAAAGATCAATTTCCTTTTCTACATTTCTCTTTATTTACACTACTCTCCTTTATACACTTTTACCTAGATCCAATGCTCTAAACGAGAGCTAGGGATATCTTATGCAAGTAGATCATGAAAATATCAATATCACTTTCCGCCCTACTAGGTTAGTCATCGAAGTGATATTGATGACCACAATGAAATACAAGAGAGCTAGTATAAACATAAACTGGGTAGAATTTCCATTGATAAGTCAACTAAAACGATTAATGTAAGGACCAATGATAACCCAAAGAACTTGAAGATTAGAGAGAACTTGAAAGAGGAGCAGAAGGCAGAATTAACTACATTGTTATCTAAGTATCAAGATATGTTCACATGGTCTTATGAAGATATGCCAACGTTAGATCCTTCGAAGATTCTGATCAAACATCCTACTTAAGATCAAAGAAGAAGTTAAGAAGCTACTTGAGGTCAGTCTCATTAAAGTCTATAATTATCTTGAGTGAGTGGCCAATATTATGCTTGTGATGAAAAAGAATGGGAAAGTCAAAGTATGCATAGATTTCTGAGATCTCAATTAGGCAACATCGAAGAATAACTTTCCCTTACCCCATATAGATGTCTTAGTAGATAATACCACCGGAAACCATCTCTTCTCATTTATGGATGGCTTCTCCAAGTATAATCAGATCAAAATGTACGACGAAGATAAGACCAAGACAACCTTCATCATAACTAGAGGTATTTTCTGCTACAAGGTAATGCTTTTTTTACTCAAAAATTTCGAGGCAACTCACTAAAGAGCGATTGCCACAATCTTTCACAGCATGATACACAAAGAGGTGAAAGTATATACAGGTAAAATGACTGCAAAATCCAAAGAAGGGGAAGAATCATATGGATAATTTGAAGAAGTTGTTTAACAGATAAAATAAATTTCAATTGAAGTTGAACCAAGTGAAATGCACTCTTAGGGTGCCATTGAGGAAATTGCTGGGCTTCATAGTTAGCCAAAGGGACATTGAAGTAGATCTTGATAAAGTCAAAGCAATACTTGACATGCCTTCTCTATGCATATTTGATGAATTCAGAGACTTATTAGGTTAAAACTACATAACTTGGTTCATATCTTAGCTTATGAACAAATGCTACCTTCTAAGTTATTAAAGAAGATTGCAAGCATAGAGTTGGATGAAGAGTATTAAGAAGCCTTCACAACAATCAAGGAATAACTTATAAACCCTCTAATTCTAGTAGCCCCTAAACCCAAGAAGCCATTATTTCTATACCTCAATATATTATCGAATTCCATGGGGTGTATGCTCAGCCAGGAAGATGAAGAAGAAAAAAAACAGTCTATATACTAGTTAAGCAAAAAGTTTACAGAGGGGAAGCAAAAATATTCTAAAATCAAAAGATTATGTTGTATGTTAGTTTGGATTATCCATCAACTTAGGCTATACACACTCTATTACTAGATCGAGCTGCTGATACAACATGATCACTTGAAGTATTTGGAAAAGAAACCGGCCCTAATTAGCAAGATCTCAAAGTGGCAAATGTTATTGTCAGAGTTTAACACCACTTATGTAAATCAAAATTCAATCAACGAGCAAGCCTTGACAAATCAACTAGTAGATAAACCCTATGAACATATTCCCTCAGAGGTGCAAGTCAGATTCCTCGTTGAAGATATCTTAGTAACTAAAGATGATTCCAATAAAGAAACATATGAAAAACTCTTGAAATGGAAGATGTTCTTTCATGATTGTCGCCATTGATTATTTCACTAAATAGGTTAAAGCCTCTTCTTATTTGAATGTCACTAAAGGAGCAATGGTTAAGTTTATCAAGAGGGACATTCTAGCTTGATACGAGACTCTTGAGACAATCATTACCAATAATGGTGCAAATCTCAGCAATAGACATATGTTAGAATTGTACCCATAATTCAAGATCATCTACAGGAACTCTACTCCCTATCAATCTCATATGAATGGAGCCATCAAAGCTACCAACAAAAATCTCAAGAGAATCATTAAAAAGATGGCTATTTCATATAGCGAATGGCATAGGATGTTAGCATTTTTACTTATGGCCCATCAAACTTCTGTCAGAATGTTGATAAGAGCGTCACCTTTATGGCACTAAGGCAGTGCTATAAGTAAGAGTAGAAATCCCATCTCTTAGAGTGCTATTAGAAACATAACTAGATGAGGTCAACTAGGTGAAGAAGTGCATCGAGCAACTAATTTGATTAATAAAAAGAGATTGATAGACCTATGTCAAAGTCAACGTTATTAACAAAGGATAGCTTAAGCTTTCAACAAGAAGGTGCGCCCTGAATTTTAAAGAAAGTAATGTGGTGCTAAGAAAAGTTATACCTAATGTATAAGACGTTAAAGGGAAATTTGCTCTGAATTACAAGGGTCCTTATATGAAGTAAGTGTTGCCTAGGAAGAAGAGGGAAGGAAGGAGGGAGGGAAGGGGGTAGGTGGGAGAGAGTGGTGTCTTAACTTTATCACAAACAATGGTCCAAATTTGAAGGACCCTGTAAATGTTGATTCAGTGAAGTTGTACTACCTATGAAAAATCAATGGAATTTTTACTTGGGACACAAAAATGCTAGCAATATTAAATATTATTATGGTTTAATTTTCATTTCTATAAGCAAAGTTGGTATCCTAAACTATTGTTGACATTAGAATAACCTCTAGCATTTTTTTCACTCTATCAAAAGGTCCTATTCTTTTACCCCTCTCAAACAAATCCCACATACTATAAACACAAGAGAAGATGAAAGCAAGTTATAGAATAGTATTAATTAACAAAAACTCATTAAATACATTATTATGAATTCATCATCTTCAATGGAGAGATTTGTTTTCGATTTTTCAATGCAAGGCCACATCTATTAAAGCAAACACCTCATGGCAAACAATTATTACTTGACCGGAGTTAAAGGCTTGAGTCCAATTAAAGGAAGCTAAAAAACAGAGTTGATAAGTGGGGTCAGAAATTTGAAACATGGCTTTATCTACTTAAAGGAGATGGCAATTCACATGTTGGTTCACTTTCCTTCAATAATAGGGTAGGAAGCAAAACCTTGTGTGCTCCATTTATAAGACCAATTTGGTTGACAACAAAAAGCTTATGTCTCCAAAAGGATTGAATCCATTTCAAAGACTAAATTAGATGGTTCTAATCGAACTTCTAAAGGAAAGGCTTGGCTATTTAGGCATTATCAATGAAGCCAAGTAAGTCCTCCGATGCATTTTTGCATAAAGCTAAGGTAGTATAAATAGACCATTAACGGCCTTCCAAGCTCAACCGTACTTGTTCTCCTATAAATAGAAGCTCTCTAAGCACTCTCCATCCATAAGCTCTCCTCATCTCTTCTTTACTCAGTCACACTTAACTATTTGTCTCTCTAACAAAATCTCTCTCTCTCTCCACATATATAGTTTTGCTTTACAAATAATGGCTCTCAAGTGAAGCTGCTCTCATAGTGAGTATCACCACCACTCGAGCTTCTAAACTTTACCCTTAGCTCCTCTCATCATGACCTCAAACACTACCATTAACCAACCCCCTTCAAAACCTTTAGCCACTACGACACTACACTAAATAATCGCATCCTCCACTCGAAACCTACTACTCCATCGCATCCGCTACCCTTTAAAACCTATAGCTACACTCATTTCCCAGTTTGCACTACTATTGATTGACCACAACCCAACACCTTCGCCATGCACTACTCAACAACCACCCGCAGACCACTTCCCTAAACCACCATGGTGCCATTAAGCTACCTTTCACCAATTAATTTCTCACAAATATGTCTTTATCCACTTAAAAATCTACTCAAAAAGCTTATACAAATCATAGGTTTGTCACTATTGTTGGTTTCTCTTTAAGATCCAATTAGAGCTCCTAGTTTAACCCGTTACCCGACCTAAACTGACCCCAGATATCCAACCCGCAAACTAACTCTTACCCGCTTCAACCCCCATTTAACTTAATTTGCACCAAGTTGGTTTTATTTTCTTTTATTTTATTATTATTCCTTTTTTTTTTAGTTGTCTATAAAAAAAATCTTCTTAATTATAGTTTTCATTCTTTTTTTTTCTTTAGGAAATTTTTTCATATAGAACTATTTTTAATATAAAACCTTTTTCTCTCTCTAAAAAAACACATCTTCTAAAAATTAAAAAGAAAAAGAAAAAAAAATCACTGAGGAAAAAAAAACACCTTATCTTTAAAAAAAAATTCATCACTTAGAAAATCTATTTTTTTAAAATAAAAAATAGTAACAAATCCCTTTTCTAAAATTAGGGCCTTTTAGAATATTTAAGGAAATAACGACTCAAGATTTAGAGGTTTTCCTTAGAATTTTCTTAATATAAAATAAATAGGTTAAAAAACATAAACTCAATCAATTTCCCAAAATAAAATAAATCAACCCACTAAAGTTCTCAAAAAATAAACTATGGAAATTTAATTCCTAATAATGAGTACGTAAGCACCTCCGATTCTACTAGTTAGCAACTCCAAAGCTTTTCAAAAAATAAAGAAACTAGGTTTCCCTTAACTTTTATCGAAGGTTTAAACTAAATAAACACAAGGTTTAGTTTAAATCAAGTTAAGGAAAACCAAAACCAAAACAAAAAAATCAAGTTCATTAGTGTCTACTCACTCCAATTTGATTGGTATACCCCTTAAGTATGCTCATGCTAAAGACCATAGTTACCCTAGACTTATAGGCCAAATGCCCCTTGGGTTTTGAGTTTGTTTGCCCCCCTTTTGGGTTTGTGCTTGGTTTTTTAGGGTTAAGTAGGCTAGCTAAAGGAGTTTTGAATTGTCTAAACTAAGGGTCAAATTCACAATTGGGCTTTCTTGTGTTTGAGACTGTAGCTATGTTTGGTTTTTATGCTTTGAATGGATTAGAGCTCATGGTTAGGCTTAGGCTTTACTGGTGAACCTAGTTGTATTGTAGCTTCCTAGGCTTTATGTTCGGATCAAATTGTCTTATGGGGCAAAAGAGTTCAGGTTAGGCCAAGAGCTAAGGTTTTTATTTGTCTTATTGGGCTAAACCTAAGGCTTTCCCATTTTGCTCTAAGTTTTCTTGTATTCATCTTGGATCCAATAAGAATTTGCAACTATTAGCAACTTCTTTCTATTTCTCTTTTTTTTTTTTCCTTTTTTTAAAGGGAGGAAGGGAGAGAGGAAAATTTTACTCTCAAAACCAAGGATGGATGGATTTGCTTAACTGAAGGACTTATTTTCAAAACTAAAACAGGAGAATTGACGATTGACCAAAAAAATTTATTAACGCCCGAAGGGGGAATACTTTGAATTCTAGCTTAAGGAAAGAAACTATTTGCCAACAAGAGCAAGAAGTGCAAACAATAGAGGCAACGACCTAAATCTTGCTCGAAAGAAGACTAATGTCAGACTTTGAATGACAAGGAAGATTAAGACAAATGTCTCAAAAGTTGAAATGTTCATTTACAAAGGATATTTAGAAAACTCATTTGAGGACTAAAACTGACAATAAGAGGGATGGAAAGATGATTTCTAGTTATTTACAAGTTGAAGACAAGAAAAGAAACTGACAGCTAAATGTGGCTTTTTGAAGGATTTATGACTTAAAGTTTTACGCAAGTGGGGATGCTAACCTAAAGAAGAATCCTAGCCTAAAGATAAAAAGATTCCTACCTAGAAAAACTAGAACAAAAATTTCATTTCTTGTTTCTTCTCTTTTTTTTATTTTTTTATTTTTTGAAAATGATAATAATGAAGTCTTGAAAAATTCTCTTGAAGAATAGAGTTGGAATGGACACAACTGGATAGACGAGAATCCAAGGCAATGAGTTGAAAAGGAACAAGAAGAAAGCTATTTACAATCTAGTGAAAAGTTGTTATGATTTTTATTCCATTATTTTTTGTTTGCTTTCTTTTTTTTTTTTTTTACATGAATATTTTAGTAAAGATAAACAAGCAAAGATAGAAATGAAGTGAGTAAATCTAGGAGGGGAATTTGCTTTAATTAATGGATTTATTCCTAAGGACGAAAAAAATGAAATTCTAAATGTGAAGAGGTTCCCTTTTTATTAATTTGACAAGAAACATTTACTCTATTGAATTTTGACATTTATTTTAAGCTTTTCAATTACATTCAAGACAAACTTCCTAATCTAACTCTCACAAGTGATTTCTAAGATCTTCTAGCATTTCTCATGCTCCTCCAAGGACTTGTTCAAGCAAGGCTTCCAAGTCCCGATTATAAGCTTCAAAATATCTAAGCTTCTCTTTTAAATAAGCAACATCAACTTCTAGCAACTGTTCATGAATCCCAAGTATAACCAATAGCCTATGGATTCTCCTATTGTTAATTTCTTAATCTCTTGCCATTTGATTTGGGCCTACAAAATTTATGGGTAAGAAAAATTTAATGAAAGGATGCACATATAATACACAAATGCTAGTACCATTAGGTTAATACAATAGCTCTTTAAGTTTCAACCCTACAATATTTCAAAGTTTATAAGCTACTCTTAACTCTTGTGGTAAACATTTTAAAAGTGTACAAAAACTTTTATAAGAAACAGGTACAATAATTGGTCGTGATTATAGGCTATTGAATCATTAGTAAGGCTAGAGTTTTTTAGAAATGGTATATTAACTCATGGTTAAAGGAGATGTATACAATTAGGATAGGTTCTAAAGGTCTTTAAGCTCTATAATCTCACACGTTCTTGAAGAAATGATTCACTGGTCACTTCGAAGCTTCAGTAAGGTAGCCTAATCAACCTTAAGTGGTTGTTACACCATAACACCCGGAGCCTATACAATGGCCTCTCATCCTAAGATTCTTAAGACAACCTAAATTCGACCGTATCTAGCACACATTTCATGATTGATATGCCAAAACCATAATTTATGCCATTTAATGTACTTATAGGGTTAGTACCAAAATATACAAAATAATTATAGAAAAGGAAAATCACATGGATTAGTACAAAATATATATACAAAACATGACACGTGAAGGGTATCTTAAAGGAAAAATTCTAATTTTGGAAGTTTTATGTAGCTAGGCTACCTGCCTTTGCCAGTGGAGTTACTATCCTGTCGAGTCTAAATGTTTTGTTTATATTTTCCTTAATTCGATCTATATTGAAACATATACTCATTCAATATAGATCATTAACTAAGAATTAAGGAAAACCTATTTTTTTTTTTAAATTTTGAAAATGGTTAGAGTCGCCACCTGACGAGGGTTAAGAAAAGGGTTAGGTTAGAACCAATTGGTTAGATTAATTCTAACTTAAACACTTATCTACAAAGAAAAACCGATTTAAAGAACAATTTTTGAAAAACTAGAGATTTTGATTTGAGAGCTAATCTATTAAACCCGAAATGTATACCATCTAAAGTTTAAACCGTCCAAATTTACATTTGTTTTTCAAAATAACCATTTTATTTCAAAAATGAACCTATTAAAAGTAAAGAGAGATATTTTTGGTTTATTTGTGAAAAGGTGAGATTTATTTATTCAAAAAAAGGGGGGAAATAATTTTTTTTTTTTTTCATTTTTAAGTCATCCTATTGTTTCCTACAAGTACTTATATACCAGCTATTCAAGATCATACTTTTATAATTTATTTTTTATAAAATTTTAGTGTGCTGATTTATTTTAGTCTGAAAATGATTGGGTTTACACTTTTTAGCCATTTGTGTTTCTATTTGAGAAATTTTCTAAAATGATCCTAATTTGGTGTTTTATTTTTGGAAGATTCTAAAAGAAGTCCTAATTTTGAAAAAGGTTTTTTTATTTTGGAAAATAAGGTTTCTAAATGATAAAACATTTCTTTTTCCTCATATATATATATATATATATATATATATATATATAGAAAAACTATTTAAAACACTTTATTTATATATTTCTTTTGAAAATAAAATTAAAGAAAAGGGAAATGAGATAAAAATAAAAAGACCTTTTTTTATGAATCACAAAATAAAATAAAATAAGTAAAAAAAATAATAAAATGTAAGAGGGCTAGACATAGGTTTTAAAAATGCGTCAGGAGACCGAGTTAGACGTGGACTTTGGTCAGGTTAGCAAGTCAGTCATAGGTTAAAAACGAGTCGTACGTGACATAGCAAAGGGTGGTTTCGAGTGGTTGAAGGGGATATCTTAGATGATTCTAAGCACCAAAATGAGGGGAAAAAGCTGGTGTCGTGAGGTTTTTATTGAGAAAAGGGGGTTTAGTCATATAGTTGTTGTTAGAGATGAAAGAGGAGTGTAGCTAGATGTTTTCAAGAATAGCGTAGCTTGTAGTAGTGATGGTTTTAAGTGGGGAGTAGTAGACATTAGGGTTTCAAAGGTGGTGATGCTAGGCAAAACCTTAGGGTAGTAGAGTTTAGGCTAGAGGCTATGGCTAAAGGAGCTAAAGGTAGCAAATGAAAGCTAAGACTAAGAGGAGTTGGTTTACTTTGACCAACATTGTAGTCAAAGAAAACTTAGAGAGAGAGACCTAATGCTTAAAGAGAGAGGGGCAGTTGGCAGTAAATTTTTTTAATGGATTTCTAAGTAAGTCAATGATAAAATTGAAGAAATGACCCATACTTATACATTTCCAAGCCAAGTAAGATTAGAAAGTAACATCAATGGTCAAATCAACCATTGATGTTTAATCTCAAATATCAAGCTTAAGGGGGATTTTCATGGCCGATTTCTCTTGTGATTAGGATGTATTTAGATATGTTTAAGGTTTGATTCAAGAGTATCTTATGTTATCTTTATGATTTCACCATTAATTTTGTAAAATCATAAAGATAATCGGCCAAAAAAAGGAAGAAATCAAGCTAGCAAAGGGGCAAGTATCCAAGGATTTTGGCTTATGAAGGGGACAAAGAAATGTGTCTTCAAGACACATTTTCCATGCAAGTGAAAAAACAAGGCACGCATGTGCCTAACTAGTTTTGAACCTAGGACCTCCTCGTGCATGTGTATGTATCTTACCAACAACCCAATGGCTTGTAACTCATTCATATATACAATCAAATTGTATATATGGACTAAGCCTAGTTCAAACTTAGCCCTAAGTGCAAAAATAGTGCTCTACCCAAAAAGCTACTACTTTATTTCTAATTTTTCCAAATTTTTGCATTTTTTCAATTTTTCACTTTTCTAAATTTTCTAATTTCTAATTTTTTGTACTTTTCAATTTTTCAAATTTTTTATATTTTTCTAGATTTCTTATTTGTTGTATTTTTCAAAGTTTTCTAATATTTTGTAATTTTCTAATTTTTTTTTTTTTTGTATTTTTCAATTAAGACCCTTTTATTGTTTAAAGGAAAATTTAAAAAATCATGGGGGAATAAAAATGGGGTGCTTACAAACATGTTAATGGATATAGTATAAAGAGGCATAGGAAGACTAATAGAGAAACTTAGTATCTTGAGTATGCATGTGGTAACTAATCAAACTTAGTGTTCTTTGAGTATTCATGATTTGCTCTTCACAAGTTAAGTGCTTTAATCTTCTCTAAAGCTATTTCCACATAGCTTCATCGTTCTTTTCAAGCTTGCCAATATGCAAAATTTTCAAATGAGAAGTGTAGCTTGTTATTTATAAATTTGGGAGAGATCTCGATTATTGGATGGTTTTGAGATTGATGACTAAATCAAGTGTTGAGAATGACCAACGAATCGCTTTAGATGATTCATTGGATGAGATTCAATCTTTCTTCTCCTCATCATAGAACAAGCTTTAAATATAGAAGTGGATTTTGGAAAGGCCTAAAACTATATTGAAGATTATGAAAGCCCAAGTCTTCTCTTAAAAGGAATAAGCTTTAAGCTTATAAATCTTCTTAATGTCTTCAAAAAATGTTCAAATAATCTTAAAAGAACCTTTTCTAAGTTTACTTTTCATGCATGAGAAAATCAAGTAACGTTTGGCAAACACTCCCTGTTTTGGGCTTACCAAGTTAGATCACTCTAAGATATCCATCAAATAAGGCCTAGTTTCCTAGATCCTGTTACTAGCTTAATAGGTCATGATACACTTCTTGTTGACAGTCATTTTAAGAATCTAAGATATGGGTTGTAAGTTATGTGTAGACCTGCGAAAAAAATAAAAAATAAAAAAAGGCTATGGGCGTATCAAGTGACTCCAACATTATCACTCCGATACCTAAGTAAGTTCAAGTGTAGAGGGTACGAAGTGAAAGAAACTAAGTATCTATAAGTGGTTAAATTGTCAAGAGAGCTTATTGAGACCTCATCCAAGTATATTTATAAAGGGCTGGTAATAACTATTGACTTTGGATAGTTGCATTGTTTCTACATGACTCAAATTCCCTATTAGACAACTTGCTAGAATCCATGATCACAAGGTAGTAGACAATTACTTGTGTAGTAACCTCCAAACATTCACGCCCCATGTCAAAATTTAAATCTCTAATGGTTAAGTCGCTTGCTTAATCAAAGGATCTGAGATATCCTAAACTCACTAGTGATTTTTCCGAACTTATCTAGAAGTCCTCCAACCTAACATCACATGATCTGCTCTTATACCTCAAGGTCTCTTCCCTAACTAAGTTATCAACAATGCTATTCCATGTGAAAGGGTAAACTTGCCAAAGAAGGTCAAACCTTAAGGATCTAGGTTGGATCATAAACATTTAGGTTTCCCAAGAGGCCCAATGGCTTATGACCAAAAATCCCTATTAATATTTACACCCCACGCGACTCTCCTTAGTGGGAAGAGCAAGGGGAGTAGCTCACTAGTAGAAAACTCTGACAACTTGACCCTATTTTATAATGATCAATCTCATTTTTTGAATCTACATTCAATTCATTCTCTTACTAGGCCATAAAACTCCTGGGCATCATGTTTCCAAGCTTTATGGCCTCAGCAGCTCATCAAGTTGACCTTTATTACTTTTATCCAAGCTTTATAAGGTTTAGCAATTATATCAAGTCATTTGAGAACTACAGACAACCTTAATTTATCATGTAGTAGAAAGGTCATGTTTGCTAGCAATTAAATTCTGTACATTGAGGTTTACGTTGACATGACTACCATGATGTATGTAGTGCGTATCAAATGTCAATCTCAACCATCCATTTCTAAGGGTTGTGTGACTTATCCACGTTGGAGATATATACCTTATAAAATCCTTGACTTTCTCTCTCATCATTTTTCCATTTATTCATAACCATCCCTTAGTTTCTCTTTAAACTTTTGTATCTTACACTACTGTTCCTAAGGATTCCCTTTTGCATTTTACATCACTACCTTTAAGGATTTCTTCTTATCGCCTTTCTTTCTCCCCCAATTAATCTTGCTTATGAAGGTAATAATGTCTACCGCTACGTTTAACAACTCAAACTCCATGGAAATTATAGATAATCAAAGTCAGGCTAGGGATAAACCTCCCCTCTTCGAAGTAGTTGATTCTACTCCTACATAGCAAGTACCTACTACAGCAACTATAGAAGATGGGTGCCCTTGGGATCTTTCTAGATTCATTAAATTCAAAGGAAAGCATGCTTTGAAGATTTAGAGAATCCAAAGAATCCTAGTTAATAATCATGCTGATGACAACGAATACAAAAGCATCTCAAGGCCTCTTTATTTTGGCATTGAGTATGATTTGAGTCCAAATGGTGTTTTGAGTATGATGACTAATAGGGAGTTTAATGATTTGCGGTTTTGCTTCTATTAAGCCCTTCAACACTAGAAGATTGAATGGCCTAAATTTAAGAGTAAGTTGCCTTACTACAAGAATGACAATTTTCTCTTTTTGAAAAATACTTTGAGGTCAATCTCTATCTTCCTTTTTTATAAGCTCCTAATTGTAGAGTGATTTTTCTCTAAATTTTGAGTTTATTTTAAGAAAATGATACTTAATTGAGTAAAATCTTGTTTGCTAAGTTTTGGAACAATCTACAAAAGAAAACAAGAAAATAAAAACAAGTTTCACTCAATTTGGAGCTAAAATGAGAAAGTTATGAAGTTTTAAAGATTAACATAACCAAAAGTTCGAATTAACAGCTAATAACATTGATTCAATTGGCATTAACATAATAGGAATATTTCGTAGAAAGTAGCTTGATATTGGTTTGAATCCAATTCGTGAGATGTCCCACTGGGTCATATAGATGTTATACGCCTTTCTTTTCTCTAGCCTTTCGGCTTCCGCTCCTACTTCGTAAGGAAGTTTAGTCCCTTCTTCCTTTGCTACTGACTTTGCTACCGGGCATTCACTGCTGGTCACTCCTCAATCTACCTGGAGCCTATTATGGACTGCTAAATCGATCCCTCTTGGCTATTTTTTTTTATTATGATATCACGCAAGAAATCCCGGTTCAAGCTTTTCCAAAAGCCTTTTGACTTCAAGTAGAGAGAAAGTTCATCAGGATCAGGATTGGATTGATAAAATAAATCTCCTCAGCATTCAATTCAAGTGATTGTTTCTAGTGAAGAATTTAACAATTTTGAGGATGGTCAAACAGTGACACAACCTAGGGACACAGTCACCCCAAGTCATGTTGTTCCCAGACTTGGTGAAGACGTGAAAAAATTGTAAAGCTAAGAAGGTGAAACAACCAAGTGATACGGTCATGTCACCAAGTTATATAAAATGCCACAATGCCCTAATTTTATATCTTCTATTTAAGGTTTTTTAACAAAGATTAGAGATAACTTTTGAGTGACTTTTAGGGCTAAACACTCAAGAGAGCAAGGAGCGTCTAGAATTCAAGATTTAAGACTCTTTTCATCACTTTCGTTTATCTTTCTTTTACTTTTATTTTAGATCTTGTTAAAAATTGTTATTTTATCATAAATAAAGGGTAGATCTTTTGTATCTAAATCTTGTAGAATCTAGATTTTCCACGTGACATTGGTTTTTACTAAATCTAATGAAGATCTTTAGTTTTCTTGATTCAATTATGTGTTTTTGCATGCTTTAAATTAATATTTCAACGAGTGTTAGTCTAAAATCTAATAATGTGCAAGAGAATCAATAGATTTCTTGTGTGATTAGATTTAGGCATAATTGAAGAAGATTCTTATAAGTTTAGAGATAAATTATGAAATCTTTCTAGATCTTTAACATTATCTTTAAAAGAATTCGTTGTGCACTAATGCGTTCCTAGGTTATGCTATCGAGAAGATGTTCTAATAAGTGATTTTAAGATTAAGGTTAATAAACTTGAGAAAATTATTAACTTTAATAGAGAATTTTCCCAATCAAGAAAATTAATGATCTAATTAAATTATCTTTAGTTAAAGTCGCATGCGTAAGTCTAAGGAAAGCAAAGAGCTAAGTGATCTATCGAATCTTGACTTACATTACAAATTGATTGCTTTCTTGTTTAGTTTTTTTTTTTTTTAATTGAATTTTGATTAGTTGTTAGATTTATTAATTACTACAATTTTAGTTTAGTTCTCTAAGTTTCTCAAATTTATTTTTGTCTATTAGATAATAGAGAACTAGTTAGTATTAGTAATCATAATTTCTGTGAGATAACATCCACTCTTTGTACTATATTACTAAACAATAGTGCACTTACCTATTTTTCACACATCACTTTCTCACCTTTTGGAAAAGCTTTTTTTCATTATAGTCATATATGCCTAAGCATGTTGATACCAAACTCTTATGGCATGATGATAGCCTTTGAGTGTATCCACGAGAACTTAAAGGTTAGGCTATTTCGACCATATTTAGATACTTTTTTTTAAAGTAAAATACGGTAAGGGTTGGTTCTATATCAGTGACCAACCAAGGAGGAAGATTTTAATTAGGTTAGAATCCTTAATCCATGATTAGAAAAAGAAAAGGCTAGTCATTAGGTCAAAAAAGATCTTAGTTTCCCAAATACTCTAGTCTCAACTAATTAGATAGAACGATATTAAGGTTTTACTAGAAGATGACAAGGCTACCTATAATAAGATCATGGAGAAGTATATAATACTTACTGGTTTGTGTAGGATGCTAATACTATTATAAATTAGCATTATAATGGTGCATTGATCTTTCTTAATGACAATAGGGTGGCTCCGGAGGGCAAAAGTGTCATATAAGGCAATAAGAATGCTATTGAAGGTATGAATGAGGGCATAGTTGTAGATTAAGAAGGTATTGACTTCTACAACTCGCCGTATTGAGTTGGGCTTGCTGTAAGGAGATCTCAACAGATTACTCGAAAGGATAAGTGATCTTGCTAGTGATGTGTCCTAGGCCATGTAGATTTTATGTCATTTGAATATTTCTTTTTTTTTTTTATGATATGAGTCATTTTATTTTTAACATTATTATCGACCTTTTAACATGATAAAAGGATTTCTTAAATATTTGTTTTTCCTTATGTCATTAACCATAAGATGATAAGAACACTATTCTAAATTATCCTTAATCACTCATTATATGGAACAATAACAAATTGAGACTAGTTTATTGTCTGAATGATGATTACGTTTTATTGATCATGAATATAAATATCAATTCAACATATAGATACATGTAGAAGTACAACATACTAGATCAACCCACCATAAGAGTACTATATGGATTAATCTGATAAGTACTACTCATTATAATAACATTTTAATCCTTTGATCTAATGACACCATGGATTCCTATATATTAAATTCCATATTTTAACTCAATTCTTTATCATTTTAACCGAATGATTAAAAGACTGTGATTGGATATGGAATAAATTGTATGGGGCAATATGAGTGTTCATGAAAGAATTTATCCATCTCATTAATTTGAGAGAGATATCTTTTAGGGCCCCTTAAAGAGTAAGATTGAGAAGAACACATGCTCGTGCTCAAATAAATTGATAAAGAGTTATCAATGTTGTTTATTTAAATCAGTGGAATTTTGGATTCAAGAAACGAGTGATTAAACATTATAAGAGCATCTTGATCCACACCTTATATTTAATCATTAGATATTGTGTGACAAAAGGACTAAATAACTGATTATTTAATAGGTAGAGCCGGATTACCGACTTTCACTTAATTTGAGTAGGCATGATATCTTACTAAAGGCCACTTATATCTTGTAGGTCCAAAAGGAGTTTTAAGCCTACCGCCAACATTAGATAAACCTATAAAGTCGTACGCAAAAAATGAACTAAATGGGCTATGGGTTTATTTTAAATAGACTAAGCAAAAATTATTAAAATATTTATTATTCTTAAATAGTTTAAAAATGATAAACAATAGCGTTTATTATGTTTGGAGAAAAAATATATTAGATATCTTTAATATCTTGCAACATCTCTTAATATTTTCTAGAAGATATTACTGCTCCTTTATATATAAATAGAGATAACTCTCTATTAAGATTACACTCACACTTTATCGTTAACATTAGACTCACGGAGAAAGTCTGCAAATCAAGATACAGAGAAAAAAACATGAAAGATTGCCAGCGGGTTCCTACATGAATAAAGAGTTGTGGTAGAGGACTAGTACACTACAACCTATTTCAGCACTGTGTGTAGATACCGATAAAGGGTATTCTCAATTTGCAATGCCTTTTTTTGTCCACACGTCCCAACACTTGTTCACGATCGTTGATGCTCTCGTGACATGAAAAGATGAAGGTAAGGCATTTCCTTTCAATATATTAGTTCAAGCACATTTTGCCTGGGCTAACCTCTAATATTCTGTATATGCTTTTCAGATTGCTAAGGAATCCAAAAATGATTTGGTATAAGTAGAGACAAAATTTGCTGCTCACATTAAATCCCGAGATGAGGAAAAGTGAAAATTCGTAGCTTGAAGAAAGATTTGAACAAGGAGATCGGGGTAAGCAAAAAGAAAAAGCTGAGCTTGAAGAAGAACGTGGGAAGAGTGCTCAACTTGATACTAATCTAATGGCATCCAAGAAGAAGGTAGAAGACATAAAAAATAAGTAAGTTGAGGAGCTCCAAAGTTGGAAGACCTGTTCAGAGAAGCAAGAACCATGAATAGCAAAACTCGAACAAAATCCAAATCGACGGGCTAACTATGAAAAACTTCTAAAGGAAGTCCAGGCCAATGCAGAATATGATAATATTTGTAAGCTGAAAATGCTGGATGACATCAAGTACCTGGGTAAGGAAATTTTGGAACTCCATCCTAAGTACGACATGAGCTACCTTAACTTCGCCGACCCACTCGAAGAGGAGAATGGGGAAGGTGCTGAGAGCTTGGAGCAGGTCGCTAAGGCTACTGAAGAAAGCCAAAATACTGATTAGCCCCTAAGTAGGTTGCCGACAAAGTCAATGCTCCTCAGCCACTCAAGTCAGATCACCTTGCAATAGCTGACCACACCCCCCACCCCCCACCCCTTCTCTCTCAAAGAATAGCAACATCGATCCCCTAGTTATTTCTTTTTCCTTCTTATTTTATCAATTATAGAAAGATGCTTTTGAGATCGGAATGCGGATTTATTTTTAGTATGTAATATTTTATAATTCACCGTTAATACCCTTTAATATGCTTTTGTTAAAGCTGTTTTCTTAAGTTCATAACGCTTGTCCGAGCTATTCAAAATGCACATTATTTTCTCTGTCTTCCACTTGTTCGGTCCATAGAGCGTTTTGACCAGTGAGGTCTGTATATGCCATTTATCAGCTAGTCATCCATCTATCGGACTTAAAAGCATTCTTTTTTAGGACGTATTTGAGGTCCTAAACATGTCTTATTTCCTGTCATCCGTTTTTAATTAAGACTAGGGGGTTTAAATGATACTTAATTTTCTCATCACCCGTGTATGACTAGGGCTCAAAGCTATTTGCATCTCTCAAATCACTGAAGATTGAGAGCTTGTTGATTGTAATTCTTAGAGGTAGGCATAGTTTGATTTGGTTCGATTTTTCCTCCATTCCATAAAATTACGGTGTGATTTTTTATATCTCTAAACCAAATCATACAATTCGAATTATGAATATTTTCGAATCATAAAATTTCGGTTTGGTTTATGAATTAAACCATATATTTTAGTTTAGAAAGTATATTTGCGTAATATGTAATCTTATATAAAATGTGTTGGATTTATTCATTAATGATAAGTATTAATATCATAATAAAGATTGATAAAATTAATATTCACGTAACTTAAAAATTCAAATGTTTATTAATAGCTATTTTATTTGTAATAATGGCATATACTATAAATTTTGAGTTAAACTACATATATAATTTTTACATTACAATAATTGAAAGTTCAATATATATATTTCAATAAATGTAAATAAAAAAATTCTTTCTTTGTGTTATATTATAGTAAAATAAATTATTTAGTTACAAGTAAAATATTGCTATATTTTTTTATAAAATTATTTTATTTAGTTTAGTTTTACAAATCGATCCATTTATTTGTGGATCAATTTAAATTGGTCGGTTTTTTTGCCCACCCTAACAATCCTATTAGCAAATTACACTTGCATAGGTTTGAAGTAGCTCGAGGCCGTTTATTGAGCCCCCAATCCTATCTATAGCTATTGTCATTGTTTAGATTAATTTATAAACTTCACCATTAGAATAAAAACTATGATTTTAGCATGTAGGTCAAACAACAC
The DNA here is from genome assembly GCA_024138015.1 of Lumnitzera littorea. Lineage (NCBI taxonomy): Eukaryota > Viridiplantae > Streptophyta > Magnoliopsida > Myrtales > Combretaceae > Lumnitzera > Lumnitzera littorea. The sequence goes on along the minus strand of JAMXBB010000002.1, from coordinate 97,481,460 downwards.
TTGCCTAGCCTCACTAAGTCACAAGCACTTCAAATAAGGCATACTCAAATGTCTTTTATAAAGCTTCCTATTGATGATTGTAAACTTTAGAGTTTGATAAATCAGCCTCTAAGCTTCCTTCTTGTCTATACATGGTGTCCCATCTTTCAAGTATGTTAGGATGGGGTTCATCCAACATAGCTCCAAATCTTTCTCCAATACCTTTAAGCACTCTATAAGCTTTCTTTCAATGTTATTTTCAAGTATGTACTTAATGAAAATCTTCTCCTCTTAACTCAAGAAGCCAATAGATGCCAATTTAGACAATTTATCAACTATATAATTCTTTGACCATGGAATTTTCACATGTTCCAATGCTCAAAGTATGTTGAGCCCTTTAACTATATGTAAATACCTTCACATAATGTAATCCTTAGCCATACTTTCTCCCTTCACTTGATTAACGACCAACTGTAAGTCTAAAGAGATGTCTAGCCTTCTAGCTCCAACCTCTCTAGCTAACTTCATGCTAGCTATTAACGCTTCATACTTAGGCTCATTCTTACTAGCATGAAAACTAAACTTCAAAGCATACAAGATTTTTGCACCTAGCAGCACTTTCAATATTAATCTTACCCCGCTTCCATTTTAGGTGGATAAGTCATCGACATATAGTATCCAAGTCAACTCCTCATGATAGATAAGATGATATTCACCTCTAGTGAACTCCACTATAAAGTTAGCTAAAAATTTTGGCCCTATAAGCCTCCTATGGTTGTATTGGAAAACGAGAGCACTCAACTCCAATGTGTACTTCACCATCCAACTAGAAGCATCTAGATTTTGTAGTGCCTACTTCAAAGATTGATCGGTTATAACAACCACTTGATGAGCTTCAAAATAAGGTTGAAGTTTACGTATTCCTATGATAATTGCAAGGACAAACTTCTCTAACTCAGTATAATAAAGCTTTAAGCCTCACAACACATGACTTATATAATACACTATACTCTTACCAGAATAGATGAAAGAGCTCGATCATTAATAAACAAATACAAATACAAGGTTTCTCTAGTAACAAACTTGGAGAGAATTAGTAATGCCTCTTCAAATCACTCAGTCCACCTAAACTCAAAAGGATTCCTCAACACCTAAAAGAACTCCAAGCACCTTTCAACACTTTTAGACATATATCAAATCAAAGCTGCAATCCAACCTATTAACCTATGTACCTTCTTTACAATTTTTGAGGACTCCATATCCAATGCAGCTAGGATCTTTTTTAGGTTAGCTTCTATTCCACATTGAGTCATTGTAAAACCTAAAAAACTTACTCAATGAAGCTTCAAACATGCACTTCTAAGGATTTTGCCTTATGTTGTGCTACCTTAGTGTATCAAATGTTTCTTCTAAGTCAACAAGATGATTATCATGGAGCCTACTCTTCACAATCATATCATTTACATAAACCTCAACATTTATATGAATCTAAGGTTTAAACATTTTCTCACGACTCTTTGATGCATAGTGCCCACATTTTTTAAGCTGAAAGACATTACCTTATAGCAATACATTCCGAAGTTTGTGATAGAATAGGTGTGCACCTGATCGGAGAATGCATTTTGATCTAGTTGTAGCTAGAAAATGAATCCATTAAGGTAAATAATGCATGGCTTAATGTAGAATCAACTATCTAGCAAGGGAAGATAGTCTTTTAGGTAAGCTTTATTGAGATAGGAGAAATCAATACACATTCGCCATATTTCATTTGTTTTCTTTACTAGCACATAATTAGCTAACCATGTCGATATAGCTCTTCACTGATGAAATTCGTCTCAAGCAAACTTCTAAATTTCTTCCTCAATTATTGCTTGCCTCTTTAGAGCAAAATGCCTTTTCTTCAGCTGAGTTACCTTAGCTATCGGATCTATATTGAGTTCATGAGATATGACCTCCTCTAGAATACCCCACATATTGGATGGAGGCTACATAAATGTGTCTTTATTAGCTAGGAGTAAATTCACTATGTCATCCTTTAGGTTCGGAGTTAAACTCACACCGATCTTAGTGGTTTGTCCAAGGTCACCTTTAAGCTGAATAGTCAAAGTCTCTTCAGCTAGCTTACCCCTGATCACCAGTCAATGATTTAAGCTCTATTCAACTTGATAGACCTAATCCTGCTTCAATGGCTTCAAATACAAAGACTACGCTAATTGCTAATGTCCATAACACTTTCCAATTCAAGTTAAGGTCAGGAACTTTACCTTAAATGAGTAGTAGATATAACCATGTTGAAGATGTTTATATATGGTCGTCCCATGATTTCATTGTACAACAACTGGTAATCTAGAACAAAAAAGTCTACTTCTTTCTCAACAACATTTTCATCATCACCAATCTATAATGACAATGTGGCAATCCCCTAAACCTTTACAAGCTAATTGTTGAACCAATATAGATTGTATTTATAAGGTTACATCTTGTAATCTTCCAACTTCAATTGCATCTAATCAAAGGCATGTTTGAAGATTATATATGTAGAACTTTCGATGTCTGCCATGACCTTCCTAATATCAAAGTAAGCCACTCTTATGCTGATGACTAAGACATCATCGTGAGGAAATTAGATTCCTTTTAGATCCTTATTAGAGAAAACCACTATGTCATTAGCTCTATGCTTTTTACCTTGGACACTCAACGTTCAATCACTTAGAACATTCATCGAGCTCAAAGTGCTCAACTTGTTCCCTCATTATAGCCCTCCAAAAATGACATTGATTATTTCTCTACAAGCTTGATTATTGCCTTCATTGTCATTCCGAGCTCCCTAATTACCATTGTCCTTCCTACTTTCTCCACTCAAATGTATTTTTTCCTTAATCAATTGTTTTTTTCTTCTTATCTTTAATGTATTTTTAAGGCTATTTATGCATTGTTATTTTCTTTTGTTTTGAGAATAAGGAAGCACAAATCGTGTATGTAATTTGATTTGATAATTGTATTGTTATCTAAATTCAATTACACAATTGTATATAATCTTTGCACACATGTCATGATTGCATGGATTTAAAATCAGTTTTTGACTTCATAGATAACTTATGAAATTGTCATCAGAGGGATGAAGTCATTAAAAGTATCCAAAGTTTCAAATTCTTGTATTTTAGTATTTAAATTTTAAATTTATTCGTTTTAGTATCCTAACTTTTTAAATAAAACAAATTAGTATCTCTATTATAATAATCGTTATCAAGAGTATTTATTTGTTTTGCTTTAAAAAGCTAAAGTACCTAAACGAAATAAAAAAAAATAATGTTTAAATACTAAAATAAAAATAAAATGAAAGATAATGTATTTATATTATTATTTTACTATTTTATAACAATGGCCATTATAACAGAAATATTAATTCATCTTATTTAAAAAATTAAAATACTAATATAAAATAGTTTAAAGTTTAAATATTAAAATAAAAAAAATGTGAAAGTTCGAGCTGTGATATTTGCTTTACCCTTGTCATTAACTAATGGAGCAACTCTTATGTCTCTACTTCTAAAGTTTTCAGGTTGAAGATTTCCTACGAGTAATAGAAATTAGAGTTTCCCTCCACATATTTATTCATCTCGTCCTTTTAGAGTGGGAGTTAGGTGGATTTAGTTTTTTTTTTTTTTTTTTTTTTCAATCTAGGTGGATTCATTTTAAGTTCTAAATTTGGAAGTTGTATTTTTAATTTGAGATCGGCAGGTTTTACTACTACATGCAACTAATACTTAGAAATAGGATTCTTCTTTTTTTCTTTTTCAATTAATGTGCATTGTATTTATTAAATCCCTTTTTTTTTCATTCACTTTGTTGCATTGATATATGCTCAGAATTTTCTTCATCATCACCAAAATAAAGTAAAAAAAAAAAAAAAACTCTTGCAAATGATACTGCTTTAATTTTATATCAGTAGGCTACCTGCCGATAGTATGATATTGAAAATTGAAATTTTTCAGATTTACATAATAAACTATGCATAAAACTAAATATATGGAGTTTTATATTGGGTAAGTATATCAACAAACATAATCTATATTCTTTAGAATAGAAGAAATTCATGGATTTGGAAAAAAAAAATATGGATTAAAAAAGTTCACGATACCAGGTGTTTTATGACTTAATTACTATAATAAATTTATATGGAAATATCGTTGCTATGTAGAATCTATTAATATAACATAGCTTTCATTAATTTTGTAAGTCAATAGCGACTTTTTGACAAAGCAAATTGACATATTTTTAGTGCATTGTTTTTATTTCTTTTCTTTTTTTTTTTAATTTATTTTCCATTTTCAATAGCCGCTTCCCATGTTTAGTGATTTCACTTAAGTAATTGTATTCTCATTTTTATTGTTTAGGGATTGTCTCCCACGTTCCATAACTCCACCTTTGCTAATTACCTTCTTATGTATATTGTTAAAGTCAAATCTTTTTTGTAATCGTCATTTAATATTTTTATCAAATAACTTGTGAAATTTCATAGAATAATGCACAAATGGCTTGATTAAAAATAATTCTAAAAATCACTGAGATTATTTATTTATTTGTTTATATCTTTTTCTTTTACATGTAAATTACCCCAAGTTTTTAATTTTTACTCTCCATATATGCTTAGCCATAATAAGTTATTATTTTCAAAGATGTACAATATTTGAAAGTATGTTTTCTAGTTCTATTTTTATTGTTTTAATGTACTTCAATATATACATTACGTTGTATCGCCTCCTAGTATTTATATATTTTACTACATGTTTAATTTCTATCAATCCCTACCTACACTTATATATATAAGTAAACATGATAGATAATTATCGGTTTAATATTTTCTCATTTTATTTTATTGTGACATCTGGATTGTCTTTTTCTTAAGGATCTATCAATTGAGATTAAGATCATTTCACTTTTTAACTGTATCTTCGTTATACTATAGCGAGTGAATTGGTTATTACCATCATCATTATTAATTTTGAAAATTATAGAATCACATTTTCTTTTCTTTTTCTTTTTTTTTTTTCACTTCCTTAAGTATAGCTTTTTCCTTTCTTAAATCATTGGTGGTATATAGATATTGTAATTTTCATCGTGCCATTATATTTAATTTTTTCATACTCATAGGGATTTATATATGCCAATATTCTTTTACTTTTATTTTTTGATATCATATTTTGCAATGCATGATTTAAAAAGGGTAACAAAAAGGATATTAGAACGTAAAAGAAAAGGAAAAAAAAAAGATTCATTATTTTTTTAGGGCTAACTACACATTTTAGGAAAAATAAATGAGGAGTGGAACAGGAAAAAAAGGGGGGATAATATTCCGAATCCGAATGACATGGTTGGGGCATATTATGGAAAGGAAAAATGCTTGTTGGGCTGGGTGAGTGAAAACTGAGAAGTCTTAAACCCAAAAAAAAATAAAATAAAAATCAAGTGAGCGTGACGATTATTGCCTGTGGTGAACAAAACCTAAACCCATAAAACAAAAGGCTTCAAAACCCTAACCTAACCCGAAAATTACAAATGGGAACTCCGGAAACCTCACGCGAACCCTGCCCTGACCGCATCATCGATGATGTCGGTGGCGCGTTCGCTATGGGAGCCGTCGGTGGCTCCGCTTTCCACTTCCTTAAGGGTTTATACAACTCCCCTTCCGGCACCCGTATCGCCGGTGGCACCCAAGCCGTCCGGATGAACGCGCCTAGAGTCGGCGGTAGCTTCGCTGTGTGGGGTGGCCTCTTCTCCACCTTCGACTGTAGCATGGTCTACATCCGGCAGAAGGAGGACCCTTGGAACTCAATTATCGCCGGTGCTGCCACTGGCGGTTTCCTCTCGATGCGCCAAGGTCCTGTTGCAGCCGCACGTGCCGCCGTTTTCGGTGGAATACTTCTGGCTTTGATTGAAGGAGCAGGAATAATGCTTAATAAGATGATGAGTCCCCCACCGGCACCTCCGATGATAATGGAGGAGCCGATGCCTGGCGGTGTACCTATGCGGATGCCACCTGGTGTGCCACCTGCCATCCCAATGGGTCAGCAAGGGGAGCAAGTTTCGGGTTCGGGATCGGAGTCCAGGTCATGGTTTGGGGGATGGTTCGGAGGAGGGAAGAAGGAGGAGAGTGGATCAAGTGGTGGTGTGAAGACCGAGGTTTTGGAGAGTCATGATACACCTGTTCCTTCCTTCGAGTACAAGTGAATTGAAATCAAGTATTGAATTTCTCTAGTTATAATTTGTAGTTAGTTTTATGGGCGCCGAGTATCATTAGGCAAGAAGAAGAAAAAAAAGGGTTTCACATTGACGGTTTAGTCGAGATGGGCATTTGCAGAGCTTGATCGATCGGCGAGCGAGTGGTTAGTGACTAACAGCGCTCTAGTTGGCATTCGTTTCCGCGGTTGCGGCTGGCACTCGAAGGAATCACAATACAACCCATACAGAGCAAGCAAGTTTGAGGTATCAGACTGAGAGTCCGCGGAAGGACATCAGTTATGGTAGGAGTACATGTAAAATTTTCCACCTTTGATCTAAAGCATCTATTAGAATTTTCCTTATTGGAAATATGGGATTTGGAAGTTACTGTTTTATTTTCTGGTTGTTGTATTGACTGAGGTATTAGAGAGATTATCTTACCATGAGTGTGGTAACTAAATATGGAGTATGGAGCCATTAAAACTGATTAATGATGCGCTGCAATTTGATTACCCTTAGTTTGGGTGGAGATTCACAGGAGAATGAGATCGTATAAGAAGCAAACCCATAGCAAACCCGGATTAACTCATGAGGTTCAATCTGATGTAATTATAAAGTTAGTTTGGTCTAATTTTGGTCTAGTCCAGATGAATCTAATTCTACCTCTTAATATTTGAATCTTTTATGTTAACCACTCAAGTCGGGTATGATGATATAGGGATTTACTACTCTTTTTTTTTTTTTTTTCTTTTTACCTTTGGTTTTCCCCCCCCACCGAAAGAAAATAAGATTTCATACTACCATTTTTATTGCACCTTCGAAATGAGAAAGCCGAATTCTTAAATAAACACAAGGACAAAAAATTATATACTCCAACTTAAGTTGGTATAAAATTATTAATAAGATGTGACTTATAAAATATTTAAAAAGGCCAAGAAATTAAGATAAAGTGAAGACTGAAGAGTTACTTGAAGAGATAGTTTAAGATGCTACGTACGAAAATGAGCACCGGATTCACATAAAATTTGCAAAGTAGGTGAAGAATTGCTTTTCTTCATTTACCTTAACCCTTCACTTTCTTAAGTCTAAATATGATGCCTTGCTCGAATCTTCTGGTTTTGTGTCCATTTTATATAATCTTCGAGCTAGGTGAAAGATGGCTAGCCAAAGACGGGGATGAGTTGTTTTAGCTTAGTGGAAAAATCCTAGTACTCCACCAAAGAGTAGCCATAGAAAGAAGGAGAAATATTTATTTGAAAAATTTTTAATCAAATAATACTAGGCATCTCCACAATTAGAAAAGAAAGATATTTAAGAAAGTGATCATAATGAATAGGCTAAAAGGAACCAAATCTTAAGATCTTAAATCGATGTTTGTTAACTCTTCCATATCTCTCTCTTGAAACTTCTTCCCTTGACCATACAAATCCTTCGACTAGCCTTAATCAGAAAAAAAAAAAAAAAAGGGTTTGAACGCTCGAATGATATTTTTTCTGATGAACATGAATCGTGCAAACAACCTACTGATAATATCCAGGCGCATCCAATTTAAAGCCCAAAAAGGAAATACTGCTTCAGACCAAGTTTCTCGTCCTGTTACATACAAAGATAAGTTGTTGTCCCAATCAAAGGCCTATTATGAATCCTTCTCTTTGCATGATAAAGGTTCCTTGGAAAATGACTTAAATGTTTCTTCACAGGATCATATTGATGTGGATGTCGATCAAGGTAAGTAGTTATCAGATGGGATCAAAAGAGTTTTATTTACAAATGAGGAAAAGCAAGCATTGATTCGACCATGGCAAACCTCCTTCATCATCAAGTTGATGGGTCAAACTTTGGGGTTCAAGCAATTGTACCAACGATTGCAAGGTTTATGGTCATTTACCCAATCTTTTTCTATGATTTACATAGGGTCTGGATATTTTATAGTCTCATTTACAACTATAGAGGATATGCACCAAGTAATTAAGCTTGGGCCTTGGTCTATCAGTGGCCATTTTTTATTGATTCGCAAATGGGAACCTGATTTTCAGCCTTCAAAGGGAAAGAATCATGTTGTAGCAGTATGGCCGAGAATTAATGAGTTGCCTAAGGAGTATTACTCTAAACAAGCACTATATAGAATAGGGGAAACTTTGGGGCCAGTGCTCAAGATAGACATGTATACTTTGAATTTAGATAGGGGCCATTTTGCTAGGATGTATATCCAACTCAATCTTCACCAACCTTTAGTCCATACCCTCTTGATTGGGAAAAAGAGTTATGAGGTGCAATATGAAGGGATTAGCACGCTCTGTTGTCATTGTAGTAGAATTGATCACGTAACCAGGTAATGTCCAAAGAAGAAGTCTGTACCAACCATGAATCAATCCAGAATATTATAGGCAAGAGCAGACGGGTGTGTTGGACTCCACTCATACTCAACAAGATCTGACAATAAAGCCACTTGCACTTAATTTAGCATTAGAGCTTAACTTTGAGTTTAGTAATAAAGAGGCTAGTGTTATTTTGATTACAAACAATGATGGCATTGCTTCATCAGATAAAAATTCTTTAATGCCTGAAAATACATTTCACCAACCCAACACACTAAGGGCCTTAAAATACGCATAGCAAACAGAGGCTGGACATCAAAACATTGGCCAGCTTTGTAGCGAGAAATGGACCAAAAAATAATGCTAACATTCAAAGTCAAGATATTGGAAGGAACATCTCACCTTCCACTGATGGAAGTTCACTTCAGGTTGTTTTGCCTCAAATGTAACTGCAAGTGGCATAGGGCAATAATACACCTAGTCTACCCCTATCTGAGTTCCAACAGAGTGTACCTAATACATCTGTTCCCCCGCATTCACATCAAAGTGACAGACCTTATGGCATGTTGAAGGAAACTCAAGAGGGCCTGATGATAACCTCTCGCATGAATTTTCTAGTGAGGTTTTCACTAGTGTTTTAGGAACAACAGCTAGAGCCCGCAAAGATCATGGATTATTGGATGCCAACAATCCAAGGAGTACTCATGCTCATGCTATAGCAACTCGAAGTCCCAAACTTTACTTGCCAGTCACTCTCTTACTCCATCACAACAAGCTGAGGATGCTCTATCTAGCAAACAACTCCTAGGAAACAATGGCATTCTTGCAAACCAAGAGGCCTCTAGGGGCTGTGTATCTAGACAAGTGGATAATCTTAAGCTAGAGGAAGGCTCCCTCTGTTACAGAGTGATACTCATGTCAGTTGATAGTGAACACCAACAGCTCATCGCGCTTTGAGAGTACTTTTGTGGAATATGCGAGGAGCAAATGCACCACATAAATAGGACGCAATAAGGAAGTGACTGAAAATAATAAACCAGATATCATGGCAATCTTGGAGATGAAATTGGATACTGAAGGTTCCTACACTTTGTATGGAAGGTCTAGCTACAGTGGTTATGTTTGGTTGCTGGCCCCTGAGCATCATGGAGCGATGTTAGTTTTATATGATTCTGCTTTTCTCAATGTTCAACAAATTGATGAAAGCAGCCAAGAGCTTACACTGATGATCCAGGTTCAACCTTGTCTTTCTGCTTGGTTTATTACTATTATTTATGCTAGTAGGCTGTTAGATGCAGAATAAATTTATGGAATAGACTTAGGCATTATGCTAAAGTTTATAAAGGAAAACCTTGGTGTATAGCTGGAAATTTTAATGAGATAGTGTCACCTGATGAAAAATGGGGAAGTGCTTATTTTGATAGACGGCACATGTTACTGTATGCAGAATGTATGAGTGAGTGCAGCATGCATAACTTAAGTTTTAGATGGCCAAAATACACATGGTCAAAATAAGAGATGGATTCAGGATATGATTCAAACTAGAATTGATAGAGTTCAGGCTAACATATATTGGAAACAAACTTACCTTGAAGCTCTAGTCAAGCATTTGCCTAAATGGTCGTCAGACCATGCGGCATTGCTATTAGAAACACATCCTAGCTTCTTTGGACCCCGAGATAAAAGATCGTTTAAGTTCCAGCCCATGTGGCTATTGCATCCTACTTTCGAAACTCCAGTTTAGGGAGTGTGGCAAAAGAATTCAAACTCTTATATGTGAGCCTCCTAAGAATTCTAGATTGCAGCAAAGAAATTAAACTTAGAAATTTTTGGCATCCTAGCTAAGGAGAAAAAGAGAACAACAGCAAGACTAGCTGGAGTAGAAAAAGCATTAACCACTAAACCTACACCGTTTTTAGAGGCACTAGAGAATGAATTGCGAAATCATATGCTAGAATTAGTTGCTAGGGAAGAGATATTATGCAAGTCAAAAGCTAGAGTTAATTAGGTTAAGGATGGTGAACGTAATACCAAATATTATCATGCATTGGTTATAACTAGGTGTGCTAAGAACAGAAATATTTGTTTAAAAGATTAGATGGGAAATTAGATTATGAATGAAGATAATTTAAAAAATCATATTGGAGACGTCTATGAAAAGCTTTTTCAAACTGATCATGTGTGTTGTAGTAAACATAATCCATTGCCACTTGTGTTGAGAGGGGGATTAACAGAAGAGTAAGTTGGAATGTTGCTAAAACCAGTTGATGATAGAGAAATTGATGAAGCTTTAAGATTTATGAATCCATGGAAAGCATTAGGGAAAGATGGCCTGCATGCACTTTTCTATAAATCATGCTGGCGTATTGTAGGAGAATCGGTCAAAAGCCTCATTAAACAAATTTTTAATAGTCGGTACATGCCAGGTTCTTTGAGTCAAACTTTACTGGCTCTAATTCCAAAGTAGCAGGGGGCTAGTATTTCGACACAATATTGGCCAATCAATCTTTGTAACATAATATAGAAGTCGTTTACAAAGCTTGCTAAATTGATATGCCCTATGCAAGGAAGTTTTATTCCTAGTAAAAGGGCAGCAGACCGTATTCTGTTATTGAAGGAGATCCTTTTTGCAGTCAATTAAAAAAAAGGTCAAAAAGGATTCATGATCCTTAAGGTAGATTTGGAAAAAACATTTGATAGAATTGAATGGCATTTCATTTGGTGGGCTCTTGAACGTCTCAACTTTCCTATTGAATGGAGAAAAATAATTGTGAGTTGTCTCTCTAATGCTAGTATTGAGTTCTTATTGAATGGTTCAACGCTTGATCCCTTCAAACCTTCTAGAGGTGTACGTCAAGGAGATCCATCATCTCCTTATTTGTTTATCATTGGAATGGAAATACTTAGTAGATTAATTAGTCAAAAAGTTGCTTGTATTGAGAGGCACTAATCTTAAATTTCCCCATCTGTTGTATGCTGATGAAATTATTTTGTTTGCTGAAGCTTCAAGATCTATGGCTTGCAAAATAGCTGAAGTGCTACAGCAATTTGAATAATGGCCGGGGCTTAAAGTAAATTTCACTAAGTCAATAATTTATTTTCCCCAAATGTGGATTTATAGATTAGAACCAAAGTTACAAAGTGCTTGAGCTTTAAGGAAGTCAAGTGTTTAGGAAAATATTTGGGTTACCCAGTTGGAAATGGATCAAAGCCAAAAAGGAAAGACTTTGAGTTTATTTTGGATAGAATTAGTAATAAATCGAATGGTTGGAAGGGCCGCATTTTAAGTATGGCAGGTCAAAAAATTTTAGCAAATTCGGTTTTGAATTCTATTCCTAATTACTATATGCAAGCAGCCCAGCTTCTAAGCAGTATTATAGTGCAAATTGAGTGCATAGTGAGACATTTTATCAGGAAGGTGCAAACTGATAGTAAATTGCGAAGTTGGGTAAGCTGGAGTCAACTTGTTTTACCTAAAGATTTGGGGGATTTAGTTAGACAGGATTTGGTTATTAGAAATTAAGCTTGTTTGATTCAAAGGTGTAGTCACTATCATACTAGAAATTGCATGTGGTCTATGCTGTGTAATAAAAGATATAAGAAATTCATCTCAAGAGGTAAGCGGAGAAGTAGTAAAGTAGCATCTCCAGTTTGGAAAGAGCTGGTTAAAGCTTATGATTGTATTAAGGATTAGAGAGCAGTAGAATTAGGAAATGGGGCTGATACCAGTTTTTGGTTTGATTGTTGGTTTGGCAAAAACACAATGCGACTGTTAGTTGCGGGTCCCCTACAGGAGAATTCTGAGAAACTTATTGTTCAGTAAGCTTGGAATTCCGATCTTACTTGCAGAGATAACCTAATTAGTTTTGAGGCCACAACATTATGGAAAAAAACAATTGGTCCCACGTTATTAATGCCAAACAAGGAGGACAAAAGAATTGCTAGCATTGATATGCATATGGAACTCTCAATCTAAGAAATTTACAAGTACATTAAGTCTTTTTGTAAGTACTAAAGAAAATAGAAAGTGGTTATGGGGTGCAATCCTTAGTCTTGAAGTGAAACTTTTCCTTTGGAGAGTCTTAAATGATGGAATCCCCCCGGCCACAAGAATAAAAACTAGATTTGCCGAGTATCCTGAATTGCGTCCTAAGGGTAATGGTTAGTTAGAGACATCAGAACATGCTCTAAAGACCTACCCAGCAATTCAGCATGTTTGGCATGAGTTATGTCTCAATAACTACATTAATCAGTATGATGATCTTACTTTTTATGATTGGATTAAGCAACATGCTAAGCGAAATAGGAATGTGCAAAGGCAAGTTGAGTTACCTAAGCAAGTTCTATTTGCTTTCGCGCTGTGGCTGTTTTGGTTTGATCAGGCAGTGTAATCTAGCACACGATATAAGAGCCAAGGCCTTTGAGTTTTAGATAATTAACCGGAAGCGCAAACTGATCAAGCATGTTTCAGTTCGGTAGATCAAATGGCGTGCCCCAAAAGAGGGTTTTGTCAAAATTAATAGTGATGCTTCAGTGCATCCCATGCTTGACCAGACGGCAATTTCATCTATTTTTCATGATGAATTGGGTTTGTAAGTAGCAGGCTTTGCCATGAAAATTGGACAAGGTGATGTGCTGACAGTAAAAATGTAGGCAATTTATTATGCACCATTACATGCAAAATGAATGAATTTAGATCATGTTGAGCTTAATTCAGATTCCATGCTTGCTGTTATATTGTTCAGTAATTCACTAAAGAATCATCAATGGAAGTTCACTTACATTATGCATGTATGCGGGGACCTATCAACCCAACTTAAGGATGTTCAAGTAACTTATCAACCAAGATAAACTAATAGGCTTGCAAAGGCGCTGGCCAATTTTGGTTGCTTTATGTAAATGGATGATATGTTTATGCTTTAGCCGCCACAGTGTGTACTCCAAATTTTGAAGGAGGACATGAGTCCTCTTGACATAGTAGGAAGTATTTGGACCATGGTTAAAATGCAGAAGATTGTCCTTCTTTTTTTTTTTGGAAAACTAAAGATTGCATCTAGATTATGTTTCCGTTAGCAATCAAATCCTATCTTTCATCGGAAAAAACAAATGATAATAATAAAAGCAACCAAATCTTTTTTTATTCTTTGTTATTAACTACAAAATCCAGTAGCATCCGAGCTTTGCAACTGAGTGTAGAATTTTTCAAAAACGTATCAATAAACTATAGCAGTTGTTCTAATGTTCATTTGTCATTAAAGTTTATTATATATTATTAGAATTGACAAATCAAAATCAATAAAATAAAAAAATCTAAAATAATCATGAAGTTGTCTGTCGAGAAGATGCGCTAGTGGTAGTGGTCACCATTAGGGCGAATCGGTTGGCTCATTCTAAGTGGTGCTCGTCACTTGTCCTCCTAATGCTGTCCGTAAAATTATAAAAATAATGGTGATTTGTATTGACACATAAGAAATGATGAACTTGAAAATATAAATTCCATCCAATTTCGATGGTGCGAATTCACATCTGACACAAGGATTTTCGAAGATGAAGAAGTATTAGGGTTTGCTAGTCAAGAAACCCTAATTCGAGAGAGCAAAGACCAGACAAAGGACATGAGGGATCGATTGAAGTCTTTAGAAGAAGCCTGTGTGTTGTGTTCTACAAAATGAGCGGGTTGCTTGAGGAAAACAAATCAGGTCGGATCATGCATGGGAATGAATGGATCATGCACAACACTAAGTAACATGGATCGGGGCAAACATATTATTGCAAGCTTATATTACGGCCTAGCCTTATAAGTAAATAATAGGTCCAAATATATAATTACTCTAGTAGCTTCTAGGAATATTCTATTATTACAATATTGCACATTTCTCCACATCTTACTCCATGTGTAAACATATCTTAACAAACTTGGGAGAATTATAAATAGTATGTACATAAAAATATGAAAATATAGAGAAAATACAAAAAATATGCTTTCTCACCAAACTTGTATCTAAGTCTTATCTTAGGGTTGTATGTAACCCATTTCCTTTTGATTCCTTGCACTTAATTTCATGTATAAAGTGATATTAAAGCAACTTAGGTGGGTAGTATGCTTAAAACTAGAGCAAAGAGTAAAATGGAGGAACTCATAGGAACCTTGTTTAAAGAACATGAAGAAAAACAACAGCGAAAAGAGAATGGATAGGTTAAACTTTTTACCAAAACTTTTAGCAAGCAACAGAACTATTAGGTAAGCAAAATGCCACTATAGTAGCCATTCAACAACAACTTACTAATGGAAGGACCAACTCACCTGAAGCTTCAAGTAACAAGTTGAAAAAGGGCTTAACTTCCAATGCCACTTCGAGTGATGGGTCACCACCTAAATTAGTAATGACTACAATCAATGCTTAAGATTATCATATACCTACTTGATCTACTTGGGTGGAATTTCCCTCTTTCAAAGGAGATGACCACAAATCGTAGCTCTTTAGAGTCGAGAGATTTTTTTAGATTGATTCCACCCCTAAAGCATTTAAGTTTAAGTTAGCCACATTGCACTTTGAAAATAAAGCTTCCCAATGGTATTACTCTTACCTTAACAATAGATAAAGGGAGGAAGAGATTACCTAGCAAGAGCTAGTGAAGGCACCTAAGTATAGGTTCAATGAGAGACCATTGAGGATCTGGTATCTAATTTGAAAAACTTGCAACAACGTGGCCCACTTATAGAGTATATGAAAGAGTTTGAATTCCTAGCAGCATTAATCAAATCCTACCAAATTAGTATGTTTATAGCTAGGTTAAAACCTAAGTTATAAAACCTCATTCGCATGTTTGAACCCTGTACATTGCAATAAGCTTACAATACCCTAGCAAAATTATAAGAAGCTAACCGCTACTCAAACACTCTTTAAACCCTAAAGATGTCACATCCCAACTAGGCACGGGATGCACCATTACATAAGAATATCTATTAAAAACTTAATTCAATTTACCCATTTATCAAAAGACTACTTTATTTATGTGATAATAGGGATATTACAGTGAAGTTCAACTGGATCTTAGGTTACAACTTATTTGTATAGTTTATTATTTACACCAACATATGAACCATTTTTTTTTTTCCTTTCATCTCCAAAATAGTAGGACTTCTAACTTAATACAGATTTCATCAAAAAGTTATTGACTTCGACTAATGCTCTCAAAATACATCCCTATGGTGTTGGGCACTTTAAGATCCTATTAACTTAAGAATAAAACATTTTATCCCCTTAGCTATTGTAGTTGAATGAGAATGGATAACAAAATATAATATAGACAACATCACAACTCTAGCAATTCATTTATAAACAACAAATTTAAGTTTGCACATGCATTAGCCATGCTAGGTATTTATTGCTAGTAATGCAGAATGCTATGCTATACTAATATACGTGGCATGCATTGAACCGATATCTTATGCTCTTTCAATTTACTCATTCAATTAATCGACATACTCAAACATCTAGATACAACATCCAGAAACGTAAAGGCAACAACGGGTTACTTTGGAGTAGGACCCCTAAAACCCAAGAAAACATAAACCATCTAATGTGATTTGAAAATCCAACATATAGTTGGCCTAGCAAATACAATGTAGTTTCTATATGCTCAAAAACTCAGTTTTTATAAATCAAATAGTTTACTTGATAACACCCAACTTTTCATCTGAAAACTACCTAGCAAAATCTCGGTTCTTAGAAAGACTTAACCTATAGGTCCTTTTCGTGCTATGCAATGAATGCATCAAATTGTACACCAAGCAAACCCAACAATTCCAAGCAAGCTTACTCATTACGTATTAGCTCAACCTTTACTTAGCATGTTTGTTAGTTCTAAAACCTCAATATTTGGTTCACTTAAATGAATACCTTAAGAGGTAAGGTTAGTAATTATATTTTTTTCTAAGTTAGTGCAAATCCCAATAAGTATCACATCAATAACAAGCAATGTAACCACCACAACCAAGTCCAATGTTCAATCATCATTTTATCAATAATAGTTATAATAGGTAGCTCCATATGATTCATCAAGCAACACATTAAGCTTACAACTAAGCTAAAACATCATTAAGCATGAAAAGTTAGGAGTAGACAGGACTTGATAGTAATACAAAATCCTAAGCTTCATAACGTAATCCTTCCTCACTTATTACATCTAAGAAAGTACACATCATCCCAAGTTAACTATGGGTCGAAACCAAACCTTTATAAACTTGCGTTAGCTTATTATTTCACTATTATGGTTCTGAACTTCATTGGACCATATCTTATTTTTTTCCTATTCAATTTCAGTAAACTTTATATCGTTACAATTATTATTTCGAGTATCATTAAGATATCTTAAGAAATAAGATTTATCAATATGTTTATAAGTCTAAAAATACCCTTTTTCACTACCGAATCAATCGTACTTTATTGTAACATCGTAATTGACCCGAATAACCAATATCTTTATAGTATTATTTACTATTTTACATATTAAGCTAATATATAAGCTTATAATAAGAAAATACACAATAAATAGTATATAAGCTAAATTAATTCTACAAAAAATCCTATAGACTCACAAAAATATATAGTTTAATATTAACCATTAATTACACCAAACTAGCTTATTATCTATTTTTATGAAAATAGCAATTTTAACTCAAAATTAGGAAAATAGACAAATTTATGTGTAACATAAAAATCAAGTGTTCTAAATGTTATTACAAACTTCCAGGAGTCAAAATATGTAAGGCTCATTAATTAATTTAGTCAAAATTCAATTATTTCAAAAATTTGGCAAAATTGCCAATTTTATCCAAAATAATTATAAAAAATAGTAAATAGGTTTATTTTCAAAAATTCTTATTACCATAATTAAATATATATTATATATATATTAAGTGTATTATATACAAAAATTCAAGTTGAAACAACAATATTTAATATTTATAAAAATTACTTTAATTTTTTGCCCAAATAGGGCACTTTCTTAAGTGCTTTATATTTCCACTAATTATATAATTAAAATAAAATTACCACATTAATCTATACTTAAAATAACTCTAGAAAACAATTTTCTTGATTTAATTAATATGATTTAATATTTTAAAAAAATTAAGAAATTTTTTGACATAACTTGGGTTTACCAAAACTGGCCACCCTCTAATAGCCCAACGTTGTCAAAAAGCCTTCCCTCATGGTGGACCTTCAAACCCTAAAGTAGCTTCAAGTTAGGTTGTTGTTCAGCGTGTGAAACATACCTAACCAAACCCTCTACTGTTTTTCTTTTATTTTTCTATTTTCTTTTCATAATTTTTCTTGAGTAATTTTGTTATGTTTTCAACTTTCTAAAATGTTGTAATTGAAAAGTGGGTGGCCTATTTATAGAGCTAGGTTTGGTTTGATTTGGTTGGGATAAAATTGCAACATGTAGTGTACACATGTCAATTTCTTAGAAATCTTAAGCTTAAGGTGGCAATTCCTTATTAAATTAATGATGAGTCATGTTTTTCAATAATTCCTATGCTGTCACATTATTTGGTGACTTACCAAATTTTCTTCTAGAAAATTTTCAAATATTTTATATTAATTTACCTTATTTTTATAATTTATTATATATACATATTTAATACATATAATGTATATTCCATATAAAAACGTATATATTATATATAATTCAACTTCATTTATTATTTTTATTAATAAATTGATGTTTTTATCAAATCAATTTTTTTATATAGTTTATTTTGAGAAATTGACTTTATTATGATACTTCTTCTAACTTTTCTAATTTTATTGTGAAGTTTGAATTAAAACAAATAACGTTACCCGACGTCCTAAATTTAGAGACTCAAAACCTAGGCTATCACATTGGCTCAAACCTTGGGGTATTATAAAAAAAAAAAACACTTACTCAACCTAAACCTAGACCTATACACAATACCTGACCCCCATGAAACCTAAGCCCTTACCCAAATACATCTTCACCCTCCAAGACTACTCAACCATTACTACCAGCACCAAACCTGACTCTAACCAAAGTATTACCTTCACACACCAATTCTAGACCCATTAGACGCATGACATTAGAGGAGCTAGAAGAAAAATGACGTAAGAAACAATGTTTTTGTTGTGATGAGGCATTTGGTCTTAAGCATAGATGCAAGGGAAAGAAAATAAACCTATTACCTATTGAGGATAGGGGAAAAAAAGTTGAGGATAGTGATGCTGGACTAGTGAATGAGGAAGGATTAGAGACTGACATGTCCAAGTTAATGTTATGCTCTTTGCAGCAAGGATCTAAGGATGAAGGCCCTATGAGGTTAGTAGGGTATGTTAAGAAGTGAAGAATTAGCATCCTTATATACAGTAGTAGCTCTTTGAACTTTGTGGATAGTAAACTGATTAAGGGGTTAAAGTGTGAATAGCAAAAGATTTCCTCCTTAAATGTGACATTGGTAAATGGCACCATGTTGCCTTATGATACTAAAATACCCAACTTTACATAGGTAATGCGGGGAGTTAGCTTTGAGGCAAAAGTATATTTAGACCCTTCACTAGTTGCGAGCTTATCTTAGGGATCCCTGTTATGTCTCAAATAGGAGAAGTCATAATAGTTCTGCTTATAAATTAACTTAAGATAAAAGCTAATCTTATAGGTACTATCATATATATAGTCCACACAAGGCATCTACAACTCAACCAACTTAAAACATCTAGTCTAACACATATTGATAATCAAACTTATGATATAACTTTTTCAAACCTGTTTAAGACAACCTATTGTCCAATAATATAACATCACTTATATAAGTATTTACATATATAGAGTTATAATTTACACTAAGAGTTTACAAAAGCCACAAGTTTTGAAGTCTAATAAGAAACTAGTAGGCATTCTACGGATTCCCAGTTAGTTTCCTTAAAATAAAAGAAAATTCAAAAGCCCAGATTCAGTAGATTATCTTTTCCTCACCTTCCTAGCTAACTGTATACTAACCTAGGGTGGTGATATCTATACATCTTCAACTTTTACTTGTCACTTGCGAAAAAGTCTATAGGAATGTAAGCACGACTATGTTAGTAAATGAGACAGAGACAAAAGAGTACCATACAATAACAAATAAGGTCATTAATTATAATGAAATGTAATGCAATTAATCACTTGAAACATTGCATAATATCATCCGGTTCATTGTAAGGTTAGAGAAATTACATTCGCTCCAACTCGGATGGAGGGGTTTATTGTGACTTAAGTTAGACTAAACCCAAGCTTGTGCAATGGAGAATACCCTCCTCTCATGACCACCTTCAAAACTTAGCCCCTACCTCTGCCGCGACCTCTTCACCTGTAACTTAGTTCAACTAAGGATGGGTAAATGACCATTTCAGCTATCCTCATCAAAGAGAGTTGGTATTTAGTTTGATAATCCTAATCATTTCCTTAACAAGTTTTTATGCATGTCCAATTATGTTAGCGATCATATTACTATTAGTTCCATTTAGGGGTGTCTAAATAAGTTTACATAGAACATTATTATGATTTCATGCAAAATAGTACGCTAAAGAGTTTAACTCCTATCACAAACAAAATACTAACCATATACATAGCATACACATAAACAATTAATTTACAACCACAATCAAAGCACTCTTAAGCCTCCAAATACTCTAATATAGTATCTCAACAAGCGGTAAAGCTACGATCCTAACTTACCTATATTAACGCTATTATAGAAGGTTCATACCATTGACGTTATGCTCATGAAGAGATCCTATTTATATACCAAAAGCTAAATTTACTTTTCATAATATTTATGAAAACATTAAGGTTCTATCTATTTTTTGTATTAAGTTATATGCATAAATATATATATATTGAAGATATATTAGTATTCTTATAGGATTGAGTATAGTTTTATTATATAAGTTATATAAAGTTAGTGAGTAGTAATAATATACGTAGTTATATTATTACTTATAATATATTGTTTTGATCGTATCGAAATGTATTTTTTAACTAGTCAAGCGACGTTTCAATTATGATATGATTGTCGTAGTATGTAAATTTTCATAATATTATAGAAATACTATTTATATTACCTAAGATTATCTAATTTTAGTAAAAGTGGTATCATTAGGTTTGTACCAACTTAACGATACGTAATACGGATTCTATATCGAAAGATGACTTCTAAAGGGTATTTTTTTTTAGTTTCTATTATACATATATGTCCTTTTAACAAGTGTTGTCATATTATATCTATATTCTATAAATAAACTATATTTTATATAGTTTTCTAAAATAGCTTAGTAATATATGCAATTTCTAACCTTAATATGCATATATCCTAACTATGATAATACAAAATAATATAAAAACCCACTCTAATCGGACCTAGTCAATATGTACATGTGATAAGCAGCAGGTCTTGAACCAAGAATGGGTAGTCGGGGTTCAGGTGAGAATAAAGAATCGGAAAGTAAAATGGGGGTTGTGATGATGAATGTGTATAGATCTTATGTACCGAGACATGAATACAATTAGCCATTGAGCTCAAAATAGGGTTCAATATAACTCGCAAACACTAAATGTTACTTAGGTTTCAAATGAGAGGTTAGATGTGACTCACTAACTTACTTAAATGAAGGGTTTATCACAATCTTAAGAATAAGATTGATAAGAACATAAGAGAGATTAAAGAGTTAATCAACACTTAATAATCCGGCAACGTAAACTCTAAGAGCTCAAGAATGACCTTGCTTAAAAGAGAAAAGTTCCAAGTGTAGGTATATTCTTCACTATTTGATTATCTGTTTATATTCTACTAATAACAAATGTTGCTATTTATAGTAAATCCTAAATCTTAACGATAAAAATGTAAATAATGTATATGGCCTTAAGCCCTAAATAATAGGCCCATAGTTAAAATAAGTAAAATATTCATAATAATACAAAACTGTACATTTAATAAAAGAAGTTGGCTTGCAGTCATTCGGCCTATCCTAGAAAAAGCAGGATCTAAACTAAATGGGGTCGACAATCTGATGTCCGGGTTCCAAGAAGAGTCCTTGAAGTCTCGCAAGACTTAGCCGAAATACTCGAAAGGTCAGCTCACAATTACCAAATACTAGAATTAGTCAACACTAGCCTTTCTATACTGTGCTGAATGGATCTTTAACCTTGAATCCTTGGTCGTATGGTCTCTTGGCTTTTCAGTAGATGACAGACTTAATGCCGAGTGACCTGTTTTCTTCCTTTCAGTTTTTTAGTATTTCTCTCGGTCTCAGCAAAAGCTGATTAGCCTTGGCTTTGAACAACTCGGCTTCAGCTTCAGGAAAGTCATCCTCAGCTTAGAGATAGGCGCAGGCTGATTAACCTATTTTTGTTAAAAACGTCCCTTGGTTTTGCAATTAAGTCTTTTAACTATGAAAATTCATAATAAATAGCTAAGATCACCAATTAATTCCATGAAAATTTCTAAACTCATAAAAACATAGGGAATTCAATCAACAAGTAGTTTCATCTTATCAGGTTTATCACCTATATATGTACAATTACGTTTTTACCTATAAATTATAATTAATTAGACAAATAATGTTATTTTTATACAAAATAATTCTCTTATGTCCTGATATCATTATAAGCATCCAAATTCATTAAATTCTAATTTCATTAATTATTTTCATAAAATCAATTTTATTTTAGAAATTGCTTTATTTTAGCCATTTTTAGAGTAAAAAATACAATAAATACTAAACACATATGAAATCAAATTTAAGCTATATATCAATTAACTGGATATAATATGTATTTTATAGAAAAAATTTTCAACTCAAAGCAACACACATAATATTTTATTTGTGATTTGAAAATTTGGATGAATAGTGAATTTGTTAAGCAAGTATATAAAATATTTATAATTTTACAAAAATAAAATTATAATATGATAGCATCTTAAGAATAACCTAAGACTAAATTTTTTTAGAAGTTTTCTCATCCATTTACTATTTTTAGAAAATAAAATAAAAATAGGTTAGAATTAGGAACTCACCGTTTATTGGAGCTACGGTGGCTAACAACTAATGAGGGTGTGTTAGAAGTGCTAGACTATGGATGGGCTTCGAATAGCTAGTGAGGTTTGCTGTTAGGTGATGGTTTGGGTTGGGAATGCGACGAGTGTAGCTTTCTTCCTTATTTTTCTTTTTTTTTCCCTATTTTCTTCTAATTTCCTTTAATTTTATCAGAGTACCTTATATTCCTAAAGTATCTAAATGAATGTCCTAGAGTTGTATTTATATTAGATTTAGGCAGCAACATTTTTTTTCTAATAACTAAGTAATTTATTTTACCATTTTCCTAAAATATCAATAGTAAGAGGTGTCAATTCTTGAAGGATTTGCTTTTGAATCATCTAGTTCAACTGTTGTGAGGATGCTACGATTGATTTCCCATTTCTCTAGATTTTTATTTTGCAATTTAGATATGTTTTGATTGATTTTTGGTGTAATTATTAATATTATATATATTATATTAATATTTTATATATTTACTAATATACGTGTATATATCCTATATGTCTAGTATACATAGTGTGTAATTATATGCATATAATTATGTTTCTATCATTTATTTTATTTTTAAGATATATTTTCTATTTAATTTTATGAATTTATCGCTTATTTAATATAATTTTAAGTTTTTGGGTTAATTTACGGATATAATTATTATATATACTGAATATATTCATAAAAATACATACATATTCATATAGTATATTATGTTATATTATTTCCTTTTATAGCTTAAATAACTTATTTATAAGGTTTCGTTACGTTTCAACCTTAGTTTTAAGGGTTTTGATGAGTTTTACACTATATTAAATAATTACACTTCTATGGCTAAAATTCAAATTTTAAGCCATTACTTTTAAAATATAACTTCACTAAGTTATTTCAACTAACTTTTCTGACATAACCGTAAAGCTTTAATTCAATTAGGTAAGTTTTCCTAAAGTCCCTAAATCCAAGTAAAGTTACCCTAAATATAATTTTAGGAGCTCACAATCCCTTAGCTGATTGGATTAGGCATAATCACTAGGGATTTTGGTAGAGTACATATGCAATTTGGTTGGAGGGAAGAGAAGAAGTGGTGGCTCCTATTGAAGGTAATAAATTGTCCCAATTATTAGATAAACTAAATTTTGCTATACATGTATAATGTTGGTTAATAACATGTTCAAAGGTTAAGGAAGAGGAGTTTAAAGGCATGAGAGTTAGTCTTGCATTAATAGATCTACTCAAGGAATATCATGAATCATTTGAATTTCCACATGCTTTATCATTAAGTAGAGGCTTTGACCATATAATTTATTTGAAAGAAAACACTAATCTATTAAATTTGCGCCCATATAGGCACTCTACTATGTAGAAAGCAATCTTAGAAAATATGGTTAAATAATTGTTGGACAATTAGGTAATTAGACTTAGCTACAGCCCCTTTGCATCCCTAATAGTATTGGTTAAAAAGAAGGATCACACTTGGTGCATGTGTAAAGCATATAGAGAGTTGAACAAGAACACTATCAAGGATTGTTCCTAATTCCTATTGTTGAAGACTCGCTTGATCAATTAAATGGTGCAAGCTACTTTAGTAAGCTTGATTTGAGATCGGGTTATCACCAAATTTGAATATAACCCAATGATATTTTCAATATGACTTTTAGAACACACGAAGGGCACTATAGATTCTTAGTAATGCCCTTCGGATTGACCAATGCCCCCTCCACTTGCAAGGGCTTATGAGCCATGTATTCAAGCCATTTTTGAGGAAATTCATCTTGGTATTTTTTGATGATATACTTGTATATAGTAATTGTATGGAAGATCACCTTAAGCACTTGCATGCTGTTTTTGAAGTGTTGAAGGGAGAAAAACTATTTTTGAAGAAAAGTAAATGTACTTTTGGGGTGAAGCAAATTGAGTACCTTAGGTACATTATTACAAGTGAAGGGATGTAACTAACCCTAGGAAGATAGAGGCCATTGCTCAATGGCATGTTCTTCAAAATCTGAAACAACTACATAGGTTTTTAGGCTTATTGGGGACTACAAGTGTTTCATCCAAGATAATCGGTCCCTTGCTCGACCTTTGACTAAGTTACTTAAGAAAGGACATTTTTGGGTGGAGCGACAAAGCTACTATGGCTTTTGAAAGGTCAAAGGTTGCTTTAGTAAGCTCACCTATTCTTAGATTTCTAAACTTCACTAAAACAGTTATAATTGAAATTGATGTAAGTGGAGAAGGATTAGGGGTAGTCCTAATGTAGGATAAGCATCTTATAACCTATTTAAGCAAGGTTCTATCTCATAGGCAGCAAGGGTTGTCTATGTATGAGAAGGAGTTGATGGCTTTGGTGCATGCTGTTGAGAAATGGAGCCATTAGCTCTTCGATTAACATTTGATCATCAAAACTGATCACCATAACCTCAAGTATTTACTTGAGTAGAAATTAGTTACCCTTAGCCAGCATAAATAGCTCATTAAATTGCTTAGGTTGGATTACTAAATTCAATTCAAGAGTAGGCAAAGCAACGCTGCTACTGATGCCTTATCAAGAATGCCAGGTCCTCAATTGTAACAGATTACTACTATTGCAGTCATATAGGAATTATTGAAGGAAATTAAGAGTAGTTGGGAATTAAACGACGCCTATAATGTGATACTAACTTAACTATGGAATGGTTAGCATTCAAAGAACTTTACTCTAGTTGATGGAGTGCTAAGAAGGAAGGGTACTGTAGGCATTGGTCCTTCATAACAACTTAGGGAACAACTGTTGAAATTGTATCATGGAGGTGCTTTAGGGGGTCACTTAGGTATATAAGTTACCTAAAAAAGGATTGGTCAATCTTTTATTGGCCTAAACTACAAAAGGATAAGCAACGGTTTATTAGGAACTGTGGCACTTGCCAATGATATAAGTTTGAAAATGCCACAACCTTAAGGCTTCTACAGCCCTTACCCATTCCTAATGATTATTGGAAGGAAGTCACCATGGACTTCATAGAAAGGTTATCAAAGTTTGGAGAAAAGGAAGTGATTATGGTTATTATTGATCAATTTAACAAATATGGCCACTTCATTGCTCTTGCACATCGACACATAGCTATGTAAGTAGCTCAGGCCTACATAAACAACATTTATAAACTACATGGCATGCTTGAGAGCATCACCGGGGATCAAGATCCTATGTTTCTTAGTAATTTTTTGAGGGAATTTTTTTGACTTTAAGGGGTTGAGCTTAATTTGTCTACTACCTACGACCTTCAAATGGATGGACAGTTCAAAGTTGTTAATAAGTGCTTAGAAGCTTACTTATGTTGTGTTATAAGGGAAGAACAATGTAAGTGGAGCCATTACCTAGCACTCATTGAGTGGTAGTATAATACCAACTTTTACATTACTGCCCACATTACTCCATTTCAAATACTGCATGGCTACCCACCCCCCATTCATATGTCATATATCTTAAGGGACTCATTTAATGCTATTATGGACTTATTGTAATCCCCACAATTAGCCATTCGAGGTTTCGATCGATTGAAAGATTCGATCGAACCTAAATTATAAAGTAAAGCTATAAATATTAGTAAAAAATGATCTCGTAATCTTGAATTTAAGAAAATAAGTAATAAAATAAGAGACTATAAAATTTTCAAATTTGAAGCATAATAATTACTAATTACCGAAAAGGCAAAAAGTGTAATTTAATAACTAATAAATTACTAGAGATAAATTATATGTATACTAAAAATAATAGAATGACCTAAATAATATTTAGGAATATTTATTTGTACTATATATGAATTTACATGTAGGTATAAATACGCGTAATTACTTAAAATACGCGAAATGTGCTAAAATAATACAAAATACTTAAAGAAAATTCATAATTAATTAAGAAAAAATCAAGAAAAATCAGGAAAAATCATGAACGATCTAGAATTAGGTCGTGGTAGCTGGGAAAAATAAAAAAAAATTCGGCCAATTAAATTAAGACAACATAAAAGCCAAAAATTAAGGGATAAGGCAATTGTCTTGTCCCATTTAATGTACAATAAATCCCCTAAAGCCCTATAAATAGCAGGAAAAATCCAGGAACTCATTTGGATAGTTAGAAATCAGATAAAATTTGGGAGAGGCAAAAATTGAGAGAAAAATTCGAGTTAGAAAAAAAATAAGAAAAACTGTGCAGTTAGGGCCTTTAAAGGAAACCCCTATCAGACGAGCAGCTGGAAGTAGATGGCCACCACCACCACACGGTGGTGGCAGCGCCCAGGCCGGTCGATAAGGCCACGGCGGCCGGAGCCACCCAAATCGGTGAGTCCAATTTCCAGCCTGATTCTTGTGTAATTTTGTAAAAATAGTAAATATTATTAGAAAATTATGAATTTTGTTATTCTGGAATATTTTTGTATGTAGTTTTTAGGAAAAATATTATTTTAATGAAAATATGTCTTGTGATATAGGGTCCTTAAGAAATCATGTAAAACCGAGCATGTTTCGGTTTAGAAATAAATAACCTTAGGAGTATAGTTTCGAGCCCAAAATTTTTGTGTAGATTACTTAGATGATATAAAACAGTGTTATGAAGCCCGTTTTCAAAAATTAATTTTTGAAATTTTTAGATAAGTTTTAGGCCCTAAAATGAGGCATAAAATGGGTAATTTAGGGTTAATTAAGTAATTAAATGGTTAATTAATGATTTAGTGAATAAGTATATGTTTTAGGATGTGAAAATCTGATGGAGTACGATACTTGTAGCATTTAGGGTGTTAAATGTAATTATTAGGTTAATTATGTAGTAAATGAGTAATAGGGAAAAATAGTTAATTTTGTAAATTAGGTGTAAAACCTGATCTAGGATGAATTTAGACATTTTGAAATGATAATTGATGTTAGAAATGGTAATTAGGGTGATAAAAATATTAGAAGTGCATTATGTACATAAAAGGTAACAATATATAATATGTAATTTTTAGAAATATAATAAATATAAAATATTATAATAAAAATTGATATTTTGAGAATAATAAAAATGTACAATAAATCTGATAGGAAACTTGAATTTATGGAATTATATGAAAAATGTAAAAAATTTATCACATTAGGAGTGAAATCGGTACACTAATACGGATTTGAGTGTACCGAGTAAAATAAATACTGACTAAGGGTAATGATGGTATTTAGGAGATCGGGAAGTAAGGTGATTAATTTCACATTATGGGTTGAAACGAATTTCTAGGGTTGGAATATAAAATACTATTTAGAAATCGAACTAGAACCTAATTTAGAAATTGATGCGAAAATCGAACCCGAACCTAACCCCAACCCTAGAATAATTATAAAAGACCTAAGACCTAGATAATTAAGCATATTAAACCCTAAACAAAACCTAATAATAAGCGTTTTAGGATAAAATGAACCTATCGTAGTTATATGAAAAGCTGAAACTACGTTTGTGTTATAGGGATGATCGGCGATGACTTGAGCAAATCGGATCTCGAGTTAATGAGCAAGGAGTCAAGGTAAGTTGGGATTAATACGATGCTGTATTTTAGAGGCTTAAGATTATGCTTAGTTGTGTTTGTTAGATAGTTGAATGTGTGCATATGCTTAATTATGGGTGATGCTATGATTCTGTTTGTTGTTCTGACATATATTGTATGATTTGTATGTAATGACTGATTACCCTAAACTGGACTTAATCAAATATACGACCAGTAATCATAATTGGACATGCATGGCAACCCGTTAGGGAAACTTAGGACTCTCCGGCCAAATACCGACCCCTTCGAAAGGGATAACGCAGGATTGCAAAATGGTCCTTTCTTCATTCTTAGTCGAACTAAGTGACAAGAGAGGAGGTCGCGGCGAAGGTGAAGTCAGTGGTTTGAAGGTAGTCGCGGGAGGAGCAAGGTCTCCATTACACAAGCTTAGGTTTGGTCGTGAGCTGTTGCATTAACTGCAACTCTTCAACCTGTATTAGAGAGGGCGTAATTTCTCTAATCTCATGACGGGCCGGACAACGTCGTGCAATGGCATTTGCTTGCACATGCATTGCACCTAATAAGTAATTGAAAACCTTGTTATGTGTATGGTATAGTTTTAAGTCTTCCATCCTAACTTACTAAGCTGTGGTTACTCACATCCCTATAGACATCGTGCAGGTGCTGGCTAAGAAGCAGCAAACAACTACTCTGAAGCTAGCAACTGCTAGATCCTAGGGAGTGAGGAAAAATATTTGAAGAACAAACATATATTCTTAAGGTCTAAGTTTTTATTTTAGAATTATTTTTCATTTTTGAATGATGTAATAACTGAATTATAGTATATATATATAAATTTTCTCACTTTCTTAGGTAAATACTTTATCTAAATTACAAACTGTTTACTTCAAAGCGGGTTAGTCACGGACGCTTTGTGTAGATCAGGTCTAAGATAGCGGTTGTAAGACCAACTTCTATCTTAGGATGGTTTACACGGTGGGACTGTTATGATTTTGCCGCTTCGAGGCGTGACACTTACTATTGACTAATAAAGAAAGAAACCTGAGAGTGCTAAAGTTTCATCTTAAGAGAGCCCATAATTAAATGATTCAATAGGCTAATCGAAAAAGAAGAGACCAATAATTTTAGATTGGCGATTGTGTCTTGCTTAAACTATAGCCTTATTGCTAAAACACCCTTAAGAAGACTAGACGACACAAACTCTCAACATGATACTATAGACCTTTTCAAATTAGTAACAGAGTAGGTAAGGTTGCTTACCATTTAGACTTACTTGAAGACTCGGGCATACATCTAACTTTTCATGTCTCTTAATTGAAAAAGTTCCATAGATTTGAGTTCGCATCAACTTCTCTACCACCTGTAAACTCAAAAGATGAAGAGTTAGAACCACTAGCTATTTTAGAGAGGAGATTTGTTAAGAGAGGAAGAAAAGCATATGCTATGGGGTTAGTCCATTAGAGGGGTAGAGCTCCATCAAATGTAATATGGGAACTCATGTTCGATCTTTAGTTACGATTTCCCCATCTAACTTTGTAGACAAGGTTTTTTGAAAGGGGGAAGGATGATACAAGGATTTTGGGAGATGAAATATTAGAGTTTGATAGTTATGAAACCATAATTTGAGAAAGCAAAGACCAAACAAAGGATACAAGGGATCTATTGAAGTCTTTAGTAGAAGCGTGTGTTCTATTTTACAAAATATTTGAGCGGGTTACTCGAGGAAAATGAATCAGGTTGGATCACGTAAGGGAATGAAACAGACCACACATTATACTAAGTAACATGGATTGGGCCAAATATATTATTACAAACTTATATTACGGTCTAACCTTATAAGTAAGAATAGGTTTAAGTATATCATTACTCTAGCAGCTTTTAAGAATATTCTATAGTTACAACATTGTACACTTGTCAGCTTCTTATTGCATATGTACACATATCTTAACAAACTTGGGAGAATTATGAATAGTATGTATTGAAAAATTTGAAAATATATAGAGAAAATACAAAAAACATGCTTTCTCTCCATACTTGTATCCAAATCTTCTCTTCAGGTTGTATGTGATCCATTTCCTTTTGATTCCTTGCACTTAATTCCACGTATCAATATCTAACCATTAGGTTAAGGCCCATTGATCATGTTAAGTCACCTATTTACTTAATTAATCAACCGGGCGCATTTTCATAAAATTTAAAATTAGGGTACAAAATTGAAAATGGAAAAGAGCATGGGCTTCAAAACTAAATAACCATAAATTCCATCCAACGTTCGCGTTTCATAATTTGGCGGCAAAACCTCACTTTCCAAGCACTCACTCACTCACACACTCTCTCTCTTTCTTTCTATCCCCCTCCCTCCCCCCCCCCCCCCGCCCGTCTCTCCAATCCCAAACCCCTATTCAAGTTAGGGCTATTTCTTGCATTTATCATTAATAAGTAATTTAAAGCTGCTGGTAACAATTAGGGTTTCGTTCGGTTTTCAGGAATGGAGACGGTGTCTCCGACAATCAAGCCAATCAACAAGAGCGCAGTCCATAAAATCTGCTCCGGTCAGGTGATTCTCGACCTCTCCTCCGCCGTAAAGGAGCTGGTGGAGAACAGCTTAGACGCTGGCGCCACCAGCATCGAGATCGCCCTGAAGGATTATGGCGGGGAGTGGTTTCAGGTGATTGATAATGGTTGTGGCATTTCGCCATGTAATTTCAAGGTGAAAGTTGCAACTTTAAGTAGTTTATAATTTTATTTATTATGATTTTTATTTTGATTGTGAGTTTTTATGGTTTGTGGATTGCCTGATTTGCATTGGTTGTGTCCAGTGCTTTTATGGTTAGTTCGCTAGGGTTATTTGGTAGGGTTTGGTGGTGTTTTGCCTTAATTTTTGCTGCTTTTTTAACGTATCAGTGCTGGTCTGCCTAGGATTTAAATACTAGCATGTCTGACTGTGTAGGCATCATGCAGTACACAAGAAGTTGGCTAGTGAAAAACCGAGGGAACAGGTAAGTAGTGATAAGTGTGAAGTATATTAGATCTTGGTACATATGAAGAAACAAACTTTTTTCCATGGGGCGAGAAAATGGATCAGTGCATGAGGTTTCTCCTTGGAGGGAAAGGATGTTTCATAGAGTGTGGAGATCGCCTTCATAGCAACAGCAGGATTGGAGGGTGTATAATGCGCTAGCCTATGTTTCAGTCACTCAGAGTTTCTAATTCATGCTCTCTGTGGAAGATTTTTACACTCTACCGTAGGTTCCATATATGCAATTAAGAGGATACAAGGATGGGAGTAGTTTCCCACTTACTAATGTATTATGTTGTTGAATTGCCTTACAGCCTGGTCTTGACTGCATAGTGCCTAGAATGGAAGCATTAGGCTCAATAGCATCTAAAGAACTCAAAGCACTTTGTCAACGGGCATTGTAGAAATGATAGGATACGACTCTAATAGTTCTTCTCTAATCGTGTGAGGGTAAGGTCAAATGTAGCCAAGTGGATCAAGTTAGTGGGTTGTAAATCCACCATTGCAGGTGCCATTTGCATATAAATAAACGAACCATTTATTATGGAGACAGTTTGAGTTACAGGCTACGACTTGTTGACATGAAACTAGAATTGCAAGTAATTGCAGTCAGCCATATGATAGTGAATTAATGAGAAAACAAATCTGAACTAAGAAAGAAAATGTTGCATTGTTATGAATTCAAGTATTACAACATACATATTTATAGCTGCATGCCTGCACATAATCTTCTAAACTAGGAAAAAATAAAGAAATAATGACCTAAGAGATTTAGGAGATTATAGAAAATATAAACAAGGAAAGTAAAGCTATAGTTATTCTAAAAATTTTTATTTACAACCTATAATATACTCTAAATATAGAGTAATCTTCAATAGGATATTTCCCATTTTGACACTCCCCCTCAAGCTGGTTTGTAAATGTCTTGCATCTCTAGCTTGCTTACTAAAAAATTGAACTATGTTTTTAGTAGACCTTTAGTAAGAATGTCGATTGCCTGTTGAGAAGTAGAAACATAAGGAACACAAATTAATCCACTTTCAAGTTTCTCTTTGATAAAATGCTTATCAACTTCAACATGTTTAGTTTGATCATGAGGAAACGGATTATGAGCAATTGAAATGGCAACTTTGTTATCACGATAGATTTTTATAGGAAGTGACACAGAAAGCCTCAAATCTTCTAGTAACTTCTTAATCCACATAGCTTCACAAGTCTCATGTGCAAGTGTTCTAAATTCTGCTTCAGCACTATTTTGTGGCGCAACATTTTGCTTCTTACTTCTCTAGGTTACTAAATTTCCTCCAACAAACGTGCAATATGCAGATTTTGATTGCCTATCCGTTGCACTACCAACCCAATCAGCATTGGTATAAACTTCCACTTGAAAGTGGTTACAATTTTTAAACATCAAACCCTTTTCGAGAGTCCTCTTTAGATGCTTTCATATCCTATATGTAGCTTCAAAATGTTTTCTACCAGGTGCATGCATGACTTGGTTTATCATGCTTACAACAAATGCTATATTAGGGTAAGTGTGTGGCAAATATATAAGCCTACCCACTAAACGTTGAAATTTCTTCTTTTTAATCACATCTTCAATTTTAGCAAGGTTTAGCTGGAGATTTACCTTCATTGGAGTTTCAGCGGCCTGCTAACCTAGAAGACCAGTTTCATTTAATAAATCGAGGATATATTTCCTTTAATTTACAAATATTCCTTCACGTGATCTTGCAAATTCCATGCTAAGGAAATATTTTAATGTTCCTAGATCTTTAATTTTAAAGTCTTCAGCTAACCTTTTCTTCAAACTTGCCAACTCATCAAGATCATCACTGGCTAATATTATGTCATCAACATAGACAATGAGGATTGCTATTTTCCCTTTATCAGTATGTTTATAAAAAAGCATATGGTCTGCTTGATTCTTGTGATATCGATATCTTTTTATAGTTTTTCTAAATCGCTCAAACCATGCCTTAGGAGATTGTTTAAGACCATACAAAAACTTCCTAAGTTTGCAAACTTTATTTTGATTAACAGATTTTTCAAAACTTGGAGGCAAACTCGTAAACACTTCCTCTTTGAAATCACCATTTAGGAATGCATCTTTTATATCTAGTTGGTGCAATATCCAATTGAAATTAGCAGCAAGAGACAACAAAACATGTATAGAATTAATTTTAGCTACCGGGGTAAAACTTTCCTGGTAATTGATGCCATATTTTTGAGTAAACCCTTTAGCCACAAGTCTTGCCTTATATGTCTCTACACTACCAAATGCCTTGCATTTCATAGAAAATGCTCATTTACACCCAATTGTTTTTTGACCTTTGGGAAGCTCTACAATTTCCTATGTCCCATTTTTCCTTAGCGCATCCATTTCCTCCATTATTGCTAGTCTCCAATTTGAATCACTAAGTGTTTTTTAAATGTTTCTTGGAACAACCAGATTAGAGATTCTTGAAGTAAGTACCCTATGTTTTCTAAAGAGATGATTATAATCCAGATATTTTGCAATAGGGTGATTAGTGCAAGAATCGGGGGGTTCCTTTTCTAAGAGCAATAGGGACATCAAGATCAGAATATTCATGAGAGACAAAAGGAGGTGAGATAGAAGAATCAGTATTTTGAAAAATGTATTCAGTTCTTGAGCCCAAGGTAGTTGATTGACTAGGTGTTGAAGGAACGGTTGGTTCTTTACTCTTTTGATAATTCTTTCTCCTTGTATAAACTAAGACCTCAGGTTCTTAATCTTTAGGATTATTTTGTAGTATTTCTCCCTTTGTCAAAGATTCAACAATTTCTGGCAAAGCCTCCTTGGGTATAAAAATCACAGTTTGAGGCAAAGTAGTAAAATTAGGTGTTTTGTCTCCACTATTTTCTTCCTTTAAACTCTCTCCCTGAAGAAAATTCTTTTGAAAATAAGGCTGATTTTCAAGGCGTAAAACATCCATAGTAACAAAAAATTTTTGTGTTTTTGGATTAAAACACTTGTACCCCTTTTGATTCGATGTATAGCCAACAAAAACATATTTTTCAGTCCTTGGATCAAGCTTGGACTGATTCTTATTGGGTAAATGAACATAAGCTACATATCTAAATATTTTAAGAGGTAATTTGGAAGAAATTCGATTTTTGAAAAAGAAAATTTTAAAACACTTAAGAGGGGTAATGAAGTTAAGTATCTTAGTAGGCATTCGATTTATCAAATAAGCTGCAGTTAAAACTGTTTCTCTCCATAGATACTTAGGGACATACATAGAAAATATAAGAGATCGAGTCACTTCTAACAAGTGTTGATTTTTTTGCTCAGCTACACTATTTTGCTGAGGTGTATCAACATAAGTTGATTGATGATGAATGCCCCTGTTTCTCAAAAAATTTTCAAGAATCTCATTGATATACTCAGTACCATTATCAGTGTGTAGAACACTAATTTTGGTTTGAAATTGAGTTTCAATCATGTAAAAATTTTGGAACATTGTCTTAACTTCAGATTTATCAGCCATTAAATATACTCAACATAAACGAGTATGATCATCAATAAAGGTAACAAATCAATTTTTGTTTGAATGAATAGGAATCCTTGAAGGATCCCGTATATCACTATGAATTAAATAAAATGGTTGTGAAGGCTGATAACCTTTTGAAGGATAGATATTCTTATGACTTTTTGACAAAATGCAATGTTCACAATGAAAAAGAGAATGATCTATTCTTTTAAACAAGGTAGGAAACAATTTTTTAAGATAGAGAGAACTAAGATGCCCTAATCTATAGTGCTCGAGCATTATTTTATCTTTTACAACGTTTGAATTGATACTACTTATTCTATGAGGTCTTTTCTCCTTGGAGATTTTATCTTCAAAGTAGTAAAGGCCATCAATCATTCTAGCACTGCCAATCTTTTTCCCTGAATTCAGGTCTTGAAACATGCAATAGGAATTGAAAAAGGTGACACTGCAATTAGAATCATTAGATGACTTGCTGACAAACAAAAGATTACATGCAAGTTTTGGTATATGAAAGACAGATTTAAGGGATAAAGCATCTGATAAGACAATCAAACCTTTGCCCGCAATAGATGAATAAGAACCATCAGCTATACGAATCTTTTCTTGACCAGAACAAGGAGCATAAGTATGAGATAAATATGAAAAACTTGTCATTTTATCAGTTACTCCAGATTCAATGATCCATGGAGTAGATTGTGATAACAAGTAACACACTAAGGCATTTAGATCAGTACATATTTGTGCCAGAGAAGCATTAGGAGAACTAGATGACCCAGAATTAGATTTGAGCAGTTTCAGGATATGATCTACTTGCTGTGGACTGAAAGGAACTGTCTCAACTTCATTATTAGTAGGATTTCTTTTGATTTTTCCTTCATGTTTACCTTTCTAGCTTTTTGGTTTGCCATAGAGTTTCTAACAGGTTTCTCTAGTATGCCTTGGCTTATTGCAATAATCACACCAAACACGATTTTTGTCATTAGATTTCTTTGTTGTCGTTTTACCTGTATGGGTATTTATGACTGCTAATGTAGAGTTTTTTTATATGCTGTCCAGTGCTTTTTTGCCCAACATTACCAGCCTGCAACTCTCCTTACGGTGAACTGCAGCAAAAATTTCACCAATAGATGGAAGGGGCTGTCTCCCAATCATTTGATCCCTTACCTCGTCAAACTCAACATTGAGTCCCATAAGGAATTTGAAAATCCTGTCATCCTCTACATTCTTCTTGTACTAGTTACAATCCTCAAAAGATTTCCACTCATGAGAATTAAATAGATCTAGGTCAAGCCATGAACTTTTTAGAGAAAAGAAATACTTTGTGACACTATCCTTACCTTGGTGAATTTCATCAAGTTTCAGTATTATTTCATATACTTGAGATTGATTTCCTAAGTCTGAATATATTAAATTAATATTATTCTAAAGTTCCTTTGCTGCGTGATAACGCATATAGTTAGAACTAATATTCTCTTCCATAGAGTTCACTAATCATGTCATAATTATAGAGTTTTCTGCATCTCAAATTGGATAGGTTTGTTCATCCAAGTCTGGTTCCTTGTTATCACCAGTTAGATATCCAATCTTTCCCCTACCTCGAATGTACATGCACACAGATTGGGACTAGCACAAAAAATTGTTCCCATTCAGCCTGATAGCTGTGACTTAGACTAAATGAGAATTAGAAGAAAAGTCATGAGGATTTTTTTGTCAAAGATGCAGAATCTGATGTGAGTTCAAACATGGAGGTGAAGAGGGGAAAGACAAAAAGTGCCTAACAGCTAAGGTTTCTGGTTCAGGAAAAAAGACTTAGCTCTAATATTATGAGAAAATAAATCTGAACCAAGAAAGAAAAGGTTGTGTTGCTATAAATTCAAGTATTACAACATACATATTTATTATTATACATAATCTTAACTAGGAAAAAAATAAAGAAATAATGATCTAGGAGATTTAGGAAAATATAAATAAGAAAAGTAAAGTTACAGTTATTTTAAAAATCTTTATTTACAACCTATAATATACTCTAAATATGGAGTAATCTTCAGTAGGATATTTCCTATTCTGATAATTAGTTTAAGTTGTCATGCTTAATGGAGATTTCTTTCATTCTTTGGGATGTCCACTTCCTCCCTCAAAAGGAAATTCCAACGTTCTTCTTCTCATCTTGTTCAAATTGGTTTGCGCTTGCTGTTTCTGGAGTATCTTTTTTTGGGGAAAATGGTCACGCTTAAATTGCTAATTCTTCATCTTTTTTTTTTTTTAATTTTTATTTTATTTTTAAGCTCTAATTTTCCATTCCCATGTGAGGCTGGTAATTTTCTGGCAGGAGGTCACGTAATTTGATACAGTAAAACTTGTTACATTGCAATAAATAATAATATGGTTGAAAGATTCATTAATTTTTTTTTCTACCACCCTTTTTATTGGATTTCCATATAATAATATAAATTGCTTATTCTAGTTTCTATTCCGCTTCAAGCTGAGAAAAGCTCAAGGCTACCTTTGCTACTCCTGCTTCTCATTCTAGTGCCAATCTCAAACCACCTTCTTGTGCAAAGCTGAACCTTATGTTAGTCAAGAAGACTTCACTTTAGGTGGTAGACTGAGCCTTTAAACTCATCTCTTTGAAACTTTGATGGTAAAAATGTGGTATGGTGATGCAGTAGTTGAAAATTCAATAGAATGGAGAATCTCTAGAAACAAGGACCATCCTATAGTACCCATATGCTACACAAGTAGGGGATCACAACAGAGTGGAAAGTTTTTCATTTTGGTACATAGTTTGTTTGTGTTAATTACAAAGGGTAACTTGTGGTTATAGCTACTAAAACAAACAAAAAAGGAGAAAAAAAAAAAGCTTTTCGGATTCTGTAGATTTTGGAACTCACCAAATGCTTTTTTGATGTTGAACAGTTTATCTTTCATCGAATCTTGTCCTTTACTGCACTACAATCGCCCTCTTATTTCTTGCTGAGACTTGCTCCTGTGCTTTATAAAATCTCACACATGTCACACAACTTGGTTCAGTGAGATGTAGTTTTTGTTACTTGTATCTTCAGATTGTATTTTTTTCGTAACATTTTATTCCTCCCTGTTGTAGGTTCTTGTGCTTAAGCACCACACCTCTAAATTGGGTGATTTTCCAGATCTTCAGTCTTTGACCACTTTTGGTTTTAGGGGGGAGGCATTGAGTTCTCTTTGTGCTCTGGGTAACTTGACTGTTGAGACAAGAACAAAAAATGAGTCAGTTGCCACACACTTGACCTATGATCATTCAGGTTTATTGAAAGAGGAGAAGAAGACAGCACGGCAAGTTGGTACGACGGTTACAGTTAAGAAGTTGTTCTCCAATCTTCCTGTACGTAGTAGAGAATTTAGTCGCAACATCCGCAAAGAATATGGGAAGCTAATATCTTTATTAAATGTAAGTCTATTGCTGTGGTTATTGTTGTGCGTTTCCTGAAAAGAAAAATGGAAATATTGATGATGATGCTTTCACATTCATCTATCTGCCCATGGGGCCAGCTATCTAATATGCATACATAGTTGCAAAATGACATGCATCTGTCCTCTTTTTCCCTTTCTGATTTAAAACAATCCTAGAAACCAACTCATTTTTGACTCATAGGTAATCCTAGACAACCCACCTAAGATGAATCTAAGAACAGGGAAGAATCCCAGTGATCCTAATCAGATTGCTAGAAGAGTAATGTGGTGTATCAAATCTCTTTGTTAAAATCTCTCGTCTTTTCAGTTGGTCTTTGATAGCCCTAATTTTCAGGATTTTGTTGCTTTCTTGAGATTTGTATACCTTAACTTTTGCATCAGCATAGCAAGAGTTTTGTACAGGGAATACCCCCCTTTCTTTATTATTAATGAAAATCCAAGAAAAAATCCAAATTCAATCCACCACCCAACAACCAAAAAAAAAAAAAAAACTCATCTGTCAAGTCTTCTAATAGTTTTTGCAGGTCCATTGTTAGGAAAATTGTTGCTTTCTCGAGATTGTATAGCTTAACTTTTGCATCGGGATAGCAAGAGTTTTGTACAGGGAATACCCCCCTTTCTTTATTATTAGTGAAAATCCAAAAAAAATCTGAAGTCGATCCCCCGAAAAAAAAAAAAAAAATCATCTATCAATTCTTCTACTAGGTTTTTGCAGGCCCATTGTTAGGAAAATTGACTGATCTGTACTTAAGCTGAGACAATTATTTGGATGATAGCAAATATTAAATTAAAAGATTATTCTAGTAGTATTTAAATGAGCAAATTCTGTCATCAAATAGATAGAGTGGACTGATCTCAGTTTTCATGGAAGTACACTTGTCTCAATAGATATATTTTTAGACAACAGAAAAACAGTTAACAAACAGGACTTTGCTTTCAAGTGCGAGCATTTGCTTTTGTATCTATAGATAATGTAAAGTCTATGAATTTGCTTTCTTGGTTCATTAATTCTCTAAATATGTTGTTAAATTGGAACCTATCCACAATGTTTATTAAGCTGCATGGTTGAACATCAAGGTATTTACTCCATCACTATTATTGTCAGCCACCTTTGTATTTCTTTTCCTAGCATATATAATTTTTGCATTACTTGTTCTTTAAAATTTTCAGGCCTATGCCCTTATTGCCAAAGGAGTTCGGATTGTTTGCACCAACACAACTGGAAGAAACCTGAAATCAGTGGTTTTAAAGACACAAGGAACTGATTCTCTTAAAGATAACATCATAACAGTGTTTGGCATGAGCCTCTTCAACTGCCTTGAGCCTGTGACAGTTAACGTATCAGATGATTGC
The DNA here is from genome assembly GCA_024138015.1 of Lumnitzera littorea. Taxonomy (NCBI): domain Eukaryota; kingdom Viridiplantae; phylum Streptophyta; class Magnoliopsida; order Myrtales; family Combretaceae; genus Lumnitzera; species Lumnitzera littorea. Next base: position 97,442,007 of record JAMXBB010000002.1, on the reverse strand, counting down.
ATGGTTAATGGTTTCATCTCAAAGTCTGGACAGGGTAGTGGAAGAAATTTAGGAGATAGACAATTCTTTTTTGTCAATGGACGTCCAGTTGATATGCCCAAAGTCAGCAAGCTTATAAATGAGCTTTATAAAGGTGCAAATTCAAAGCAATATCCCATTGCAATGATGAATTTTACTGTTCCAACTAGAGCTTGTGATGTGAATGTAACTCCTGATAAAAGGAAAATCTTTTTCTCTGATGAAAGCTCAATATTGCAGTCCTTGAGAGAGGGTTTGCAGTTAATATACTCATCAACTGATGTCAGCTTTTCACTCAATAAAGTTGACCATCCCACTGCAGATGACGACAATGAAGTTGAGGACTCAAATATTGAGATTGATAGCTCTAAGGTGTTGTTACAAAATGAAAAATATGATCTGTCAAAGGAAAAAACTGCTTCTGCTGATTATGCTAAAGAAATTCTTACAAGCAAGCATATTGTAGCTGATGATGTTTCTGTTCAGGAAGTCAAAACTAAAGCTAAAACCTGGCTAGAATTGGAATCATTTAGCTTTGGAAAAGATAAAAAACAAGTTGAAAGTGACTGCACTCTCAGAGTTCAAAAAGCTATTAAAGATGAAAATCCATGTAGCTACAAATCAGCAGGTCAACTCAACCATGCAACAATTGAGCAAAATTCTCCAACCATTTCAAGTGCAGCTCAGAATTCTGTTGCCCAAGGAGAGTCAAATAGCCGCTTAGTTGTTCAATCATCACTCAATAAATTTGTTACAATAAGCAAAAGAAAGCATGAAACTGTCTGTGCTGCACTATCCGAAATACCTGTTTTACGAAACCACACCTTGTATTGCCAGCCTATGAAAACCAATTCTGAAAGGCATCATGTAATAAAGGAGTTTCCTTTGGACAGTAAGCAGTCTGATGCTGAAGCTGAATTAATTGAGTCTCCTCCTTCCAAGCATCGTAAAGAAGAAATTTTCTCCGAGAGAAGATGCATTTCTCTGGACAGCAATAGTGATGGGGAGAATAAAGAGGTTTCTATATCCTATTATCATTTTCTTAGTCTTGTACCATTTAGTTGTTACTCTGGTTGGGTTTCTATTTTCTCTGTGTTTTAGCTACAAGGTACCAATTGTAGAGGTAAAAGAAAATCAGATTTCTTCCTATATGATCTATTGTATTTTGTAGTGAAGGCTAGCTAATTTCTGAGCATAGGCATAAGTTAGATGAGCCTAGTTGTTCATGGTGTTTTTGTATTATTCATATACATGCTAGGTAGATCTTTCTTTTCCTCAGATGTACTCCTTGACCCACAATTTTTTCCCCCTTGCATCTGCTAGGAGCATTTATGAATTTTTGTTCTTTAATCCGATTCGTCTTCTTATTTTCATGGAACACTTGAGCAGGAAAGAGCACTGCCTCTTAAAGAAGAAACTCCAACTTGCAAGATTATTGAGGGCATTGAAGATGAAGATCCACCGAGTAACAAATATATTGAGAAGATGGAAGAAGATGACAAGATGGAAGAAGATGACCTAGTTGTAGATCCTTTATTGCAGTTTACTAAGCCTGCTACAGATTTTCCAATTGCTCATTCTGATCAAAAGATATGCTCCACCTTGCATTTTTCGTTTCAAGATCTACAAGCAAGAAGGAAGACAAGAAGCTCAAGATTGCAGACTACTAATTCCGCAAGCCAGAAAGCAAAATTGAAAAGGTCTGTCATGTGTCATTCACATCTATTGTCATTACCAAAAATTATGCTTTGAACATCATGCAAAATTTGTAAGAATAGATAATGTAGTGTTGTAGAATAATATAGAATTATGATGCATGATTATAGTATTTATACGTAAGATGAAGCTAACCTTAAAGTAACTATAATATTGGAAGGAAAAAACGAAAATGTCCTATAAGTATGCTATATAAAAAATATATTAATTATATATAATAATATACAAAAAATATATTAATAGATTCTTGATGAGCATGTCGATACATTGATAACATGTAGATATGTAGGAGACTAGAACCTGACCAATCATAACCATATCTCAAGCAGAATGATAGTCAATGTCGACATGCTTGATGCAATCATGTTGAATAAGGTTTGCTAATAGATAGGTTGTGTCAAGATTGTCACAACATATGATGATGGGCAAGAATAGGAGCACTTGGTTTGCGTGCAAGGAGGTAGATCCAAGTGGATTCTGCAATAGCATAAGCAAAGAGCTCTATTTAGCCTCAATAGAACTCTAAAATAGTAGGTTGCTTCTTGAATCATCATGAGATGGGCTTGCAATTAAGATAGATGGCATAACCTACCATGGGGCATTGAGTGTTTGGACATTTAGCCAAATCAACATCAATGAAGGTGGTTAGAGATGTAGGGATGTGTGAATGATGGGAAGGTCTAGTATTGTTGTGCCCCGAAAATATTGAAGAACACATTTTGTTGTTTGCATGTGATTTATGGTAGGATTCTACATGTATTGACTCAATTGATTCACCACAAAACTAATATCCAATTGGGTAATTGTGAGGTAATATAGTGCATCAATTATTTCATGATAGGTAGTAGGGTTTGGTAGTGAAGGAGAACCATGTGTATCGAGATGATTTAGGGCTATAGAGGGTTTTTAATTGGTTTAGATGAATGTAAGTGATGATGTTTGAAATCATGAATGAACTGACATTGACACAAGTAGTTACCCTGATCGGTAAAAATGATGCAAATACTAAGACAGAACTGAGAAAGGCCTAAGTTTTTCATGATAGGAGAGAATCGAAATGGAGTGATTTAAGAGTGGCATATTACTACCGGTGAATTTAATGTCATTAATATAAAGAAGAAAGACTGAGAGTGACAGAATCCTTGTGGAAGATGAACATTGACATGTCAACTTTCCTCTTAAGGAATCCTTGTGTAAGAGAAAGATGGTAAATAGATGGAACTGGGTTTGAGAAGCCTATTTCAAGCTATAGAGAGACTTTTGCAATTGGCACACATGATGTAGATAATGAAGATGGACAAAACAAAGGGGTTTGTTTTATAAAAATTGTCTCAATAAGGTGGCCACATAGCAAAACTTTTTTGATATCAAGTTAAATGAATATTCCAACTAGAGAACTAGAGGAGACAACATGAAACAAGACAAAGCGAATGGTAGTGGGGTTGATAGCTAGGCAAAATGTTTCTGTATAGTTAATGTCTTTTGGCTGGGTAAATCCTTAGGCAAAGAGTTGAGCTTTGTGGCGTTCAACCTAGCCCTTGGCATTGTGTTTTATTTAAGTTTTCAATTGTTGCAACAATGTTTTGATTTAGGCGTAGAGGAACTAGAATCTAGGTTTTGCCTTTAAGAAGAAAGTTAAACTCTTATTTCATGGTTGCTACTCAGTTGGGTTCATGAAGGGTCGCGGTGCAATGTTGAGGTTTAAAGGCATAGTGTGTGTGAAGGTTGATGTTGCGAGGTTTTGTGATAGCAGATTTAGAATATGTATGCATGGAGTATGGGTTGAGTTAAGGAGGGTAGAGTGGTAGAATGGGTAGTAGTGGTTAGGGGGTAGGTCTAGTGGGGGTTGTGTGTAGGAGGTGGAAGGGGAAACCAAGTAATGTTGTGATGTGGTGATTGATGTAGGTAGGGTAGGGGAAGAGTAGGTATGGGACCTAGAGCGATGATATACATGTATAACTAATGGGTGAGGATCAATGGGATCTGGGTGAGAGGGGTGGGAGCAAGAGGCATAGAAGTTGATGCTTTCGAGTAGGATAACTAAGGAGGAATGGGAGAGGTGTATGGAAGTGAGGTGAGGAAACATGAGGATCGCAGGTGTCTTGAGAAATGGAAGTAGGTACAATGAAGGTTGAAATTAGAAAAAGGATCAAAGGTATACTCCTTTGATTTTTTTATTGTACATATATACAAACATATTCAGAACATAAAAGATAACGAGACTAGAAAATAACATAAAAACTAAAATAATAGAAAATAAATCTAAGCTAAAATCATCTTCTTATACTCCTGCTCAAGCTAAGGAATAGATATTTAACATTTCTAGCTTGGATAACAGCTTAGCAAATCTTTGTTTTTTCTAGGGATTTGGTTAATAAATCTGCCTCTTGAAGTTTTGTAGAAATGTACTCTAATGTAATTCCTTTAAGCTCAATTTCAAACTTAATGAAAATTTTGTCCATGTGAACGTGTTTCATCCTTTCATGCTATATAGGATTCTTCACAATTTTTATTGTCGATTGGCTATTGTTATAGAGAATGGTAGATGTCCACTTCACCTTTAGATCTGTTAATAGTCGTTGAAGCCAAATTATTTCACAATCCCTATGAGATAACATGAAACTCTGCTTCTGCGTTGCTCTTGCCACCACTTGTTGTTTCTTACTTTTCTACATAACCAAATTTCCCATACTTTAGTACATAAGCATATAGTTGTCTTAGAATTTACTAAATCTCTACCCTAATCAGCATCTACAGACCTAACTATGTCACAATACTTTGATTTTTTGATAAAAATACCTTTCCTTAGAGTACCCTTTAGATATTTCAAAATATGGTGTACCTACTAAATGATGTTGGGTAGGAGAATGCATGGACTAACTTACCATGCTAATAGCAAATGCTAAGTTTGGTCTTGACAAGGACAAGCATATAAATAGATAAACTTACCAACCATCCTTTGATACTGATTTTTATCCATAAGTGAATCCTTGTCTTTAGACCAATTTTTTCAATTTGGTGGCAAAGGAGTATCAACTAGTTTGCATCAAAGCTTCCTAATTTCTTTTAATAGATCAGGGATATATTTTCTTTGGCTAAAAATGCCTTTCCTTGTTCTTGCAGCCTCCATTCCTAGAAAATATTTTAGATTTCCCAAGTCTTTTGTCTTAAAACTTGTTTGAATCTTCTTCTTTAACTCATTGATTTCCATTTCGTTGTCACTAGTAATAATGATGTCGTCCACATATACTATAAGAATTGATCTCTTTCCACCATCTCCAATTTTGACGAAAAGAGTTTGTGCCCCATGGCTTTGTTGATACCCAATCTACAACAAGGTTTCGTTAAACTTCTTAAACTATGCCCTTGGTGATTGTTTTAGTCCATACAAGGATTTCTTCGGCTTGCATACTTTTCCCTTATTTTCCTCAAATCCAAAGCCAGGTGGAATCTTTATATAGATTTCCTCCTCGAAGTCTCCATTAAGGAGTGCATTCTTCACATCTAATCAATAGAGAGACCAGTTCAGATTTGCAGCTAAAGAGAGAAGTATTCTTATTGGGTTTAATTTGGCAATAGGTGCAAATGTCTCTTCATAATCCAAGTCATACGTCTGTGTGTTGCCTTGAGCTATTAGGTACGCTTTGTATTTCCCCATACTTCCATTTGATATGTGCTTGATGCTAAAGACTCACTTATTTCCTACGATACTCTTTCCTTTTGGCAAATCACAAAGTTCCTATTTGTCATTCTAGTGTAAGGAATCCATTTCATCATGAACAACCTTCTTCCACTTCTCATTATTCATTTCATCATTGATTGCTCTTGCAATAACTTCTTCACCAATTTGTGATATATAAGCCTTGAAATTTGATGACAATCGTGAATATGTGAGATAACCAACCATAGGATATTTAGCACATGACCTCTTTCCTTTTCGCAAGGCTATTGGCAAGTCCAACTCTTTGTTACCATCTTCACTACAATTCTCATCTGCATCTACATGAGTAATTTAATTATTTGAATTGTTTAAACCTTTACATACTTGATTTGAATTACCATGGTCACTAGTAGAAGGATCAAACCATTCTTTTGGGTTGAACAATTGATCAATGCGAGGAGGCTTGGGCTGTCTTGAATAGACTTTCAATCTAGGAGGATGGTTGTCAGTAAACTGAATTTCATCAAAACCAATGTTTGAGGAATTTATAGGGCTGAATGTGTCTTTAGGAGTGCACTGAGTATCAAGGAAGAAGGGAACACCATTGTCCTCACATGTGTTTCTATCTTCATGCTGATTAGGTGACAAAATAAGTATTTTGTTAAAAAAAGATGACATCAATTGTAGTAAACACTCATTTTGTCGGTGGATGAGAACATTTATATTCCTTTTGAAAGGGAGAATACCCTATGAAGATATATTTAAAGGCTTTTCCATCCAACTTGTGCTTATTAAGGGAATGGTCTAGAGCATAAATGGTGCACCCAAACACTCGAGAGGCAAAGTTTTGAAAATGTATATGTAAGGAAAGGATTTTTTAAGGATACTTAATGGAGTTTGAAATTTTAGTACCTTAGAGGGCATTCAATTTATTAGATATGATGCTATTAAGATTGCTTCTCCCTAATAATAATGAGGTATGGCATTGGTGATTATTAGAGAATGAGTAATTTTTGGGAGATGTCTATTTTTCCTCTTAGATACTTTATTTTGTTGTGGAGTATAAGTATATGAGCTTTGATGAATTATTTCATTCTCATTTGGATAATGTTCAAACTCTTTTAAGAAATACTCTTTGCTGTTATCTGATCTTAAGACTCGGATTTGTGTTTGAAATACAGTTGACACATGCTTATGGAATCTTTTGAATGTCAAATAGGCTTTAGATTTTTCCTTTAACAAATAGACCCAAAATACCTTGGAGTGATTGTCAAGAAAGTAATAAACCATCTAAATCGAAACAATGAAGTAATTTGAGATGGTCCCCATATGTATCACTATGAATTAAATAAAAAGGTTTAGTAGCTTTGTAAGGATGTGTAGAGTATGATTTTCTAGTGAATCTAGAAATTACACAATGCTTACATTTCAACTTTGAAACTTTACTATTATTCACAAATAACTTCTTATACCTTAAACGATGGTGTCATAACATAAGGTAACCTTTATTTACATTAGACACATATGACTTAGACTTTAACTGACTCTTCACAATATAGCCTATTTAACTTAGCATTGCTAATTGTTTTCTTGAAACACACAAGACTCAATAAATGTTACTTCACACATAATATCTCTTGTTAACTTGCTTATGGAGATTAAGTTGTATTGTAAGCCAAGAACAAACAGAGTATCAAACAGATATAAACTCCGAAGTTGAGCAAGTCCTTTTCTCTTTACCGTAACATACTCTTCGTTTGTAATCCAATCCTTATTCTCACAAGAATAAAAATTTTAAAATTAGAAAGTGAATTGCACATGTGATCGGTAACACCTATATCAATAATCCACTTACAGCTATCTTCATCTTTAGTGGAATAACTATTACCTCTGAGCACAATAACAACAAGTGATACCTTCTCTTTCCTTAGCTTTCTCGTATTCAAATTTATTAGGTATGGACTCAAGCATCTTCTTGGTCATGTCAACCATTCATACTTGGTTTTTCTCTTTCGTCATGTTTCGTGTCTGTAATCTAAGCTAGTCTAGGTGTTGCCTTTAGTGGTTTTCTCTGTTTAGTAGTCCCTGGTTTTTCATGAAGCTTCCAGCATGTCACATGTGTCATAGGGTTTTTGGTAGTGATCACACTAGGACTTATCTCGAGTAATTTCTCTTTTGGTTATTAGAGCAAAGTTGGGTGGATTTTGCTCAGTAGGAGACGCTGTCGGCATCACTCTTCTCTTACTTTCCTCCCTTCGAATATCTAGCTGTTAGCATCACTCTTCTGTTACTCTCCTCCCTTCGAATATTTACAAAAGCCTCCTTTAAACTGGGTAGGGTTTCTGACCTAACAACCTTTCTCTTACCTCATCTAAGTTTGATTTGAGACCTTGCAAAAATTCTAAAATTTGATCATTTTCTTGCATTTTATTGAACTTGACACCATCTTCGGTGCACAACCCGTCCACATTGTAAAATAAGTTCAACTTCTACCACAATTCCATCAATACATTATGATACTCGGTTAGACAAAGATTACCTTGATTTATGAGTCTCAGTTTCGCACGAAGCTGAAAACATTGTGAGGTGTTCTCTATATCAGAATAGATCTCTTGCATTGAATCCCATATCTCTTTTGCCGTATTACAAAACAGATACATTCAATTGATTTTAGGCTCCATTGAGTTTATCAGCCGGGCCATTACTGTTGTGTCTCAGCTTCCCAAACACTATATTCATTCAAATCTTTGGAAGGAGCTTATTTAGTACCTGTCACATTTGCCTCTTCTTTGAATTATCAATTTCACAGATTGGTACCATTCTCTAAAATTTGCCTCATTCAACTTATGTTAGGTAATTTGGATCATTTAATCACCCATCAGAATGTTGGACACAGATGTTTTGCTGCTTGAAGTTGTTAGCTCAGTTGCGTTAAGATTCCCGAATTTGAATCTAGGTTCAGGTGACTTGGTTTGGTTAGGTCAGATACTCATCTTCAATTAAGTGAGGGTGTTTTCAGATTTTTGGATCATAGCTTTGATATCATGAAATCAAAAAATAGATCAAAGGTATAATCCTTTGATTTTTTTATCGTACATATATACACCTAGAAAGTTAGATACGGATAGATGTAAATCTATCTAAGAGATAAAGTTAGACAAATAATATCATAACTCCTACTTCTATCTGTATCAAAAAAGAATCCTACTAAATCAGGATATATATCTAGAACATAAAATATAACAAGATTAGAAGATAACACAGGACCTAAAATAATAGAAAATAAATCCAAGTTAAAGTCATCTTGCTGCAGAGGTAAATGTAGGCTAGGATGTGTGGATCTCTATGGTAGTGGTAGAGGATGACACAAGCTATGTGTAGGGAAATTAGATTCATGAAGAACAACATTGTGGCTTGTGTAAACAGAGCTAAAGGAAGTGTCAAAATAGTGATATCTTTTGTGGTTTGAAGAGATATGGAGTAAATCGAGTTGAGTGTTCATTTAGGGGCTTGAGGTGCCATTTTAGAGAAGTAGAGGCACCCATATGTCCGAAGGAACCAATAGTTAGTTTGCATTTGTGAAGGAACTCAAAAGGCGATATGTGATCTAGTGCAGCTAAGGGAAGTTGGTTAATTGTATGAACAAGGGTAGCATTAACTCAAAAAGAGTGGGAAGGTTGGCATATAGATATATAGTGTAGGCCAATTCAATTATGTATGATGACCCCATTTAGTTAGGTAGTGAAAGGGCAGGAAAGTTGATGACGTGCCATGTTCACACAAGAAAGTTATTAAAGCCTTATTAACAAATTCACCACCATCATAACTATGAAAGATTTTGATATGATTGGAAAAATGATTTTCAACTAAATTCTTAGTGTTGAAAAGGAGACAAGACTTTAGCTTTACTATGTATTGGAAAAATCCATATGTACCAAGTACAATCAGCTACAAAGTGCATAATAACAAAATCCTAGATTTGATTTAACTGGTGACTACTATGCATTAGAGCAAATTGAATCTAGAACTTCTGAGCTTTGTGAGATGATTGCTGAAATAAGAGGCAACTAGACTTTTTGATGCAGCAAGAGTAACAAGAACTGGTAGATGCTGAGAAGAGTTAACTTGAAAGGTTTGACACTGAACAAGCTCGTTGAGAACCTCTGATTGAGGATGACACATACGAGAATGCCAGATTTTTCTGGGTATAGTTTATGTAGGGAGAGACTTGGGAGACTCAACTGGATGGGATAGAGAGACACCTAGTTGGATGTTGGAAGAGGATCTTGCCTGTTTAGGAGTACTAGATAGAAAAAAGAGCCATTAAAGCTGATGGTGCAGTGATTATCTTAACATAGTTTGATGATAGATATAAGATTGTGTGTGAAGGGAGGAATGTATAGGATATTTTTAAGATGCAAGTTACAACCATGAATACAAAAGGTGAGACCACCTATGTGAGATGACAGCTGTAATGAAAGTAAAACAAGTGTTGTTAGAAATCAATTAATGTTGATGTAGCGTTATTACGTGGTGCTTTGATGCCATGTATGAATAGATTAGGGAGTATTATTGAATAAATATAAAAGTACAATGTATGATTATGATATTTACACATAAGATGAAGCTAACCCTAAAGTAATTACAGTATTACAATGAAAAGACTAGAATTTCCCTATGCAAATAAGCTCTACAAAAAATTTATTAATACATATATAATAATAAAATTTTTGTTTCCTATTCATAGGTGTTATGCTGCTGCAACGCTGGAGATTTCGCAACTAGACGATGACGAGAGGAAAGCAAGGGCATTAGCTGCTGCTACCACCGAACTGGAACGACTCTTCAAGAAGGAAGATTTTAATCGGATGAAGGTAGTTGTTAAACTTATTTATATCCACAAATATGATGTGACTAAAATAATTCCCTTTAGCATGTTTGCACTCAAAAATACGGAATTAAAGTAAACATTGACAAGCTGTGTCTTGTGCAGTAGCTGCGATGTGTATGTGCAGTGGCATGTATAGTGTTCGTGTATCATGACTTATGTATTGTCTATGTGTGTATTATTGTAATGTGTGTCAACCCAGCTAGTGTAGTTGACTTGTATAATAGTGTTCCTGTGATGTAAGGTTGTCTCTTAGCTGTGTGGGTCAGAGTGTATTGTAATTTAAATAAGAAGCCTCTTATGTTCAGCAGTTGTAAGGGTAGTCTTCAACAGAGAAAAAATAGGAAATAGCAGTCGGGACAAAAAAACTGCCACTCGTTTCTTAAATTGAAAAAATTGAATGAAAAAGACTAGTCCTGTTTTACTTTAAGTGTTGTGTTTTGTGAGATCATTGGGTTTTTTCTTAATGTAATTCATCATAGGTAAAATTGGTAGAACATCTGGTAAGAATAAGATCGTTAGTAATTTGTTCTCAACCAACCTAGGCTTCCAAACTTCATTTGATCCTGTTACATATGAACAACATATGTGAAGCTTTCTTTCTCAATTTTTCTCTAGTCTATATGCGAGTGTTGTATAATCCTTGTTTCCACCTGTTCATGCCATCTGGTATGGAGGATTAAATGCAACCTGTAGAATGCTCTAGTTAATAAGATCAAGCATGAGTCTTTGAATTGAAATTAGTACTTTAAACCGACATGATTCAATCTATCATTTATGAAAAATAAACTTAGTGCTATTATGTGAAGAAAGTGTTGACAGAAGATTGATGGGTGAATTGTTTGTCAAGGAGGGTCAGTAGTGTGCTTGCTTCCCAATTACCTATTCACCTCATGATCATTTGGTACTGGGAAGCAACATATATAATAGATTGATGGGCAAAATGCTTTCAGCTATATAAACTCAAGCTATTATAAAGAATTTCTGCATGATATCTTCTTGAACTAAGATTTTGTTTTCCTCTCACTCCAAAATCTCAACAGAAAGATATTCTATTTATTTCTTTTTTGACCATGAGAAACTTTCCTGCTACAAAAGGTTCTAATCCTTAGATTAGCTTTTGTTAAATGGCTAGTTAGCGGCTATATTAGAAAAGGGGGCTTATCCTTGTGTTGTGAGGGTCTTCTCCAACTAGATAGCGATGTGGGAGGGAGGTTGCATGTATATGTGGCCTTCCTTTTGCATTTTTGCATAGAGAGAGCCCACTTAACTAGTTAGTAGCTATATACTTTCAAGAACCTATCAAAAGAATATTATCTTCAAACATATAAATGAGAGTGCCAGTACTTTCTGAATTCCTTGGATTTTGAAATACTCTTGCTCCAACACTACTCAACCAAGTGTCAGAGTTTCTCATTAGTTCGGTAGCTTTGTGTGTGGATCAAATCTGGAGATCTACCTTGAGAGTTGACATTTTGCATTTCACAGGTAGTAAGTTGATTCGTAAACATTCTGTACTACTTCAAACATTTGGATGGTGTAAGTCAATAGCATTTTTATAGTAATAGAATACACGCTGTTGGGATTATATAAGGTGATTTGTGATAACAAAAGTTTATTTTCCAAAATGCGGTTACATTGTATTTGATTTTAATTAGCCGGACAAGCTCTTTTTCTGAATCGTTGTGTGATAGAACCTTGAAATGCAAAAACAAGAAATAGCATGCGAAAAGTTCAAATTAGAAGTCAAAGAAAATATCTGCTTTTGTCCAACCTATAAGCTCAAAAGAGCACAAAGACATTGCTTCATGGCCAAGACGGGGGAGAAAAGAAGATAACAATGCTTAGATGCTTTTGTTCACTATAGAAGCTTAGCTCTTTTGTTATCCACCTGTTGTGTCGATATCTTAAGCATATACCTTTGCCTATCATCTAACGATTATATGGGTGATTCTTCATAATTAGCTTCTCTCAATTCTAATCACCAACCAATTTGTCTTTTGATCCACTTCATATCTTTCTTAATGGTGCATATTCAGAGTAATAATAGATAAGGATGATTTGTCTTTGGAATTGTAGGAAAAGTTTGTTCTTTGAGAATTATCCTGATTCAAGATAGTTTATCATATGCATAGTGTCACCACTCGAGACTTTCTCTAGCTCACAAATGAACTGTGCAGTGCTTATTGTCTTGCCTCTACATTGGTAAGCAAGCTTAACTTGGACATAATACTAGTCAACAGAGTTTAAACTTGTAACATAGACAAGGAAGAAAGTCAATAGAATATAAGGGATACAGGTACTAATGGAAAAATGAGTAGTGCACTTTTATTAATTTCGATAGTGATATGAGGCTACAATGTATGTGTATGGAGGTAATGTGTATGTAATAGGTGCTGTCGATCATGATTAACCAATGTAGTAAGTAAGAGCTTTAATCTAGAGGAGTATTCTCATTCTTGTAAAGAGCTTTATATACATTTTTGGGATCGTGATTAACCAATGTGATGAGTAAGAGCTTCAATTTAGAGGAGTATTCGTATTTCTATAAAGAGCTTTACAAATATTTTTGGGATTGGTAAGAGGAGACATTAAAACTGGTAAAATGACACTATTTTCTAAAAGTAAAAATTTCTAATAATAGTAAAACCTTAACTAAAATAAAAAAAAAATCATCCTTATGCTACAATATGTACAAAAAAATAGCCTTTTACTAGTACAAGTATGTTATAAAAAGAGACCTTAACATTCTCCTCCACTTAATTTTATTGATGTTCTTAGCAATATATACTGGAGCTTAGATCTGGCAATAGAGGTTTTATGGCTGGCAATGTTGGCTTTCTCTCGGATAAGGGTTTGAGGTCTTCTTTAGTCTCTTAGCTAGTATTTTTTTTTCCTCCATCTCTCTACTTAATCAAATATTTTTTATGTTTTTCTCTAATAGTGAGATCTTTAACTCTTTGCTCTGCAAAGATGTCTTTTATAGCTTGACTTAGGTTGAACTTGATCTTGACGTGTGACCGTTTGAACACATTATGAAATGGGTATTTCATATTTGGATAATATAGTTTCAAGAAGCTGACACGAAAAACTAGATAGACCTTCAACTATGCAAGAGGCTCCATCTTGTAAACTGTTCTTCCAATTTTTGAGATGATAGGAATTTGACCAATATACTTCTGGATTAATCTTCTATCCTTGTTTCTTAATGGTCTGACTTGTTTTGCAAGAAGCTTTATAAGGACTTAATCTCCAACATTGAACTCTTTAGGTGGACGGTTCTGATTTGTCCATTTCTTCATCCTCTTGGAAGCTTTCTTAAGATATGCTTTTGCTACTTTTGAACTTTACTTCTAATCCTTGGTGAATTGATAAGCCTTTAAGCATCTCCTGGCATATGGTGCTGTTACTGTGTTGGATAACAGTGGTTGTTGACTCGTAACAATCTCTATAGGGCTCTTGTTGGAGGAAAAGCTTCATTGGATGTTGAAACAGAATTGGGTGATATTCAGAAAGTTGACCCAATTCTTTTGGCTGACTCTGATAAAATGCTGAAGGTATTCTTCTAGCAAACGGTTAAATCTCTTTGTTTGCTCGTTACTTTGTAGATGGTAGCTGGAGGTAATGCTTAGCTTGGAACCCAAGAGGTGGAACAACTCTATTTAAAACTTCTCTGTAAACCTGGTGTCTCTATCACTCACAATATTTTGGGGCACATCCTAAAACTTCACCACTTGCTTGAAGAAAAGTTAGGCTATCTCTTCTACACTTGAGCTCTTCGTGGTAAGAGTGAATGTAGCATACTTAGAGAACTTGTCAACAACAGCAAAAACAGATGAGTGTTTCCCTACTTTTGGTAAGGAAGTGATAAAATCTATGGAGATACTCTCCTATGGGTGAGATGGCATTGGAAGTGGTTGCAATAGGCTTATCGTCTTATCCCTTTCAACTTTGTTTTGTTGGCAAGTTAAGTATGTCTTCGTATAACACATCATATCCTCTTTTACATTTGGTCAGTAATAGCTTTATTAGGCGGGATGTCTAGCCCACAGAGTATCATGGTATTCTCTCGTGAATGCCCTTCTCAAGCTACCCGCCTTTAGGACATACAACCTTGCCCCTTTGTGTAGATTAAGTTGCCTTTTATCCAAAATCTGCAAGTCTTTCTTTCCTCAACTAATCACTTGAGATTTTTGGCTAATAGGTCTTGACCTATATGCTGTTTGATTTGCTCTTCAATTGAAGTCAAGATTTAACTTGCTGACTGATGTGCAATTTGCGTTAAGAATGCTAAATCAGCTTGCTTGCTTAAAGCATCTACTACCTAATTAGTTTGTCCACTGCGATACTCAATCTCTATATCAAACTTTACTAGAAACTCTTGCTATCTTGCTTGATTAGTTGAAAGTTTTGGTTGAGTTAATATATAGTTGGTAGTAGAATTGTCTGTCTTTATTAGAAACTTAGATTTTAGTAAATAGTATTTTCAAGTCCTTAGACAGTGAACAATTGCAAGTAATTCCTTTTCTTGGGTTGAGTATCTATGTTTTGTTTGATTCAGCTTTCTACTCTTGTATGCCATTGGATGACTCTCTTGCATCAACATTTCGCCTAATGTAATGTTTAAGACATTCGTATGGACTTTAAAAGGCTTAAAAGTGTCAAGAAGTGCGAGGATTGGCTCCTTTGTCATCATACGCTTCAACTCTTCGAAGGTATTTTGACATACCTCACCCTATGACCATGCTTGGTTCTTCTTCAATAGATCTATAAAGGGTGCAACTTGGCAGGAATATCCCTTAATGAATCTTCTGTAGTAATTTGCAAGTCTAAGGAAGGGTTGCAACTCTGTTACACTCTTAAGCAGTGGTCAATGCTTGATTGCTTCTACATTAGCCATATCCATTCGGATTCGCCCTTTTTCAACAATATGACTTAAGAAGTTGATGCGCTTTTGAACAAAAGCACATTTCTCGCGCTTAATGTATAATTGATTCTCCTGCAGCTTCTTGAAAACTATTCGTAAGTACTTCATATGGTTCTACAATGTGCTGCTAAATACAACAATATTGTCTAGATAGACGATTACGAATTTTTTAAGATAATCATGAAATAAATTATTCATTAAGGTGCAAAATGTTGCAGGAGTATTGGTGAGATTGAAGGGCATCACCAAGAACTCATAAGCGCCATATCGGGTTATACGTCTTTTTGAGCTCATCATTCTTAGCAATACGAACCTGATGATAGTTTGAGTGAAGATCTAACTTTGTAAAGTACTTGATCTCGTTCAGTTGATCAAATAGATCAACGATTAGAGGAATCGGATAATGATTATTTACTGTCAATTTGTTTAGAGCTCAATAGTCAATATATAATCTCAAACTCTCATCTTGATTCTTTTGAAATAGAACGAGAGTCTCGTATAGTGCTTTTGAGGGTCGAAAGAAACCTGTCTCTATAATTCATCCAACTTCTTCTTTAATTTGATAGGTTTGGGAGGTAACATTCTATAAGGAGCTTTAACGGGTGATTTAGCATTAGGAAACAGCTCAATCTTGTGGTCTACCAATCGTTTGGGAGATAATTCCTTCGGTAGCTTGTTAGGCATCACAAAAGTATATTCTTTTAGGATACTCTCTATTACTGTTGGCATCTCTGTCTTTCCTGCTTCCTCTTTTTTTGTTAGGATAGCTAAGAAAGTTGACTCTTGATGTTTAAGTTCTCTCTTCAATTGGAGCGTTGATAGTATCATAAACCCGATATTCTTCCTTTCCTTGCTATTGTTGTTTGCCCTATTTCTCTGAATTGTCACACAACAAAGCTTTTTACCTATGAATAATAAGCGATCTGCTGTGGGCATGAGAGCAACTCTAGCCAGTCTTAAGAAATCTATTCCAATGACTATGTTGAAGTTGTCCAATGGAATGGTTATGAAGTTGAGATTTTCACCTTAATCTCCAATCCTCACTTTCACTCTTCTTGTAACCCCCTCGGATAGGATAGGTTGTAGAGTTGATAGCTTTAATCTGGCCAGTGTTTTCAATAAGCACCAATCTCAACTTTTCTGCCTTAAGCATATCAATGAAGTTGTGTCTAACGCCAGAGTCTATCATTGCATTGGTACTCTTGCAGTTGATGCTTAATTGGACATACATTAACTCATTGTTGGTTTTGGGCTTACGTCGGGTTGAGGAACTCTTTCTAATAGCTAACAACAAGTGTAACGCGCCCATTTGAGGTTGATTGTCTTCATCGCTCCTTGACTCTTCATCTTGGCATGCATTCTTTGCTTTTCGTGACATAGCATTAAGTGTAGCTTAATGTGGATATTCAGCTATTTTGTATGGGCCATTATATAGAAAACATGAGCTCCTTTTATTGCCCCACTCTTTCTAGACTGGTGAGAGTTATAGGATTTTCTTTGACTCCCTCTAATGTTGCTATTGCTAGTAGTTGAACTTAGGGCTCCCTTACTCTTGGGTTTGTCCGATTTAACTAACTTTTCACCATCGTGTCCTGTCGACACGTTCTTTCTTTAATTGTCATGAGTGTAATTAGTCAAGTGTTTAGCTATTGCTTGATCTGTAACTAAGTCGGTAATCCGTTGCCTCTATAACTCATTCCTGGCATAAAGCTTTAGTTATTCTAGGAAATAGGATAGTTTATCATCTTCAGTCATGCTCTTGATGTCCAATATTAATTTTGAGAACTCACGGATATACTTTCTAATGTCATCACCTTGTCAAAATTTCCTTAACTTTTTTTGGGTATTGTACTCAACATTCTCAAGAAAAAATTGAGTCCACAACCCAACCTTCAACTTAACTTACCTATCTACATGAGCATTGTTATTTTGGATCTTCTCATACTTGGTGCATCACTATAGCTTGACATCACCAATTAAGTATATTGCAGCCTGCAGCCATAATAATTTTTGTTCTCTCATTGTTTATCCCTACAGTGGAAAAATGCTGCTCTATATCAAATAAAAAGTTCTCCAATAACTTGATATTTCTTACGCCATAAATGCTTTAGGCTTAGGCATCTTTAGATATCCTGTATGAGTAGGAACATGTACGAGGGGCAGTGGCAAGGGCAAGGGTAGGAGTAGGAGCATTTCTTGTAACTTGAGTCAAAATAACTACTTGTGTTCTCGACTCCTCAACAGTTTTGGTTGAAGCACGAGTAATAACCTATCTTCTCAAGTCATCTACTTAAGTTTTTAATTGTTGTCTTGCCTCATTGATTATCACGTGTATTTTGTTTCTGAGTGTCTGCACTATAACACCGAAATTCTCAACTATCTTGGTCATCTTAGTAGTGCGACCAAATTATCCATCTGCTTGGACAATCCCTTGAGGATTTCTTCTAGGCAATCTAGCATTTTGCTCGCTTCTTCTTGTTGTGTTATAGTCATTCTTGTTAAAATGACTTAGGTTTTGATACTACCCGTTACTGTTTGAGGTTTTTTTTTGTGCATAAATGGACCATACAACACTTACTATTTTGCCTTTACAGTAGCAAGAAAGCTTAATTCGTATGCAATGTTGACTAACAGGATTTAAACTTGTAAGTAACACAGACAAGGAAGAAAGCCAACAGAATATAAGGGACACATGCGCAAATAGAAAAATGAATAGTACACTTTTATTAATTTCGATAGTAATATAAGGTTACAATGCGTGTGTATAGAGGTAATGTATATGTAACAGGTATTATCAATTGTAACTAACCAACATGGTGAGTAAGAGTTTTAATCTAGAAAAGTACTCATACCTTCGTAAAGAATTTTACGGATATTTTTGAGCCTAGCAAGAGGAGATATTAAAATTGGTGAAATGATACCACTTTTTAAAAGTTGAAATTTTTAACAATAGTAAAGTCCTAACTAAAATAGAAAAAAATCTTTCCTACGTTACAATATGTACAAAATAATAGCTCCTTATTAGTATTAGTATGTTATAAAAAGAGACCCTAACACATAACACCTTGATGCATGAATTACTAGAACTTCACAAGAGCGATCTCAAGGGAAGTCTTATCTCAGGTTCTGCTGATAATCAATCTGTTAGCCCTCTCTCTCTCTCTCTCTCTCTCTATATATATATATATATATATTTCTCTCTCAAGAAACATATTACATTAACTTTTAACCCAAACATATTGTAGTTGTCTTCAATGTTGCAAGATATATCAGAAGACTGCTTGGGATAATTGATATCATAATATAAGTGAGTTAATAATTATTGTTAGGCTGGCTGAGTGCATTATGCAATACTTCAAAGTGAAATTACATGCTAGCTTAATGTTGCGAAGTCAACAGATAATATAAATTCAGATGAACAAATAATAATCGCATTTCAATATTCTGATGGCTCTTTTGCCAATATTCTATTTTGTGGATGTTTGGTTTTTGCTGCATATTATATTTGGAAGCAGCTTACTGAGGTGGCCAAGGTTTTGTAGCTAAACTCTTCATGAAGGGGGTGTGAAGAGTAGCCTTCATGAAGTGGGCTTCACTGATGACCCAGGTAGCTTATTATAGGTGATCACATACTGTGTAGCTGCTGAAAGCTTAGGTGGAAAAACTGGATACTACAACAAAATTTGTACATGTGACCTTGTGAGTTTTCTAGAGAAGCTGTAATGCTGAATATTAAGGGAGACTTGGGGTGTTTATTGACATAGATTATCTGTATAAGTTTTTGAGTATTGATTACCAAAAGAGAAAAAAAGGTTTCATGTTATTTACCCAAAAAAATAAAGAACAAGGTTTCAAGTTGTTGAAGCAATACTGTTTATGTCAAATGTCACATGTAGACCCTTCTTTAAACAAAAATTTGATTTGTTGCTGAATTTAGCTCTAAATTCATATCAACTTTTCTTTTTCCCATTTGTTGATTAGCAACCATGTCCTGGTGGGTATATGTAGCCAGCAAAATGGATGCAGGTTGTCAGGTGTTTTGTCAGCCTAAAATCCTCTTCACAAGGATTTCCTTTCTGCATGCATTCACCTTCCATTGATCAGGATTAACTAATATAAACTCCTTCTGATGGGAAAACAAGAACTATTTTTTCTCTTTTTTGGTTGAAGGAAAAACTATAACGTTGTCTTTGTCTCTAGGTAATAGGACAATTCAATCGTGGGTTTATCATTGGGAAGTTAGATCAAGATCTATTTATAGTGGATCAGGTAATATTCTTTCTTTTTTTTGCTCCAAAAAGGTTCTTGTTGCTTGTTAATACCTTCTCAGTGCATGATAAGGACAGGATGATTAACTGTGAATTCTGTTTCTGCAGCATGCTGCTGATGAGAAGTTTAATTTTGAGCGATTGTCACAGTCAACCATTTTGAACCAACAGCCTCTTCTCAGGTAAGCAATTTACATCCACAAGTTCTCTTCAAATTGCTTATAGCATGAAGATGATGCAGGAACCTTATTTTGTGGTGCTCTTTAGTTTTGAGAGCCAAAGTATAGGTTGCCGAGATACTTGAAGTGGATACTTTATGCAGTCACAAACCTACAAGTAATGAACTAATGATTATAAAAATATTTTTTAGAAAGCATAGTAAACTAACGTTATATTTGCACTTTATGAACAGCCAAAGCATATGGCATGGGACTATTGTCTGACAGTCTCATCCAGTCCTATAAAACTGTCTAACCTCAATAAAGGCTTTCTGCTTACAAACAGCACAGTGATGGTGTTAATACAAGTTAGGATATCACATTTCTCATGTTGTAGCAATTTGATTCAAAGGTTCAATGGAGATATGCATCATGTTCCTTGCATTGCAAGAATGGATAATTCTAAAATGTAGTGCGTTCGGTCTTTGCTTGTTTTTGTTTTAGCATATTAGCTTCCCAAAGCTCCTCGCACTGAATGTTATAATGATAACATGGAGTTTCCAAAGTGTCATGTTAGATGCTTATATGGGTAATATTAATAAAGATAAGCTTCACATTGGATCATTTTTTTGATGGTAACACTAATATGAGCTTGGTATCTGTGAGAATATGTAGCCATTTTATATTGTGTATGCAACGACAAAAGAGTTGAAGTGCCTACTTGTCTCTTAGTATTGATTTAGAAGCTATGATGATAGGTATTTGATAGAAAATTTTACATGAAGCAAGCTGCATATGGTATCATTTCAAAAGTGGAGGATTAGAATATGGATTACAGACCGCCTCTCAGCATTTTGCTTTTGGATCTGTTGTTGCAGATTTGACTGATAACTGTTGCTTCCATATAGGCCTATACAGATGGAGTTATCTCCTGAAGAAGAAGTAATTGCCTCCATGAATATGGACATAATCAGGTTCATTTTTTATCATAGATATTTCACATGTTATCTTAGTACTTTTTTCCTGACTGAGTGCTTGTTAGATCAGTAAAATTACATCCCCTTGGTGGAATGCTTTTCCTCAGATTTTCTTCTTTCAGCGGTCTTTATGAATCCATGTATTTTCTAATATCCTTGCCTGTAATCTGTAAAAAGATAATGTTATGTCTGCTCATGAAATCCATCCTGTCTGAAGTCATTTCACTAAGGATCACCTCTCCTTTGCATTCCTCTCCCCATAGATTCGTCTCCACTCCCTAAATGGCAAGAACATTATGTGAAACAACAAAAACGTAGCTGCAAGTCCAATTATGTCAAACATTTTTCTGTCACAGGAAAAAATTAGAAAGGGTAAAAAAGGAAGTTGATAATGATGATAATTCTGGATATAATTGAATCTTTTCTTCATCATCTCTGATGTGATTAGCAGGGTTTTGATGTGATTATGCTTGGTTCCTTTTTGTTAAGCCTCATATAGTATAGGGATAATTCCTAATAAAGCAAAAGAAAGTGAAGATTTTTCATAACAAGTAAGAGAATAGAGAGTTGGCTTCTGATGAGACCAACTATCGAAAGTGAGAAAGATAGGGTACCTCATGCGGAAGATAATGTTACTTCTTCATAAACCAAGATTGTACTTATGCTGTGCCCACTGGTTAAAAGGGGAAGAATTTGACAATTCATTTTGGCTAAACTGAAGATAATCGCCAAATGAACTACAATAACAATATGTATTCATAGTGGTTTAATATGATGAAATGTCAACTGTTGAACTAGTGGGCATTTTGGAACCAAATGTGATTTAATGTACACTTAAGCAATTTATCCTTGATGAACCAAACATAGCATGGTTCAGGTTTGCTGATTACCTGTTTCTTTTCTTTTGATGTCTTGTTCATCGTGTTTTCACTATGAAATACTGAATTGTCGTAATCTTTGCAAATTTCAGGAAAAATGGATTTTCTTTGGAAGAAGATATCCATGCTCCACCAGGACTTCATTTCAGACTGACAGCAGTTCCCTTCAGCAAAAACGTAACCTTTGGACTTGAAGGTAAGTTCTATTTCCATAAATTGTTTAGGGAGGTTTTTCCCCTCCCCCTCCACCACCGCCCCACCCCTCCCCCCCCCCCCCCCGCTGTTCCCTTTTGGCATGTTGTGCTGGCTATTCTTTTACTATTTCAAAAGCACAGGTGACACAATGGAAGCAATTAATTAAGTGCGAACCACTATTGTTTTAGAGAAATATATGTGTGTATGTATTCTCTTTCAAGAACTGAGTCTTATTGAATTAGGTGTTGTCTGCACTCTGCGGCCAAGGACAGTAGGTCTTGCTGAAAAGCCATCTTTATCTATTTGTCTCCTTTTTTATTACACTTACAGTACCTTTTTTTTTTTTGGAGGTGGAATTCATCCTATGATTTCTGTTAACTATAAAATGTAATTAGCTATCTAATTCCACAGGAAAATCTCGTTCTCCATTTCTGGTCCGGATTTCCTCTAGCAGAAATTTACTTGAAAAGTATGTTTTCATCCTTCCAGTTTCCAACTTGTAACAAGAGTTACCTTTTTCCTTTTAATAATACATATCCTGGTCTTAGGAAACTTTGGCCCTGCAGTGCTTTATCTTCCTCACATGGAGTTCTTCAGAATGACCTTGCCGATCAACAATCTCCCAGAAAAGGAAGTCAAATAATGGTTGTCTTTATTGACATGGTGTAGACTATAGGCCATTTGATATATATCTTTGCTAGTTTGAGAGTCACTCAACTGCTCAGGACAAAATTCTTAGGAGTTTTTGGCATGGAATACTTTCTAGACATATAATGAATAGAATATTGTGGTCTCCGCATACTTTACATCCTTTGTCATGGGAAAATTTTAAGAAATTCGGAAGATCTAGAGATATCTAATCTGGTGCTCAAGTAGCTTATTACACTGTTTATGGATTCAGTATGGGTGTGTCTGAAAGTAGTTGATCACACTGTTTTTATTGTCTATTTAGTGTCTTTTTTACTAAGATTTTTCTTTTTTTAGGTAAGATCAGAATTTGTATATATATGAAGAAAGATAATTACAGCTAGGATGTACAAAAGGGGCCAAGTTGGTTATCCACAACTATAACAACAAAAAGATTGTGGATGACTGGATAACCAACTTGGAAGCACTATAAGCACACAATCACTGTACATCTTGATATGACAAAACGATCTTAACTAAGGCGAAAGCTGAATATGGTTGAGCTCTTATATGTCTAGAGTTCTTTTCTTTCCATACATGATAGATCACAATTGATGGAATTTTCCTCCATTTTGGGGACTTAAGTCTCTTGAAATTCTCCTCCAAAGAAGACATAGATGTTGATGGAAGATAATGCGCAAGGGATGGAATGTAACACTGTTAGATCTTTGACCAAATTGCTTTTGTAAAATTGCAAGTTATGAATATGTGCTTATGATCTTCTTCCTCCATGGAACAAAGGAGACAACGGTTATGGGTAATGATGCTCTATTGTAGCAATTTATCTTGGATGAGAAGTTTTTCTCTGATTGTCAGCTACAAAATGAAGGAGTTCTGAGGGATGTTTGCTTTGTTCCAAATATTGTTATGCCATGGTGTGGTAAGTGCTTTGGTTTCAAAAGATTATAAGCTGATTTGATGGTGAAGCCCTTACTAAGCTTGGCTAACTAAACAAAAGAATCTTCAATTGCCATCTTTGGCACTACATTAAGCAATAGAGTTGATTTGATGGTGTTCTAATGTTCCTTAATGGGCCATTGCCTTTCATTTCCCTCAATTATATCACTTAGTCTTGCCTCCTTGGACTAACTCATTTCATAAATGGATCTCTCACCTAACGAATTTGCAATTGGATCGTTAGGGTGTTATGAATCATATCGTGGAGATATTATTCCCTTTCCTTATGCTCCATGTGAATAATGGTCTAGCCTAACTTCTAGCTTAAAGGATTTTGCGCTATGACCAAGAGCCTTGTGAAGGATTCAGAATAGCCCAGGAGTTCTTTTCCTTGAGGATTTCACCTCTCACCCAACATGGTCATAAGCTATTGGAATCCATGCATAAGTGCCATACATGTTTCAATTAGGTTGCCTTGTTCCATAACGTGATGTTCATAATCCCCAAACTATCCTCATTTTTGGGAAAACATATCTTGTCCCAAGAATCCTTAGCTTTATCTTTTGTTTTATCCGATCCATTCTAAAGAAATCGCTTTATCTTAGCATTTAGCTCCTTGAGAATACTCTTTGGGAAGTTGAATATGGATGCCTAATAGACTTGCAAAGAGAAGAGCATAACTCAACTGCAGAAAAGGAGGCCATTTGAATAACTTACCCTTAGGCCCAAGAGAGAAGAAATCTTCTAAGCATTGTTTGATTAGAGTAACCGATGATATGTCACCCTTGGAGAAAGTTAGTATGTCTTTAGAGAAACAAAGATGATTAAGCTTTTCTTTCTTACAGTGCCAATGATGTTTAAAATCTTGATTTGAGCTCAATCTTCTAAGGAGGTTAGATAAAACCTCCTCCATGACGAACACAAAAAGGTATAGGGAGATAATATCATCTTGCCTCAATCCATGAAAACTAACAAAGAAACCCACTAACTCTCCATTTAGATTGAGCGAAAATTTTGGAGAGGACACATATTCCATGATCTAACGGGTGAACATAGGAGGGAAATTTAAAGCCATGAGGAGACGATCTAGAAATGACCAATTTACGTAGTCATAAACCTTCATGATATTAATCTTCATTGCACATATTGCTTCATGAAGATCCTTATGGTAACCTTGCATTAGCTCTTGGGTTATTAGGATATCATCAACGATTCTCTTCCCTTGTGTGAAAGCAGATTGCTCTCCTTACAAGCCTTAGTAAGACACTTTGAATACAATTTGCAATAATTTTTGAAATGTACCTTTAGAGGGTGTTACAACATGATATAGGCCTAAAATCCGCAAAGATTCTAAGGTGCTTACCTTGAGAATAAGGGTAAGGTAAGTGGAGTTAATCGATTTTAAGAGCTTCCCCGTAGTAAAGAAATCTTTAATGGCTAAGCTAACTTCTTCCTCAACAATATGCCAAGTTAACCTAAAGAAATTGGCATTGGAGCCATATGGACTTGGAGCTTTATCCTTTACAAGAAACCACAAAATATCCTTGATTTCTTTGCTATCCACTGGTTTGGTGAGATGCGGCTAATCCTCTAACCTTATTGTCGTCTTTGTTAATGATGAAACTTTGTTTAGCCCCGATGGTGTGGATGATGACATAGTTAGTAGGCCTTTAAAGTTTGCAATAGTTGCCTCTTGTATTTGCTTTTTATTCTAAGTTCTAGTGTCATCTTCTAAAACTATCAAATGAATGTCATCATGTAAATGCTTCTGCTTCAGCGACCAGTAGAAGAAAGAAGAGTTTCTATCCGTTAGCTTTAGCCATGTTTGTCTGGATTTTTACCTTAAAAATGACTCCTTTGCCATTGCCATATATTAGTAATCTTTGAATTTTCACTTCTCCAACTCCCAATCTACCTTTGAAGGATCAACTCGATTTAAAAGTTGTGTGCTCTCTAGCAAATTGAGACTAAGGTTTACCCTTTTAGCGATATTTAAGTAGTGCTTCTTATTTAGTTCTCTCAATTCTTTTTTAAGCAATCTAAGTTTTGAAAGTTGCATCACTATTGGTTCCTTGCCTTCATCGTTCAACTCTTGTGCTCGAGCCTTTGCTGCTGTTGTGTATTGTATTTGGAGAGTCTGTAATAATGTTAAGCTTAGAAAAATCCTTCTCCTTACCCATATGGTTGTTACGTTGATCCTTAACTACTTAGATGTATCTTAGTTTTGTACTTTGAGTCGTTCTCTCTAGTTTCCTTTTGTATAGCCCTTCGTAAAGGTATTCTTCCCGCTTTTAGCGATTTGTATATTCTTTTTCTTTAATAAAATTAATTAATTACCCAAAAAAAAAAAAAACTCTAAACATAACAGTTCCTTCTACCCTCGTACTCCAAATTTGCTCCACTACGAGAAGAAATTGTGGGTCTTTGCTCCAAAAATCTTAGAACTTTAAAGGGATGTTTCTTTTAAGCGTTTCTAGGTGAAGGTTTACAATAAGTGGGTTATGATTTGAGACTTTAGGAGGGCCTACCGTTACTTTGGTTTTCATGAAAGAATTCATCTACTCTAAGTGGGCCAAAATTCTGTCTAGCATCCTCATGAAACAATTGTTGGCACATTTGTTGGTTCATGTGTGGAGAGGATCACTAGTTTGTGCATCCTCTAGCTTGGCTTCAAAGCAAAACTTATTTAATTGATCCATTCCATAAGTTATTACCTTGTTACCTCCAATTTTCTCTTCAATTGTATGGCATTTGTTGAAGTCTACCCTAAGTAACTATGGGCTCTAGATAGAAGATTTAACCTATAACAAATCAGACCACAAGACCAATTGTTCTGTTGTTGAATTTGCTTCGTAAATATAAGTGAACCAAAACTAATTATCCTTTCTTACCCACTAGCAACAGTAGTGGATGTATTGCCTAGTAAATGAGTTTATGTTTACTTGCCATACTAGGAGATTCTAAGCAACCTAAACTCTATCACTTGGATGGCATTTCAAATTCCAAGACGTTAGAACTCTCGACCAAACAATTAGAGCTTTATTTTCTTTTACCTTTGTCCTTACTAAACCCAATAAATAAATTTTATTAGATTCACAAAATCTCCTTGTTGCTTTTATTTTTTGGGGATCATTATATTTCCTAATATTTCAAATAACTAACATTTATTGAAAAAACAAAGAGCTAGAATAGAAAACCAAGGGCAAGCCTAAGCTAAGATGTATGGCTGCCAGAGCTAACTCTAACCTTTCCTTTTCTTTTCTTCCTTGTCTTCTTTTTCTTGGTGGTAATCCATGAGGAATTTGCTTTGGGTTGCATCTCCACTTGATTCTCTTGGGTTAGTGGAATCCATTGGATTTTGATCGTTACCAGTAACATCTTCCTTCCCATTCGAATCCGAGCATATTGCAAGAGGAACTACATGAGAGCAATGC
Organism: Lumnitzera littorea; assembly: GCA_024138015.1. Lineage (NCBI taxonomy): Eukaryota > Viridiplantae > Streptophyta > Magnoliopsida > Myrtales > Combretaceae > Lumnitzera > Lumnitzera littorea. Next base: position 97,415,303 of record JAMXBB010000002.1, on the reverse strand, counting down.
TTTGCATTTACTGGACAATTGGATGAAGAGCTATCCGTGGATAAGGTTTCAATGGTAGTGGGTTTATCCTTTTTCTTGTTGGGTGTCATTGGTTTTAGGGCTTGAGCATGATCCCCTTCCCTTATGACAACTCCCTTGGAGCAAGGCATAACCCCGTCATCCTTTTGTTCTTGCTTCAATTCAACTTGCTCTACTAATCTTCCTCTATTAACATCAGCATAGATGTCAGAAACTACACCTTTGCCTACCTTATTGCCTCCACACTAGTTAGATGCGTGTCTAAACACATTACAATTTGAGCAGTAGGGTGGGACATGTTGGTATTCCATGTCTATCATGGCAAGTTTACCATTTGCTCTTTTTACCGTAATGTAAATGGAAGCTTAGCATCAGCTTTTATTTCCATTAAGGCCTTCACAAATTTAATTCTTTCGTTCCTAGTTGTGACTAAATCTACTTGGAGAGGATGGCCTATAGCACTTGCAATACAGCTAATACCATCTCCGTGTAGAAATTCCATTGGAACACCCCACAATTTGATCCAAATAGGAAGCTTCTCAAGCATAACTTTGTCAGTCTATCCTCAATGACCAGTGTTCCACAATAATAGGTTAGTTTGCAAACAACCATGGTTGTCCTAAGATCTTGGAAAGGGAAAACTTGTCTTTAAACTTAAAAAAAAAAGAAGCTGCACCCATTGGTAAGGACCTCCATTAAACCTTCATCCTTCCAAAAGTTCCTAGCAATCTTTTGAACTGAGAGAAAAGATAAACCAAGACCGAGGAAGTACCTAATAATAGTGTTTCTCCATATCTTTTCTCCAAAGTGTGAAACCAAAGATGGGGGTTCCACACATATAAGATCACTATGCTTGGATGGCAGATAGAAATCTAGTGACATATCCACTAAAGGAGAATTTGGTGGAGAGGAGTTTTGGTTTACCACCTGAGCAAAAGATAGTGGTTTTTGTGGTTCTGGTTTTCCTCCCTTGTCAGGCTCCTTTTTGCTTTGGATTATTGAATTTTCTATTTCCTATGCTAAATTGGTCATAGCTCTTAATGTAGAGTCACTAGTGGGGTTTTGACTTTCATCCAATAAGGAAAAATTTCCAGCTTGCCTTTTTAGCTTAGAGCTTGGTCCAGAACCAGGAATGGAAACTTGCTTAGGGCTTCTAGCTGTCTTATCTAGTGACTTTTTTGCCTTGTCAGAAGACTTTTCAGCAGGGGCTGGACTAGTTACCTCAGTGACCTTGTTATTTGTGCTAGAAACCGCCTTGGATTTCTTCCCCTTAACACCAGAAACCGTCTACAACTAACTCTTGGAGGACTTCCTGAAGAAGATGTAGGAGGAGTCTTCTTCTTCTTTTGCTTTCTCTGCTTGCCTTAACGTGGTGCTGCTATTGATCTCAAGGCCATCGTTGTGGCTGCTGCAACTCTGGAGGAGACTTTCTTGTTCCTATGGACAAAAGTCCTCATGGGCAACAAGACCCTAGAAAACACCTATAAAACACTAAAGCTTGAATAACTGCAACTGAGTAGACTGACGTTAAAGATCTAAAGGACAGCAACAAGAACTAAATATGGGGGTAGAACAAAAGGATGGGGGGATACAGGAGGGGAGATGGTGAAAGTGGGGTAGAAAGGGAGGAAAGTGGAAAACAGAGGGAGAAAGGGAGGAAGGTGGAAAACAGGTAAAGCTAGGGAGGATTTTCTCTCTCTACATGATGAAGAAAGAGAATATGTACTACCTTTACTAAGATTTTTCCGTTTGTACATAGTTGCACACCATCTTTGGTCCTCCATCAACAGTAAATTATTTCCTTCTAAAATTTAGATAATGGAAATCATATACATTAACTGCATTTGTATACTAAGTGATGCAATAGAACTCCTGGAATCTAAAATAGTTTTACCATTTTTCATAAAGTCATAGTTTCTGTCTTTGACAATCAGAAATTTTGATTAATTCCAGCAACCATGTCTGCTTAGGATATAGGGGCAAAGGAACATTGATCATTGATATAACTTACAGAAATTCATATTTCATGAGCCATTCTTCTATATGTTTGTCTTTTGTGTTTGTTTTAAACAAGATAAATATGCCAACATCTTGTAGAAAAGTCGCATACTTCTGATTTTACTTAACGAAATTGATCTTTCCATACTGCATATTCCTGAAAGTCATCTGACTTGACATTCTGCTTAACATTCTTAACGTCTGTATGTTTTGGTCTGGCTTGTACCAACTTAATTATGCTTGATTGCATATATACAGACTGCCCTCTGAGCCTTGAAGGTATCAATGATTGGGTATTGTCACATTGGATGTCTCTTATGGGTCCAGTAAATGAATGGAATGATGTGTCTTAATGGGTCCCTCAAATGAATGAAAGGGAATATCATCTGCAACCTAGACCAATTGATAGTCCATTGCTCAAATTGATTGTCACTTTGTGTGAGTTGTCAATAAAGGCAGAGGTCCAAGGGGAAAAGAGAACTTGGATGCAAAATGGAAGCCTGGCCTCTTTGCAACAACTTGTGGGGGAAAAGGAATGGGTGACCGAGGGTGAAATGAATGAATGGAAGTGGAATTCTACTTCTTCTTCTTCCTCTTATTATTATTTTTTTGTTTTTAGTTCTATCATCCAATTCTCAAAATATCCGTGCTTAACATAATCTTTGCCCTAGTTTTTTCCCTTGCGAAATTAATAGTTGTTTTCAAAAAGAAACGAATTGTGATTGGACCTGAATTGTCTCTGAAAATCTAGAAGTCTGTGCCAGTATCCTCTGTTATCTGATCATCACAAATGTGCTCACTAACATTTGCTTCCCATCTAATGACCATTGGAAAAAATTTATTTTATCTGAAGTTCTATTATCTTAGGAAGACTCTTTGATAAAAGATTTTGTTATATTAGTCATTATTCTCTTTTTGAGCAGATGTCAAAGACCTGATATCCACTCTTGCTGATAGCCATGGAGACTGCTCAATAATTGGTTCTTACAGATTGGACACTGCCAGCTCTCTCTGCCCACTGCGAGTTCGTGCAATGCTGGCATCGCGTGCGTGTAGGTCATCTATAATGATTGGAGATGCTCTTGGAAGGAATGAGATGCAGAAGGTGATTTAGTCTTCATACCTTTTGTTAGTTATTTCAATATATATTTGGCATTTGCTATGGCCAACTTTCAAGAAAAAAGCAGCAATGTTGGACTGATTAATCTCTAGTTGCTTTCTCCCCCATGAATGCTCATAGCTCTCATATCTGTCAAAATATGTTCTCAGTTTTCTCCCGTCCTTTTCAGAAACCAAGAAAACAACTATTTATGCAATTTATCAGATCCCAGCTTTTTCATGCTGTGGCCATATGATTGGCTAGAGATGATACGTGATACTTTGTTCTGGCTGTTGCAGATACTTGAGCATCTGGCAGGGCTCAAGTCTCCTTGGAATTGTCCTCATGGAAGACCAACAATGCGTCATTTGGTTGACTTGACATCCATTCACCAAAGGTCAAATGAGACGCCTTGACAGCAAATGAGGGGATTGCATGATTAGAGATGCCGTAGATTGGAGTAAAGTATTATCTAGGTATCCACGTCTAACTTAATCAATCACCTGAATGTGTTATGCAACCCTTGCATCGAGATAAGAGACAAGGCACAGTGAGTTATCTCCCTCTAATTCGCCCTTCTGTGTAGCAATATTTTCATTTCTCAAGCAAGTGGTGATTTTGTTGTTCCTTGTTGCGGGAGACGTGTATTAGAATTAAAGCAAGGAAAAACAACCGTCACTTAGAAAGAACAACCAGCAAGACAAAAGGAAACAGGAAGCTTCTCAGAGTTCTTGCTCTAGGCTGCAATGAGATTTACAGTACCAACATTGGCTTTTGTAGAGGTTAAGTTACCCTGCATATTTTGCTGTTAAATTTCTTTGAGAGTGATGGGGACCGGAAGGGTGGTGAAGGGAAAAAAAGGTAGGAGGATGCATTTATAATTCAAAAAAGTTGCGTCTTCCATTAGGTTTTTTAATATGTAGGTAAATGGTATATAAATTCAGTTCAATTTTTCTTTTTAGGGCCGAAAACCCTACGTGCTAATGCATCAATGGAAGAGCAATTTTCCTTATTGCTAAGAGCTTCCACTGGCATCAGTCCCTTTGGTCCTTTTATAATAATTTCTTTTATCATAACTTACTGACTTCCTGGAAGAGCGAGCTGTGAGCTTCTAGACCTGATTTTCATGCCTTTTAAGTTATAATCCTGTGAATCGTGACAGAAAAAGCCCTAAATATGCAACTTCTTAGAATAGGATAGTTGAAAACACGTCTGACCTTTTCTCTCCTTGGGCTAAAAAAAATTATTGAAATTGAGCAGGGTTCTAACCACTGTGTATGGGTGTTGTAGCATCGAAAGCTTTTTGTATGCTCCCCTTTCTATTCAAACAATCCGACGACTTTAATGTTAATATCATTTTTCATAATGTACATTAGTGTCACTTTGAAATAATATCATAAAGTCGATGAAACAGCTATTATCATGACCGACTGGCAAAATAATTGACAATACTTCAGGTCAATGCAAATCTAGTTGATGACGATATTTATGACTCAAGGAATCAAAATGAGCAATCTACTTCTGAATATGATCATCAACATCGGTACACTTTACTATCCTGTAAAATGGACAAGCGAGAAACATGTGAAGACCTTGAAAGAAAGATTAAGACTAAAGGTTGATAGTTTTTCTACGTTGGATTGGATTCTTTTTTGTTCACTTAACCATACTGAGTCTCAAGATAACAAGGATTTGGATCAATTTAGAAAGTATGACCCATATATTATCTAAAAACGTGGGAAATTATGTGGTGTCATTATTTAAAAAATGATTATATGGTATAGTTTTTTTTGAGTTATAACAAATAATCCGTTTATAATGAATAAGTCCTATTTACAGTAAAAGTGAACCCGTGGACAGAAAATAATCGAAAGCCTTGTGAAACGAGCTTATTTATTATAAACGCAAGTGAATTTTCGTTTTCGAAGATAACACGTTTTCTACTTGCTCGTCTTGGTAAGACCGAAATAAGAGTAGGCGCTTCAGTTGTCGCAATGCGTCAATAGTTATATCTAGACCCGAGTATCGGAAAGAGTCGGTCTTGAATTTTCGGTTCTTGGGCTGGTGCAAGTTTGAACCGAGCCCAGCCCTTGAGAGCACAGGCTCTAACTGGTTCAGTTGAACTAGTGGTTTAAGGGTTGGTTTGTTGGCTATTGAATTGGTTGTACAGTTTTTTTTTTTTTTTTTTTTAATTTCCTTTAATCTTAATCTTGAATTTTTATAAATAATTTTTTGCTCGATCTTTTTTTCTATTTTTTTTCCTGAAATGATTGTAACAATTTATACTATATAAAGTAAAGTGAGAAGAGTTGCAAATTTTATTCTGCTATGAAATAATTAATTTGAATCATATGAGTGTGGTGTTATTTTAATATTAAAATATTTTTTCCACATTAATATTAAGATATTAAATAAGATTAAGTAAAGCGAGATAAGTTACAATTTTGCAACGGATGATAATTTCTCATTTAAATTTTAGAATTCATTATCAATATAGGATAAACAATATTACAACGTAACTATTAATTATAATTTGTGATGATAAGTTATAAAATATTATTTTCCTAATTAGAGAATAGTTGTAGAAAAGAAAAGAAATAGAAATTACAATATCATTCATAATGATAGAGGAAAGCCTTTTCTTAGTTTATGCTTACAGAAGTCAAGGATAATGAGGGAATTTTTTATTTTTTTTATTGATTTTAAAGTTGTTTCAAAGGTGCCTATGCATCTATTAGTTGGAATTAGATTATTGTAACTCGGTATGATTTTTTAAAAATTCTAGTGTGTTGGTTAATTTTAAATTAGGTAAAAGAATGGTAAGTATACGTAATTATCCATATATATATATTTTTTGAAAAAAATAATTTTTTGTTGGTAGTATTTTGAAAAGCATAAGTTTGAAATTGCTATTCTTCGAAAAACTATATTGTTTAGTTTATTTTTTTGGGTATTTGCGAAAACCATTTTATTAGGTGGCAAAACGTTTTTGAATGACAAAAAAAAGAAAAAGAAAAAGAAAAAGAAAAAAGAGAGAGAGAGAGAGAGAAGAATGCTTAGTACTTATTAAGTGTCATCTTGAATTAGCGATGTGTGGTTTGGAGTGGAACTCATGCCCAAGCTTGGGTTTCCATTCAATCTATTCTAATTGCTAAAGTACTTGTTCTCTTTGCTAAAGTACCGTATGATTCTTACTATCTACAAGCTGTCTTGTACCAATTTTCTACGTAACCATTTATCTTGACATTAACGATAGAAAGAGAGGCTTGCCAATCGTCAATAATAAAGTTTGTTATATTAAACGCTTGCTCAATTGTTATCATAAATGTAGGAGAGATGAGTAACTTGACGAGCGATGCGAAATAGAATTGGATAGTCCTTTGTGTGCTTTTGCAGCCAGTCCAAGATGTTGAAATCCTTGATGGTGATGTTTTTAGACAACTTGAAGTTCATATTCATGTGGTGCTACAGTACGTACATTAGCCCCTTAAACCATTGCCACTTCAATTTTTATGTCAACAATTGCTTGCCCATAAATAAATAATGATGTTTTCTAGGGTATGGCAATGTAGAGACTAATGACTGGTTACCATATTAACACTAGTAGTGTGTGAAAAGCTTCTTCAAGTCAGTTGTTGCTATAAAAACCTTCTGATGTTTTTTTAAGCTGTACATATCTTGCGAATTCACTAGAAAATCAACATATTCGTAATAAGTCTTTTGAATACATTTGTAGTAGATCAGTTTTATAACGAGGATCTAAAATATTTGCAACAAGATTAATACAGAGAATTCCTTTATAATAAAATAACTACTTAAATGCCATATTAAGTACGCAGTCGTGTAGGTTTGGATTCTCACATGCCTAAAATAGTTAGCCAAGAATATTGATTGTAGGCATCACGAACAAATGGACATTAGGCCTATACATGTAAAAGAAAGTCCCACTCACATAATGAAAAACTTTGAGAACTTTAAGCAACTGAATATATATATTCCAGTTCTTGGGATGAACTTCAACTTTACGTGTGTTGTACATTTTAAAATCATATAGCAGTTCGTTGTAAGGAATAGTGTTATATAACAACTTGTCTATTGATGTTGCACATCTATTTTAAATTTTTGGAGTCTCTTCCCATGTTCCATGAAAGAGTTTCTTCACTTCTTGTTTAGGGGCAGTTTTTTCGGTATAATCCTTATCTTTTTTTTATTGGGGATATCTTGTCTTACAAAGCTATAATACTATTTTTGACACACAAATTAAGAATATAACATATGTAACATATATGAAAAAAATCCTCCCTAGCATCAGTTGATAAAGATTTTGCAAATCTGCTATGGAGATTGTGTTTGCATTTGCATTATTAAATCTAATAAAAAAAATTTATTAACTAAGCCATACTCATTTAGAACTAAAATAATAATTTTATAAATGTTTTGCGTCGTGTAACGATCGTTAGATATCCTCAATATCAATAATTTTTTACTTAGTTGTTAATTATTCTCGATTTAATGAACAGTTATGCTTATGTATGAATTGTTACGGAAAGGATTTATCAATATGTCGAAACATGTGGATACGAACATATTGAATGAAGCGAACTTATCTATAAGCTTTTGCTTACCTTTATGGAAGAGCTTCTCCGAGGATCGACTCAATGCGCTGTTGCTTACCTGGCACATATTGAGATTGAATGTCTCCTACTTGTATTGACTCTGCCATTGTGACACACCTGTGTTGAAGGACAAGTGCATGTTGGTGATGTATTGTGCAAGATTGTATTTGCGTTTCTCCTATTCGTATCTCATTAACACTTACCTAGACAAATCATAGCCCCGTGTGATGTGTATGTGACTTGTGAGGGAAATGATTTTTCTGTTGACGAGTAGAAGGAAAAGGATAAGAGGATGAGAATAATTGGTGATGGAGGAGAATAATTGGAGTGGAATGCCAGATGATGTGCTTTGTTTTTTTCTTTTTTTGTTTTCTTTTTATTATTTATTATTATTCAATTCAGGCTGGTGGAACCGATGGTTCAAGCCTACTAGTTTAGCGATTCTACAAGGGAAGCATGATGGTTTAGGCATCTGGTTCAAACCTAACTCCATCCGAGCCAGGCTAGTTTGATTCTCGGAGACAATTTGTAGTTCAAAACTGACCCTTGCATGGATCCAATTATATACCCCATGAATAGAGATTTTAGGAATTTATTTTACACCCACTGTCAACTCCGTACTGGCATATATTTTTACTTATCTGCACCGTACAGCAATCTTTTTTCTCCTGCATTACTTTTTTGATATAATATATTAAAATCATTCTTTTCTTTCATTTTTGTTCCAAGATATAATAAAATCAGTTAACTTCCATGGTCCTTTAAGGATATCATTGACAGAACCATCCGACCCATCCTATTTGTTAAATTCTCATCGCATTGACTGTCATAATTGGATAATTAAAATCCCTGGTTTGAAGGAACTACAACGTGCATTTCTATAAGGACCCTTTTTAATGAGATCATATCATACGGATATATATCATTAAAAGAACAAAAAACGATAACTAGTAAAGATACAACTTGAAGTTTGGCTTCGAAAAACAGAAATGAGAGGAGGACAGCAAAGAAGGGGGGTAAAAAACACTATATCACAAGAAGTGAAGAAACAAATTTCCCACAATGAAGAAAATAAGCTCATATAAAGTTAATAAGGATTGTACCTATTTTTCTTTTGGTGGCATTTTGGCGATCTCAAAACAAGATTGCTAGACATCCAGGACCGAATATCAGAAGAATTATCTGACGACCAGCAACAGAGGCGACCGTCCTCACCCCCTGTCCACCCGAAAATACCTCGCCTTTGGGCAGGAGTCCCTGCCGTGGTGGACATAGGCAAGACACTTCTGACAACATCTGCATGGCCACCCTCGATCACTGCTTCTGGTGGTCCTATGCCAGTCGTTCCCTTGAATCTTACAGGGAAATAGCCAAGAGTTCCAGCATTTGTCCCACCAATCACCCAAAGGTTTTCACCTTCTCCAGATTGACAGTCTACAAAATAATCAACCTGCAGTAACAATAACCAGAAAAACTAATATGTAAAAGAAATGTTGCAGTTGGGTGTTGAACACACTTATGGAAAAGAAAAACTGTACACGTAATACAGTTTAGAGTTTGGAATTAATCTACTTTATTTAGATGAAGCAATATCTACAAAGAACAATTGTATGATTTGTGATCAAGGATGTTCGACATTTTCACTATATGAGTTTCTTTGTAACCCCAATCACTTCAATGTCAGAGAAGCTGGATAAATGCGATCACTGAAAGAACAATAGAAGAGAAAGGGATAACATTTCTTTTAGAATTCCTCTAAGCTGTTATCTTCTGATGGACATTCTTTTAGCTCAAAGCCAAAAAAAATAAAAAAAAGAAACAAGTTGGAAATGATGTGATGGATGAAGAAGGAAAATCACATATGCAAGTATCATGAAGCAGCTCTTATGGAATAAGTCGTACAACTGGATGAAGTAGGGACTCAGCTCTTAAGAAGCCTTACATGATCTAGTGTCCAACTGTCAGACGCTAAAGAACGTGCATCTTGGAAGTTGGCTTTGTTGGTTCCTTCTTTCCAATCCCAGACGCTACAAGCATATAAATTCAGAGCATACATCCAAATCAACACAAATATAGGTAATTAAGATGATGGATATATTTTCACTCCACATAAGTCATGCTTGCCCTTTTTTGGGAGTGACATAGTTACCTCTCTCATGTGTTATACAGACACATATAATACCAATGAAACACACTTAAGGCAACGTTTTTCACCTATACAACTATTATAACAGAAAATTGCCACAAAATTTGAAACAGAAAGCAAGGGCGTACTAACTTTAGAATAAAACAGTGAGTTAATATTGTGTGTTGTCAATGATACATAACATCGATACCTTAAGGTTTCAATATGCGTCAAGCACCAAAGTTTCTGATAGGCATCTCCAAATATCCCCACCTTTCCAATCGAACTTCCCACATTCATCACCTACATGAATGTAATAGAAAACTTAGAGAGTGCACATGGCATGAACACAAATCAATTCATTACCAAATCATCATAGCTCATCAATTATGTGCAATTTTCTATTTCTTAGACTCTTTAACATTCCTGGAGGACTTGTCACTTTTCCCAGTTTCTGAAGGGCCAGACAGGTCCAGGAGGGGAAGGTGAAGGTGAAGGTGAAGTGTTGAAGCAAGCTTACATGTATAAATATATATATGTATATTGATAATTCACATGTAAGAAAGAATGTCACCTGTTGTTCAACCAAATTCCAAGTGCAGCACATATATTTTCAGCAAGTTCAAATTAACCAGGCAGCCAATAAATTTTTTCAAGTCCACCAATATCTTTATAATTAAACAAGTACATTACATATATAGGCTCGCAAAGAAGACAATGCTCTAATTAAATTCCTGGCCTTGTCCAATACTCCTTTCAAAGAAATACTCTTTCATGTCAAATAGGAGCTTCTGAAAAGATAAATTATCACAAGATATTACAAGAGATTGTTTTTAGAAAATCTAGTCTATCTAATACTAAATAAATGAACAATCAAGAAAAATGAAATTTCTCAAAAGAAGGTAGTTTAGAGTAATACAAAAGCACTTATCCATGACTTCATGATTGACAAAACCATCCAATAACCATAAATCTATCCACTACAATCTGTCACAATCAACACTTACAGTGTCCATATGTTCATCGTCATTGATATCCCCAGCTGTATCAAAAACACAGATCAACCCATCAACTGAAGCAGAAACAAGCTTGTTTGGATTGTGGGGAACAAAGCGAACCTATTCAATGATCAAGGAGTCAATAGCATATTGATCCCAAAAACAGAAAAAAATATTAGATTTTCCATGAGATGAGCTCATGTGAAATCATATACATAAATTAAGCATCTCATAATTTTCTTTGGCCAAAAAAAAAAAAAAGCATCTCATAATTTTCATTTAGAAATATGCATGCCATAACAAACCTGTGTAACATCTTCCATATGAGATTCTTCCAGAGATGCCACTTGCTTCTTGCTCCTCCAATCCCAGAAGAGTATCTAAGAAGGTATCCAGCCAAAAAAGAGAAAAAAGGGGTTAGAGAAATTGGATTATGAGGAGAAAAAATGATAAAGTATCTTTAATTCGTACATTGTAAAAGGGATTTTATAATCTTGAATGCATAACATAGCACTTTACACTTGATCCTAACAGTGTAAGTAGCATGTACTTTTTATCTAGGAAATGGCTCTATGACACTGTTCACAGAGATGGACTGCCTGGAATAGAAAAAGAACCTGGGATTTGCATCCAGAAGAAAGAAGATTATTGGCAGATCCACCAAAGGAAAAGCTGAAGACCTCCTGAGAAGGACCAGCATTTATACATGAGACCTGCTTCATTCAAATTCGAAAACAAAGGTTACTAGTACAAAAAGGGAACCGAGCCATAAATCTTGAAACATGGATAATATACTTCATAAGACGATATTAAGTTTCAGAAAACATGGTACTCCCATTTGCCATAATGAATTATTACTAACAAACAAGTTTCAACCATAATTCTACAATTCATTAAATAATTTCTAAAATGCAGCATGCAGTTGAATACCTCTTTGAAAGTCCTGGTATCCCATGCCCTAATGGTACCATCAGAAGAGCAAGAATGCAAGACATGTGGACTCGATGGCCCTGCGAACGATATATGATTTATAGTAGAAGAATGGCCCTTGCACTCCCCAAAGTACTGACCTGTCATCGGAGAGTACAACTTAACTGCATTCGTTGACAATGACACCCCCATTAACGACCAATCAAACCTAAAAGGAGGGGGAAAAAATAACATAGAACCTCTGGGATTTAGATATGGAACAAGAACAACAAACAATATGCACTCATATCACACAAATAAGTTGGAAATTTGACTTTATGAGTTTGTCAGATTCTTAAAAAGTTCCAGTCGACATGCGCTTGATATGATTTGAACTAGGGGCAGCGAGATGTTCCAGTTTCATTTCATGTCAAATTTGAATCAACGCCAAAAATCCATAAGCTTGATAATAAAAATAGGTGATAAACATATATGGTTGCGTCAACCAGTTCCATATTTGAGTTATTCATGCCGTGTTTATTCATATCAATTTATGTCACTCTTCTCATACTTCTACTCATGTCGAGTTGTCGTGTTACAGTGTCATATCAAGATTGACTAACTAGCTAAATTATAAGCTAGACTACAGTCGGAAAATTAGCTTAAAAAAATGCTAGAAGACACTCCATGAAAATTAACACATTTGGCATTGCAATATGCTTAACTAGCCCACTTTGCCAAGACAAAAATAGATCATAACACTCTTTTATTCCCTTTAAAAGTTTTTAAGTAAATTACATCAACACCTCCAAAAATTACCAAAATTAAAAAAGAGACCAAGAGTTTCTCCACACTTATACACCTTAAAATACACTCAAACCACTGAATTTTTCCTACATTGCAATTCCAACTCAGCCTTTTCTAGAAATTCGTAATCATTTTTTAAGGACGATTCATCACCCAATTTTGAGTTTTTCTTGATTAATTTCATATTTCAGCAGTTGATATAGGTCACATTATGTCACTTAATGAATCAGCCTTGAAAACAATAACTGCAAATTTACACTCTTATGAAGATTGAGTCGATACTGGACTGGGAAATAAACCTTCCCACGTCAACGTTTTTCAAGGGGTCTAAATGCGCCATTTTGGAATTTCCAGGTGTCGTAATTTCGATAATTCACCCGAAACACACACACATACATGTGTGAAAGAGTGCGCACATGATTAGAATTATACTCAATTAGCTAGAACGAAATAAAAAAAATAAATAACACTAACAAAAGCAATGACAATATCCACACAAACTTGGTTCGTGCAAACAGACAAGAAAGTTAAAAATCTTTAATCTTGTTTCTGAATTAAATAGTCCCGAAAAAAGTTAAATTGAGATGGGTTTATGTTAATGTTTAATGGTAACATACTTGGGTACGAGCTGGAAAACATAGTCGTCACCGAAATTGGTCTGGATTGTGTTTTTGAGGCCAAAATGATTGAAAGTTGTGTCCTTTGAATTGGGATGATGTTTATGAAGAGTTGGATGCTCGTCTTCGACTTCCATCATCACTGTTGCTTCCTCTTCCTCCATAGTTGCTCTGTTTTTCCAAAGCTAGCTAGCGCCGTCTTTTGGTTTTAGGGTTTTGGAGGCAATGAACTGAAAACAGCCTTAACTGACACTTTGTTTAGCTATTTGTTCTTTTTACTATTCTTCTTATTTTACTACTTAAATGGTTATATAAATGTTTAAAATCACTTTCTTTTTTTTCTTACAATTAAATACCTTAAACACTCAATTTTAAGCATAACAAAATTAAACTTTCATGAAGCATATATAAGACTAGATTTGCATTTCTCTATTATTAAAAAAATGTCCGATCAATAAAAATCTCTTGTCAAAAAAGAAAATTATTTTAGGGAAAAGAATAAAAAAATTGAAAACTAAACATTTCTATACATTTGTTTCCAAAAACTTTTTCTTCGGTCTTTTCTATTTGCTATTATAAATCCATACTAAGCATAATTTATCATTTAATTCCATGTTTTCATAATTTATATATTTCAATTTTGATAAAAATAACCTAACTTGCTACATAAAAAGCAACATTCTAATTAGGAATTCACGGTGGAAACTACAATATCCTTTAAATACTATATGTCAAAATTTTAGAGTTAAGTGTGCTTAAATTGAGTCAATCTTTAGGTTATATTAATCTTAAGATGAGTGATCTTTTGGAAAATTGTATATGAAGGGATAAAATTGTTCACCAAAGGATAAAATTGATGGTGAGAGGAACTTATCAATTATCTTTAAACACTAAAATAAGTGGTTATATAATATATGTATATCTACATAAAGTGTATTTTCTATTGAATGATGTTTGTGTTTTATTTTGTTTAGAACACATATTGGATTTTCAAAATATATAAAGTTCACTGGAAATTGTAGATAATTTATTTAACATAATTGTATTTATCCATAGTACAATCATACTCAATTCATAATGTTGTGTTGCAATTTCATAATTTTGTTTGTCTTCATAATCATGACAGTAATTAAATCATGTCAGCATCCCTACTTTAATCCTTTGTCTTTCTTCATTTAATCATTTATGAGTTTTTTCACAAATCAAATGCTAAGTTTGGTTTGATAGTGTAGATTTAGGGGTCTAATTGGAGTAGTTACATATATACTGTGTGAGTGACATGCTATACATGATTTTAAAGAAGTCAGATTGTTATCTGAAGGGATAATTAGGTAAAAACAAGATAAGGATGAGGAATAAGTAATTTTAGTGTTTTAAATGTACAAGTGACGGACAAAGTAATCTTAGAGAATCTTAAGCGTATACTTTATAACTTGAACGAATGAGATCAATTGTTTGCTTGAATTGCTTATTTAATCTTAGAGAGTAGAGATTTCACAAAGCACCATTGTTTCTCTAATCTCTAGAGTTCCAAATGAGGAAAAAATATTGAGTATTTATAGGCTCTTGAGTAAGATAGTATTTATCCAATCATTTAGATGATCAACGGATAAGATGAAACTTGCTCAATTCAAATGAGTTAGCTAATGGGCCAAAAACCAGTAACCTTCCCTATCAATGCAAGAGTTTGCCCGAGAAAGATTGGATGCGGATGGATTAGTCCAATGATTTCTATTTTGAGCCTACAAAACCAAATTTCCTTAAATCATTCCAAACATGAGTCGAACTTTTTAGGCTTTATCATCTAGACCGAGGAGTCAAGCTTAGAAAATAATATAGCAATTTTTAGGCTTTTACATTTTGCCTTTTGACCAAAATTAGTGCAAGTATTTTGAGTATCAATCACTTTCAATAGTTAGGTCACTATTCAACACATGTACATTGTAAAGAGTTGCAGTGCAGCTAAGTACACTCACATAGCTAAGGACTTCATTTAGTCTAGTATCAGCACTATAAATTTATTTAATGTATATTTTTAGTGTGCAAACTTGTTGTACTATCTAATTACGTGCATCGCCTTAGGCATGCTAGATTAATATTACCTCAAAGGCAATATATTAGTTGGATGTTCTTTAGTGGACGATTGTCTTTATGTAGCTCTATTCACCTTTTTTTTTTATGTGAATTTTTTGTTCCATTGAATTGACCACTACATATCGGTTTTGTACGAGCAACTTCAACCATTTTCTAGTTTTAACCTTCTGCAGGTAAGTTGGTAAATTATATATCATGTGCTCACTTGCTTGGAAGGAATCAAAATTCTTTGACAAGACTAATAACTTCATGATCAACAACACCTAAGAAAGGCCGTAATCATTTTACTATGATTTTTTTTTCTTTTCCTTTTCCTTTTTCTCAAGATTCCTCCAAAATAATTGAGTTTCTAAAGTTCTAAAGACGTCCAAGATGAGTCATCATTTGATTTATATATGTAGAGAATTTCAATATGAAATTTCCATGTTATGATTATTGGATGATATTTTCTCAATAATCTTTGTTGACAATGTATGATATATACATTTAGATGACTTGAAGTCACATTACTCATTAAAGACTTAAATATTTTTATTTATTTATTATTTTTTTTGCACCTTTTTTTTTTTTTGTTACTAATTTGCTTCAAGATGACCAAAAGTCACATTAGATGACATACCAAGATTAATGTAAGTTGGATTAGTGCAACCTCTTCTAACATCCCCTCCGTAAGTTGGATCTTTTTTTTTTTTTTGTAGTAAAATCAAATCAAACCTTCTTTAAATCTTCTTCCTATCTTTTAAATCTTGCTCAAACAAATTGAATTCCATCATATCCCATCACTAAATCGGACTTAAACATTATCAAAACCATCCTTCCTTATCAAATCTTGAATTCAAATTATTTATCTCCATATCTCATCCTAAAGAGAAATTCACTCCAATAGATTAAATCTTCAATACCTTTGTCTAATCTTCTTCCATATCTTCTTTATGTCAACTATATCTTCTTGTATATGATCTTAAAATCATCGGTAGTGTAAAAAAACATCCTACTTTATTGATGGTCTGAGTTTTATGTCCAAGGATCAATTATACCTCTTTTTTTTTTCATAATGAATTTTCACTTGTAGTAATTCATATAATACCTTTTGCGGGAGATATTTCAAGACACTAAAACACGCAACCTATGCTATGAAAGCATGTACTAGAAACATGCTAGGTCTTACGCTCTGCTATTATATCCTTACAAGCTCCAAAGAAGCGAAAGTAATAAACCACATCTTCTTATATCCTTTCTAAATGTTTAATTCGACATCTTTTTAACTGATATTATCCTCATATCTCAACTTGAAACATAGATTTGTTCCAACAAGTATCATTAAATCAGTTCAAATTTATCAAATCATTTGAACATAAATCTTTGATCTTTATCCTTTAATCTCTTCACGTCTGTTATAAATATACATGCTTATGGTTGATTCCTCTCTTTGCTCACAACAATAACGAGCTCCAGTGGTGAGTCTCTTCTTTATCTTTCTTAGTTTATTATTTATTTATTTATTTTTCTCTAAGTAGTGCATAACTTTTTAACGGTATCAACTTTCTCCATTGCCAAGCAGCGATAAAATCAATTGGGTTTGGCTTTGTGTCTTGTAATGTGGTAATAAAAGGTATCTTTTTATTCTTTGTCTAGTCTTCCTTTCTTTCCACTCGTTGAAAAACTTCTTGGTAGACATATTTATGCCTCGATGGGAACTCTTCATAACATGTGCCTTGTAATCTTTTAATATTTTGGTCATCAGTATCCACTCCCAAATCCATGGTTGTAGAGTCTTTATAACTTTTATAAGAGTTTTGTTATGCCTCACTTATGTTAAATAAATGGCCTTGATTTGTTTGTGTTTGGCATTGTAAAAATTTGTTGATGTGGAGAAGAATTTTCCCATTTTGTTGTGATCATGATTTGTGATTGTCAAGCTTGATTTTTCGGTTTTTTTTTTTTTTTATATTTAAAATTGATTTCCCATTTCTGATTAATGCTAAATCTTAACCCGTTTGATATTAACCCTCGATTAAAGAAATCAGGAAATTTCGATTTTTTTATTTATAAAAATTTTTGGAGTCGCTACTCGACTAGAGTTGAGAAAAAAAAAAAAGAAAACCGTAATCAATTAGGTGGATTGATTATGATTTATTTATCGGTCTTCGATTTTAATTTAGTACAAACTAGAGGAATTCAAATCCAGGGACTAACTTATTAAACTTTAACGGATACCACTATCTATTTATCAAAATTAGGATTATTCTTCTAAATTATCATTTTTAATATCTTTAAGAAAAGGAAACAAAAACTGAAACAAAAAAAAAAACCTAGGTTTTTACAGATTTTATTGTTACTCCGAAAGTGCTTACATACTTATTAGCCGGGATCAGACGATTGTAGTTTTTTAAAAAAACTTTAATGTGTTGGTTCTTTTAAAAAAAATAATTGGTTGAATTTGTATTTTTATTAACCATTTCCTTATAAGCATAATTTTTATTCCTAATTCTAAAAAAAAAAACCTAAAAACCTAATTTTTGAAAAGTCCCAAATTAAGATTTTTATTTAAAAACAACTAAGTAATAATTTTTTTATTTTTAAGAAAAACCCTAAAGATTTTATGAAATATGCAATTTTTATGAAATATACAATGTTCTACATAATAAATCTTTTATATAGAAAAGATGCTAAAAACATAAAAAAAAAAGAAAAGAAAAGAAAAATTTTCTAATAGAAAAGATGCCTAATCATAGAAAAGATGCTTAATCATAAAAAAGATATCTAAACTATGAAAAAGATATTTAAACCATAGAAAAGAAATCTAAATCATAGCAAAGATGTTCGAATCATAGCAAAGATGTTCGAATCATAGCAAAGATATTCAAATTATAGAAAACAAGCCTAAACTATAGAAAAGATATCTCGCTGTAAAAAAGAAGTCAATTAAAGATTTTTTTTTTCATTTTATGAACATTAAAATGATTTTTTTTTTTTATCTAGAAAACCCTAACATGCCTAATACAATTTTTCTAAATTAATACAATATGTAAAGAATGAGATTTTGTAAAATATGAGATTTTCTAAAAATATCATTTTGAAAATATGAAATCTAAAAAAAAAAAACTAAAATTTAATTTAACACATGTTTACTAGATACTAATGCTATAACTAATTACTAGCAATTAAAGACATGATAAAAAAAAAAAATTAGTACAGTTTTTAAAAATAACTGCACATATACTAAGTGAGATAAAAATAAATAAATAAGATAAGTTATAGACAATAATTAAAAATCACTATTATGTACTTATAAGGTAAAGCACGCAAAACTGATGAAAGGGAACAGATTTGATCTTTAGTTTTATTGCAGGCACGACTATTGAATTGGTCTAAGGAGTGTGTTCGAGCGTATTTTTTTAATAAATGTGTGATTGTTTTTTTTTTTTTTTGCTCGCATCATGTAACTTCTATTTATAAAACTTGAAAACAAATTTTTTGAATCGAATCGAATCAAATTAAATCGAATCTAAATTGATAAAGATCCAAAATAAATTTGAATCTTACAAATTTTAATTTTATTAGATTTAATGTCATCATATCAAATTTGTTTTTTTTTCGACAACTATTTAGTCAAGATTCCATCAAATTAATTTTTTCGAATTTTTTCTTTTTTATTTATTTTTCTTTTTTTTTTCTAACAATTTTCTATTTTTTTTTATTTTTCAATTTTTTTATTATTTTCTAAATTACGATCCTAAAAACAAAAATTATAATTATTATAGGCAAAAAATGAGTCTCTATAGTGATAAATAAATATCATCTCTTATGATGAAATAAATATACGACCTTTGGCTCTTTGTTCTTTCCATTTTTTTTTTATATCCATGTATATATAAATCTCCATATAAAGAACATGTGGCCCTCTAAACTCTCGGGATTTCCTTGGTATAACGGACAAGACCCACGCCATTCTTTTATGGAAGAAACAAGTTCGAAATAACCCCAGGCATGGATACGTACCTTTCATTTTGCTAAGGCCCATAACTTGATTATTCATCCTGACGTCCGTCGTAATAATAGCGTGATTGAACCTTTCACTTATTCTAGTGTCTCTCTCATCGGTGGGCATTTGCATTGAATTTCTTCAATGCTGGAACTGTGGCTTGGCTTAAGTACTATAACATGTGCTGTGGCATGATGATTTTTTTATCAGGAATACCCTTCACCATATTAATTTTTTATTCATCTCAGACTGACTTGTGAAAATATGCTTTGATCGGATACTTAGATTTACATCCTTCGTTCAACCTAGACGATTACATGGCTTGTACTTCAACAAGTCAATATCTCTATATGTTCGATGCCATTATGTAGGTATCTCGTTCACATATTCCTTGGTAATCCATAATTAATTAAAGCTAGGATTTGTGGAGCAAATAATATATATATATATATATATACACACACATATTGGTAATAGTTGCACCCATCTATTACTCTTGAACCCCTTCACTTTTTTTTTTCTTTTTAGTCATACGTGTATCGCTTCCCGGCTATGAAATACTGGCCTACTTCGATTCTCATGGCTTTCTTTTTTCTTTTTTTTTTTTTTATTACAAGAAATAGAAGAAGTGACCTTTGTCCTTGAAATAGTAACTCTTTAAATTGTATAAAGTCTTCCTATTACTCAATAGCGGATTTGGCTCGTACTAGCAATAGTGCTATGACTCTTGCAATTTGTTGAGTCCTAGTTTCTCCACTTAGGAAATAGAGTGATACCGCACTCTATTAGCAAAAGGGATGAAGACCAATCTAAATTAAAACATAGAAGTAGTGAAGTTGAAAGATTTGTTGGTGCATTAAGATAAATGTTCGCCACCAGTCCTGTGTCTTTGCAATAAGTGGCTAGACGAGACCATTTCTAAAGATACGTTCTGGGACAAAGCCAAACACCAAGAAGCTTGTGCAATACCTTGCATTGATGATGTTCTCCAATTTATCAAGCACGAGCCTCACGTTGATTCTAGAGATACCATCAGGAGAGATTCAGTGTCGTGATTCAAATTTGAAAGGAGAGAGCTAACTCTCTCTAATACCCAATTCACATTCCTGAAGGATTCACCCTCCAGATTGGATAACTGGATAGCATACATTGTAGAGAAGCTGGAGTATGTGACTCTTTTGAAGAAGATAGAGTCCTCGTGCTATTACTATTTCTATTTGATTGTAGTTCCCACATACGAGTGGAATGGAAGTATGGCAAGCCATTGTTTTGTTGTGGAGTATCCAAAGTTTCCAAAGACATCATCCATAAAGATTTATAATTCAATACCACTGCAAATATAGTGAGACTTCTCCCATTATCTAGATGTTTGCTTCAATTATTCTTCTTTCCCCCCTTTTTTTCTTTTCAAATATCATATATGTCTTGTCTTGCTTACTTCATCTCTTATTCTTGTCCGAATAATCTTATAATCAGTAATGCTCCCAATCAATCTCAATATCTACTTCAAGAGTCAAAGTAGGTTAAGCGATTCCCTAGCACAGAACTAACTTCCAACGAATAAGCCTTAAGCGTAGCAAACTTTATACGGAGAAGCCTCGAACAAGAAAGTCTCAAGTATAGTAGGCCTCAGCAGGCTTCAAGTGTAGTGGGCATCTCATACAACAAGCTTTGAATGCAAAAGACTCTAACAGGCCTTAAGTGGGGCAAGGCTTTCATGTAACGATCCTCTCCTGTAATGAGACTTGAGGGGACCCTAGTATCACCATCAAAGAAGACTCGATAGGCCTTAAGCACTATAGGGCTTGAGTGAGTAGGCTTGGAGTATAGTGAGCCCTAAGAACAGCATGATTTGAGAATAACTAATCTCATGAGCGATAGGTCTTAGCAGGCCTTGCATATTGAGACCTTCATTTGCTGAGAGCTAAAAGTAAAGACTTGTTTTATCATTGAAGAAAACTTGTTCCATTCCAAGAATAAGATTAGGGAGTTACCTCTCTGATATACTCAATTTGCTTTTCTCAAGAACTTGCTTTTATTAAGGCAGAGCTATTAAGTGGAGTATATTATCATGAAGCTTAAGCATGTGACTCTCTTAAAGAAGGCTAGGATCCTTCATGCCATCACTACTTTCACTTAATTGCAGTTCTTGCAATGACCTAACGGAAGCATGGCAAGTTAGGATCTATTGTTACATCGCTACTTCAATTAAACAGCAGTTCCTGCATAAATGCCAAATGCTAAGGCATTGCTTGGGTTTAAGGCATAGAGGCTAAGATGCCAAGGTGTTGCCTGGACATAAGGCATGGAAGCCAAGATGCCAACCACTACCTAGGCTTCAGTTGTGAGAGTCGAGATTCTAGCACATCTCCTAGGATTGAGGCATGGAAGTCGAGATGTTAGGGCATTACCTAGTTAAAGGCGTAGAAGACGAGATGCTAAGGTGTTACCCAGGCTTGAAGTGTGGGAGTTGAGATGCTAGGGCATTGCTTGGGCTTGAAGTGTGGGAACCAAGATACTAGGGCATTGCCTGGGCTTAAGGCATGGGAGCTGAGATACCGGGCCATCTCTTAGGCTTGAAGTGAGGAAGTTGAGATGCCACGGCATTGGCTGGGCTTTAGGCATGGAAGCCGAGATATCAGGGCGTTGCCTGGGCTTTTGGCGTAAGAGCCAGGAGGCCAAGGTACTACTTAGGCTTCAGGCATGGAAGTCGAGATGCCAGGGCATTACCTAAACTTTAAGAGAGTAAGATATAGAATACAAAGATGAGTAAGATAATAAAGGTTTTATTATTGAGTAGCAAAATTCATTCTTTATTTACAAAAGCAATGTCATAACTTGAACGCTTTTTTTTTTTATGCCTAACAAATTACTAATCACTTTTAGAACACTCGTATGCTACTACATGAGTACCAAGGCTTGGAAGTGGGTTGTTACGAATGTCGTTATCTTGGATGATAAGCTTCCCATTTTGGATTCTATCATGGAATATCTTTCTTAAGCTTCAACAATCCTTAGTGGAATGATTTATTGTTCTATGAAATTGACATGGCACTTAATGCTTGGTAACTTGATAGCTTTATCTTGCAGCCAACGGTTGAGGATCGCATGTATCTTGCTCATTAGGCATAGAAATAGAGGAGCTTTTGTATCTTTCTTAGGTCTTTTATTGGCATTAAAGTCCTCACTTCTAGTCAAAGACATGAATGTTGCTCGTTTATTAAGCTTGTTACTTTCCTCCCATTGCCTCATAATATAATTATTTATCCTTCGTGCATTCTCAATGAGTGCAACAAAAGAACATAGTGAAAGGTTCTCTAGGTGTATAGCATACTTAGAAAACATCTCTTGGTTATAGATCTTCACCAATTCTCTTTCTTACAAATATCTTGAATGTCTAGAGTGCTTTCTTTAAAGCACTCTATATAATCCATAAGATCTTCCTTTGAGTTTTGTTGTGTTCTTCTCATGTCTGTAATTGCGACTTGCTCTTGAGTATGAAAAATTTCTCGAAGAAGAGCTTACATATAGTCCCCTATGAACCAATTGACCTCAAGGGGATGTTAATATGCTACGTATATGCTTTCTCTATCAATGATTTAGAGAATTCTCTAAGCTTCAACTCATCATCAAGCTTATAAGGCTCTAGGGTTTTAATAAACTTTAGTAGGTGTTCCTTTACACTTCTCTTTTTGCCATTAAACAGCATGAATTCAGGAGTTACATATTCCTTAGGATATGGCTTTGTTGCAATGCATTGATGATATGGAAGTTTTAGCTCTAGTATTTTTATAGACAGCTTAGCTTGTATTTCCCACATATAAATGTCTAAGTCTTCTCTTGTTATAAAGGAAGTCCTTAGAGCAAAGGATGTGGATGCAGATAGTAAAGCAGGAGTAACATTGGAATGAGAAGTAGATCCACCCAAGATTGGGATGGTAGGATTGGATGGAGGAGTAAGTATGCGTGAGGATGAAGAGCCGCCTAACTGGACCCTTACATTCTCTATTGTAAGGCTCGATTGTTGTGTAGGTTTTGGTGATGGGGTTTTATCACTTCTTCCTTGATGGAGATCTTCCTCAATAGCTAAAGGATTAGCTGGTTGAGTTGAGGTAGTGGCGCCTAGCTGTGTAATAACTAGATGATTCGATAAAGCCATACCTTATTATACAGTAGCAGTGGTAGCCATCCTAATGAGGATGGGTTGAAACATAGTAGTGAACTTGTTTAAAGCCTATGTGGCTTCCTGCATTGCTTGCATTGTCCGTGTAGGATTTAGAGAAGCCTTAGGTGCTGAGTGGTCTTGGCTAGTGTTCTTAGGCTATGGGAGTGGATGCTACTCGGTAAGCTCAACATTAATGTTAAGCTCTTATGATGTGCTATCAGATGTGTCGGTTGTTCTCTTCTTAGGAGGTACCATGTCTTTGTAATCATTTTTCCTTAGTAGAGTCGCTAAAAATGTAGATGTAAGGGTTTGATTGGAGTAGTTACGTACGTATTGCGTAAGTAACACGCTATACGTGATTTTAAAGAAGTGAAGTAAGACTGTTACATAAAGGGATAATTAGGTGAAAGCAAGGCAAAGAAGAGAAACAAGCAATCTCAGTATCTCAAATGCACAAACAACAAATAAGGTAGCTTTAGTGGACCTCAAGCGTTTATGTTGTAGCTCAAGCAAATGAGATCAATTCTTTGCTTGAATTGCTTATTTGATCTTACAAAGCAAAGATTTCATAGAGTGCTATTGTTTCTCTAATCTCTAGAGTTCTAAATGAAGAGAAAATGCTGGGTATTTATAAGCTCTCGGGTAAGATAGCATCCATACGATTATTTAGGTGATCAACGGATGAGATGAAGCTTACCTAATTTATAATTATTTAGAATGAACTAGGTAATGGGCTTGAAACTAGTAGCCTTCCCTATAAGTGCACAAGCTTGCTCGAGAAAGATTGGATGTGGATGAATTGGTCCAATGATCCTTATTTTGAGCCCACTAACCCAAATCTCCCTGAATTATCCTAAACATGAGCCAAACCACTTAGGCCATGTCACATAGACTAAGGAGTCAAGCTCAAAAATAATATAGCAATTTTTAGCCCTCAACAGATAGTAAGGAAAGAAATAGAAAGGAAAAATTACTTATGTTAGGATAAGGAAGGTAATAAATATTAAAAAGTAAAGGGGTGTTAATCAATAATTATTAGAGATCAAATGAAGATCTTATGTCGAGTTATAAGATTCAAAGAAACTCTTAAAGAGAGGGATAGAATTAAAAAATCTAGCAACTTTCCATTTATTTTTCCTTCCATTCCTCTCCAATTTATGAGGAAATGAAAATTGATGGATCCATGGAATTATTTCGATTATTTTTTCCTTCCCCTCCTAGCTTTGGTTCTACTAGGGCTATTAACAAGCTGAGTTGAGACGATATAATACTAAGCTTCAACTCGACTTGAATGGAAAAACTCAAAGTTCGAACTTGACTCAAATTTGATCAAGATTTAATTTGTAATGCTCAAGCTCAACTTGAAATGAAACTCGATAAGCTTGAGCTCGACTTCGACTTGATTACGACTTCGACTTGATTAAGCTCGTTTAGACTTAATAATCTTAGCAGATATCATAATTTTAATTAAAATAATAATAATATTTAAACTCAGCTCGAACTTAACTAATATTTATACTTGACTCGAGTTTGATTAAGCTTACGAGCTTATTAAGCTAAGTATTACAAAGCTCGAGCTACTCGAGCTTATCAAGCTAAGTAAGTTATTTGAGTAGCTCGAGTTCAAGCTCAACTTAATTGTAGCTAAGCCAAATTCGAGTATCTTGCGAGTATGTTTGTCTCATTTACACCCTTAAGTTCTACCCTTCATCAAAGGGTAAGATTTAAAACTTTATCTTCTATTTCCTGTGCCTCCTATTATTTCCTTCTATTTTCTTTTGCATTAAACAAATGATAATCAACTCTTAAAAATACTTAGCAATTTTTACTAATATTTAAAAAATATATTTCTATTAATTCTTATAAAATACTTGACAACTTTTATTAGTAATTTTTAGTATGTATATATATATATATTCAACAATATTATATATTATAGTATGAGAAAAGGAGGATTTGAATTTGATCTATCTTTTTAGGACACTAGGTTGTTTGTATAATCATTATAAGTAATATTTGAGTGTAATACATGTTTACTAACTTTAAAAAGAAAATTTACATCATTACAACTTATATTAAAAAAATTACCATAATACCGTTGCAATGTCGTATCTTGTATTGGTATTTTAATAATATTTTTTTATCTAATTTGTATTTATGTAATATTTATTAATTTTGATGGTAAGTACGCAAATTTGTTAGTAATAATCACACCAACCAATAATGGTCTAAAGGAAATAATGAAGTATTCCTAATCCAATATTATTAGACCATGTTTATAAAGAAGGTACTTAGGGAGGCACTTGCAATGTGACATTAACATCCTAAACAATTCTCTCTCTTAAACTACTCTCTACTTTATAAAGGAGTACTTCACCAAAATTACCTATTATTTTTTAAAATCTTTTGCCAATTCATGTTATCATTGCCTTTTAAACAATGTCTAAAATATTACTAGACATTTTCAAGTATGAAAAAATTATTTCAATAATATTATATATTATAATATTAATTTATTTATGATGGAAAATTTTTAAATAAAGGAACATCAATAATTAAAGGAAAAAAAATCGATAAATTATTGTAATTCATACTTGCGTGAAGTAGCTTTGGTCCATGTATCACCAACGGCTACTTTATTAGGAAAGAAAATAAAAAGCAGGGCGGGCCATAGCAGGAAGTGGGCAGAAAAATTGAGATACTTCTCGTGGTATTTTTGGGCCATCAAGTACAACTTATAAATATGCCTTTAGTCAATACGCGTGATGGTTGGAAGGAAATAACGGTAGTATATTTTTATATAATATTATTAGTCAATATATGTAATTGGGATTAAGATTTTGAATTGTTGATGAAAGTATTTTTGATTTTTTGAAATAGATTGAGTTTCTTTCTATTTTAACCAACTATATAATTTATTAGTGGACAAAGAATTTTTTTTAATATAATAAAAACTTTAATGTAAAATTTCATAATATTATCGAAAACAAATCTCTAGGCACATTAGAGTAGACTAACTTCTTATACAATTAAAAGTAAATAACTTCTTTAGATATTGTGGACTAGTAAAAATATACACGTAAGTCCTCCTCCGTGATCTTATAAAAATAGGATATGGGGATGATATGTTATGCATCACTGTAAAAGATGTCATCAATCTTTATTAGTATTAATAAGGGATGGAATGGAGAATTGAACTTATGGCATTCCTATAAAAAAAATTAGTGTGGATGTAAAGTAGCCTATGCAGTTTGATTTACTTTTTAAATTGAACTAAACTATAAAATGCAGTTCGAATTTTTACATTTTAAATTAAATGTGTGACTCAATTTAGTAACTTTTCTGAATTAAGAAACTATGGTTTGGGATAGGATGGAACCTTAATTCAATGTTTTTACAAAAATTTTCATGCATGACATAAAATCCCATATCATAAACACCAACTCATTTAATGATTATATGCATTTCTTTGTCACAATAAAATCATACACCATACAAGTAGTTGGAGAAGCTAATCTTATTTATAAAGTTAGCATAATGCTATAGAACTTAGGTTAGCTTGTATACATAATGTTGATAGGAATCCTTAACTACAGGCTTATGGAAGATCAATACGGCCTCTTAGGCCTATGACCAACCTTAGTAAAGTTTCTCTGATTAAATCTAGGGGTTAGGCTTTACTTGAATGAGGAGCAACATCCGTATGCACTGATAGATTCTAGGTCGAGTCAAAAGAGCTTAGAGCTACCTAGAACAACTTAGAAAGGAGCTACTATTACTTACCATTTGTGTCAGTAGGTCTAATGCTGAGAATGAGGTCTACAAATATTCAAATTAGGACATGAAGCACATGGTTTGGTAGTTATTACATGAGTAACCACTCAATACCTTATGTCCCTAGGAATGAGAAAGTTATTACATCATGAGAAACCCCTTGCTACTCCCATATCTTTAGGAAAGAGGAAGTGGTCCGAATGTAATTTCCCATATGAAAAATGTGTTAGTTGCATCTAACATGACGGTTATGGGTTGTAGCTAATAAATATACCTTAGGAGCTTATAACATCTCTCTCTTGGCCATTTTACATGTTTGCTTTCCTTTTTACTTCCATATTTTTACTCACCCTACTTAGGCACCAGAGTAGCAACACCGGAGTTGCCTAGTACCTTCCATAACCTTATTTTCCCTTTCTTTGACAAGCCAAAACAGTCTTCAAAGTCCAAAATTTAGATTCCCAAATTCGATTGTCAATAGTTTGGTTCCATCTATAGGAGAAACTTAACATGGTGACCAAAGCAAATAAGGATGATGTTGTAGGGGGAGCAATACCCCTCAAGTAATTTGAGAAGAACAACCACCATAATAGCAACCATTAACATACTTAGATTCAGCAATACGTCCTCTACAGTTGTAGTCACAGTAGGATGAGTCTAAACATATAACTTGTTTATAGTAACTATACATAAAGTTGGCAAAACAATATGAGAAGTTCTCTACATTGAATGTAGAATTGAAGAAATGGCTAGAAGAGAGGGATCTACATCTTCTTCAATGCTGTCTTTAGAAGATGCAAGCGATGATGCACTGCATCATCTAAGAAATGAGGAGTGTCACCATGCATGAGATAAGGTCCCAATGGAAAATAAAAACCATTAGCAAGCACAAAGTGTTTGTGCTCCTGCTAAGTAAGCAATCCTTGCAATATCAGGTAGCAAATTGCATGAAAAATAACAAGCACTATCACTCTTTAGCCCATCATCATGCTCTTGCTTAGAGAAATCATGAAAAATCACATGTAATTGTTACTTCTACATAGAAAACCATTGCAGACATGAGCCTGCTAGATTTAGATGAGTATATTCGAAAGTTGTCGGTTGAGAAGGATGCAACAAAGGAACCCCAGAAGATAGCTAAGATGAAGGGTCCCTTTGCAAAAGAAATAGTTGATGAAAATTTTCCTTTGAGTGTTAGATTATCATAATTTGATATATGTAACGGCAAGAAGGACATTAATGACCATTTGAACACATTTAAGACTCCAATAGAATTGTATGGCCTCGATGATGCAATTGCATGCAAGTTTTTTCACTTAAACTTGAGGAAATCCATGAGTTCGAAACATTGAAACTTGCATCGATTTCATCTTTCAAACAACTTGCTGATGAGTTTCACCAATATTTTTTGGCTAGCAAGCCACCAAGTAAGGATTCATCTCTCTTGACCTCTATAAGGTAGAGATTATATGAAAGCATTTATGTGCATCGATTCAATCAATTGATGACTGAAATTTGGAATTATGACAAGAGTGTAACTCTACATGTGATTTGCCAACCAGTTAGGGAGAATTCAACCTATTTAGATCACTTATGAAGCATCTATTGAGTTCCTTGAATGAGTTTCAATAGAAAGCCAAGAAGTTTATTTAAGAAGAAGACCATTTGTATGGTCAAAAAGATTTAGAGAAGGAGAAATTTGATAGGAGGACAAATTAGAAAGAATCTTAATGAAGGATCGGATAGGACACAAGAATGAAAGCAAGGACTGACTTGATAAGAGTGGTTTCAAAGACTGAAAATGCCTGATCCCTTCTTATGCTAGACGTACCCCTTTAAACCGACCTATGTTGGACATCCTAATGAGTGCATTCAATTAAGGAATGCACTTGAAGATGCAATCTAGAGATGATATTTAAGGAAGTTTGTTGCCCAATCTAAAGACAATATAAAGCGACCTACTCAAAGGAGAAGGTTCAACAATGATTGACTTACAGGGAATGATGAGAGGCATGTTGATACACTAGCAAACAACAATAGCAATAACCAAGCTCTTAATGGTATCATTAAATATTATATTCGAAGGGCTACATGATGGGAGTACATTCAATACTTTGAGCTTGGCAAGTACTTTAAGAGATCATGTTCTAAGTGTTTAAGGAAAGAAGCTCAAAGTTGATGATGTGATAAGCTTTTTTGAGAATGATTTCATTAGGATAAAATTCCTTTACAATGGTGTGTTAGTAATTAGTATGAGTGTTGCTGAATTTGAAGTAAGGAAGATCATGGTCAATACATAGAGTCCTACTAATATTATTTTTAAGTAGACATTCAACCAGATGCTCTCTAAGTTAAACTACAAGATAAGACCTTATAAATATAATTTGTACTATTCAATAACCAACCAGTCTGAGTGTAGGGAGTTGTTACTTTCCCATTATAGCTCGATCATGATGAGAATGTTGTAGAGAAGATGGTAGACTTTGTGATCATAGATTGTTCATCTCCATATAATGCGATAATGGGATGACCTTCTATAAATATTTTCAAGATGGTCCTTTTGACAACCCATTTGAAGATTACGTTCCTAACCGCATCGGGAATTGGAGTATGTTGATGGGATCAACAAATGGTGAGGTCCTTCTATCTAAAAGCTTTAAGGAAAGATCAACACAATATTGAATACAACTTAGAACAAAAGCTAGTTGTTAGAGAAGAGCTAGTTGATGACATAAAAACTATTTAGCTAAGTGATGACCTTGAACAAACGACAAGAATAGGCACACTATTGATGCCTAATCTAAAGGAAGAGGTGGTAAATTTCCTTTGAGCTAGTAGGGATATATTTGCATGATCCATCTCTGATATACATAGAATCCTAGAGGAAATCATCACTCATCAATTAAAGATAGATCTAAATGCAAAAGTTTTCAACAAAAGAAAAAGAAAAGGAAAATTTTCCCTTGAGAGACAAATAGCCATTGAGGAAGAGGTCTGAAAACTTTTAAAGGCAAATTTTATTTGGAAGGAACCATACTCAACCAGGCTCACCGATAATTTTTTGATGAAGAAGATGAATGGCAAATGGCGAATATGCATAAATTTTACTAATCTCAATAAGGCTTGTCCAAAGGTTTTTCCCTTTGCCACAAATTGATCCATTAGTGGATTTTACATCTAGTCGTGCATTCTTAAGTTTGACACACAATCAAATAAAAAAGAATAAAGTTGATTAGGTATACACCTCTTTCATGGATTTTAGTACGTATTGCTAAAAAGTGATGCCTTTTAGTTTGAAGAATGATCAGAGGCAAATGCACCTATCAAATTATAGTATAGTAAACGGATTTGAGTCCAAGTTGTGAATCCCTTAAAGAACCATTAATTAAGAGGAAATACTGGATTATTAGTAATTCTCCATATTTTTTAATTATCTAACTTAGAAATTAAAGAGCAACTAAACTAATTAAAATCCAAATTAATTAAATGAAACCCCAAGTAATAAAACAAATGAAAAGAACAAGAATAAGAAACAGAAGATTAAATTATTAAAGAACACATGATCCTTAGTAGTAAATTTATTATTTACTATCTAACTCTAAGCAACTTTCAAATCTCAAGTAGTTATTGGACTGTGGGAATTTCTTATACTAATTAACTATAATTGCTTTAACAAATCAACTCTTAACCTTAAGTATATTCTACCCAAATCATTTATGCAATTAAATGGCTTTAAAATGCATTAAGTTCTTAAATCCATTATTAGGTTGCTCTAATCCAAAAAAATCAATTAGCTAAACCTTAGTCTATTTGATTGCTTCTAATTACACTAGTTTATTTGCTATAAAATCATGTTAACTCTACAGAAAACTCAAACATTAAACCAATAGGAAGCAATATTGATTTAAAGACAATAACTACATTGTAATTAGATCATAATAGTAATACCATTGATTGAATAACAAAATAATGTCACATAGAATAACTAGAGTTTAATAATAAGTTACTAAGAAGAACTTAATCAAAACATGAAATAAAACTAAAGAAATCAAAAGAAAGAGAAAAAATCCTTAGCTTCTACTTTTCCTTGCTCACTCCTTTCAAAGGAAATCTCTATAAAATTGAACCTAAACTTCTATTTGTAATTCTTAAAAATTAGGGTTATAAGAAAACTTTCTAAAAATAGAGAATTCTTTCTTCAAGAACATGTTTATGCTCAAGAAGCATGGCCATAAACCCCAAACATGATTCTCCTTTGCAATTAAAACTCTTAAAATTCTTGATGAAAGGATCACAGTCAAAAGCACAAGCGTGATCTTCAACCGTAATCTCCTTTGGACTTTAATTCCCAAACAAAATTTCTTCCTTCAAATGGATTAGTCAATGTATTCTTCATTAAAGCTTTAAAACTTCACCAAAACTCTTTGAAAAAATCACTAAAGACTCTTCAATGAACCTTACAAATAAGCTTTAAATACTTTAAAAATAACACTAACATTCAATAAAAACTCTACAAAACTACCCAAAAGTATGTGTGGTAAATGAGTGTTATCAAATTCCCCTACATCCAAGTTTTTACTTGTCCTCATGCAAAACAATCAAAAGCTAAAGAACAACATCTCAAGGTACAAATCACCAATCCTTTATATAACTTAGAAAATCACATCCTTAGTTCAAAAACTCAATAATTTCCTCTAAATCTTTCATAGAATAATGCCCTTACAACACTTAAATATTAGCATTAAGAGTTGATAAGCTCCTAGTTGACTATATTTAATATAGAGATTTTCCTTAAAATTATGGTTTATTTTAAGAAAATGATACTTAATTGACTAAAATTTTAATTTCTAGGTTTTAAAACGTTCTTTATAAATGAGAAAATAGAAATAAGTTTCACTCAATTCAAGCTAAATTAAAGAAGTTATGACGTTTGGAAGTGACATGAGCAGCGATATGACTGTACCAGTTGTAGAGAAGATTTTTTTGTAGAGAAGAGCAGTGCATAGTAAGTTACATCACCTGGAAGACACAATCGTTTCCCAGTGCAGTAGCAGATCTAGTAAGATTTGAAAAAGATTCGTGAAGATTTGGTGAATCTTTGAGGTAAGACTAGTGACACGACTGTATCACTTGGTCATGTTACTTACAATGCATAATAAAAAACACATGCATCATAGAAGGGATCATTGGGAGATTTTTGACACAATTTTCATACGATCTTTAGAGAGACTCCAAAGGAAAAAACACACGAGAACGCGACGCACTTTGGAATTCAAGATTCAAGTGATTTTAATTATTTTCATGGCTTTTCTTTATATGTTTTTGTTAGATTTGAGTCAAGATTGTTTTTTTAAGAGAATTCATTGTTCTTTAATGCAATCTTTAATTTTGTTATTGAGAAGAGATTTTAATAGGTAATTAAAAGGTTAAGGTTAATAGACTTGAGAAAATTACTAACTTTATTAGAGAATTCTCTCGATGAAAGAAACTAGAGATTGAATTAGATTATCTTTTGTTGAAGTCATATGCGTAATTCTAGAGGAAGTAAGATATAGATACATAGTTGAATCTTGAGTTAATTTTCTAAATTAATTGCTTCCTTGTTTAATTTCTTTAGTCGAGTCTTCATTAGTTGTTAATTTAGTCATTAGCATTAAATTAGATTAATTTCTTTTAGTCTCTTGAATTTGAATTTGTTGGTTAGATAATGAAGAAATAGTTAGTATTAGCAATCATAGTCTTCGTGGGAATGACATCCACTTTTAATAGACTAGTTTCAACATTCAAACCAAATAATCCAAAGTTAGCCTTATCACTTAAGAAAAACTGAATTGAAGGTTAAAACAAGTATCAATAAACTAAGAAAGAGTTATAAGCATTTCACTACTATGACTTAAGTGGATAGAGATCTTCCTTGTTTTTATTCACGAAAACTTAAACTGGATGCATGTTACATTAATGCAACCTTTGATCATCTCCTTACTATAGATTTTCATTGGAGGAATTTCTTTTTATACATTATTTTTTCAATTGAATTGGAGTAGTTTCACTTGGTCAGTAAGTCTCAAGCTAGATGATTTTAGACTACTAGGTATTAAAACTCCCCTTTAAACCATCCACACACTATCCAACTTTGGGTTTTTTCACTTTTATGCAAATCTAACCTTCATACGAACTTTTCTCTTGACTTTTGTCGTAAGCTTTTAAGCAACAATCCCAAGCTCATCATACAAGTTAACTTATGTTATTTTGCATGAAGGAGGCAACTAGCAGGCTTAATTACTTAAGTCAATGAGGCCTATAACTAGACTCTTTAACCTTTTAGCACTCTTTTTTTTTTATAGGCTTGTTTTCAAACCTTCTTCCTTTTTTTAATTCGATCCTTCATTAATTTATTTTCTAACTACTCCGATTTTTTAGGATATTTTCAAAAGATGAATCTCATTTGTTCATCTTATCTGAAAAATTTTAAGAAAATTAAAAAATAGATAACCATCCTCTCAAATTGAGCTTAGAAATATAGATAACTAGTCCTTAACCTATTAATATCTATCCTAATCTCGAGTCTCAATCTAAGTTTAAGTGACAAGGAACTTTGCACCATAAAGATTTAATTGTTCAAATCTAGCAAATTGAATTAAGGTCATGTTAGAATCATAGGCAATTTTGAAAAATTTCTAGAAAAATCACATAAGTTGCTTAAATATAATAACATGTAAATTTTTAAAGCTATGCTTAAGCCCAAATAATTAAGTGTGAAGTGCTCAGCATTGTATACTCATTATACACATACATAAAAATCAGTATCTTTAATTCTTTCACGCCTCCCCCATTACACCCCCACTTACCCAATACACATATACACTCTTAAATTGTACATTTTTCATAATGTACATAATCATTGAATGATAGGAATCAACCTCTTGGATTGATCATGGTTAGCCGAATTAGAGGACTTCAAGGACTTGCTCGAAGGATATTAGCTCTGGGCCATAGCCGAGGAAGGGATTCCTATCTTGAGCTGGTCTCTTGCTGACCTGACTATCGGATCCTTACTTGTGTCAAATCTGCCCCTGTTCAATAACGATGCTTTATCCTAGAAGATAGCCCAAGAATAGTTGAGGCAAGCTCCCAATCCGATCACAAGCATTTGACCCCGAGTCTAGTTGATTTCTCTTTAAAAGAACTAATTGGTCCCCGTCCTGATCCAAATCAGGTTGGCCCTTGACTGCTAGCACTTTCTATTTCACCTACTTTGTATCATAGTCCTGACTCCCATCTACCACGTGACATGCATCTTCTAGCATAATCTTTCCAGAAGGATTCTTCACTTTTTCACACTGAATATTCTTTATCTCTTTTTCCCTTTTTAGTATGTTTTATGTAACCTAATTGTAGAATACCCTTTTGTCTTTTCATATATATAAAGTAACCTTAGTGGATGAGTATATAAACCTCCACTTCCTTGTACGTAGACAATCAACTAATTAATACAGAATTATTCGCTTGAGCAACCTTAGTGTTCTTGTTATCATTTAACTCTTATCTATTCCCTTTAACAAGGAGTAGTGGTGAGTGATCCCTCAATTCGGATTGAAGTGTCATATCCGGCAGATTGTAGGTTGAGTAGGATCGAGTAGTGCATCATATCCATTTAGTAGTTACCCAAACTTTGATAACTTTTTCCCTATTTGTTTTTTGTTTGCTTTGTTATGGTTCTTCTTCGTGTGTCTGACCTAGAGACGCCTAAACTTTGCTGGCATCAGAGCACAGTTCCAATAGACAGTATGTGAAGTTGTAGTGAAGTTTTGGTTTGCTTTACTATTAGTGGCTACTGTGTTCCTTCCATAGCTATTGTAGCGTATTTGTGTGATAGCAAGTGTGGTTTCATTGTTACTCTGTTTCTCATTGTGAAAATAGAGTAAGTTTGTTTCTATTTTGTTTGAGTGACTATTGGGTACTAAAGTTGTTAGTGAATTGTTAATTTGTTCAGGAAGTATTATTCTATATCAAATTCAAGTGTTGAGGGTGTTATTGGTGACCAATGTAGTGGTGCTAAACCCGGTTGTAGTCATAATGGTAGTAACACCTTAGGGTTTGTCGACGATAAACTTGACAGATTTACAAACCTTGTTGAGAGTCTAGTCATAGCGATGCAAGTTAACAAGTAACAACTCTAAGGTATGCTGTTATAAAATCTACTTGAAAATATTCAAAAGAGGGGTTATGGCCAAGTTGGTCGAGCCCATCACCTAGCTCGACCCCCTCGAGTTGGAGGAGCTACTAGAAGGAGATTGGAGTTAGAGAAGATTAGGGAGGATGATGAGGAGCTAGAAGTTGAAGAGTTTGGGGAAGAAGAAGAGGAAGCTGACTATTACCAAGAATAGGGACTAGGACGCCAAGCTCTTTAAGGGCTAGGCAATATCAAGGTTCAAATCCTGCCCTTTAGTAGAAGTGGAGATACATATGAGTACTTGGAGTAGGAAGAGAAGGTTGAGAAAGTTTTTGAATGTTATAGGTATACGAATGTTATTAAAGTCTGACTTGTTGTACTGGAGCTTACTGAGTATGCCACTATGTGGTGGAAAAATCTAGATGCAACCAAAACAAGAGATGCAAGATGATGTGTTAGAACTAAGGATGAGATGAAAAGGTTGTTGAAAGGTAGATTTGTACTTGAGACTTACCTATAAGATACGTTTGCAAAGTTGCAGGAACTTCACTAAGGAAGCCGATTTGTTGATGACTATGTTAGAGAGTTCCAAATGCTAATAATTCGAGTCGATGTGGAAGAACTAGAGGCCATATAGTATTGAGGTTCATTTTTGGGCTCAAGTACGAGATTTGCAACATTGTGGAGGTGTAAAGATTTTATAACTTAGAAGAGGTGATTAAGATAGTGTAGAGGGTTGAAAGGTAAAGGAGAAGTGTTTTGAGTTGGCTTAGGCCAACATCATCTCGACCCCCAGTTTTATGCTGACCTGTTTAAGTAGAGCTGAGGATACCTTATAAGGTTGAGGATAAGAATGATTGATTTGATAAAAGTCGAGTAAGCTAGCAAGGCCGAGTAGGTCAGCTAGGCCGAGTTAAAGTCAGGCCGACCTTGAGGATATATGGAAAGGGTAGAACTCCAGTCGGAAGACCAGTGAGGTAAAATACTTTAAATGCTTAGGCTTTGGACATATGGCCACTGAATGTTCGAATTGACGTGTCATGGTGCTTCAAGGAGATGTAGTGGATAGCACCGATGAAAGCGAGCCCGAGAAAGAAGAGGATGTAAGAAAACCTGAAGCCGAAGAAGAAGAGGAGACATGTATCTATGTCGACCAAGGAGAAGTGATGACCTTAGTCTTGAGTTCCTTGCCGAACTTTGAGGAGGATCAGAGAGAGAATTTATTCCATACTAAATGTACCATCAAGGGACAATTGTGCACCATTATAGTGGACGAAGGAAGTTGTACTAATATCGTTACATAGTCCTTTGTACAGAGGTTGGGTTTACCGACCTCAAAGCATCCCTAACCTTACAAGCTACAGTGGCTTCATGATAAGAATGCTTTGTACGTGATTGAACAAGTGACCATACCATTCAGTGTTGGGAGTGTGTATTGGGACAAAGTAGTGTGCGATGTCATCCTCATAGGAGCTTCACATTTGCTGCTTGGACGACCTTGGTTGTTCGATTGACATGTTCCTCATGATGGGTATAAGAACACTTATCCCTTTGTTAAGGATGGAAAGAAGAATGTGTTGCAATCCTTGACCCCATCCCAAGTAAATGAAACCCACAAGCAGCTTACCCGAGCCAGTAAGAAGAAGACCTTAGTTATGAGTCAAAGAGAGCTCCAATTTACTGAAAAGGCTGATGAGCCCATGTTTCTGTTGGTTAGGAGATTGCTGGAGATGAAGGATTTGGAGGATGTTCCAAATGAAAACTAAAGCTTACTAAATGAGTTCGTCGGTTTGTTCCTTGAAGAATTTCCCCCAGTCCAAGGCATTGAGCATTGTATTGATATGCAGCCAAGCGCCACCCTGCTAAACTAACTTGCATGTAGAGTGAACCCCGAGCAGGTTGTCGAGCTGAAAAGACAGGTAGACAAACTCATAGAGCGAGGATATGTAAGGGAGAGCATGAGCCCTTATGTTGTATCATCTTTGCTCGTTTCGAAGAAAGATGGTTCATGGCGTATATGCATCGACAGCTGAGCAATCAACTAAATTACTGTCAAGTACAGAGATGCTTGATACTAAGGCTCGATGACATGTTAAATGAGCTTCATGGTGCCAAGATATTTTTGAAGATTAATTTGTGAAGTGGCTACCACCAAATTTGCATGAGGCTAGACAATGAATGGAAGACTGCCTTCAAGACTAGGCATGGACTCTATGAATCATTGGTTATGCCATTCAAGCTTACTAATGTGTCGAGCACATTCATAAGGTTAATGAACCATGTGATGTGCCCTCTAATTGGAAGATGTGTGGTCATGTACTTTGATGACATATTAGTATATAGTTTCGAATTGAATAACCATGTTCAACATCTATGCTAAGTATTTGACATTTTATGAACTGAGAAATTGTATGGAAATATGAAGAAATGTATGTTTTGCGAGAAAGAAGTGATTTTCCTAAGGTTTGTAGTGTCAAGGAAAGGGATCTGAGTAGATAAGGAAAAGATCCAAGTTGTTCTTGAATGGTTGATGCTGAAGAATGTCACTAAGGTCCGGAGTTTTCATGGGCTAACTTTTTTCTATAGGCGATTTATTAAGGACTTCAATACAATATTCACCTAATTGACTGAGTTGATAAAGAAGAGTGAAGGATTTAGGTGGAACGATCAAGCTAATCAGAGCTTTAGAGAGATTAAGGAAAAATTCACCTTTGTACTTGTCTTATCACTACCAGATTTTGACAAGCCTTTTGAATTAGAATGTGATGCATTAGGAGTTAGAATTAGTGTTGTCCTGTGTACAAGAAGGAGTTGTACTCCCTTTTTTGAGCCCTTACTATTTAGCAATACTATTTGCTACCACGAGAGTTTGTTATTTACATTGACCATGAATTATTGAAGCATCTTGAGAGTTGGAACAAACTCTTAAAGAGACAAGCCAAGTGGTTGGAGTTTATGAAAGGATTCTTGTATGTCATCTAGCACAAGAAGGGAAGTGCAAATGCGGTTGTCGACACTTTATCACGATGGCAAACTTTGCAGACCACTTTGCAGACAAAATTATTGGGATTCTCACTCATCACTGAGTTGTATGCTATTGACCCTCACTTTGGTCCTGTTATTGAATGGTGCTGAGAAGGGGTAGTTGCTAGAGGATATTATCTTAAGGACGACTATCTGTTTAAGGACCGCAGGCTATGTATTCCAAACTACTCCACACGTGAGCTATTAATTAGGGGAGCTCATAGTGGAGGATTATTTGGTCATTTTAGGGAGATTAAGACAACTAATCTGTTGAAGGAAAATTTTTATTGGCCTGGTTTAGCTAAGGATGTCCATAAGGTAGTTGGGTCTTAAGAGGTGTGCAAGTGAGCTAAGGGGAAGAGAGAACCCCATGGAGAGTACACGCCCTTGTCGACGCCAACATTACCTTGGGTTGACCTCAATATGGACTTTGTCCTAGGGTTGCCCCGGATACCCCGAGGAAAAGATTCTATATTTGTTATAGACCGCTTTAGCAAAATCGCACACTTCATCCCGTGCTATCGAACTAACGATGCTTTATATATTGTCAATTTGTTTTTATAGGAGGTTGTTTGATTACATAGGGTACCTAAGACTATTGTCTTAGATTAGGACACAAAATTTTTGAGTTATTTTTGGAAAACTCTTTGGAGAAGACTTGGAACTAAACTCGTATTCAAATCTAGTAGCCTCCTTCAGACTAATGGCTAGATTGAAGTGGTGAACAAGACGCTAGGAAATCTGTTTAGAGCTATCGTAGGGAAGAACTTGAGGGATTAGGATTTGTGCTTACTAGTTGTGGAGTTTACATACAACCGAATTGTCCATAGAATTACTAGGAAGAGTCCATTTGAGGTCGTCTATGGCCTTAACCCCACTATTCCCCTGGATATGATTAGCACCCCAGCAGCAATCGAAGAAAGTTAATCTGAAGTTGATTAAGCCTAAGAATTGCATGAGCTATACTAATTTGTAATCAGGAAGATTGCCAAGTTCAATCAGAGACAGTAAGAAATTGGTAGCCAAGGCGGCCAAACTATTTCCTTCTACCCAAGAGACTTAGTATGGATACATCTTAGTCGAGAATAATTCTCTTGCCGACCTAACTATCGGATCCTTACTTGTGTCAGATTTGCCCCTATTCAATAACGATGCTTTATCCTAGAAGATAGCCTAAGAATAGTTGAGGCAAGTTCCCGATCTGACCACAAGCATTTGACCCTGAGTCGAGTTGATTTCTCTTTATAAGAACTAATTGGTCCCCGTCCTGATCCCAATCAGGTCGGCCCTTGACTGCTAGCACTTTCTGTTTCGCCTACTTTGTATCATAGTCCTAACTCCCATTTACTACGAGACATACATCTTCTAGCGTAATCTTTCCAGAAGAATTCTTCACTTTTTCACACTGAATATTCTTTGTCTCTTTTACCCTTTTTAGTATGTTTCATGTAACCTAATTGTAGAATACCCTTTTGTCTTTTCATATATATAAAGTAACATTAGTGGATGAGTATATAAACCTTCACTTCCTTGTACGTAGACAATCAACTAATTAATACAGAATTATTCACTTGAGCAGGCTTAGTGTTCTTGTTGTCATTTAACTCTTATCTATTCTCTTGAACAAGGAGTAATGGCAAGTGACCCTTCAGTTCGGACTGAAGTGTCATATCCAGCAGATTATAGGTTGAGTAAGATCGAGTGGTGCGTCATATCCATTTGGTAGCTACCTGGACTTTGCTAACTTTTTCCTAATTTGTTTTTAGTTTGCTTCATTGTGGTGCTTCTCTATGTATTTGACCTTAGAAACGCATCATTGAAGCATACATAAAATAAAGGGGGAAAAAGAAAAGGAAAGGATAAAGAGAACATAAACTTCCCCTATTTTGATTTGCATTGAAACTGAATTATCTAGAATCTTTAA
Organism: Lumnitzera littorea; assembly: GCA_024138015.1. Lineage (NCBI taxonomy): Eukaryota > Viridiplantae > Streptophyta > Magnoliopsida > Myrtales > Combretaceae > Lumnitzera > Lumnitzera littorea. Next base: position 97,374,977 of record JAMXBB010000002.1, on the reverse strand, counting down.
TACGAATTCCTTTCTTATCTAGCAAATTTGAGTTCCTTACAATAAAGACATAGAAAGTAAAACAACACAAAACTAAAAAGAAGAGTTAAATTAAGAGTCTAAACTACTAAAGCATTAACACGCCTTGTAAAAACTAAAAAAGTTTAGAGAAAGGCAAAGTAGCTAAAAGGAAAATTAGTCTTGATCGTACAGTCATCCAAATAAAATAAAAGATAGTCTTAGTTAGAGGAAAAAAAATGAAAAAAATAAAATCACTCCTCTTCACTATCTTCCTCAATCTCCTCCTTAACATCCTCAGCATTTGATTCTAAAATAGGTAGTGAAGGTGGCATTGGGATCTTCTCGTCTCAAGGAGTACCTCAACTATAGTCCTTATGTGCTTGACTTCCTTAGAGAGCTTCTTTTGCCTTTCGATTATTTTAACCATCATCTTCTTTAATTTGGCTATTATGGACAGTCTAGGCCTTTAGAAAGATGAAAAAGGCTCTTCTTTTTGAACTTCAAGCATATCAGCACTAGCTTAAGCATGTTGGATCTCCTCAACTACTTTAGGGAATAGGGGAGGTAATGACAATTTAAGTGCCTAGATGGAGTCAATAGATATGGGCTTAATCATAACAACTAGCTCCATCTTAAGAAGTAGATTAAACAAGCATAAGTTCGCAATCCTTCTGATATATGGTCTAACAAATATGTAACTTGCTCTACCTTCGATAGCCTAGTTTTTAAAGAAGAAGGCTAAATTGACCCTTACATTAAGTAAGACGGGGAATGGGATACCTGTATTTGATTGCTATCTTATTGATAGCTTAATTGTCCATGCACATCTTCTAGGTCCCATCCTTCTTCGGCACAAGTAATGCTAGGATTGCTCATAGGCTAAGGCTTTCTCTCACATATGCTCTCCATCATTTCATGACTTGCCTTTATAGCTTAGTAGCCTATTCTAAATTCATCCAATAGGCCAACTTATTGGGTAGAGTGGTGCTTAGTACTAAGTTAACATAGTGTTCTATCACTCGAAAAAGGGGCAATCTCTTAGGTAATCTCTAGGAAACAAGTCGATGAATTCCTTAATTAACTTCTTGATCTCTTCGGGCAACTCAACTTGCTTTTTCAACTCCAGTATCCTACGTACTAACAACAAGGTTTGCGTATTTGATTTCATGACTTCCTTTAGGTTGAATTGACTAAGGACAAGGGCTTTCTTGGAACGCTAAGCTAACTTAGCCTATAACTTACTGACTTAGCTTAGGGTCATTGGGTTTAGGGTAACCTTCCTCCTATCCTTCTCAAACGAATAAGTAATCTTGTAACTATCGTGGTTGACTCTTTAATCAACAAGCTAAGTTCGGTCCAATAACACGTACAATTCATACATGGGTAAAACGTTATAGAAGATTTCAATTGAGTAGTTTACTATAGAGATCAATAGAAGTACTTATTGGGATATGTGAAGTGTACCCCTCTAATTCAACCAATGCAACTTGTATGGCCTCGAGTGTGATAAGATTGGTAGTTTAAGCCTCAAAACTAGGCTAATAGACATAATGTTGGTGCAACTTCTACTATCCACAATCAGTGCACAAAATTAGTCCTTGACTTTACAAGTGATATGGAACAAAGCTCCTATTATTCATCCTAGGAAGATGCCTCTAAACTTACAACATGATGAACAACTAGAGTTATCTTGTTTAATTCCTCAGCAAACACTTCCTCCTCAACATGCTCATCACCATCCTTCCTAGTATTCTCCTATACTTCAACCTTCTCTTTAGGCTCTTCATTTGTGTTATTTACTTCAAAGGTAAAACTTCTCCTTTAATGACCATAGTAGAGCGATTGGGACATGTTTAAAATACTTAATCTTACTGGTTTTCTTCCTGATGCCTGACCTTTCTTAAACCTCTACGGTACCTCCTTCTTAATAGGTCGGCTTTTTGGACCTGGACGAATTTCATTCGCCCTACCTAGCTTAATACTGGCTTGAGTTCTACTTCTACCTAAACAAGTTGGCTATCTAAAATGGGTAGGTTTTATAGAGTTTAGACAAGTCTGTTCCTCCTCTATTTCCCCTTACGTTAGGCAATTAAGATGGTCTCATTCGATACGATAAACTATTGAAGCTTGATGACATCTTGAATCTCATATTGAAAGCTAGTAAGAAACCTGGACACAATCTAGGCTTATAGATCATTAACCTTACAACAAATCATGAGTATCTAGAATTCTTGCATGTACTCTACAATATAGCTTCCCTGCTTAAGTTCTTGTAACCTAACAAAAGCATCTTACAAGTATGAGTCCAATATAACCCGTACTCTCATTGCCCTCATCATTTTTGGCCATGTCTCACGATGTTATTTCCTTTTTCTCATTACTTGAAAATTCTTCCACTACATAGTAGTGTTACAGGATAAGAGGTTTACCTTTCTTGGAGTATCGTGTGGTGCTTGACCATCCTTTCCATCACATATTTACTTGCATCATGGGTGATAAGCTAGCCTTTTCCCTTCTATTTCACCCAGAAGTGTTCTAAGCCCTTTCATCTTTAAGATTGTCATTTAGTATTGTCACAAGCCCCCGTATTTTTAGGAAGCTCAACTATCTCAATTGGTTTTGGCATTTCATGGCCATCAGTAAGAGTATAGCATCAACTCCCGACCAGTTTGCTTATGGGAGGCTAAACCCTTTAGTGAAATCCTACCCTAATAACAAATTGCTTGTTGACACCACTTACTTCACATTACACTCGAGTTGAATACCCTTACTTTCCTTTAAGTTTACGAATCATGAGAGTAGCGTAGCTAAAGAACTCAAAGGTGGCCATTTTAGCCTTGTCATAATCCTTATATTAATAATAGTCAAAACCCTTTCGACCTTCTCTTCCTAATTAAGGTATTCATCTGCATCTCCTGTACCATTAAAGGTTAGTGCTTGTAATTTTACATGGTCAATAACTCAGGGTGCATGAGCTTGTTCTTCTACTTCTTAGTATTCCTCATCTTCTTTTTCCTCCACATCTTCTAAGTCAATCCTCCTTTGGGCAGGTCTCCCCACTTGATAAGAATTAGGCTATTGGGCCTTTAACCCGTAGCCGAGCCTGGGGATTGGAAGTCTTGGCAAGACGGATTCTTTTGCTCCAGCTGACTCTTACTGAGGTTGAGTATATCTTAGCTAACCTGTTCTTTATGTTGAGTTGAATGACTGCTTATTTCTCATAGATAGTGTACCGAGAAGCGGACAGCTGAGACAACAGCCAACCTTCATTCTTACTTATGCCTGGCTAATCACTTACTCGGCATCACCTTTGCTGAGATGCTGAGAGAAAGGGTCCGAACTGACTAAGCCGCCCCTACTCGGATAAGCAAGCTAATCATACGTTTTGTCCACATCTTCCAACGGCATCACTAATACAGTATCGCCACATATACAAAATCATGTGTAGAATCCATTAGACCAATGATTATTTTTCTTTAATATTCATTTTTACTCTTTTGTATCTTGTACATTACTTCCTTAGGAAATGCCTTTTTTGTCTTTTCCTTTTGAGGAAGTTTCTCTAACTTATGGGTATAAATAGCCTTGTAATTATAGCTGCATTAGATAGATTAATCATCATTAATACACTTAAGTATTTCCTTCCTTACGTAAATACTGCTTGTTTACTCTCACCATCACTTTAATCCTAACCTTTGAGCAAGGTTAGATAGCGAGTAACCTAACCGGATCAATTCGTGTGCCATTAAATTATGTTGTGAGTCTTTGAAAGTTCCATTGATGTATTATATTCTTTAGAGCTGTTCGTGGGTTTTCGCTTGCTTTTCATTTGCGTTTGTCCTTTCATACATTCCCCATCACTTCCTTTTCAAGCTTTCTACAAGCTTAGACCCATTTAGCGATCCAGCTTGTTTGTTCTTGGTCACTGTTCGCATCATCTTGGTATTAGAGTGGAGGTTTTGTTTGAGTTGTGGTTTGTGTTTGAAGTTCTGTTTATACTCTGTTTTGCATGTGTGAAACAGAGCAAGGTATTGTATTTGTTTGATTGTTGTGTTTGTTAGTTGCTACTTTTTTTGGTTTGTGGAAGTGTTTGCTATATCACCTATTTAAAGAGTTTGAGCTTTGAATTTGTGAAGAAAATGACTAACCTAAGTGTAAACATTGGTGTTAGAGATAATAACAGTGGAGTTGTCCACCATGGACAGCAGTCTTAGGGAACCTCAAGAAGTACTGATGAGAGACTTGATGAGATAGCTAACTTCTTTGTAGATTTGACTTGAACTGTCCATCCATTGGCTTACCGACTCACTAAGGCCACGTAAAACACTCCATAAGTTGCGTAACTTGTTAGAGGTCAGAACGCAACTCGATTAGTTCGAGGTAGAGGAGTAGGTAGACTAGTAAGATAAAGGATAGACCTGAGGGAATTAGATGAAGAGGACATAGAAGAGTATTTTAGAGAAGAATGAGCTAAAGTCCCTAGAGTATCTGACCATGTGAATCTTTGGATTCTAAGCTTCAATGGATCTAGGAGTGTTAATGAGTATTTGGAATGGGAAGAGAGAGTGGAGCGTATTTTTGAATATTATCAGTATGAAGATTATGAGAAAGTAAGAATTGCTGTTGTTGAGTTCTCCGGATATGCCGCTATGTGGTGGAAGAATTTTCCAACGATGAGGAAATGTGAAGGCTACAGAGAAATTAATATTTAGCCTAAGATGAAGAGAATACTTAGAAATAGGTTTATGTTGGAAACTTATTTGCAACACATTTACTCGGCTTTAGGAGCTAAGACAGGGAGGCCGAACAGTTGATGAGTATGTCCAAGAATTCTAAATGCTCATGATCCGATGTGAAGTAGAGGAACCTCCAGTACGAACAATCTCTAGATTCATCATGGGACTGAGAGGTGATATTTGGGACATTATAGAACTCCAATGATTCACAATAATGGAGAAGCCATCCGAATAGCTCAATGAGTGGAGAAGTAGAGAATAAGTCGAGTACTTACTAGAATGTCGACTAGCCGACCCGGACAGGGAAATCACCGAGCTTAGTCAAGTACCAAGCTGATTAGAAATGTTGATGTCCGAATCAACCAAAAAAGTCGACCTGATGGTGAAGTGCTAACCCGAACTTATGAGAAAGGGTAAGGGATTGGTAGGAAGACGAGCTAGATCAAGTGCTTTAAGTGCTAAGGAGTCGAACATATGGCTGCCCAGTGCCCGAACCGAAAGACTATGGTAATCAAGAGATATGTCACGAAGCTCAAGGTAGAGAGTATAGATGAGGAACCCAAGGAGAAAGAGATCACTGCCGAGAAAGAAAATGCTGAGAAAGAAAATGTTGAGAAAGAATTAATTGAAGAGGACGTGTTTACTGAGGACTTAGATTAGTTAGTCGTGGTTGTCCGATGTGCCATGAACTTAGAGCCCTCACGAAAGGAGTACAGGGAGAACTTGTTTCATATCACTTGTAAGGTAAGTGACCGGTGCGAGCATTAATTGTGGATAGTGGATGTTGCACTAATGTGGCATTGACCGAAATGGTCACATAGTTGAAGTTGCTGACCATTGTATACCCGAAGCCGTACAAGTTGTATTGGTTGAATGATAAGGGAGCATTACATGTCACTCAGCAAGTACTGCTATCAATCATAATTAGAAACTACTCTGATGAGATTCTCTGTGATGTGTTGCCTATGTGCGCCTCGCATGTGTTGCTTGGTCGACCATGACTGTTTGATAGGAGAGTTATCCATGACGGATATAGGAATACGTATGTGTTCAAAAAGGATGACTGGAAGATTACACTGAACTCGATGTCACCTAGAGAAATTAATAAACTATAGACGAAACTTGCTCATGGATCGAAGAAGGCTCTAGTGATGAGTAAAGCCGAGCTCTGAAAGGCCATCAATGTTGATGAGTCGACTCTCATGTTGGTCGGGTGATTATTAGAAATGAAGGAGCAGGGTGAACTATCCCAAGAAATCAAAGAGTTGCTGGACGAGTATGCCGAATTGTTCCCAAAATAGTTACCTGAGGGGTTGCCCCTTGCTTGAGGCATAGAGTACTGCATTGACTTAATACTCGGTGCTACACTACTGAATAAACTAGTTTATTAAATGAATCTGGAACAGGCTTTTGAGCTCTAATGTTAAGTTAATGAGTTGCTAGAGAGAGGATATGTCAGAGAAAGTCTCAACCTTTACGTTGTGCCGACGCTTCTAGTACCAAAAAAGGATGGAACCTGGTGGATGTATATAGACAGCTGAGTTGTGAATAAGATTACTATCAAGTATAGGTGTCCTATCTCGAGGTTAGAAGATATGTTGGATGAATTGAGTAAGGCCGAGATTTTTAGCAAGATTGATCTTAAGTTTGATTACCATTAAATTCACATGAGGCTAGGAGATGAGTGGAAAACGACATTTAAGACTTGACATAGATTATATGAATGGATAGTCACGCCCTTTAGCTTGTCGAATGCCTCGAACACTTTCATGAGACTAATGAATCTTTGTTGAGACATCTGATTTGAAAGTGTGTCATGGTGTACTTTGACGACATTCTAGTCTACAGTACTGACACATCGAGTCACTGTGAACATTTCTAAGCTATTCTGGATATCCTCCATGCCAAAAGATTATTCAGTAATCTTAAGAAGTGTTGTTTTTGCTAGGAGGAAGTGGTATTCTTAGGCTATGCAATAAGTAGGGGAGGCTTATGAGTGGATGACGAGAAGATTTGAGCAATCATCAAGTGGCCGACTCTTACTACATGTGCTGACATGAGAAGTTTCTATAGACTAGCTTCATTCTATAGAGGATTCATTAAGAATTTCAGTACCTTCGCTATACTACTTATTGAGCTAACGAAGAAAAACACTGACTTTCGATAGAGAGAAAGGGAGGAAGGGAGCTTTGTTGAGATAAAAGAAAAAATTAACCTCCGCTCCGGTGTTAGTTCTACTTGACTTCAAGAAAATATTTGAGCTGGAATGTGATGTATCAGGCATTGGAATAGGTACTGTACTAATGCAAGAAGGTTAACCCATTACCTTCCATAGTGAGAAGCTTAGAGGACCGTAGTTAAATTACTCCATATATAACAAAGAACTCTTGGCACTGATCCAAGCATTGCAAGTATGGCAACACTATTTACTATTAAGAGAATTTGTCATATACATTGACCACGTGATGGGAATCGGCTTCCAACTACATCTAGGTCGAGGCCGACTTATCCGAAGCCAACACCGACCCTCTAGAAGAAGATGCCAACCTATTCCAACCTCAGGTTGAATAGTTTAAGGTTGAGGCTGAACAGCTTTCGCTGAGGCCGAGCAAATGACAGAAGGCCGAGGGGAAGAAAAGGAGCCACTCAGCAATAAGCCTATCATCTGCCGAGAAGATGAGATACCATAAGGCCGAGTACTCGAGACCTAAGAACCACTTAATACAGCATCAAGAGATTCATGCCGACCGATTCTAAGACTCGACTATTATGGGCCAACCTCTCTAGTGTCTCGGCCAAGTCACTCGAGACATTAGGGACCCCCTTCTCAAACTCATACATCCAACTGTCGACCCCGTCCGATTTGGATGCTACTGCTCTCAGGACATGCCGAGTGACTGCATGTCGACTTCTGTAAAATGTATAGTTTTGTATTCTTATACATGTTTTCCCTTTATTTTATTTATAGGCCTGATTCTTTAAGGTTTAAGGCCTTGTACTTTATTTACAATTTTACCACTGGGATTTAGGACTTGCCATAAATAGCAACATTTGTACTAATAGATTCATAGAGACACATACATAGAGACAGCTAGATATACAGAGATATATATATAGAGAATAAAACTTTCCTCTTTTAAGCAAGGCTATACTTGAGTTAGCATTTGTCGGATTATCGAATGTTGATTAGACTCTTTAATCATCCCTGTGTTCTTATCAATCTTATTCTTAGGATTATGGTGAACCCTTTCATTTGAACCGATTAATAAGTTGCATCTAACCTTCATTTGAGACCTTGAGCAACATTTCGTGTTTATGAGTCCTATTGAACTTTATTTCGAGCTCAAACCCCTGATTATGTTTGTATCCTGGTGAGTTATATCTATTTACATTCACTATCAAAACCCTTCTTGTTCTTCATACCCATCTTCTTTGAATTCCTATTCCTGTTTGTTTCTAAATTTGCTGCCGTTTCTTATTGGTATTAGAGATCTATTTCTTATCATATTGGTATTAGAGCTTTGGGGAGACAAACGTGCTAGTTTTCTTCAAAGTAGATTTGTGGTTCTAACATTTCTGTTCATCATTGTCTTATAGTGTAATGTGCTGTTCATAGTAGCTATTTGTCAGTAGTGGTAGTTGCAGAAGTCAAGTAGTGGTTGTTTTTGGGTTGCTGTTATTTGTTTGTTCAATTCTCTAGTCAATTACTGCACGAACAAGAATGTCAGAGGATAGTATTAACAACACTAGAGATAGTCCTCGTGAAAGCTTGAGGAGACGTATTGATAACCTAGAATACTAGATTCAAAATCTCACCGACTTTATTCAGGAGCTTATTGGGTTAGTTAGAGGTTGCAGATGTGATGGTCGAGAAGAAAGGAGGGAATGGATACCCACCAATAGGAGTGGTTCCAATGAACTTTGTAACGATGTGAGACAACGAAGAAGAGCTGCCGAGTCGAGGAGAAGAGAAAACCATCTAGTGCCGAGAAGGAGGAATGAAAGGAGTGTTGACTCTGAAACAAATCAAGAAACCCGAAGAAGAGAGCCAAGGTTGAGAAGGAACATGGCCGAATAGAGCTCTAACAGAAGTGGCCAAACCGAGGAGAACTGATTAGCTCAGAATGTAAAGGAAGAACCCCGAACACCTGGCCGAGAACTTGACAATGTCAAGTTGAAACTACCAACCTTATGTGGAAGTAGCCAACTTGAAAAGTTCCTTGATTGGGTTCCCCAAGTCGAGAAGTTATTTGAGTGCTATGAGTGTGATGATCGAATGAAGGTTAAGCTGGCTTCACTATCCCTTGTTAAATATGCAAGTCTTTGGTGGGATAAGCTGGTTACCAAGCGAGATATTGAAGGAGAAGAGCCGATCAGAACATGGAGACTTATGAAGCGATTAATGAATTAGCGCTTGGTGCCGACCTACTTCAAGCAAGAGATGCTCCATGCTTTCCAGCACCTAAGATAAGGTCGAAATACTATTGAAGAGTATTTATAAGAGTTTAAGACCTTGATGACGAGATGTGAGATTATCGAGCCATAGGACCACACCATTGCCAGATTCCTAAGTGGACTCCGAGATGACAATGCTGATATAGTTGAATTACAACCATTCAACTCTCTAGACAAGTTAATTAATTTGGCATTAAGAGTAGAGAGGTAGAGGAGAAGAAGGCATCACAAGCCGAGTAGCTAACCTCAATAAGGCAACCCTGAGCCTAAGAGGTACGCCAAGAGAAGGCAAGAAAAGAAGATAGAGAAAGGAGAGCTTAGCTGACCAACCCATGTCGAGAAAAAGATTGTTGAGAAAGAGAAGGCACCCAGCAATAAGGCCCGAGAAGTGAAGTGCTTCAAGTTCTTAGGCTACGGACACATTACGTTCCAATGCCCGAATAAAAGGGTCATGGTCTTGAAAGGTGAAGGGCCTAAGGCTCAAATCGAGAGTTAAAGTGACAAGAGCTTGGATGACCAGTTGATAGAAGAAGATGTCTATCTTGAGGACCTTGATAAACTCTTGGTTATGGCGACACAAGTTAACTTGAGGGCAGATCTCGGACAAAGGGAAAATTTGTTTCATATGCTGTGCCTAGTAAGTGAGAAGACCTGTTCCCCAGTTATTGATGGAGGTAGTTACACCAACATTGTCTCTGCCAAGATAGTGGAAAAGATGAAGTTGCCGACCTACTCGCACCCTCGATCTTATGGATTGAAGTGGTTTAATGACAAGGGTATGGTCCATGTGCATAAAAGAGCCTAAATAACATTCACGGTAAGACAGTATGAGGATGGGGTTGAATTTGATGTGGTCCCTATGAATGCTGCGAATTTACTTCTTGGCCAACCTTGGGAGTATGATCAGAAAGCGATCCATGACAGCTTCCTCAACACTTACATTGTTAGGAAGGATGGGAAGAGCTATTGCTTAACCCCCATGAGTGTTGAGGAAATCCAGAGACACTTGGCACCTATGGTGAAGAGAAAAGGGAAGAGAAGTTTATTTGACATCCTAGCTCATGCTCAACACTTAACGTCAAGGACGACTTCCTTTCAAACCTGTGGTAATGATGGGAATCAGCCTTGGACTACATTCAAGCCAAGGCCAACCTGTTTAAAGATGACACTGACCCTCCAGAAGAAGATGCCAACTTATTCCAACTTGAGGCCAAACAGCTTTCGCTGAGGTCGAGCAAATGACAAAAGGCCAAAGGGAAGAAAAGGAGCCACTCGACAACAAGCCTATCATCTATTGAGAAGATGAGATACCATAAGGATGAGTACTCGAGACCTAAGAACCACTTGGCAAAGCATCGAAAGATTCGTGTTGACTAATTCTAGGATCTGGCAATTATGAGCTGACTTATCTAGTGTCTCGGCCAAGCCATGCGAGACATCAGGGACCTCCTTCTCGAACTCATACATCCAATTACCGACCTTGTTCAATTTGGATACTATTACTCTCAGGACATGTCGAGTGACTGCATGCTAACTTCTATAAAATGTACAGTTTTATATTCTTGTACATGTTTTCCCTTTATTTTATTTATGGGCCCGATTCTTTAGGGTTTAAAGCCTTGTACTTTATTTACAGTTTTGCCACTAGGGTTTAGGACTTGTCATAAATAGCAACATTTGTACTAACAGATTTATAGAGATACATGCATAAAGACAACTAGATATATAGAGAGATATATATATATATAGAGTGAGAGTTTCCTCTTTCGAGCAAGGCTATACTTGAGTTAGCATTTGCCGGATTATCGAGTGTTGATTAGACTCTTTAATCATCCTCGTGTTCCTATCAATCTTATTTTTAGGATTGTGGTGAACCCCTTCATTTGAATCAGTTAGTGAGTTACATCTAACCTTCATTTGAAATCCTGAGCAACATTTAGTGTTCGTGAGTCGTATTGAACTCAATTTCGAGCTTAAACCCTTGATTATGTTTGTGTTCTAGTAAGTTATATCCATCTACATTCACTATCAAAACCCTTCCTATTCTTCATACTCATCTTCTTTGAATACCCATCCTTGTTCATTTCCAGATTCGCTGCCATTTCTTATTGGTATCAGAGATCTGTTCCTTATCATATTGGTATCAAAGATCTGTTCCTTATCACCATGAGTCGTCGAGATATCTCCAAAGTCAGACCAAGTTATCGGAGTGGCAGGTGAGATGGGTTGAATTCCTTGAGAGATTTAATTTTATAATAAAATATAAATAAGGAAAGAACAATAAAGTTGCAGATGCTCTTTTAGACCAGACTATTTGGGTTTGTAAGTATAAAAAAATAGTATTATGAGGATCTACACTTTAGACCCATAATTACGCGATGCGTCGATGGAAGAACAGTAGACAAATATCATGTGGAGGATGGGTACTTGCTCCAAGGTGGAAAATTATGTGTGTTGACTTGTTCACTACGGGAGCTACTGATCAGGGAAGCTTACAGTAGAGGACTATCCAGACATTTTGGGGGGAAAAGAACATATGAATTGCTGAATGGTCGATTCTTTTGACCGAGAATGAGGCGAGATGTACACTAAGTTGTTGAAAGTTGTGCCGTATGCAAAAGGGTTAAGTGTTAAGTCGAGCAAGGGAAAGCAATGCCTTTGCTTGTTCTGATGAAACCTTGGATTGAATAAAGCATGGACTTTGTTCTTGGATTACTACGGACTGCCTAAGGCAAAGATTCTATAATGGTTATTGTGGATAGGTTCAGTAAGATGGCATACTTTCTGCCCTACTCTAAAACTAACGATGCTTCGGCTATTGCTGCTTTTTTCTTGCAAGAGATTTTGTGATTATACGTCATGCTGAGAAGTGTAGTCTTTGACAGGGACCCAAAGTTCTTGAGCCATTTCTGGAGGACCTTGTGGTGTTAATTAGGGACCAAACTACTATTTAGTACTTCTTGTCTACCCCAAACTAATGGCCAAATAGAGGTAGTTAATCGTACTTTGGGATCATTGCTCCGAGCTGTAATAGGTAAGAACTTGGTTGATTGGGACATTTGCTTACTAATGGCCGAATTCGCTTATAATCGAACAATATATGATACGACCAAGCAAACCCCCTTTGAGGTTGTCTATAGTTTCAATCCCAAATTGCCCTTTAATCACACCCTTATGCCTGTACCTGCGTAAGAGGACCTTCACGCAAGAGCTAGAGCATAATCCCTTCGGTACATTTACGATAAAGTCACTCGACACATCGATTAAGTTGCCAGAAGAATACGAGAGAAGGCTAAGGGTAAGATAGCTAAACAATTCCAGTAAGGAGACTTAGTATGGCTATACCTTAGCAAGGAATGGTTCCCAAGCAGGAGAAGGAACAAGTTATATGCAAGAGCTGAAGGACCTTTTAGAATCCTCCAAAAGATCAATGATAACACCTATAGATTGGAGTTGCCCAAGGACTAAGGGGTTTTTGACATCTTCAACATTGTCAACCTCAGTCCATATCACCCCAACATAGAGCTGATTGAAGACTATTCGGATTTGATCCCAAATCTAAATCTACCCAGAGGGAATGATAGGAATTAGGCTACTAGGCCTTTGACTCGCAGTCGAGCTTGAGGACTGGAAGGCCTGGCAAGGTGGATTCTTTTGCTCTAGCTAATTCTTACCAAGGCCAAGTATATCCTAGCTGACTTGTTCTTTATGCCGAGTCGAATGACTGCTTATTTCTCATAGATAGTTACCGAGAAGTGGATGGCCGAGATAACAACCAACCTTCATTCTCACTCATGCCTGGCCAATCACTTACTCGGCATCACCTTTGTTGAGATGTCGAGAGAGAGGGTCTAGACTAACTAAGTCACCCCTACTTGAACAAGCAAGCTAATGGTACTTGTTATCTACATCTTCCAATGGCATCACCAATATGGCATCGCCATGTGTATAGAATCATGTATAGAATCCGTTAGACCAATGATTGTTTTTATTAAATATTCATTTTTACTTTTTTGTATGCTATACATTACTTCCTTAGAAAATGCCCTTTTTGTCTTTTTCCTTTTAGGCAAGTTGCCTTAACTTATAGGTATAAATACCTTTGTAATTGTAGCTGCATCAGATAGATTAATCATCATTAATACACTTGAGTATTTCCTCCCTTGCATAAACATTGCTTGTTTACTCTTAACATTACTCTTATCCTAACTCTTGAGCAAGGTTAGGTGGCGAGTAACCTTGTTGGACTGATTTGTGTGTCATATTGAATTATGCCGTGAATCCTTCCATTAGTGCTTCATATCCTCTAGAGCTACTCTTAGGTTTTTGCTTACTCTTCATTTGCATTTATCCTTTCGCACATTCCCCATCACTTCCTTTTTGAGCTTTCTACAAGCTTGGACCCATCTAGCGACCAACCTTGTTTATTCTTAGTTACGGGTCACATCATTACTCCTCCACCTTAGACTTATCAAACTAAGAACTATTGTGAATTTGATTGAGCCTCATATCTAACATCCCCACCAATGGGAATAGCTTGAAGATCGTTTTGATGGACCTCCATAGGTCGGGTTGTGACCTACTCACGAATTGTAAGACTTAACTTAGTTATCATAGTGGCCATTTCATCAAATCTCTCATCTACACTCCTAAGGTAGCTAAAGACTGCCTTCCTCGATGGTGAATTCCACTTTCATTGTCCCTTACAGTTACGTTCACCCTTAGATTCATCATCTTCTTTAGTAACACTCTTACTCACTTCAAGCAATAATAAACATTGGCACTTATAACAACCTAGAAACAACAACAAAAATCGAGTTAATACAACTCGCTACAGCTTTGTTCACAAACTAACCAAACTTAGAAACTTCAAATACCAATAGTTGCTTTGTTTTTTTATAAGCTCAAAACTCGGTAAAACAAAGTGCTACTACTTAGCACTAAAAATAATTTACTATTACTTACATGGTTACTTATAACCATTGTATCCACTTAACAATAGAATACGTACACAATAGAACTTATAACATAACTATAACCCTAATAAAATACATACTACACAACAACTCTCCCTTACAAACCTCCGTTTTGATACCAAGATAACATATTGCACTAAAGACAAATAAGGACAATGATATCGAGTGAGTCCAAACCTATAAAAGGATCGATAATGAAGAACGAGAAACAAAGTGAAATTAAGCCAAACCCATGAACAGCTTTAAGGATATGATGCATTAAGGAACTTTTGTAGACTGACTAAGCTAGTTGATTTGATGCATAACTAAAGTAATTATGTTACTCGTCACCAAACCTTACTCAAGGGATTGGATAAGAGTAAAACTTGCAATGAAGACAACCTTAAGAGAAATGCTTTCTATTGATTAATGATGGTCTATTGTGGCTTACAATATAATGGGTATTCATACCTGAAACTTTAAGGCAACACTTAAGCTAAGATAGTTTACAAAATTGGATACATTTCTCAAAATAGTAAAGTATTAAAGAGAATATACAAGGAAAGGGGTAAATCTGTAATATATAAGGGAAATATGTGGCTTGCATCTATATAGGTACACATGTAAGAGGATACAGGTTGTGGCTGGAGTAGGTGTAGCTTCATTAGGTAGAATTGAGGTCAGATTGATCAACAACTACGGGATAGCTTAGCATGAAGACCTCGGCTATCTATCTTACAAGTAGTCAGGTGTCATCAAATGGATCTCCAGAACACGTTAGCACATGGATAGACACCTTGGACCTCAATAGATACCTTGGGGTCAAGGTAGCTAAACTGTTGGACAAGCTTGTTAAACTATTGGAGAGGTCGCCTAGATCTCTTCTAAGCTCGCATTTTGTAACTAAGGTCAATATGTATGGTTTAGAATAAGTTGAGAGTCATAGAAAGGTCAGGTTCAAATAATAGCTTGGAGTCTTCGATACTCAGGGGGAAGGTAAGAATTCTTTACACCATGCTCTCTAGACCTCAGGCTTAGGCCTAGGTAAGGGGTCTGACTAGTGGATTCTTATCAAGTCTTCTTCCTCACTATACCAAAAACTTATTGTAGAGGAACTGCTACTATAACTTTAGGATGAGAATTTGATGCATTATGAGACATTATTACATGGAAAATTTGATGATTGAACAAATGAGTTCAAGGGTTAGAAGAGGTTTGAAGAAAGAGTTGAGACTTAATAGATGAAAATAGGGAGAAATGATAAAATGGTTGTGAAAAATGTGAAGGAATGAAAAAAGGAAGTTTAAATAAAGTCGTGAATATTAGGGTCCATAAAATTAATGTATAAAGATCACAATCATTGGACGACACAATATAGAAAATCAACGGTTGAGATCAATTTCGTTTTTGATAACCTATGCATCACGCTTGTCATTCAGACAGGAAATGTAATGGATGGGATCTGGAGCGACACTTACTAAAGGCTTGTCGAGTACATTCTTGTGACAAGAGAGAAGCTAAGTAATCGGATTGGTTTTGTTGAAGCAAAGCATAATGAGACTGAAAAATGCAAGCCATATAACAAATAGCTAGGTTGTCCATTATTTAGGTCAGAAACCTAAGTTTCGCAATTACTACACACATTTTGATAGATATGAATGGACAACATCAAAATAATTCAAACTTATCTTCTATCAATTTGACTTATGTTGGAAGTTAGAAATGTGCTTAGAAACCTCGTTATCTCACTCTCACCATTTCTTTACAGCAGGAAAAGTTTGAGAGGGAGGGAGAGGGGTGGTGGGGGTGGGGGTTAGGGTGCAACTATTGATAGAAATCCTCAACTATAAGCCTATAGAAGATCAATATGGCCTTTTAGGCCCATGACCGAACTTTATGAAGTTTCTCCAAGAGGTCAAACCTTGCTTGAATGAGGAGTAACATTTGTATGCACCGATAGAACCTAGCTTAGGTCACGAGAGCTCGGAGCTACCTACAACAACTTAGAAAGGAGCTACCATTATTTGCCATCCGTGTTAGTAGGTCTAATGCTAAGAATGAGGTTTGTAGATATTCAAACAAAGACATGGGGTGCGAACGATTTAGTAGTTATTACATGAGCAACCACCTAATACCCTACATTTTTAGGAATGAGGAGGTTATTACATGAGGAACGACTTGTTACTCCTATATGCTTAGGGATGAGGAAGTGGTCTAGATGTAATTTCCTACATAACAAATGTGTTAGCTGCAGCTAACATGATGGTTATGGGTTGTAGCCTCTAAAAATAGTTTGGGAACCTACGGTATTTCTCTTTTGGCCTTTTTACGTATTTTCTCTCCTTTTTATTTCCATATTTTATTCACCTTACTTACTTAGGTATCGGAGTGGCAATATCGAAGTTACCCTAGCATCCCCATAGCCTTATTTTCCCTTTCTTTTGTAGGCTAAAGCACTCTTCAAAGCTTAAAATCTAGATTCCCAAATTCAACTATCAACACATAATTTAATAACTATGATTGTGGAAGTTATATATATGTATGATAGGAATCAACCTGTGACTATCTCCAAGCCGATGCTGACCTGTCATAAGCTGACACTGACTTGCTTAAAGCTAAAGACAACTTGCTCTAACTCGAGGCCAAACTGTTTGAAGTTGAGGCTAAATAACTCTTACCGAGGCCGAGTTGCTACCAAAAGGCTAAAAGGAAGAGGAACCACTTAACATCAAGTCTGTTGCCTTCTGAGAAACCAAGAGACCATATAGTCGAGGACTCAAGGTCAAAGATCCACTCAATACGACATGAGGAGATTAGTGCTAACTAACCATAGCACTTAGCAACTGTGGGCTAACCTATCAGGCATCTCGGCCAAGCATTGCGAGACTTCAAGGACTCCTTGAGCCTAGACATCCAACTTTTGACCTTACCCAGTTTGGATCATGCTCCTTCCAAGATAAGCTGAATGACTACATGCTGACTTCTTCTATTAAACGCATAATTTTGAATCCTTGTGAATATTTTCTTTATTTTAATTATGGGCCTATTCTTTAGGACTTAAGTCCTTATACATTATTTATAGTTTTGCCATTAGCGTTTAGGAATTGACATTTATAATTAGCAGAAGATAAATCATCAGTTAGTGAAAGATAAGCATACACTTAGAACTTTCCTCTTTCTAGTAAGGTTATTTTTGAGCTCTTAGAGCTTACAGTTGCTGGATTATTAAGTATTGATTAAACTCTTTAATTTTTCTCGTATTCTTATCAATCTTGTCCTTAAGATTATGGTGAACCTTTCATTTGATTGAGTTAGTGAGTCACATCTTACCTCTCATTTGAATCCCGAGTGATATTTAGTATTTGTGAGTTGCATTGAACCCTATTTCAAGCTTAACCCCTGATTGTGATTGTGTTTATGTCTTGGTACGTGATATCCATACACATTTACCATTGAAACCCCCATTTTAACTTTCTACTCCTTGTTCTCATTCGATTCTTGATTGCCTCATTCTAGGTTCGAGACCCACTACATATCATATGTATATGTGTGTATATGTATTTTTCAATAGGAAACCAAAGTTCTTTTTAATACTATATTATAAGAAAAGAATTTTTGTAATTAGAAGGGGAAGTTTAATTCGATTTTTTGGTTTAGTTCAATTTATCCTCTAAACTTAGCAATTTGCTATAGCCTAGCTTTGGAATTTACCAAATCAAGTTGAAAAAAAAAAAGAAACTATTTTTTTCCCTTCATTTGATTAATGACCCTTACCATCTGCCTTACCTTTAGATCCTATCTCAAATCTGTCAATTGGTTTAGTCATTACGACTTGCTATTGCAACATTTTATGATTGTTGAGCTCATTTTATCCTGTTATCGAGTAGAATGTGTGTTATGTGCAAGTTGTTTTTTAGATATTGTTTGGTTTTACAAAATTTACGAAATAGGACTAGAAATATTTTTTTGTCCAATGTTTTGTTTAAAAATTTCACCTTAGTTACTGGGCAAAAAGGAGTATTGAGGACAAGACAACATACCTAAAATTTTGTTCCATCTAAAATATGATACAAAAACTTAACTTCACTAAACAAAAACATAATTTCTTTAAAGTCTCAAAAATACCTTTTTACAATCCATTCAAGTCGTACTTTTTAAATAATACAAGAATATAATTAAACATATATTACGTAATGTTGAAGATATAAATGTCAAAATATGATAGTAAGTCCATTACTCATATATACAAATAAGAGACATCACAAAAGTTTGTGTCAATGTTGTGCAAACCACATATAGTAATAGGGTTATACTGTCTTGTATTTCTTATACTTTTGTTATTAAGTTTTGATTATGTTGAACTTAAGGCTCATTATTTGATTTTGATGAGAACAAAACAAAAAGTGTATATCTAAACATGTTGTTTTTGAAGAGAACAAAAACAAGTGGATGATTAAACTAAGTATTATTTGATTATTTTGAGATAATTGAATAAGTTCAATTAGCTTGCTTAATGATTAAATATATTAATTATCTCTACAAGAAATTTAATCTTTTGAAGTAGTGATCAAATGATTTTCAAGTTATATTGCAAAGAGTATTTGTTTGTTGTGTATTAAAAGAATTTTCAGGTGATAGTTGGTTTATTGGGTTAACGGCTTAAGGAAGAACCATGTTAACAATATAAAACCCTAGAAAAAACAAATAAAAGCTCACTAACTTGGAAGAATCGGCTTGTCGGTAGAGTAATTTTTACCAGCTTGCTAGTAGTTCAAAGTACTGGTATGCTGGTAAGTCAGATTCAACTAGCCGTTAGAGCATTGAATACTTTGTAAAGAGAAGAAATGAATGGGATAATATAAATACTCAACAACTTGACTAAGGACAGTAGAGAACTGATCTTTTGTTGTAATATTTCAATATTCTCTTGTATTCTCATTGTCTCTTGTACCATAAATTGCTAATATTTAGAGAGATTTGAAGTATAGTGCTTGTGAGCTATTGGTTGCAAGTATTGAGAGTTAAAAGCATTACACCAATAATTCTTAAGATTAAGTTTTTATATTGAGAGTTGAGATTGTGATTTGTGTTGACAGTTATGAGTGTGAAACTCATGTAATCAAGTTTGTGTTTGTATAGCTCTTGGAGCTTAGATTGAGAAATCAATAAAGCAATGTGAAGTCCTCGGTTGGAGGCATTGTGTGTTCGTAGAGACTAGGGGGCGGTTCGAACTCCATATTATATCCGGGCTTGATCTTCTTTATCTCTATCTCTTTTAATTTTCACACTTATTATTGTTCTATTATTGATTTAATTACTCTTATTATTGCATTTAGTTGTTTATATAAGAAAAGAATTGCAATTTGTCCTAAAACTCAATTCACCCCCCACTTTTGAGTTTAGCCTAGTATTCTTCAATTGGTATCAGAGCTAGTCTCTAGTTACTTGCTTAACCGCATATTAGAGTAAAAGTTATGGCATTTAATACACTAGGCTTTATGAAAGGGCAAGCTATAAATAGACCACCACTCTTAACCGGAAATCATTATTCTTATTGGAAATGTAGAATGAGTATATTCTTAAAAGTACAAAATAGATTATTATGGCAAGTAGTGGATAAATGACCATTCAAAATAGAAGGCAAAGTAGGAGATAATTATACCAATAATGATTAGGAGTTATTAGATTTAAATGAAATAGCTATGAACATCTTGCATTGTGCCATTAATGAAAATGACTTTAATAGAGTTTGTACATGTAAGAGTGCTAAGGAAGTTTGGGAAGAATGAAGAGGTACATATGAAGGAACTAGTCGAGTAAGGGATACAAAGATAAGCTTATTATGTGGACAATTTGAAAACTTTGGAATGGATCCAAATGAAACTATTGATGAGATGCATAATAGATTTATCAATATCATCAATCCTTTGAGTGTTCTTGGAAAGACATTTACTAACATTGAAATAAATTCCAAAATTCTTAGGTCTTTGCCAAGAGAATGGGAAGCTAAGAGAACCGCAATTGAGGAAGCTCATGATCTTAACACAATGCCAAAAGAGCAACTTCTTGGAACTCTTAAAACTCACGAGATGATTAAAAAGCAAGGAGAGGAATCCAAGAAGAAAACAATTGCTTTAAAAGCAACCAAAGAGAGCTCTAGTAGTGATGAAAGTAAAGATGATGACGATGATGATGTGGCAATGATCACAAGAAATTTTAAGAAATTCATGAAGTTCAATAGAAAATTGGCAAAAGATAAGGATGAAAACATATCTCAGTCATGGAAGGAGAGGAAGGAAGTAATGAAGTGCTATAATTGCCAAAAACCGGGTCACATTCAACAATATTGCTCAAATCTTAAGAAGGCTGAGAAAGGAGCAAGAAAAAAAGCATATGATGGCAACTTAGAGTGATTCAAGTGACTTAGAAGGAGAAATGTGCTTTATGGCAATGGACAATGAGATATATTTTACTTCTAGTGATTCTTCATTTGATAAGCTCAAAAATATGTATGATGAGTTATTTAAGGAATTTATTAAGGCTCAAAAGAATAACAAGATGATAAAACAAATGATGATTGAAATAAGAAGTAAATTTGATTTATTTAGAAATAATGAAGCCTTAAATCTTAGGAATAAGGAGTTGGCTAAGGAAAATGATCAATTGAAAGAAAAGTGCAGCTCTCTTAAAACAAAAGTTGATAGCATGAAAAATGGGGATAATATGGTTGATAGGCTAGGAGAGCTTCAAATTGAAAATGCTATCTTGAAGTCTAGCTTAGATGATTCAAAACAAACTATAGCCAAGTTCGTGAATGGAGAAAATAATTTAAATAAGCTCCTTAGCTCTCAAAGGTAAGGATTGAACAAAACTAGAATTGGCTATAGTAGGGAATATATTTATAAGTCTTACAAAAGTCGCTTTGTAAAAACAACAACTAAGACTTCTAACTATTTTGGTAGATATGGCCATATTGCATATACATGTGCAATACATCGCAATACCGATTTGAATCATAAAGGTAAAATAGCTTGGATCCCAAAAGGACAGGGATATATTATTGCAATTAACCACAAATGACCCAAACTCACATGGGTACCAAAGAAGCAATCACATGTTTTTGTAGGAACTTCAAGCAGGAGCAACTTAAGAAACTCGAATGGAGAATGCTCAAAGAAAATTCGAAGTGCCTTTAACATGGTATTTGATTCAAGAAATTAATTCAAGTAGTCTTCATACAATAACTAACATAATTTGTGTATACTTAAAGTTCTCTACATTTGCTTAAGGCTTCCTTGTACACATATCTATCATCTCTTGATTTTAATGTCAAATGTTAGCTCCCATATGTTTAAATATGCTAATATTTTATGGTTGAATGGTTGGCTTGATTTGATTATAAAGCCATGCATAATTGATATATCCTCAACACTATTTGAGCTCAAATAAGTATTTAGAGGTTTAATTAGTGTTTTTGCAATTACTAGCTTTGCAAGCTATACTTAAACTCTTATCATGTCATAATGCACATATAAATCTTGCTTAGAATAGATAATTGCAACTATCATACTTTTTGTGCACATTTAAAGTTTCTCATGAATACTTAGAATCATATGCGCACAATTTTGCCATGTTTTGATTTCCGTGTTCAAATCCAATTCCCGCATGTTTAATTTTGTTCATAGATTATGGTTGAATGATTAAGTTAGCCTACTTTTGTCTTTGTGCAAATTTGACTCTTTTAGACTCAAATTAGGCACTTATTGTCGTTTAGGAAGTCATGTGATCATTTTGTCTATTTATATGCTACATGTCTTAATCATGCTACCTTTGTATCTATAGGCACTATTGAAACTTGTTTAGAATGCAAAATTATCATGAACTTGATTTAGTATGTATGTGTGACATTAAGCTCAATTTGTATTTAATGGTTGATTTTAATGATTTCAAGTGGTGATTTTAGGACTTCTAAATCCTTCTTGCGATATTTTCCTTCTAACATGCTTGAACATGATGATGAAACTTACTTGAAGTATTGATTTGTGATAACTAAGCCTCATTGCTCAAAATTAGTCATTCGTACATTTATATGGCTTAATAGTGAATTTTCTAGCAACTAATGACTTAATTCTTATTAAATCTTACTAATGTTGTTGAGATACCAGCTTTTCACACTCAAGTGGACCTAAGAAACATGCTCATATAGAATTCATGCATAAAACATAGCGTTTAGCATGATTTGGGCACACTTGAAGTCATTCATAAGCAACTAAGTTGATATATGCACAAATGAATTATGCATTGGTTTCTGTGCCCAAAACCAAGTCTCGCATGTTTATTTTCATCCCTAAATGATGTTCGAGTGGTCAAACTAGCTTGATTTGAATTTCATGCATATTTGACCTCTCTAGACCCTTTTTAGGTTTTAAGTGCATTGTGGAGCATTTCATGACTATTTATGCCAATATGAATGTTGCTTGGTTTGATTATGCATTTTTTATGTTCTTGGTATTTTTCAAATATGTTTAAACCATAAACTTGTCTTGAATTTGAGAAAGAATCCATACTTGCTCAATAGCTACATTTATGCTTAACATTTGATTTTAAGGAACTCGAGTAGTGATTTTTTCAATTTGTAGAGCCTTAAAGCTATATTTTGTGCCTACCATACTTCGACATGCATTTGAAATTTGCTTGACTTGTTGGTGTGCAAAAACTTAATGTTTATGCACCTATTTTGCTCATACATTCACACTTTCACTTTATCATGAATTACTTGGCTTTATGGACTTGATTCGGATGAATCTTGGCTCTCTCATTAAAAATTGAGTTTTTCAAGCCTTAACAGACTTAAATAAACTTGTTTGAAGTGTTAAGATGTTGGTTGAATCTCTACAAATTAATTTAGATTAGCAAACTTTCTCAACCAAAAGACCCTACTGTTTTTCTACAAGTTTGCAAACAACTGGCATGCTGGTTAAACAATTCACCGGCTTGTTGGTATACCTGCATATTTAACAAGTTGTTTTTGCTTCTATTCGCTTAACCAGCAAGCCGGTATACTGCTTTAGTTTTTCATTTATATTCGATTCTGTCCTTGTAACTGGCAAGTCGGTCCATCTCATTACCAGCAAGCTGGTATACTCCTCTATATAAGCAAATTGTTTTGGTTTTGTTCTAAGAATCGGCATCGGTACCCCTAACCATTGGCAAACTGGTACCCCTAACCACCAGCAAGCTGATACCCCTAACTACCGACAAGCCAGTATACTATTTTCTATAACAAATCTGCAACAGTTCTGTTCCCAGAACCAGTATATTGGCTCCCTATACTATCAGCTTGCCGGTACCTCTATTTCTAGCCATAAATAATGTCGTTCCTTTCTCTCTCTTTCCATCTTCTTCCTAAAACCCTTGTTTCTCTTCCCCCAAACCCTAGAATCCTTCTCTCTCTTCAATCTTCCATCTCCAAACTCTTAAAATCATAATTTTTCTTCATCAATCATCTCCAAATCCACACGATCTCTCATTAATCCCTTCACTTATTCAAATCACACTCTCCTCTTCTCCTTTACATGACTTTCTCTCTTTACTAACCCCCCATCCACCATTAAGATGCCACCTTGATGAATTATAGCAACTTTTAAATGAACTATTACTACCCATCTTGCCTCATTCATCTTCTAGCTTAAAGATGATGATCTACAAGTTGCATGAATTGCTAACTTCCAATCTATTTTGTATATGCTCTTCATTATGTTTTTCTCATCTTATGAATTTAGCCATTAGCCACTACTATTGTTATTTTCTATTATCTTGCCTTATCCCTTATCTTGGCTTTTATTGCTTATGTTGGTTATCTATATTGTTTACCGCTTATAGTTCATGTATCTTATGGAGTCATTATACTCTCCATAGTTAGCTCATATTTTTGAATATTTGATGTGGTATGGGCTAATCTTGATAAATTCATTATGGAGATTTTATTTGGCATGATTTTTAGCTTCTTTGATTTCACTTTTGTAGGGGGTATATCCTAAGACTTTAGTTGGGATTTTGCTAAAATTTTGACTTAAATCCTCTTCCCTCTTCCCTCTTCACCACTTGGATCCTCCCCTTTTTTTGCTGAGGCCAAAGGGGGAGAAATATTCAAGTTGTTAGAATGTCAAAACGTGTATTACATTGAATTGATAATAGTTACTCAAAAGATAATATTGATCCTATAACTTTGGCATATCTTGATTCTTTGAAAGTTTGATATATTCTTTATGTGAAGTTATTAAGAAGTGAGACTTAGTTCCTTAGCACATCAATATACTCTCATTTTGCAAGCACTCACTTGATTATATTCAATTGTTAAATATCTTGAAATCAAGTGCTAAATTGAGGGGGGGTATTAATTTGAGGGGGAGCATTTAAAGTATAAGAGTTTTGTCCTCATAAAAAAGGGGGAGATTGTTGAACTTAGGGTTCATTATTTGATTTTGATGAGAACAAAACAAAAAGTGTATATCTAAACATATTGTTTTTGAAGAGAAAAAAAACAAGTGGATGATTAAACTAAGTATTATTTGATTATTTTAAGATAATTGAATAAGTTCAATTAGCTTGCTTAATGATTAAATATATCAATTATCTCTACAAGAAATTTAATCTTTTGAAGTGGTGATCAAATGATTTTGAAGTTATATTGCAAAGAGTATTCATTTATTGTGTGTTAAAAGAATTTTCAGGTGATATTTGGCCTACCGGGTTGATGGCTCAAAAAAGAACTAGGCTGACGGTATAAAACCCTGGAAAACACAAAGAAAAGCTCACTAACTTGGAAGAACCGGCTTGCCGATAGAGTAATTTTTACTGGCTTGTCGCTAGTTCAAAGTACCGGCATGTTGGTAGTTCAAAGTATCGACATCAGATTCAACTATTCGTTGGAGTATTGAATGCATTGTAATGGAAAGAAATGAATGAGATAATACAAATGCTCAACAACCCGACCAAGGATAGTAGAGAACTGATCTTTTGCTGCAATATTTCAATATTCTCTTGTATAATTCTCATTGTCTCTTGTATCATAAATTGCTAATATTTAGAGAGATTTGAAGTATAGTACTTGTGAGCTATTGGTTGCAAGTATTGAGAGTTAAAAGCATTACACCAATAACTCTTAAGATTGATTTTTTGTATTAAGAGTTGAGATTGTGATTTGTGTTAATAGTTGTGAGTGTGAAACTTATGTAATCAAGTTTGTGTTTGTGTAGCTCTTGAAGCTTGGATTGAGAAATCAATAAAGTGGTGTGAAGTCCCCGATTGGAGGCATTGTGTGTCCATGGAGACAAGGGGCTGTCTAAACTCCACGTTATATCCGAGCATAATCTTCTTTATCCCTATCTCTTTTAATTTCCGTATTTATTATTATTCTATTGTTGCTTTGATTACTCTTATTATTACATTTAGGTGTTTATATTTGAAAAGAATTGCAATTTGTCCTTCAACTCAATTCACCCCCCCTCCTCCCTCTTGAGTTTAGTCTAGTGTTCTTTAGTTTCTTGTATCCAATATGTGCAAATCTAACTTGTGTCTTATCTTTAAATAATATAAATTGATTTTAATTATCATTTAAATTGGAATCTATTTTATCTTTTTATTTTCGATTCAATTTAATAGTTCAATGTTTGAAAGTAGTGCTTTTATGGACTTCTCTAGGGATAAAATTTATTGATAACACATGTTGTTATTCAATAGTTAAGGGGACATTTGAGATTTGCATAAGTGAACAAGTTGTAAGGTAGAAAATTTAGAAGGAAAGTAATTTAAAAAGTACTTATAGAATTACATAACTTTTAGGTATAGGTTTTGAAAAACCTTAAAACTATAAAAGCCTTGGTTAAGACTCTAAACTAGGAGTTAGTAGGTATAGGGTGGATAAAGTACGACACCTTACTCATATCCTACCTTATAAGTATAAGTTTCAAAACTTTTATACTTGGAATCTACCTTGTGGCACTTTGGAATCACTATGTATCCTATACCATATAAATTCTACAAAATACATGACAAGATATGGGGTAACCTATGAAATCCATAATTTTTTTTTATCACTTTATTTTCTTTTGAAATATTGTATAGACAAATAAAAAATATCAAACTAGTAACTACATTAATGGACTAAATAATAATAATTTGAAAAGTTTTTGTATTTGCAACACATTTAACCATAATAATATGAAACTTTAGTAGATAGAGTAAAAAATATTCTTACAATTGGAAATGCTAAACCCTTGGTTAGGTCATGCTAAATTATTTTTTTTATTTTTTTATTTCAAATAATCAAAATAACAACAG
Source organism: Lumnitzera littorea (assembly GCA_024138015.1). Lineage (NCBI taxonomy): Eukaryota > Viridiplantae > Streptophyta > Magnoliopsida > Myrtales > Combretaceae > Lumnitzera > Lumnitzera littorea. The sequence continues at coordinate 97,348,489 of JAMXBB010000002.1, read as the reverse complement.
AGAGGGACAAGATATTAAACATAAAGCATATAGTCTTAGGGTCTTATTATTGGTTAGGCTTTTGTTGTAATTTTCATTAAGGTTAAAAAAACATAATAGTATAAAAACATAATAGTATTAATTATTTATTTATTAGTATAATTCAATTAATATTACAAGGTTAACACAAGGCATTCTAAAATCTATATTCTGTATACTTTAGAGTGCAAGTTTTAGGGTAGGTATAAGGTTCCTTGATGTCATATCTATACCTTATCCTACAGGATTAGGTAATAAGAAATTGCTACTTGGAACTTATCTTATGATCCTCTTTACCTACTTAAAACCTATTTAATAGAGCAAGGTCGGGATGGATACCTTGTATAACAGGATTATTAGCTTACCCATACTCTAAACGTACATTTTTCTAATGGAAACAAATTGGTGAATCAAGTCATATATAAATTTAATTATAAATAACTGGAGATATCTACTTCATTTTTTATAAACAATTCAAATACAAACCTAATTTATAGATGAATTCTCCCTATTCAATCAAATATCGTTGTAGGAAAAAGAAAATAATTCCAAATGCATTATTTCTTTTGCCGAGACCAACTCGATCTTAGACCAACGTTCTTTTAACCAACAATAATCTCTTCAATAATGATAATCAATCGGAATCTCATAGTTTCAGGGATTTGGACTCTCTCAATTGATAAATTAATTATTGTGATTATTTAGATTTTTTGAAAATAATGTGATGTTTCCACGATATTATTATTTTCCTTTAATATTACTTTATTTCAAACCAACATTTTTCAAACCTAACCATTATCTCTCTAATTCTAATAATCATCCTAGATATCATGGATTGAGATCCACTCAATTACAAATAAAAAATTGTGATTATCTAGATTTTTTATAAACAATATGATATCATTACGATATCATCATTTTATAGATATTTTCAATTGTTAATTATATATGACAACATTTTAAAAGATAAGTTGAAAGAAATTAAGAAAAGTGAATGAAGAGACATCATTTTGTAGATATTCTCAATTGTTAGTTACATGTGACAATATTTTAAAAGATAAGTTGACAGAAATTAAGAAAAGTGAATGAAGAGATTTCATTAGATGCGGATAGGTAATATTTCAAAAGTAGATGAAATGAAAAGGACCCAGATCTCTTGCTTACACAGAAACAGGATAAAAAAATTACAGAGTAATTAATTAACTTGTTAAGAAAAATTATCAATTCAAGGTCCTATTCAGAGCAAAATTCATATGCCAATTTTATCAATTCTCATTGCAAAATACCACAGTCCGACAAGACTGCGACAACATTTTCACAGCTGCTTAAAAATCTCGTACTCACTCAAACAAAGTGGGAAGAACAATCGGTCAATTGATCCTCCACACTTCCAAAAGAAAAGAATGACGATGAATACCCTCAAGATTGACTAAAACTAGAAAAAATAGGGATGATTATTACAAGAACTATAACCAACAAGATCAGAATCCCTAAACACATCCACTTCCTACTGCTCTTCTGGTACTCTTTTGCGCTTTTCAGTTCCTTGGTTCCATCCTTCACATAATTCGCAGCATTCATAACATGATGTTCGATGTCATCCATCTTTTCACCTTGTGCCTCAACCATCACAGCCATGTCTAAGAACACCTGGTGTAGCTCAAGCAAGCTCTTTTCGATCTCCTTAGCAGCATCATGCCTGTCTTGGATCTCTACCACGGTTTCGATCACTTTTCCCCTCCCGTGTTCCTGTATCGCCCTCCCGAGGAACTCCTCACCCCCGTGCCCATTCGCATTCGAATATATTATCTTGTCAATGATCTCCTCATCTGGGTACTCCCCCGTGACCGTGTAGTACCTCCGCCCCACGGTTTCTTTATACTCCGTCATGATCCTCTGTCTTAGGCCTTGGAAATCCATCATAAGCTCCTTGAGCTTTTTCCTAAGACCATTTGTGACTGCAGTCCGGGTCCGGTACAACGGGGTCCCCTCTTTACATCCAGAGAGTCTTTTGTTAGCTGCATTGGCTCTATCCATGTCTTCGAGTTGAGACCTGATCGCTCTGGCCTTTTTCAAAACCGATACAATATCGGTGTTGATTCGGGTTCTTAGCGATTTCAAGGCCTCGGGTTTGTGGAGGGTTTTGCTTTCCTCATTTGCTTCGTGCAATTTGGTCAGGATTTCTCGAATTAGAGCCATTTCTTGCTTTATTTTCTCTGCTTCTTCCAGGAATAGACTCATGTCAGTGTCCATTTGGTTTGTTGTTACAGAACCCATTTCAAGATCGGGTCCGGCTTCGAGGTCTTTCACGGCCTCCTTCTTGAGATCAACATAGTTCATGAAGGATTTAGTCATTAGATCGTTCATTTTTAGTAAATTCAACAGTTATTACCTGAAAGAACACAAAACAAAGAAGGATTAAGTAAATATGAAATTGAGCTTAAAAAGAGGAAATTTCATCACTTTGCCGATTGTAAACCTCACCTTCCTAAATCGTAAATGGGTTTTGAGAGAAAATTGCACAGATATATATATATATATATAGAGAGAGAGAGAGAGAGAGAGCTAAGAGTGAGAGTTGGTTTTTAGTAGATGGATCTGGTTGGATTTTGTTAAATTTTAAAAGGAAAGAGTTCGAACTAGCCGTTACACAGGCCATTTCGTGGACAGTCCCGTTGATGAAAATCGGGCCGTTGTTAAAAGTTAGTTCCATCTTGGCTCTTCCCATGGGCAACCGGTTGTTCAAGTATTTAAAAAAATTAAAAAGAAAAAAAAAACCTTCAAAATCTAAATATGGCAAGCACCACATATTTTAACCTCTAAAGGAATTCATGTTTTCCTATTTCATGTACAAATAAGGAGGAAGAAAAATCTAGCCCGGTGATTTTAATTTCAAGTAGGTTTTATTTTATCTTCAATGTGTCATTCATTTAATCTGAGTCCATCCATTCATGATCCGTTTAAGTTTATCTTTTATGTTCATGTTCACATACTCACTTTTAAGATCCTCATGAAATAGTTTATCGTCATGTCTCTATTGAATCAGGAGGATTTAGGGCACAATTACGATGGACTTATTCACAAAATTGGTACATACTTCTTACCATCGGTTGATATTGTTGCTTTACATATTTATTTTGAGTATAATGGTTATGTTAGCAGTGATTATTCATTTAAATTGTTTTCTGAAAAATTATTTTGTTGCAAGTTCAATTTTAAATAGATATATAAATACAACATATATGTGATGAATAAATGAGTCGATAAATAAGTTAAACCATAATGACCTTAATACAATTAATAAATAGATCGAAGTTATAAAACTTTAATAATGTCATATTACATGTGTCAGCCTCAATATCAACAGTTTTAAGGGTATATGTTTGGGAAGTAAACGCATCAACATACTATAAACCTCTAATTACTTCATATTGCTGATACGGTGAAAGTTCTGATATTTGGATCGTTTTAGGAGTTAATGACGTCTTGAGGGAAAAAAAAAAAAAAAAACAGTTGCTACAAATTGTGGATGGTGTTCAAGAAAGTATGCATTTCATATTATTCTCTGGAAAAACCCTAGATTTAAACGCATTTTAAGGTTAAGGGTAGAATGAATGATAAATTAAAAATTTTACTTTTTAAAAATTAATTAAAAAAAATATAAATTATTAAAGTATTCTTACTTAAATTAAAATAAGTAGAGATATAATAGTAAATTAGTAACCAAAATATTTCAAGGAGGAAATAATGTTAATTACCATTTAACCTTAAGTTAATAATAGGGAGCTAAGGAGATAGTGTAGTTAATTTGGTAGGAGGGACCAACAAATTAAGAGACAGTTATAGTTTTAAGAGAAAAAAATTGCTACGAATTATAGAATCTACGGATGGAGTTTAAGAAAAATATGCCTTTCAAATTATATTCTGAAAAATCTTAGCTTTTAAACGCATTGGGGTGTTAAGGCAAAATGACGATTTAAAAATTCTACCTTTTCAAATTAAATAAAATAATTATTGAAGTATTCTTACATAAATTAATGTAAGTATATATCAGTAAATTATTAACCAAAATATTTTAAGGTGGAAATAATATTAATTACCATTTTAACCATAAGTCAATAATAACGGCAGAGGATAGTGTAATAATTCCTTTGTCAATTTGTATTAATTACCATTTTAACCATAAGTCAATAATAACGGCAGAGGATAGTGTAATAATTCCTTTGTCAATTTGTTATAAAAAGGGAAGACAAATTAAGATATAGGTATATATAGTTCAAATTAAGAGAAAAAAGAAAAGTCTAAAACCTCTCTTAAACCTTCCATAGACTTTACAGATTAATTTATAATTGTAAGAAGCAAAATGAAGGTCCTGTCACCAAAAAGACAGATTACCAGTTCTCATTTAACACACGAAGTCCAACAAGGACTGTAACAACAATTTCACAACTCCTTAAAAATATCACACTCACTCAAACAAATTAGGAAGAAACAATTGGTCAATTGATCCTCCCCACCACTAAAAGAAAAAAGAATAACAATGAATACCCTCAAGATTGACTAAAACTAGAAATAATAGGAATGATTATTACGAGAACTATAACCAACAAGATCAAAATCCCTAAACACATCCACTTCCTACTGCTCTTCTGGTACTCTTTTGCGCTCTTCAGTTCCTTGGTTCCATCCTTCACATAACTCGCAGCATTCATAACATGATGTTCGATGTCATCCATCTTTTCACCTTGTGCCTCAACCATCACAGCCATGTCTAAGAACACCTGGTGGAGCTCAAGCAAGCTCTTCTCGATCTCCTTCGCAGCATCATGCCTGTCTTGGATCTCTACCACAGTTTCGATCACTTTTCCCCTCCCGTGTTCCTGTATCGCCCTCCCGAGGAACTCCTCACCCCCGTGCCCATTCGCATTCGAATATATTATCTTGTCAATGATCTCCTCATCTGGGTACTCCCCCGTGACCGTGTAGTACCTCCGCCCCACGGTTTCTTTATACTCCGTCATCATCCTCTGTCTTAGGCCTTGGAAATCCATCATAAGCTCCTTGAGCTTTTTCCTAAGACCATTTGTGACTGCAATCCGGGTCCGGTACATCGGGGTCCCCTCTTTACATCCAGAGAGTCTTTTGTTAGCTGCATTGGCTCTATCCATGTCTTCGAGTTGAGACCTGATCGCTCTGGCCTTTTTCAAAACCGATACAATGTCGGTATTGATTCGGGTTCTTAGCGATTTCAAGGCCTTTGGTTTATGGAGGGTTTTGCTTTCCTCATTTGCTTCGTGCAATTTGGTCAGGATTTCTCGAATTAGAGCCATCTCTTGCTTTATTTTCTCTGCTTCTTCCAAGAACAAGCTCATGTCGGTGTCCATTTGGTTTGTTGTCACAGAACCCATTTCGAGATCGGGTCCAGCTTCGAGGTCTTTCATCGCCTCCTTCTTTAGATCCACATAGCTCATGAAGGATTTTGTCATCAGATCGTTCATTTTTGGTAAATTCAACAGCTGTTGCCTGAAAGAACACGGAAAAAACAAGGATTAAGTATATGGAGCTTGAAAAGAGGAAATTTCGTACTTTACTGATTAAAAAATCTCACCTTTCTAAATGGGTGTTAAGAGAAAATTGTAGAGAGAGAGAGAGAGAGAGAGCGTTGTTTTTAGAACATCGATCAGGTTGGATTTGATTAAATTTTTAAAAGGAAAGATGGGTTCGAACTAGCCGTTATAGTCAACGGCTATATATTTTGGAAATAAATGTCATTAAGGAAGATTTCCTGTTATAATTTTTGCTTTTTCCTTTTTCTTTTTGCTGCTTTTATTCCATTTCCATAATCTTCATCATTTGACACAAAGTAAAGTTAAAGGAGCTGATCTCCGATCATTCAATTATTTCTTTTCCATTTTTCATTTTTTTAAATAAAAACCTTAATTTTTGCCAACATCTTTATGAAAGCATGGCCCATGAAATTTGTCTTCCAATTGAGTTCCATTTTTTTAATGATGGAAATTATTTTATTTTATTTTTTCTATCTATATGTACATATTATATTTGATAATCGAAATAAATTGGTACTTTCACCTATTTCACGCTTCTATATTCTTTTTAAGTGATTAAAGGAAAAAAAAATGGAATTAAAAAAAGAATTCTAAAAATACGACACTTTTCAAAATAATCTAAAAATACAGCAGTTGAAATCATGTTTGAAGTCATGATATTAAATAGATTTAAAATAATAAGAGACAATTTAAGATTGTATATTTAACATATCAAAATTATGTGTTGAATGCACGATTTTATTGCATTGCAAGCCTCATATTAGAGCCCCCCCATTGGCTTAGTCGATGATACAATCACACTACCTGGTATAAGGAGATCACCCAATGGTATATCAGTTGGACTAAAGCCATGTTAGGCTATACAATATGTATATAGGTTATTCATCATGTCACCTATCCTATTCATTTCAATTTACATTAAGCACTAAGTGTGTTGTTGATTGTAGCCCAATGTTGTTGATTACCTATTTTAGATGCCATTTGACATCGTTTATAAGGCATCAAAGTTGGTGAAGGTCATTTGTCGATTCAGAGGCGTCACTCTAAATGATGCAATACCACCAAAACATGTCAATGCTGGACATGACAACTCACCACTACTTAAGCGAATCTAAGGAGGACTTTGTAGGGAATGAAGGCAAGGATAAGATCAAGAGAGAGGGCGCAAACTGCTTATTTAGATATTAGAGATGATCCACCCTCTCAACATGACTACTTGCCTCAGGTATCTCTTGCTCTCATTGTAATGGAGTATTATAAGCTAGGTCCCTTACATAATGTCATTTGAGACACCTGTAGGAAAGATCATCAATACTTACATTCTTACTCTCCCAACTTCATAAAAGAGGTGATTTGAAACTCATGATAATGACATAGGCATGGGGCTTATGTAAGTCGAGCCTACTCTAATGCCGATGTACACGACTCCTTCTGCAGCTCCTAGCTATAGGTTAAGAGGGCATAGAAATCACATGAGGTTAGATCAAATGGTGTAACCTTAACCTAATATTCGAGAGATGCAAACTTTTAGCTGATGGTGGAGATGACAACCTTACATTTTTTACTTTTTTTTTTTCTTTGTTTTCATCTTTATTTTATACATTTGTACTTAGACAAACTAAATAACTTATGAATAAAAACTTCCTTGTTGTATTTTATTTATGTTGTTAGCTTGTTGATCTTATGTTATTGAACTTACTGTTAGTAAAAATTAGTTACAATTGAGGAGCTCATACTATGTATATAGCTTTATTAATGAGTAGTTGTGGGATTGTGTTGAGGAATATGTATAGGGTGCATGCATTAAGAAGTTATTGATTTGTTATTGTGGTATTATGTTGAAGAGTATATTATTATTGAGTATATAAGCAAGGCATGTGTTGAGGAGCTTGTTGTTTATGTTAAATAGTTTGTTATTCACTTTACATGTTATTTATGTTTAATTAATAGGCCACATAATTTTGGGTTGAAAGAAGTTGCAATTGTTGCTGTAGAATTTTAGCATGTCAAAATCGTGCTTTAAAGACATAATTCATCATTTGAACTAGATGAAATCTTGTTTTGAAAACACAATCTTATTGCTATTTAAAATTGTGTTTTCAAGATAGGTTTTTAACTGCAGTATTCCTTAAATTATTTTAATAAGTGTCTGATTTTTGGGATTTTTTTTTCAGTAACATTATTTTTTTCCCCTTTTCTTAGTATTCCTTGAATTATTTTAATAAGTGTTTGATTTTTGGGATTTTTTTTTTCAATGACATTATTTTTTTCCCCTTTCCCTACTTCAAGAACAAGTGGGAAAAGTAAAACATAGAAAATTTTAACTTTCTACGCTAAGTTAATGTATAATTTGGTAGTTGTCCACGCTATGTTGTATTTATACTTTTTTTCAAGTTAGTATTTTAATTTAAAGTAATTTGTGTACTATGATAATAGATCAATAACTTAATTGTAAATTAAATGGAAAAATTTATGACACAACTCAAATATAACATTCTATTTGAATTTTTAAAATCGAGAATTTAAACAGTTAAGCATCTCTATAATCATGGTATCTAAATTATATTTGAACTAAAACTAACAATGTATGTACATAATGATGCAACTTGATAGCTTTAACCAAACGCTTTTGTCTAATTTCCATTGAATTTTTAAACCTTTTTAAAGTATGAATTTGCTAAGGTCGTTATAACTTAATAGTATGAACATTAGTTTTCGAACGAAATAGACCAAATTCAAATCTCTCTCCTAAGTTGTAATGCAGTTTTTTAAGAAAAGGTGTAAAATGAGGAGAGAGAGGGGCAAATTTCTTTATATACATATGTGTCAAGGAGCCGATCATGCCTATGACTTGGGTCGTGATGGTTCTTTCATGCTTTATCACAAGCGTGATGTATCCCGTAATTAGCACTGTAACAATAAAATATTGGACTCTTACGACTTATACCCCTCATTAGTCACGGGCATGATGAAGCCTATGATTAATGTTGTGCAAAAATTTGTAAGTATATTCCTTGGATTACAGTCGTAAACAAGGGTGTAAGGGCTCCCAAGGAAGCGATTACGGCCATGATAGACAGGTGGATCACCCTTATTACTTAGCCATGTCTGTAATAAAAACCATGATTAGCGCTGTGCTAGAAAAATTAAGTATTTACCTTAACTTATAGGCATGATGAAGGCTAATCTCTTCACCTGCAACCCATCATGGCTGTGAAAAGTGTTAAGCTATCCATCCCTTATCTAATTCCTCACTCTTAGTGAAATTTTATTCTCTCCTTTTGAATTTCCATGACTTCACTTGATCTTTCTTTTCTTTTTCCCTAAAACTTCTACAAATATAACCAAAACAAATAAACAACGACAATAAAAACAAGTAATTTAAACTTAACAAACTCAAAGTGATCAAAACATACACAAGTTAACTAATCGAATCAAAGGATACATGCTTATTTAATATCTCAAGCTTGACATTCCTAGAGACTTTCAGCTTCATTCCTTGAACTAGAGAAGTCTTAACTTCTCCTTAACTTCATTCAATTCAACTTCTCCATGGTATATCTTCCACTGTTATCTATTAAACTTAAATATCCCTTTTTTTCTAGATGTGCTACTTCTACTTCTTTGTAAGGGTAAACTTTCTTCGCTAGAAATAGATTCGACCATCTAGACTTAAGCTTTTTAGGGAATAACTTGAGTTTAGAATTATATAGAAGTACCAGATCACTTTCTTTGAATTGCCTAGGGTATTTTATCTAGGAATAATGCAAATGTTTGGCTTGATCCTTATATACTCTATTATTTTCGCAAGCCATCTAACTCATTGATATGGAGATTTCTTCGCTTACCAGCTGCTTCAAGATCCAAATTGGTCATTTTAATAGCCCAATAGGCCTTCTGTTCAATTTCTACTGGTAAATGGCAAGCTTTACCAAAGACCAATCTGTAAGGTATAGTACCTAAAGAAGTCTTATAAGCAGTTCGATATGCCGGCAAAACATCATTTAACTTGTCAACTTAATCCTTTCTATTGTGAGCTACCGTCTTCTCTAGAATTCTTTTCAAGTCTCTATTAGATACTTCCACTTGGCCACTAGTTTGTACATGCTAAGGAGTAGCCAACCTATGATGTACCTCGTATCTTTTAAACTCAATTTGAGTATTGCAAAAGTATGTTTTTCTATCACTAATCAATGCCCAAAGTGCTCCAAATCTAGAAAATAACCTTCTCAAGAATCTTGCTACCACTCTAACATCATTCATTAGTAAAGCTTGAGTCTCAATCCACTTCAAAATGTAGTTTGCCACTACCAGAATGTACTTGTTTCCTAAAGAACTAGGGAATGACCTCATGAAGTTATTCCCTAAACATTATAGACTTCACATTCCAAAATATAATTTTGTGGCCTTTCATCCCTCCTAGAGACATTCCTTATCCTTTGGCATCTTTCACAAGCCAATACGTACTCATGAGCAACACAAAATATGCTTGGCTAGTAGAACTGAACCTCTAAAACTATTTAAGTTGTCCTATGGGCACTATAATGGCGTCCCATCGGGCCACTATGAAAATAAAACAGGATCCTTTATCCCTCTTCATGTGATATACAATGTCGAATAATCTAGTTGATACACACTCTAAACAGAAACAGATCCTCTTAAAGGTAATATTTCAAATTTGAGAAGAACTTCCTCTTCTTATGATAATCCAATTCTAATGGTAAAACCTTCTCCACTAAGTAATTTACTATATCAGCAAACTACAAAACATCCTGGTCCTCAGCTGTATGAATAGCAAATAAATTGTCTTTCAGAAATTTGTCATTGATATCTTTCTCATTTAGTGTAAACACTTCATTTTTCCCCCCTTTTTGGTGTTTATAATTTTTAGGATAGTATAATGGGTCTTAATTTAAGAAAAACCAAAAAAATAAGAAATTTAGAAAAAATACAAAAAAATAAAAATTTAGAAAAACGCAAAAATTGAAAAAGTCACAAAAAATAGAAAAAAATTAAAAAAAATAGAGGATTAATGGAATTTAGAAAATAATAATTTTTTTAGATAGTTTAATAGAATATAATTTTTAATTTAGATAAAAATAAGGAGAGGAGCATTAGGTCCGAGCTTAAATTTGAATCTAACTCAGGCTGACCTAGTCCATATGTCCATCCATATGTACAATTGGACATATAGACAAGGTATAAAATTGTACATATTGATATATGGATAAGTTATAGGCTAATGGCCTAACGAATAAACATTTAGGTTTGGCATTGCATTAAGCTTGAGGTTAGGGGTTTAAATCTTATTAGAGATAGAAATTGCCCTTTACTTTTTTATCCAAAACATAACATACTGCCATATGTCAAAAGATCATTAGGCCACGTGTTTGGTTATGATACATGGTACTTCGTGATTAGCCTTGACAACACATCTTCCCTTCTCCTTCTCCTCTTTCCTTTTCTTCTTCTCCCTTTCTCATTAAAAAACGGAACACACACAACGAACAACGAACTCTATCCTCTCTCTTCACATACCAACCTACGAACCACCATCAAACCCCTATCTCTCTCTTTCTCATGATAGCAAACATGAACCACAGAAATCGCCTCCACTAAGCATCCTCATCACCATAGCGCTCCACCACATACGACCCACTATTCAAAATAACCACCAACTCCACTACGTATCGTAGCATACTTGTAACCTAATTAACAACCAACGGCAGCAGCAATAAGCCACAGCTACCACACCTTCATCCATCTTCAAGACTCAGATCGCTTGATGCAACCCCAAATCTGATCACCCTCTCTCGGCCTTTACCCCCAATTAACTATGACACCAACCACCATTTCCAATCCCTTACAACCGAACACCCAAAGCCACAGCCAACATGAACCTCTACTCTCTCTTGACATTAACCCATTCCCTAACCTATATCATTCGTACAGCAAGTTAGACACACATACACACCACACCATCTCTCTCTCTCGACTAATAATCGACGATACTCTCCCCTTATAGCCACCAGTCGCGCCACCTAAGTTCATTGCATACGTCATTCACCACTACCCAAGCATCAACTACCAACAAACCACCACCTTAGGTTGTGGTGCTTGGGCAAACCTATAATCTCCAATAAAATAGCCACAAAAGTGGCTCTTCTCGTTAGTTTTAGCTCCCCAAACCACCCCCACGAGCTATTGCTCTTCATCCTCTAGTCATGACCCGTAAACAATAGAGCCCGAGCTAATCCAACCCGCTCTGCATCTGATTCGAAGACTACTCCAAGATTGACCTAGCTCCAACTCGTGTGTTAATTGATATATTTAGTCTGAGCCTCTATTGTAATTTAGTTCGATTTTGTTACGTTTTTTTCTATATTTATTTGTTTATTATTGTATAGTAACCAAAAAAGAAAAAAATTGAAAAAAGAAGTAAGAGACAAAAAAAAAAAAAAGAGAGAAAAAGAGGAAGAGAAAAAGAAAACAAAAAAAAAAAAGAAGAAAGGAAAAAGTAAAAAATATATAAGTCTATTTTTGATAAATAAAATAAAATAATAATAAATAATATAATCAAATAAAAAATAAAATAAGTAGATTAGAAATTAAAAATCATGTTACCACTTATAAAATCAATTTCCCAAAAACAAATAAAAGTAACTGATGCTCTTTCCAAAGTAGGACATTTTTCTTAAAATTTTCCAAATAAAACTTCGATTAAGGCCCTTTAGAAAAAATTTCTTTAAATAAATGGAAAGGATAAAAATGTAAACTCGATCTTTTCAAAAAATAAAATCAATCAACATAGTAAAATTTTACAAAAAATGAACTATGGAAGTCTAATCTAAAATAGCGGATATGTAGGCATTCGTATGTGCGGAGCGACTTAAAATATAGAAAAATTTATTTTCCCCCCTTTATAGATAAATTCTTTAAATTCTTGTGTTTTTTTTAATAGATATAATTTTAGTTGTCGCTTGTAAATAGACATTACTGGAAGGGTATTTGAAAAGTAAAATTAAATTTGGAAAGTTAAAAGTAGTATCCATTTAGAGTTTAATATGATAGCTCTTTGATCTAAATCTTTAGTATTAAAAACCATTTTAAAAATTGGTTTTATTGAAAGATCAGTAGCTATTCGTTATAACTTAACTCTTTTTCCTAATTTCAATCGGGTGGTGACCCCAAAATATTTTCAAAGTTAAAGGAACCAGTTTTCTTTAAACCTTAGTTGGGGGTCAGTATTAAATGAGTAAGGTTTTATATTGATTAATTTAAAGAAGACTAATTTATAAAAATCAAGCTTAACATTTAGTGTCTTCAAATGTGGGTTGTCTAATCTAGATAAGTGATTAGTAACTAAGTTTTTGGCTCCTTTTTTGTCCCTTATCTCCAAATCAAACTCTTAAAGCAATAATAACCATCGGATCAACCTTGGTTTTGCATCGATTTTAGGTAAAAGATACCTTAAAGCTGAATGATCTATGTAGACAATTACCTTTGAAAGAATGAGGTAGGACTGGAACTTGTTAAATGCAAATACTATTGCCAACAATTTCTTCTCAGTTGTGGTGTAGTTCTCTTGGGCTTGAGTGAGTGTCTTGTTAGTATAATATATAGGCTAAAAGTGTTTGTCTTTCCCTTACCCCTATACTACTCGTATTGTGAAATCACTTACATTACACATCAATTCAAATGGTAAAGTCTAATTTGGTACCACCATTATAGGAGCATTGGTCAACTTCTCTTTTAATATACCAAAAGCCTCTAAACAACTAGCATTAAAATCAAAGGTACATCTTTATCCAAAAGTTTGGTTAAAGGCCTAGCTATCTTAGAGAAATCCTTGATGAACCTCTTATAGAACCTGGCATGTTCTAAGAAGCTACGCACAGCCTTAACAAATGATGGTGGCTGTACTTTCGAGATCACTTCTACTTTATCCATGTCAACTTCGATTCCCTTGTTTTATACCTTATGTTCCAACATAATGCCTTGCTATACCATAAAATGGCACTTCTCCCAATTAAGCACTAAGCTTATCTCTTCACATCTCTTAAGTACCCTCTTCAAATTTGCAAGACATCCATCAAAGGTATCACCAAATACAAAAAAGTAATCCATAAAGACTTCCATCACATCTTCTACCAATTCACCAAAGATAGTTAACATGTAACGCTGGAAGGTAGTCGAAGTGTTATAGAGCCGGAGTAGCATCCTACAGTATGCAAAAGTACCATAGGGATAAGTGAAACTAGTTTTCTCTTGATCCTCAAGTACAATCAGAATTTGGAAATATCCGGACATCCCATCTAAAAAATAGTAGTACTCATGACTCACTAATCTCTCCAACATCTTATCAATAAAAGGCAATGGAAAGTGGTCCTTCCTTATGCCATTATTGAGTCTCTTGTAATCAATGCATAGTCTCCAACTAGTAACTGTGAGCATTAGGATCAATTCATTCTTCTCATTTGGTACCATAGTCATACCACCCTTCTTGGGAACTACTTAGATCGGACTCACCTACAAGCTATCCGAAATTGGGTAGATAAGTCTTGCATCTAGTAGTTTCACTACTTCTTTCTTTACTACTTCCTTCATGTTCTAGTTGAGTTTCCTTTGGGGTTGCACTACTGACTTGTAACCTTCCTCCATCAATATCTTATGAGTATAGAAGGATGGGCTAATCCCTTTAATATCTAATATCTTCCATACTATTGCCCTCTTTTGTTCCTTCAAAACTGATAGAAGTTTCTCCTTCTAGGATGAATCAAGTTTTGATGAAATGATGATTGGGAGTCTTGAATTATCAACAAAAAATGCATACTTTAAGGAAGAAGGTAATTGTTTCAGCTCTAACTTAAGTGGTTCTTACACTAAAGGCTTCAAGCAAGCGATGTTGCTCCTATTGATCTCTTCTACCACCATATCTTTCTTCTATGCAACTTGGGTTTCCAAATGAGCAACCACCTCATGTATCTTCCTTATTTCATCTAAATGATCCCCTTTTGTCAAACATAAATCCAAGGGGTCCTTGCTCAGAAAGTCTTGCACAAAATTAGAAACAGTGAAATGAAAAGAGTCAATAGCAAAACATTCATCATCAATGGTCATGGGTTGTCTAAAAACATCCAGCATCTTAATCACTATCTTATCTCCTCCAACTTTAAGGACAAGTATACCATCCTTAACATCAATTATTGGTCCTGTTGTAGCAAAAAACGGTTTACCAAGTATGAGTGGAATGTCCACTTCCTCATTTATATCAAGGATTACGAAATCTATTAGGAAGATAAAATCTTGAACTTTTACTAACACATCCTCCACCATACCTCTTAGAAACCTCATAGACCTATCGGTTAATTGCAGACTCATCATTGTAGCCTTGGGTTCAACTAAATTCAATTGTTTGAATAGGCTATATGGCATGAGATTAATGCTTACCTTAAGGTCCACTAAAACCCTTCCAATAGGTAGATCACCAATCAAGCATGGTAAGATAAAACTACTCGGATCCTTGAACTTAGTAGGTAGTTTGTTCAAAATCACAACAGAACACTCTCCTTCAAGGGTAACCATAGATAGCTCTTCCAATTTCCTCTTATTGGATAATAGCTCTTCGAGAAATTTAGCATACTTGGGCATTTGACCTAATGCCTCCACTAAGGGAAGATTGATGTGTAGTTGCTTGGACAAATCCAAAAACTTGTACTGTTCATCATCTCATACCTTTCTTGCTCTTGTTGGATATGATAGTCGTGGCTTGTACTCCTTAACTAGGATAGGAAGCTCCTTTTCTACCAATTGATCATTTTGCTCGGCTTGCTTTTCCTCTGCAACACCCTCACTCTTCTTCTTCTCTTCAGCTCTCTCAGGTGCATGTAACTCTTTCTCACTCCTTAAGGCAACAACCTTGACTTTTTCTTTCAAGTTTGCTTCAATATTTCCCAGTAATGATCCTAAAGTCCTTTTAGAAAGTGTTTTTGCAATATGTCTAACTTGGTTTTCCAAGTTATGAATGGATGCCCCTTGGTTTCTCGAAGTAGTTTCAACAGATTTATGGCATGCATTAGAAGACTTGATAAACTGAACTAACATTTCTTTTAATGATCCTAATTTAGCTTAAGGGGGGAGGAACTTGTCATTAAAATCTAAGGTTGCATGTTCGAACTTTGGATGGTTCCTTTAACATGGGTTATAAGTATTGCTGAATGAATCATTGCGAGGTTAGATAGGATTTCCCATGTAGTCAACCTGATCCACTTGTTCTACTTCAGATGAACTTGTGAAATTAGAATCTACCATTACCGAAGCTTTATTTTAACCTATAGTTAGGTTATCAAGCTTCCTTGTTAACACTTCAACCTTATGTGCTAAGGAAGAAGTAACATCCAACTCATACCTTCTTGCTAGCCTTTTCTCTTTAGCTTTTGTAGATTGCCACTATAGTGGTTATTTGCCATATCTTCGAATAATTAGATGCATTGCTTTGGTAACTTGTGATTTAAGCTCCTACCAATTGCCGCATCAATGAGTTGTTTGGTTGTGTAGTTCAAACTGTTGTAGAAGGTCTGAACCTGGTACCACTCTGGGAGCCCATGATGAAGGCATTTCTTAAGTAAATCCTTCCATCTTGCCCATGCCTCATATAAAGTTTCCAACTTCAATTGTCTAAAAGAGGAGATATCTGCTCTCAGCTTAACTGTTCTTGATGGTAGGAAATATTTCCTCATGAACAGGTTCACCATTTCTTGCCAAGTATTTATGGAGTTCCTTAAGATAGAGTTAAGCTATTGCTTAGCATTATTCCTCAATGAGAATAGAAATAACCTTAAGTAGATAGCGTCCTTCAATACAACACTTATTTTGAATGTATCACATATTTCCAAAAATTGCTGTAAGTGATTGTTGGGGTTTTCCTCACTAAACCTATCAAACTGGACGCACTGCTGAATCATCTGAATCGGCTTTATCTCAAAGGTGTTTACTTAAACACAAGGCCGAACAATGCTAATATTAGCCTCATCCATTCCTTTCAATAAGTGTATCTACATTCAATGGATGAACTCTTGGGATACCACCTTCAGGATTCAAAAACTGGTTCCCCAATGGTAGCTCGACATTCTTGTTTTGGTTATTCATTCTGGATGATTTTGATGTCTCTATTTTGATTCTTAACTGTTCACGTACTCTCACTTCCTTAATACCAGATGCTTGCTCCTCAAAATATTCATGGACTTTCTTCAAATTACTTTTGAGTGTTCTCTCAAGTTTAGATCGAAATCAGTAAGTTCAGTTGTACTACTTCGAGTCATAAACTGCAAAAACTAGCAAATTTAAGTAAACTTGAGCACAAAAGTTTTTGAAATAATAAAACAATAACAAACATAAGCTAGATGCATAGGAATTTTAAATTTCCTAATGGTGTTGTTCCTTAGCAATGGTGCTAAAAATTTGATTGCCTCTAATTAGAGCTACCTAGTCTTAAAATTTATAAACCTATATTCTATCCTTAACTCAGTTCAATATGTAAGTATACCTATCGTTTATTAGTACAGATGAGTATAGAGTCGTATCCACTAGGAACGGATATAAGCACTAATACTTAATTATCTTCCCATTATCTAGCAACCCAATTTATCAAGTGATTAAATACTAAAACGTCTAATTTACTAATTAAACTACACTAACCCACAAACAATTTCATATAACACAATGACTAGAAAAGACGATTAACAATTTCATACTTAACATGCAGACTTGTTTCATCATATAGCATGATGTCACCATTAAGTTGTATTCTAACGATTGTTATCTACAGGGAATTACTAGCTTATAAGCATTCTTCTCGGAATTACTTACTCCTAATCCTAATCGTGTCTGTTAGAATCTCTTCTAAATTAACAGTCAATTAGGATCGCATTAATATCATGATAATTTATCAAATTCTCTAAGAATGCAATTACTTTCTAATAATATCTCTACTATTAGGAGTAAGTTGTTCCAATGAATTAAATTTATTTAATAGAATTATCTCTTGACATGTCCTATTGAAATCTGTCTTAAGTTAGTGTCGTGCATTGCATCACACTGTACTTAGCTTTATTAAGTTTAATTCATTAAAATTAACGAAAATCAGGAAATCAATAAATTAACCAACTGTACATACTGTAGTGATGTAGCAAGCCCTAATTTACTACTCGTACATGGTAAGATAACTACGCATATCGAAAAAATGAAGAGATAACAAGGAATGCAACATGAGATAAGTAAAAGAATAAAACCCCTTTTTAGATCTATTGTAAATGTCCTTACAATACATGAACAATAAATTCCCGCCGTTTCTCTCAAGTAATTCTGGGAAAAGTACACTATGTAACACTTAGTAATTATATAAAAATTGGAAATTGCAATGAATACAAAGATGGATAAATAGATGTGTTTGTGGTTAATCCCTAAAACTAAGGTCTAGATTGTCTAAAAAAATTAATTCTCTCCTTATCTAAAATTTTCAAGTGTATTTATATTCTCCTCATCAAAAAGTCCAAAATATACCATTTTAAGACACCCCTTGGTGTATAAACCCGTTAAACGCACCGATTCATGTGAAAAAGTTAAAGAGGAATAATCGTGTCCACTCTCATCATACCTATGATTCGGAGTGTGATCATCTCATCAAAAGAATCATCTTCACCTACTAGGCTATGATGTAGTACATGATCATCTTGTCACAGACATTCCACCTCCTCACGTTCGTGATAGAGGGAGTGATCACACTTTTGATGTGCTATCACAACCATAATTAACAGGAGGATAACAACTTCACCCGTAGTCACGCCTATGATTGAAGGTGTGACCAATGTTGGGAATTCAAATCTTCTTTAATCATGTCTTCTATTACAGTCATGATCAATCTAAATCTCATTACTCTTGTAGAATTTTGTCTCCTTGCTCTTCAATCATCTAAAATTGATATATTATACAATTAAGTACCAAGAACTTGAGAAATAAACACAATTATGATAAATTTATGCCTAAATATGCTTGAAAAGTGTTGAGCAATTTATGCCTATCACTAAGGCATAGAGCATTATATCAATTTGCAACCAAGCGCCGCCCTAATGAACTGACCTACCTATAGAATAAACCCTAAGTAGGCTATTGAGCTGAAAAGATAAGTGGATGAGTGTCACGAACTGAGGACGGTCTACTCATGGCAAACGCTGTATATTGTATCAAGAACGCCTGATTGTTACCCTTCTAATCATGAACTTTACACACAATATACAAAGCTCTATAACCACTAGCTTCCCAAGAATATACAGATCCACATGATATCATCACATAAGCATATTTATATAAAATTTAAACTACAAAGTTTACAGTAAGCAGTAATTTAGTGCATTTAGGTTTATATTATTAACAAAACAACAGTACATAAGTAAAAGTCTGCATAGTCAGTTCTCTCATCACACTGAATGGCTCGCTCTTGCTTAGTTCCCCAAGCTAACTTGTGGCATTCCTTAACCAGCCTCAACAAATAAGCCATCTTGCAGTAAAAGTCTAAGGAGGTATAAGCCTAAGCTTAATAAGCAAAACCCTTAGTCACACCACAAGTAAGTTATAAATACATTATATTCACGCATATGAATGAATGGACAAATAGAATACCAAACAATACGTATAGTTAACTAGTCAATATATACAACTCAAATTTAACGCCCTCCGAAGTTAGGGTTGGAGTATACACGGCACCAATCAGATCTGGGTATTATACTAAAACTTACTTTACTACAGAACTCCACGTTTTGTACTTAAGTCAAACAAGTCTTCTATTTTCGTAAAAACCAAGTTTTAATATAATCATGAGTGGGCCCCCGTAGTCCACACTCACCCTTAAATAGAGGCCTCTAGACTCGACCTTTAACCAGGTAGTTGGCGCCTCCAATGCCTAGTATTTTCACGAGCTAAGGTAAGGTCATTTTGTACGAGTGCACCTTATAGAACTAATAAATTTATAATAACAACCCCTGAATGACCTCTCTTTACCTCCATGTGATGTGACGACCAGAATTATGTCTATGCAATGCATGTTGATGCATGTACCGGTTTGTTTTTATGAGCCGAGTATAGTTAAGTTCAATTATAATGTGACCATCCAATAGTACACACAATTATTATCTATACTATTATGCAACAACAAAGTATTATTTGTACTTAAGGTAAATTCATAACTCAATACATAATAATATACACGAGCATTTCCCGACTCTATATAACAATCAATTAACAATATCATTTAAGTCCACTATTTGCAATCATATATAAGCATAGAATTATAGGGTAAATACTCACTTGGCCATAACGACTTGTTTTAGTCACAGTAATCAATTGGGCGATCCTCACCCGCGTCGGGATCACCTGATCATTACGATATAATAACGATAGTAAGCAATTGAATTAACTAGTAATTTTAGATATCTATTTACTAATTTTACTTATATTACTATCAATTTTTATCCAATTAGACTTTATCACTAATCGTATGCAACTTTTTCATTCTATTTCTAATATTTATGAATTTATAGTCATTTTTCATTGTTTTCGAACGTACATTTACACGGTGATGTTCATTTTGGATGTTAAAACCTGTGTTTTATGATACAGACTAAATTTATTGAAATTCTAACTAATGAAACTTAATTATTCTTATTAGCTAGTTTTATGTTCTATTTTAGTAGTTAATGGTTTCATTAGCCATTAATTCTTATACTTAAATGATCTTATGGTTTATTATCTTAGAGGCTTATGTCATCAATTACTTATATCATGGTTATTATTTGATTATGTCATTGCTTACACCATTATTTGATTATGTCATTGCTTATATCATCATTCATTACATATGTATTCTTATCCTTATGTATTCATACACTTTATACATATGTTATATTTATATTTATACTTATACTTCTAACATACTAGTATGTACACTTGTGTGCTTATATGTATACTAATACACATACCTATACACACATACGGTGACATACGTATTTTTATATGTATTTTCGTATGCCTAATGTTTCCTCTTAAGAAAGTTTCACAAATTTCATATTTTTGCACTTTAAGGGTATATTTAGCAAGGTATATGTATATATAGTTAGTATATACCTCTTTTTAGGTTATGTACATAATAGATACTTATATATATATACAAGGGTCTTCCTACATATATTTACCAAGTGTACTCATATATATATACTTAAGCATATGTACACATATATACACATGTTCTTCTTCCATTTACTAAGTATTTTTACACTTCTAAGCATAAAAATTGAAACTTTATTCCTTCAACAATATATATGTACATATCACATAAACTTCCTACACTAACCTAAGCTATACATTTAACTACTAAATAAGATAAGAAATTACATAAGACCATACCTTTCTCTTACTTGTAATATGAAAAGGAAAGCTAGTATATGTGTTATTGGTTTGTGTTGGTAAGTAGAGTTGTGAAATTAAAATTAGAAAAGTTAAAAGTGACAAAGCAAAGGGGAAAGCTCACGGTTTAGGGATGGAGAAAAGGACTTGGTTTTGTGTTGTTTTATGTTTGAAAAGATGAAGATAAGTGGGGTCTAAGTGAGGAGGGGAGTGAACGGCAAAAAGGAGGGGTGGAATTGGAAAAGAAAAATGTGTAGAAAGCTAAAGAGAAAGGAAGGAATTCTCTAGATGACAATGACATTTTATTGACTTTTCAATATATTGACTTTAGTCAATATGTGTTAACTTAGTCAACCTTTGACTTGGTTAACCTTTCAAATTTACATATAATCTAAGTGTACATAATGAAAAAATTAGGGGAAATTAGGAAGAAAATTAAGGAAGTGAGAGGGAACATAGGGTTTGGTGAAATGATTTGTAAGGATAGGTAATGAGATCTTCCTTTAGGTATTTATATCCTATATAAATCATTTGGTAGGCCATTTAATGTAATTATCATGAAAAGTGTCATTTAGGGTATTAATACTTACTATATATAACATAAGCATCAACTAAACTCTTAACTCTATATAATACCAACCTATTTATATACTTAGAAGATGAATGTGATCTATGATGCAATATCTTAGTTTCTAAGGGATTACTTTAGTATTATATGTATTTATGAACAATTGAAAGTTATCTTTAATCTTTTACCAATGATTTGGTATATTAGTAAGGTTATATTATCAATTAGGGTTTAAGGGTAAATTATGGTGAATTAGTGCTTTTGTATCCTTAAAGTTATAGTTTTAGGGTTTTTATCACTTTCGGATGAAATCTTTAGTGTTTACATATGTTTAGAGTAGAAAAATTTTATACACGATTGATTAGTTATTTTAGGATTTTCACTTTCACTAACCTTGTCAACTCCTAGAAATATCTAACACACTTAAGTCTACTCTAGATGTTAGGTCGAAAAATTTAGGGGTTTAAAATGAGCTCATAGAGTAAGGATATGTTCGGGAAAGCATGTATCCTTGTGTTGTACCAGCTCTGTTAATCCCAAAAAAGGATGGTTCATGGTGCATCTGTATCGACAATCACGTTATCAACCATATCACTGTCAAGTACAGGTACCCAATATCGAGGCTCGATGTTATATTAGGTGAGCTTTACAGTACTAAAATATTTTTGAAGATTGATCTACAAAGTGGCTACCACTAAATTCGCATGAAGCTAAGAGATGAATGAAAGACTACCTTCAAGACGAGGCATAGTTTCTACAAATGGTTGGTTTTGTCACTCAGACTTACTAATGCACCAAGCACATTTATGTGATTGATGAACCATATATGCGCCCTCTCATTGGACGATGTGTGATTGTGTACTTTGATGATATATTGATATATAGTGTCGACCTAAATAACCATGCTCAACATCTTTGAGTAGTTTTTGATATTTTACAAGCTAATAAGTTATTTAGGAACCTAAAGAAGTGTACTTTTTGTTAGGGCAAAGTGGTATTTCTTGGGTATGTAGTATTAGGGGTGGGGGGTAGGGAATTTAAGTCGATGAGGAGAAGGTCCAAGTTGTCTTAGAGTAGCTGAAGTCGAAGAATGTCAATAAAGTTTAAATTTTTCATGGCCTTTCTTCTTTCTATAGGTGATTCATTAAAAACTTCAGTACCATTGCAACTGAGTTGACTAAGAAGAGTGAACAGTTTAGATAGAATGACTGAGCTGAGTAGAGCTTTAGGGAGATAAAAAAAAAAAAAAAAAGCTCACCTCTACCCCTGTCTTAGCTCTGCTCGATTTTAAGAAGTTGTTTGAGTTGGAATGCGATGCATCAGGTATGGGAATTAGTGCTTTCCTAATGCAAGAATGACAATCAGTTGCCTATCATAGTGAGAAGTTCAATGGTACTACGTTGAATTATTTTGTGTATGAGAAAGAGTTGTATTCTTTTTTTCGAGCTCTTATTGTCTGGCAACACTACTTATTGCCCCGAGAGTTTGTTATTCACATTGACTATGAGTCATTGAAGCATCTTAGAAATCAAAACAAACTTTCGAAGAGGTAAGCTAAGTGACTAGAGTGAAGGTTTCTCTTATGTCATCCAATACAAGAAGGGTAGTGCCAATGTGGTTGCTGATGCTCTATCACGTCGCCAGACCTTACTAACCACCTTACAAACTAAATTACTGAGATTTTCAATTATCATCGAGTAGTATACTCATGATTCTCATTTTGGTCCTATTGTAAAATAGTGTAGAGATGAAGTTGTTGTTAGAGCATATTACCTTAGAGATGGCTATTTGTTTAAGGATCAAAGGTTGTATATAGTGAACTATTCTACACATGAGCTGTTGGTTAGGGAAGCTCATAGTAGTGAATTATTTGGTCATTTTGGAGAGACCAAGACAATTGATCTGTTGAAGGAAAATTTTTACTAGCTTGATTTGGCAGAGGATGTTCATAAGGTAATTGGCAATTGTAAAACATGCAAGAGACCTAAGGGGAGAAGAGAAACACATGGAGACTATATGCCCTTACCAACACTAACCTTATCTTGGGTAGACCTCAGTATGAACTTTGTCCTAAGGTTACCTTGGACATCTAAGGGAAAAGATTCTATATTTGTTGTAGTGGATTGCTTTAGCAAAATGGCATAATTCATTCCTTGCCATCAAACTAGTGATGCTTTATATATTTCTGACTTGTTTTTGCAGGAAGTTGTTCGATTACATAGAGTGTTGAAGACTAGTGTTTCAAATTAGGATACAAAATTTTTGAGCTATTTTTCGAACTCTTTAGAGAAGACTTAGAACTAAACTTGTGTTCAGCTCCAATAGCTACTCTCAAACTAATGGCTAGACTGAAGTGGTGAACAGGACGCTAGGCAATTTACTTAGAGTTGTTATAGGAAAGAACTTAAAGGATTGGGATTTGTGTCTACCAGTTGTGGAGTTTGCATACAACTGAACTATCCACAACACCACCGGGAAGACCCCATTTAAGGTTATCTATGGCCTCAATCCCACTATACCCTTAGATTTTATCAATACCCCCACAGTTGCTAAAGAGAGTCAATCGTGCCCAAGAATTGCAAGAGCTACATAGGTTTGTGATGAAGAAGATTGCTAAGTTTAATAAAAGATAACAAGAGATTGGTAGTTAAGGCTATTGAACTATTTCTTTCAAGCCAGGAGACTTAGTATGGATTCACTTTAGTTGAGAACAATTTCCGCACTTAAGACAAAATAAGTTATCTCTACGAGCCGATGGTCTATTCTAGATTCTAAAGAAGGTCTACCACAACGCCTACCAAATTGAGTTACTTAATGAATATAGTGTTTTCTCCACTTTCAATGCGTTCGACCTAATTCCCCATTAACTAAAAGAAAAAGATCCCATAAGTGCCCCGAAAGAACAAGAATTGGAGACCACTTTAGATTTGAGGTCAAATCTTTTCGACCCCCAAACAGTTGATAAGAATTAACCCTTCGGACTAATTACGCACAGTTGAGCTAGAGGACTCCAAAGACTTATGTAGAGAATAATAGCTTGTAGCCGTATCCAAGACAAGAATTCCTATTCCGACCTCCATGATTTACCCTACTACCAACCTGAGTACCAAGCTCTCTCATGCACCAACACTATCTTTGAGTTGCCGAGCAGACATGCTGACCTTCTGAGCAAGCATACCTACTTGCCAAGCAACTGTACCATAATCTAAACAACATTCAACCATACTGGTCTCAATAATTACTTGAAGTCGAGCTCTCGAACCAACTAAGATCTAATCCTAATTTAAGGCGAATATTCATCAGTAGCTTATTGGTTGAGGATCGACCTGGTCTAGATCAAGTTAGCTCTGACCGCGTATCCTCTTTTTTCTCATTTCGTTCAAATTGTACTATATTGTAGACTGACCAACGACTAGCTACCATGTAATACATGTCTTCTAGCACAATATTTTAAAAGAATTATTTACTTTTCCGTTCAGAATATTGATTGTCTCTTTTACCCTTTGTAGCATAATTCATATATCCTAATTGTAAATTACCCTTTTGTCTTTTCCATGTATGTTTGTAACCCTTATGGGGCTAGTATATAAACCCCATTTGTTTTACGTAGACACATACCTTTTGATTATCATAATATATAAGTTTCCCCTTTCGAGCAACTCTAGTGTTCTCATTTACCCTTAACTCTTATCTATTTCCTTTAGTAAGGAGTAGTGAACCTTATAGTTTGAGCCAATGAGTCATATATGTCGGATTGTAGGCTGAGTAGGATCGATTGATGTGTCATATCCAGTTGGTAACTGCCCAGACTTTACTAACTTTTCTTTATTTCCTTTTGATTCTCATCGTTGTGGTACTTCTCTGTGTGTTCGACCCTAGACACACATCATCTCCTTGTCTAATTATGCCAGTGTAGACAAAACTTCTCCATCCTCATTTACAAGGGTAGTATCACTTCTAGTTACCTTTAAGTCCAATGGCATCAATTCATACTTCGATGTGTTAGAATTTGACTCACCAGAGTTCAAGCCAAAGTTTATTGCCATTTCAAAGTATGATTGAGAAAGAAAAGTAAAGAAAGTGAGAAAGTTGGTTAATGAAGAATGAAGTTAAGAAGAAATAGATAGTGTTTGCAATTGCAAAAGTTTCAAGTAGTAAAAAGTGTTTAATTGACTCTCTTTTAGGGTTTTATAGGCTTAAGGACTAGGGAAGTCTACTAATGGTCATAAGGATCCATAAGAGTGTGTTTCTCTCTGCGTATCGAGATGAAGACACATAGCAATAGTTTCAATTAGATGGCTATAGTCAAACGACAATGCAGCTGCAACTACATGTGTACCTGCACAAATATTACAACTGTCATGTCGCATTAACTGTACTTTGGAAACACGTGTTAACACAGGGATTTCAAAAGGTTAGCTTCTTGAAGAAATCTGATTGAAGTACCTTTAGCTTCTCTACCTACCACAGTATCTCCTCAGCATAGCAGCTTAGGAAGCCTTCATGCTTAGCATAGACAAGGTGATTCAGTTCAACTCTACCAACACGATCTTACCTTTGACTCACATGATTGCAGGACACTTCTACTAGACTACTTCCTTTAGTCAACACTTCGAATTGCTTAAAGAGGTCGGTCTCCTTAATCTCTAACTCAACAGTTAAGTATCCAGCTCGACTTAAGGTGTAGTCAGCTCGAATCACTCTAAAGGGTATCTCCCTAGGTCAAACTCCAATTACGCCACGTTGGCCTTTTCTCCTTGGGTCTTATCATGTCTTCTTGACACTTTAGATTGCTAAGCTAGCATGAGTGCTTTAAGGTTAGCTTGGCCATATGGTTGAGGAACCTATCCATTTTCTCTCATCATTACCTTAAATAGCAATGAAACTCCCCCTGGAGGGGGTGGGAGGGTATTGAGGGGTAACTATTGATAGGATATTTTACACTTAGGCCCGTACTGACTTGCTTAAGCTCATGGTGTAAACCCTTAAATTTCTTGTCCTAACCCCTGAAGTAGACTCGAGTGTGTTAGATATTCCTAAGAGTTGACAAGGTTAGTAAAAGTAAAAACCCTAAAATAACTAATCAATCACGTATAAAATTTTTCTACTCTAAATGTATGTAAATACCAAAGACTTCATCCGAAAGTGATAAAAACCCTAAAACTATAACTTTAAGGATATAAAAGTATTAATTCATCATAATTTACCCTCCAACCCTAATTGATAATATAACCTTAGTATTATACCAAATCATTGGTAAAAGATTAAAAATAACTTTCAATCATTCATAAATACATATAATAATAACTTAAACCTTTAGAAACTAAGATATTGCATCATAGATCACATTCATTTTCTAAGTATATAACTAGGTTAGTATTATATAGAGTTAAGAGTTTAGTTGATAATTATGTTACATGTAGTAAACATTAATACCCTAAAAGACATTTTGCATAATAATTATTACATGTAGTAAACATTAATACCCTAAAAGACATTTTGCATAATAATTATACTAAGTAGCTTACCAAATGATGTATATAGAATATAAATACCAAAAGGAAGATCTCATTATCTATTTTTACTAATCAATTCACTAAACTTCTTATTTTCTTTCATTTCCTTAATTTTCTCCTAATTTTCCCTAATTACTTCATTATGTACACTAAATGGCATGTAATTTTGGAAAGTTGACTAAGTCAACACATGTTGATTAAAGTTAACATATGGAAAAGTCAACAAAATATCATTTTCACTCTAGAATCATCTATTCCTTTCTAATGATTTCTTTCCTTTTCTTTTAGATTTTTCCCCCTTTTCTCCTCCTTGTTGTCGTCTACTCCTTTTCCATTTAGGACCCCACTTGTCTTCATCCTTTTAAAACACAAAACAACATAAACACAACTCTTTTCTCCCCCTTTACCAAACCATAATCTTTTTGCCCCCTTAGTTCTACACTTTTCCACTTTCCTTTCACAACTCCTATTATCATAGATCAAGAAGAAAAAAGAGTATGTTATTATGTATTGCTCTATATTATTTAATAGTTAGATGAATAGGTAGGTTAGTATAATAAGTTTATATGTTATATACATATATGTTGTTAAAGGAATAAAGTTTCAATCTTTGTGCTTAGAAGTATAGGATAGCTTTAGTAAATAGAACAAAAGCATGTGTACATATATTTAAGTATGCGTATATAAGAGTATACTTGATAAATACGTATATAAAGAACTTGTACATAAGTATCCATTATGTACATAACCTAAAATAAGGCATATACCAACTATACATACATATACTATGCCAAATACACCCTTAAAGTATAAAGATATGAAAATTGTGAAGCTTTTTTAAGAGGGGACTTTAGGCATACGAAAATACGTATAAAAATATATATGTCATCGTATGTGTATATGGGTATATGTACTAGTATATGTATAAGTACATAAGTATACATACTAGTTTGTTAGAAGTATAAGTATATATATAATATATGTATAAAGCGTATGAATACATAAGGATAATAATGGATAATGATGTAAGCAATGATGCAATTAAATGATGACATAAGTAATGACACAAGCAAATGATGATATAAGTAATGACACAAGCATTTGATGACATAAGTATAAGCTTATAAAATAATAACTTATAAGATTACATGAGAATATAACATATGTATGTACATGTACTTAGGATCTAAAAATCTTTTAAACCCTAATACACTTCCTAAATTAAATTAAACTTAATTAAGTATATGAATTAGTAATACCAATGTAAAATTCCCTAAGTGTAAGAATCTAATGGCTAATTAAATCATTGAGTCCTAAAATAGGATATAAACATAAGTAATAAGAATAATTAAACTTCAATAGTTAAAATTTCAATAAATTTAGCCCATATCGTAAAACACGGGTTTTAACATCCAAAATGAACATCATCATGTGAATGTATGTTCGAAAACGATAAAAAACGATTATAAATTCATAAATATCAGAAATAAAATGAAAAAGTTACATATGGTTAGTGATAAAGTCTAATCGGATCAAAATTGATAGTAATCTAAGTAGAATTAGGTAAATAGATAGTTAGAGTTACTAATTAATTCAATTGCTTACTATCATTATTATATCGTAATGATCAGGTAATTTCAACGTGGGCAAGGATCTCCCGATTGATTATTACAACTAAAGTGAGTCATCATGGTCAAGTGAGTATTTACCTTATGATTCCATGCTTGTATGTGATTGCAAATTGTGGACTTAAAGGATATTGTTAATTGATTATTGTGTGGGGTGGGGAAGTGCTTGTGTATGTTATTATGTATTGAGTTGTAAATTTATCTTAAGTACAAATAATACTTTGTTGTTGCATGGTAGTATAGATAATGATTGTATGTACTATTGGATGGTCACATTATAATTGGACTTAACTATACTCGGCTTATAAGAAGAAACTGGTACATACATCAACATGCATTGTATAGACATAATTCCGGCCATTACATCACACAGAGGTAAAGAGAGGTCATTTGGGGGTTGTTATTATAAATTTATTGGTTATGTACGGTGCACTCGCACAAAATGACTTTACCTTGGCCTGTAAGAATACTAAGCATTGGAGGCACTAATCGCCTGGTTAAGGGTTAAGTCTAGAGGCCTCCGTTTAGGGGTGAGTGTAGATTGTGGGGGCCCATTCATGATTATAGTAAAACTTGGTTTTTATGAAAATAAAATACTTGTTTGATTTAAGTACGGAATGTGGAGTTTCATAGTAAAGTAAGTTTTAGTATAATATTCGAATTTAATTGGTACCGTATGTACTCTAACCCTAATTTCGGAGGGCATTTAACTGGAGTTGCGTATACTGACTAGTTAACTATACGTATTGTTTGGCATTCTATTTATCCATTCATTCATATGCGTACATATAATGCATTTATAACTTGCTTGTAGTGTGGCTAAGGGTTTTGCTTACTAAGCTTAAGCTTATACCCTCTTAGACTTTTGCTGCAGGATGGCTTATTCGTTGAGGCTGGCTATGGGATGTCACAAGTTAGCTTGGGGACTTGGGCAAGAGCGAGCCATCCAATGTGTTGAGAGAACTGATTATGTAAACTTTTACTTATGTACTTTTGTTTTATCAATAATATAGACCTAGATATACCAAATTATTGCTTACTATAAACTTTGTAATTTAAATTTTATATAAATATGTTTGTGTGACGATATCATGTGGATCTGTATGTTCTTAGGAAGCTAGTGGTTGTAGAGCATTGTATATTGTATGAAGAGTTCATGATTGAAAGGGTAACTAATCAGGGGTTCTTCATACAGTATATGGCGTCTGCCACGACTAGACCATCCTCAGTTTGTGACACATGGTCTAGCTCAATTTAATAATATTCAACCCTACTATCCTCCTAAATGACTTTAGCCCAAGCCTACTAGACGGCTTGCCCAGTTACTATAAGCCCACAATAACTAGCAAATTACAGGATAAGGCTTGAAGAGTCAGTAACAACTATTACCTAACAAATCTGAACTACATTGGATTGCATACTCCCACCATCCATGATGTGCAAATGTGTCAAAGTGCCACTTCAAGTCTCCTAATTTCTGGTTGCCTTCCTTTATAAATACCAACTAGTATCCTAATAATAAACCATTTAGATTCTTTGCACACTTAGCTTACATTCGAGCTTTCCTGCATTCTTACCCCTTCCTTATGTACGTACTGACTTAAACATCAGAGTGGTCACGCTGAACAAAACCTTGATTGTAAGTCCTAAAGTTAAGCCAAGAGACCGTAGGATTGAACTTAGAGCACAAGGTTTAAGGCGATCAGTTAAAGAATCTGATCAAACCCGAATTATAAACTACGGAGAGAAATATTTGTAAAAATGACCTCGTAAACTTGAATTTAAGAAAATAAGTAATAAAATAGGAGACTATAAAATTTTCAAATTTTAAGTATAATAATTGCTAATTACCGAAAAGGCGAAAAGTGCAATTTAATAACTAATAACTAATAAATTACTAGAAATAGATTATATGTATACTAAAAATTATAGAATGACCTAAATAATAATTAAGAATATTCACATATACCCCACATGTATTAACATATAGATAAAAATACGCGAAATTACCTAAATTGGTAAAAAACTTAGTAAATAATTAAAGAAAATTATTAATTAATTGTGGAAAAATCAGAAAAAAAATTAGAAGGGTATGGAATGACCCAAATCTGGTCGTGGCAGGTTAGGATTTGAAAAAGAAAAATTACTCAATTAGAATTAGGCAACACAAAAGCCAAAAATCAAAGAAATTGGGCAATGTCATGTCTAATTAATGCATATTAATTACCAAAAATGTCTATAAATAGGGGAAAAATTCACAGGACACCTTTGGGTAGTGAGGAATTAGAGAAAAATAGAGAGACTCAAAATTCAAGAGAAAATCCAGAAAACAAAAAAAGAAAAGAAAACTGTGCAGTTAGGGCTAGTGAGCCAAACCCACACCTCACCATCACTTGGGACCGAGCCACCATCACTTGGGACCGAGCCACCACCACCACCTGGGACAGAGCCACCACTACCACCCCACTCCAGACCTACCGTTTAGGCCAGCGAACACACTTGGACTGGAGTTGGACAGTAAAAAAGCATCGAACCGGTGAGTCCCTTATTTGCCCCGATTTTGTGTAATTTTGTAAAATTAGTTATTTTGCTCAGAAAATTATGAAACTTGTTATTTTGAGGTTTTATTATATGTAGATTTAGGGAAAAATAGTGATTTAGTTTAATCACATCTGAAAATATAAGGTTCTTAACAAATTGAGTAAAATCGAGCATGATTAGAACTAGAAATAAATAGGCTTAAGAGTATAGTTTGGAGTTCAATTTTTTTTCTGTAGAATGCTTATGTGATATAGAACAGTGCTATAAAGCTATTTTTTAAAAATTAATTTTTGAAAATTTTAAGTTAATTTTTAGCCCTAAAATGATGGAAAAATTGGGTAATTTTTAGTTAATTAGGTGATTAAGATACTACTTACTGATTTAGATAATAATTAGATGTTTAGGGATGTTAATCTCTGATGTGGAAACCTAATCCTAACCTTTGGAGTATTAAGTATAGTTAATTGAGGAAATTAGGTAGTTATTGCAAGAAATTAGTAATATGTGAAATTAAAAATTAATAAATCTAAAAAATTAGGGTTATTTAGATAATATTATAATAAAAATCAAAATAATACTAAATCTGAAATAAAATTTAATTTTAAGTAAATATATAAAAATATAAGATTTTCTCACATTGGGAATAAATCCGATACCCCAATTAAGAATAGCGTGTACCGAATAGTTTAGAATACTAAATTAAGACCCAATAGAATATTTGAATACTCGAGCTTAATATGATTAATTTCACATTAGGATTCGAGCATATTTAAGACTTAGGAATCAAAACTAGGATCTAATTTAAAGTCTGAACCTCGAAATAGAGTAAAAAGAATTATTAGTATATAATAGGTGTACATGGAAAAAGGAGTTTAAAGTATAGGTACTAAAAAGACCTATTTGTATTATAGGATACCCAGAGACAAATCAGTTTGCAACTAAGCGATCAAGCGATTGAGAAATTCCAAGTAAGTTAGGTTATTACTTATTGTAATAGAGTACTATTAGTATGGTACTTGAAGACTTAGGATTGTATATGGTTATGATTGTAAGTAGTTTACGCATGTGTTTAATGTATCTGAATTCGTGCTGAAATTGTGATATTGATGGATTTTGTGTTATGATTGAATTGGTGTGAATTGTTTGAAAACCCTAAATGAAATTTAATCTTAATCGCCTTTAATGACCAAAAATGCCATGCATTGCAACCCGTTAGGGAATCATTAGGATTCTCTAACCAAATACCGACCCCTTCGAAAGGGATAGTGCAGGATTGCATAATGGTCCCTTCTTCACCCTCAATCGAACTAAGTGATAAGAGAGGAGGTCGCGACGAAGGTGAAGTCAATGGTTCGAAGGTAGTCGCGAGAGGAGAGAGGTCTCCATTGCACACGCCTGGGTTTGGTTGTGAGCTGCTGCATAATACGGAACTCCTCAACCCGAATTAGAGCAGGCGAAATTTCTCTGATTTTACAATGAACCGGACTATGTTGTGCGATGACACTTGATTGTTGCATTGCATGAAAATAATTGATTGATAATTTTGTTTGTACTTGTATGCATTCATGAGTCTCCAATTCAACTTACTGAGCTGTAGTTACTCATATCCTTATAGATCCTTTTGCCGGTCCTGATTTCTGAACTCTTCAAGGAATATGCCGCCTTACAATTACCTAGAGGTTAGTCCTTTTTGAAGCCGAGGGTGTGAGGATCAGTCTACTTAGTAATGATGTGTAACTAGAGTATACTTGTAGTTAAGGATAAAAGACTAATAGTTATTAAGTAATTTGGTGAACTATTGTGTTTTTGTAAAACTTCTTAGGAAGCTTTGTGGACTTACATATAATTATACATGTTTATTAGAAATTTGTAATATTTACCATAATTGTAGTTTAACTGTTAATCGAACTATTTACTTCAAAGCGAAGAGTCATCAACGCCTTGTATAGATTATGTCTATGGTAGGCACTGTGAGACCAGTTACTATCATAGAATGATTTATACGACGGGACTATTGCGACTCTGCAACTTCTTCATTATATAAACGCAAAGCCTAGATTCACTATACTCTACTAATGAGATCTTAGAGACGACAGTTATGTTGCTAGCTGTCACGTTAGCTCATGAAGAAGGTTAGACCATTGTACATATAAAGTCAGACTACTATAATGTGATCCAAGTCTTAAACAGTTCGTCGTTGCATTGCAACATCATTAGGCCATAACCTAAATTATCCAATAGATTAGAGACCTAGTTCAAACTAGTCCCAATGTCTTTTCTTTTAGTTTTTTTCATGAAAGGCAAATAGTGTAGCTAACTAGATAGCTTCAATCACTAAGAAAGGGATGTATCCTATCGATTGGTGATGCAACCCCTATCCAATCTTTAGAAGTTACTCTTGCTTGATTTACAATCTAGTTTGCATTCTAAGTTTGGATTTGAAGGTAACCGTAGTTAAATTTCAATGAAATATGTTCTTTTAAGGGCATTAAAAAAAAGTATAACAAAGGTGCCAAAGGCTTGCTATAGCCTTAGGAATCGATAAGGTAGCTTGCTTGTAAACTACCAATTAGAGGGAAAAGTTGATCTTATGGCTTTTTCTCATTGAATTCGTTATTAAAATAGAGGTCCTATGGATTGCCAACTTAGCTAGTCAACTAAGCCCAAGAAACCCTAATGTCTAGTCCTTATTCAAGTATCCAATCCTTAAATTTCCAATTCCCCTAAGACTCGAGCAATAGTTCCCCATTTTAATAAAGCACATTTATGTATTTTGATGTATTTTTGTTGTGGAATTTACTCGAAAATTGATAAAATGTATGTTTTTGGATCAGTTGTGCATAAATAGTGAAAAAAGGATCAAATGTTAGATTGAAATAATTTGCATGTGGTTATAAGATTATCTCCTTTTTGAACCAATGATGAATTGTGCACTACAATCATGTATCAGTTGTAGCAGCTATTGGATTAGCTATATGATAGCAGTAGCTTTTTGAACAGTTCAAGTCAGAGCATAACTACCTGAACACTAAAGACAGTTTCATCATATCTAATACAATAAATTTAAGTAACAGCTCAAACTTTTAGCACATTATGAATTCGAGCTTCATGAGACCAACATGAGCAGCACTTAAACATCAAAATAAGAGTTGCAACTGCAATTGCTCATGTGAAGGGAAGCTAGGAGCCTTCAATAAATCACAAACATGGAAGAAGTTGAGCAACTCTTTGTGTGATAGAATTGTTAGATATTTCTCGTGAATTTTAATGATAATAAAAAGAAAAGATTGCTAATGTACTAACAAGTGTGCAAGTATTCAGATAGTTCTTCGAGTTGTTTAAATTATAAGTTAAGTTTCATTTAGAGACTTATTCAGAAAGTCTGAATTAATTGAAAAAGAAACAAGTTTGGAAAGTATTTAGAAAATATTTCAGAAGCTCATATAAGAAGAGTTAATACAGTATTTCAAAAAGTACTCCAAAGACTTTAGAAATAAATAAATCGAGTCATCTTTAGAAGGTTATTCAGATAGTTGACTTGGAACAGTAATTCTGAAAAATAACACGACATTAGTTTCAAAGTATTATAGGCCTAGCTTTACTAGATTATGTATGTTAGGAAAATATACTTAATCTCGTTTCACTTAGATTTGAATTGAGATCCATGAGAATTATCTTTAAGAGATTTGATTTTTGAAAAAAATTAAACTATATGGAAATATCTAAGATTAGATAAGGATAAGGATGATTTCGAATTTTATGGGATATCAAATTCAAAATTCAAGGTTGTCTAAAGTTGATGATCAAAGTATATCCATAAAGGAGATTTAACTGAGATAAGATTAAATTAAAATTCAAACTCTAAGGTTTTCTCCAAATATCTATGGGTCATTTTTTAAACGTTAGGATTGGATAAACTCGTGGTAGAGATAATCATTAATATTTTAGCCATTAGAAGACTCTAGTATAAAAAAAGAGACATTTCAAAATATTGGGTACGATTTTGAGAAGGAAAAAAAAAATACATTACATTCCAATTGTGATTATCGTCTACTATCTGAAAAAGTACAAAACACTTCTCAGAAACTTATTTAGAGAGTTGAATTGAAGTTACATTTGTAATAATCTTCAATTATGTTCTCATGTTAAACTATTTGAAATTTATATTATTGTTCTCAATTCTATTTTGTAAACATTATTTATTGCTTAAGAATTGTTTGAGATAAGTTTAATTATACTTGTAGATCTATAATTAGCCTAGATTCTAGAGAAGCTAGATAAGTAGAGTAAAGAGTTGTGACGGCCAATTATGGTAGATATTTGTAAACTTCTCTTGCTTTGTTTTGATATAATGAATCAAGTGAAACAGTACTAGTAAGAAAAACCCAATCCCTAGCAGTGGACTTGGAAAAGAGTGGTAGACAATAGGTTGAAGCTTTATAAATCATGAACTTGATATTCTCCTCTCTATTTTCTTTACTTTGAGTTATTTATTTATGTTATTAGTGTATTGAGTTATTAAGATACCACTATTTACCAAATTAAATTATTAAGAGGAATAATTTTCATTCACATCGAAAAAGTCTCAAAAATTTTCTAAAGATATCAATTAACATCCACCCCCCACTCCATCAACCCCCTTAATATCTTATACGAGATTAACGGAAACAAACTGACCTGCAAGTTAAGTACCCAAATGGACTCTATAACAGTGGACACAAGCTGCAATTTGAAGAAAAATAGCAGCTCTAACTTGCATGCTTCTAGCAGATCACAAGTCGTGTAACACTAAGTTGCTGTCCTCTCCTCTTGAGCCTTACTTAGCAAAATTGGACGAACTACAGCATATAGCAGTGGTAGCACTCTCTAGAGAGCTAACCAAGCATGCAAGGGGATGACTTTAAAAGAAATTAAAAGAGCTTGTTCTGATTGTTCAACAAGTTGAAGTTCATTCGAGGAAGTTACATATGCTAGAGGCAACAGCTCTTCGGACGGTAGCTGTTGTTAAGGAGACTTTTATATGACAGCAAGTACGCCAACAACAGCTGACGTGAATTTGCTAATCAATGAAAAGAGCTAGTGGACAGCACATTAAATTTGCACCAGGGCGCTCATATCTTATTTTTCAATTGCATATCGAGAGAGCAAATTTTGTATATATATGGCTAATTCACATCAAAAAGTCATTCATGTTTTTGGTCAAATTCCAACATAGCATGTCAGTTGAAGAATCAGTAGCTCATGCTTCATCTTCGAAGTGCAAATTCCATATGCTTGCTTGACATCCATCCAATTTGAACCGAGCACTAAACTCAATTCAGGGAAGAAAAATTTGCATTTCATTTTTATATTGAGTTCAGATTGTGGATTTCCATTTTAACTGATTTTATTGCAGGACGAGAGCTCCTATCCGAGCAGCAGCTAACAAGTCCTACTCCAAGACCGAACACGAATAGTAGCTTCGGCTGAATTGAGCAACCTTACCAAGCCGCACATTTAGTCTTCTCAAATGATCAATTTAGTTTTTTTTTTTTTTTAATCTTACAATTCTTTGTAGAGGCCAACTTGCCTTATCTTTGTTTGGCTGCACATTAGCTTATTACTCGATTTTTGTTGTTTAATAGGTTCATGAGATTAATTGTGAGGTCCGATCAACCAAGTAGTAGCTACAGCAGCTTCGTTCAGGAGCAGCTGCTGCCATCAATATAACAACAGCTCCTGGAACTTGTGACAGCAAAGAGTTACAAGCTGCAGGCCATAGATTCCAACTCCAAAAGCAAAACTGAGCATTGTAAGTCCAAAATCACACACATGTCGACATTGGCGCAATCCAAGGAAATGCTAGTGCACCTACATCAGTGCAGCAGTTGCAACAAAATAAGCTCTTAGCCGAGCTCAAAGCTGCAGGCCGAATGACTAGAAAGCTCCAACCGAGAACTCCAAGCGCATCAGGCCACGGCATCCGATTAACAACAGCTGCAACTTCATGAATTCCATACACCAACAGCAGTCGAGCAACTCCAAACATTTGACCAAAGACTAAGTTCCAAACACTGACTTGAATGCTTACTTTGAGCTTCAATTGTGAATTTGTGATAGCTTGTTGAGAAGAGAAGGATAGCAGCCCCATTATTCAATTACCAAGTGCAGCTCGCTGTCCAATTTGCTAGACACAAGCCAAGCAACCGAGTAGCAGCTCCTTGCTGTATACCAATGCAAGAGACAGTTGCGACTCATTACAGCAGAACCAAGGCTCAGAACTAAGTAATCCGTGCTCAAGAAGTAACAGTAGCCCCTCCACGTCTATATGGATTTTAATTGTGAGTTCGCAACCAAACATAACATGTCAATCAAACCAAGCATGCCGAGAAGCTCCACGCAGCAGCAGCCACATCAACATGACAGCAGGCCATGAGATTCAACTAAGAGCTCCTAGCACCGAGCAATTGCAGTAAGCCGAGAGCAGCTGATCCGAGTCCAAAACAAAGCAAAACCGTGGCAGCCTTCTTTATGCACTCCAAACATCTCCAACCGAAAGCCACTGAGTAGCGGAGAAGCACAACCGAATCAAGCATCAGGCCAATAGATCCAACATGACAGGCCAAGCAGAGCATGAGCTGCAATTTTGGAGAATTCTGTGGCTGATTAGTTGAAGAACTACAGCGTGCGCTCCAAGAACGTCTACGAGCTGCTGTTGCGAGTAACACGAGCAAATTTTGAGCATAGACCAACCAACAGTAGCAACACGTTGACCAGCCAAAATCTAAGCAACAAACAGCACTCCACTCGATCAGCCTTGAGCGCCCAATACGACAGCAGCTTGTACAATGGAGCACCACATGACAGCTGCAAATGGTCGAGTAGCTCCTTTAGGAAGTGTAGCAGTAAAAGCCGAGCAGCTATTGAACTGAAGATTAAAAATCAGCAACTGTGAAGGCTTTTATCAGCAGCAGATGTAGGCTTTCAACTGTTATAATAGTCAGAGCAAATTCACAGGGGACAATTGGTCAACAGCTATACAGTACTTTGTCTTTAGTGAGTTGAAGCAAAAAGAAATAAGAAAAGCAGACCATGAAACAAAAGAGAGCTGCCCATTTTGTCTTATTATAAAAAGCCCACACGTGGAGAGTATCAAAGAAACTATAGGCATAAAAGAATGTAATCACTTGGGCAGCCCACTTGGTTACTCTAGACATCAGCCGAGAAGAGAATAGATATATGGGGAAAAGAGCAGCTTCCGACGAGGGGGAATATGGACAGTAGCGTAGGGGTTTTTAGAAAGGGCAGCTTAAGTTCTCTTCCGTATACAGTAGCATAGTAGAATAGAGTTTGCCATGATAAACTTTACTTTCTTATTTAATTTTACTCTGTTTTCTTTAATTTCAAGGCATTAAAACCTTTATTCTAACTTATTAGAAAAATTCTTGAGTACTAAATATATCAAAATATGCAGATTTTGTAATAAAAGTTGGATTTAAATATAACAATTAAGACGTTTTCTTTTCCTTATTATGTTCAATTGTTATACATCTTGAACCATTTAGGTATTGTGATGTAATATTGGGTTTTGCATTAATGAATTAATATGTTTTATTCTAATATCAATTTTGAGTAATTGAGTATTTTTTTATTGTGTTCATTGTTTAGTTATTTAGTATTTGGCAATCACTATTAGTTTGATAGAGTTAGAAGATATTTGGGAGGGTTTTAATAACTTGTCATAAACAAAGCTTGAATTTTTTAAAAGACTCGTCATAGGGATATGCGGGTTTTAATTAAATTCATGAACTTACGTACTTAATGGGGTTAGAAATATGGCTCGGATCATTTGGATGTGCATAAACCATATTTCTAACTAGAATAATAATTTTAGTATGAGTAGATTACTATTTATCTAATAATTATAGATAAATCATCTTGGTAGGTGGATTTAAGCTATAATTAAAATTCCACTATTTTGGGAGATTGGTGAGTTCTAGTGTATTTAGTTAAATCTCGTTTAATCAATTTTGAAGATCAATTTAATGCATTCCATTGATTCAAATGAGAATAAATTTGTAAATCTCAATTTGATCATTTTTCATCTTCTGGACTTGGGACCCTTATAGTATAGCTAGGACATCTGATTTAGTGCTTAATTTATTAATTGGTTTTTACCCCCTTTTAACTTAATTATCAATAGGTTAGCTTAAGGAAAAACTCGATTAATTTAGAACTTAGCGCTTAACTCCTTGTGGAATATGACCTTGACTTGCTAACCATACTACTTCTATGATCCAATTCACTTGTTGGTGTGTACTCTTTTTGCGAGTTAAGTTTTTAGCATCGTTGCTGGAAAGTTTTAGCTTTGCTAATATTATGTTAGTAGTTGATCCCTAGGACTAAAGCTCTTTTTATTTTGTTTGTTCCTTTACTTCTTGGTAGATTAGCTTAGTAGTAGCTCCATTAGTTTATTTAATTTGCTAATTCTTAGTTGATAGCTTTTGTGTTAGTGGTTAATTTATAGAATTTTGGTGCATTTCCTCTTATCTTTATTGCTTACTAGTTAGCTTCTTGATGTTAGTTTTAGTTGCTTGTTTAATAGACTTTTCTTCTTGCTAGTTGCATTTTATAGTGAAAATTAAAAAAAAAAAAAAAAAAAGAAAAGAAATCCACCTTTGTGTCTATTTTTTGGTATTGTGAGTCTTAGCCTATTGCTTGTTAGTTTGATAGTTTCATGCTTAGTTTAGTTCTTAGCTAGTTCGTGCTTAAACAGTTGCTAAATTTTTCCTTATTTGATTAATTTTCCCATCCTTTTAGTTAGCATTTATATGGAAAGATATAAATTCCAGCTTAATGTCATTACTTGTGTTCTTTGTGTTTTATGGACTTTCTTAGTGAAAATCGTGTTTTTACTTGCGTTTTGCTTTTAATTATAGTAGTTGTGTGCTCCATTGTGTAAAGTTTTTATCTTTCTAGCACTTTAGGATCTTTGTTTATGTTTATTGATTTCTTAGTATGTTATTCTAGCTTAACTTGCACTATGTTTGCTTAATTTTTCATTGTAGAAACTATAAATAATTGAGAAAAACAAAAAAAAAAAATTTCAAGTTGGTCATCAAGTTGTTGGTGTTGTTTATCTTAACTTGTTGCTTTAGATTTCAATTAAGTTGAGTTTAATTTAACTTCTTGATAGTTTAGACCTTTAATTTTGCAATAATTTTGCTACTTGTGTGGTTTTCTTATCTTAAATTGTGCACTTTATATAGAAACACAAAAATTCCAACCTTGTCTCATTGTCATCTTTCTTGTGTTTTATGTACCTTTCTTAATGTAATCATGTTTTTGCTTATTTCTTTTGATATCAGAATAGTGGTAGTTTATTTTAGTACGTAAAATTTTGATCTTTGTACATTTTAGGAGTTTTTTTTTTAGAGAATTTAGTTGTTCAGTTTGTAAAAATCTGAAAATTTTGAAAAATCCATAAAAAGTTGAAAATTTTTTGAGAAAAACCATAAAGATTCTTCCTTTAGGCTTAGTTGATGTATGTCTTATCAAAGAGTACCTGATTTGACTTTTCTTTTTGATCTTGAAATTGAGCGAACAATTTACCGATGTTTGAGAGAAAGAAGAGCAAATCTTGAGCAGTTGAGAATCATGGAAGGTAATGGGAATGAAGATGATAATAATGGGAAAAATGGACATATTGTAGGTAGAAATGAGGATACAAGGCCATTGTGGGAGTACTTTGTGCCTATCGTTGAGGGAGCCACACTAGCAATTACGTGGCCTGCAATTCAAGCAAATAACTTTAAGTTAAAGCTCGCATTGATACAATTGGTGCAGGTAAATTAATTTGAGGGTAAATCATTAGAAGACCCACATGACCATTTGATGAACTTTTTGCATATTTGTGCTACACTCAAGAGTAATGGAGTCTCTAGTGATGCCATTTGCCTTTGCCTATTTCCTTTTTCTCTAGGGATAAGGCAAGGAGTTGGTTGAATTCATTGCTTACTCAATTAGTGACTACTTGAGATCAATTGGCGTAAAAGTTCTTGGCAAAATTCTTTCCACCTAACAAGATCGCCTAATTGAGAATTGAATCGATGCTTTTTGCCAATATGAAGGAGAGACATTTTATGAGGTGTGAGAGTGATTCAAGGAGCTGCTCAAGCATTGTTCTCACCATGGTATACCCTTGCCCTCTCTAGTTTATATTTTCTATGATTCATTGGGTGACTAGTTAAGGATTATGATTGATGCCGCTTCGAGAGGTTATTTGATGAGAAAGAATGTCGAGCAAGTGTATGGACTCTTTGAAGAAATGGCTATGAATTCTTTCAATTGGTATAATGAAAGGACCAAACCAAGACAAGTGGCTACTATAAATGAATCAAAAACACATGCTAAGTTTCAAGCACAAATAGCGACTCTTATAGCGTAGATGAATAAGATACATCCCTTAAAGAGTCCAAACCCATATTTTAGTCTAATTGAGAATGGTAAGTCTTATGGAGGTCTACCTATGTGCTTTTCAAAGTCCTCTATGGGGAATTCTTTTGCTCTTTATGTAAGCTCAAGCATAGATCAAGTGAATTTTGTGAATAAGTTTGCTAAGGGAGTAGGGAATTGGAATCCCTATTGTAACACTTACAATTAAGGATGGAGAGACCCCCCAAATTGAGGTTGGAGAAATAGGAATGCTCTTAGAGCACCTCTAGTGGTTCAGCAACAAACAATTCTACAGAAGGAAAAGAAAAAGGAGGATGCCACAATTCAAATGTTGAAAATACTGTTACAAGAATCCTCTAATCAAAAAGCTATCATCCAAGACTTGTAAAAAACAATTAGCTTAGCTTTCCCAGTCATCTAGTAGTCGCCCTTAGGGTGTGCTACTCAGTACTACAAAGAGAAATCGAAGGAAATAAGCCGGATCATCGAATGAGAGAGGTAAAGATGTAAACATTGTTGAAAGTGAAAAGATGAGGAATCTTAAGATGAATTCTCTA
Source organism: Lumnitzera littorea (assembly GCA_024138015.1). Taxonomy (NCBI): domain Eukaryota; kingdom Viridiplantae; phylum Streptophyta; class Magnoliopsida; order Myrtales; family Combretaceae; genus Lumnitzera; species Lumnitzera littorea. The sequence continues at coordinate 97,306,204 of JAMXBB010000002.1, read as the reverse complement.
GGTGGAGCGAACTTGAAGAGAATGACACCCTAGCTGATGAGTATGTGATTAAGATTAGAACCCAAGACCATGCGGGTAATGTGGTGATAAAGAAGCTGGTTAAGGAGGATTTTATGAACGGAGATTCAATTAAGAGTGTTTGTGAAGTTGTAAATGAGATTAGAGAAATAAAGGGGAATGAAGAAAGTAAGTGATTAATGTGACTTGAAAGAAAGAAAGTTCAAATGAGTGATTATGTCAAGTTAGTGTTGGCAAACAATTGGAATGATGATGAGGATGAACTTGATGTTACGCTTAACACTAAGAATGATAAGCATGAAAGCATTGACATGAAGGAAGTTAAGAATATGGCTAAGGAAGACCCTTTGGATATGATTGAGGGAAAATTAGTTGATAAGTGAATTGGGATATCTAGAGAGTCAACAAAAGAGATAGATCATAAACATATTAGTTAAGTGATCTTGCCTATCCAAAAAGGTATGGACTTGAAAGTAGATTACATACTCCCTAAGATAGATGACCCACGAAAGATTATTATACCATGCACCATTGCAAACCAGTTTATTTTAGGTGCTTTATGTGATTTGGGTACTACAATAAACCTAATTTCCTTTGAGATGATGGAGAGGTTAAAGTTGGAGAGTATGTTGAGAGCTACATATATGACCCTTAGGATGGCTGATCGATCTCCTCGAACACCCTTAGGGATATGTTAGGATGTGATAGTGCAAATTACTCAATATAAGTTTCCCATTGAATTTGTAGTAATAGATATGAGAGATGACTAACACATGTTGTTGATTCTTAGGCATCCATTCCTAGCTACAGCTAGTGCCCTCATTAATGTACGAGGAAGAAGGATTGTATTGAGAGTAGGAAATGAGGAGATTATGTTGTATGCTAGGAAGTGTAAGGAGCAAAATGAATCTTATGTTTCTAGTGATATCTCTTTTAACTGGATAATGAGAGTAGTTGATGGGATGGAGCTAGCATTAGAAGAATGAGCATGGGATTGATGGAGGATGACCCTGGTGTTGTAAAGAGAGAGCCTCGTAAATTTAAGCCACTATGGAAGAAAAGGGCAAAAGTTTGGTTAAGGACTATAAACCAAGCCCTAATGGGAGGCAACCTACTATTGAGTCGTTTCGTTTTTGTTATATTGGCCTTGCTTTTAGTTTTTCATGTTTGTGTGCATTTCAGTTCTCCTTTTATCTATTCTCATTATTCTATCATGTTTATGTCTCCTTTGAATCCATCCTCTTGGTTTACTCCTTCTTGGACTAGTCTACTATAATGTCTCTTGTTTCCTCTTGTGCAGGTTTACTTTATTTGAGTTTTAGAGCATACATGAGATAGTTATGTTATTGGCTTGGAGTTTAGAGCACTTATAGAGTGGCTATGGTGATAGCTGAGAGCTTGAGAGCATCAAGTGAGGCTGGAAACTCGCATGGATGTGGTTAGCCCATTAGCCTATGCCCTGGGGCAGCCCCGTTCTTTCCTTCCCTTTTCTTTTGTTCATATTGGTTGTGCTAAACAATGAGGACATTATTTGTCCTAAAAATTAGGGGTGGATTTTGTGTTGAACTATAGTTGGAGTTTATGCTAGCTGATGTATGATGGAGTACTTAGTGGATTTATGTTGATCTAGAGTGTATTAAGTTGATTATCTATGGGTTCTTATGTGCTGGTTACATATTATGCTTATGTTGGCTGCACATGAATTGCTTAAATCTTGATCCTTGTGCATATTGTATGAAAATGACAATTGATCAATGTATTGTTTACATTTACTCTATAGGCACCAAAATTTTTTCAAAATGTTTAGAACTTTAGTTGTATTTCTCACAAAAGAGCAATTTTTGACCCAATTTTTTTTTAGTTCCTTTCTTAACTTGATCATGAGTTGGACACTCCTCACTTCTCTAGAGTTAAGAACATGAAATCGTTGCTTTGTTTAGCTACCCTTTGTTTAGATTAGGATTTGATAACTTAGGATTAAGGCAATATCCTTGATTATGGACTAGGTCTTTACATTTTTAAATTGACTAATATGTATGCATATTTTTTGAAGTTTCAAGAGGCCTATATGATTATGTAAATCATGCAAAATTTGAGCTTACCTTAAATGTTTCTTCCTCGATTACCAAAAAAAAAAAAGCGTATGTTGAGGGTAAAATAAACCCCAATCAAATGATATATATATATAAACAAGCAAAAGCAAAAAGAGACTACAATTGGACACATAGGGTGCCAAATAAACACATGGCGCATCTCCTTGAATGAATAATTCTTGGAAGGGTTCATGACCTCCTAATGTTTAACTTATGAAAAAAGTGAGGAATAAAGAGCTCTACAATGTAAATGAATCAAATAGAGGATGTATGTGTGCTTAAAACCAAAAAGAAAACAAAAAAAGAAGAAGGAAAGATTCGGAAACTTGGGAAGAGCAAAGTAAAGAAAGAGCTTATAGTTTTATGTCATTTACTTAGCGGTATCGTACTTGTGACATAGATTAGGGGTATGTTGATAGGCATTTTTCGATAGTTGTTATATGGACTTATATTAGTGGGCCTAATATCTAGATTCGATTTAACGGCCCGGTCTATGGACAATCTTCATTGAGTTACTATAAATACCAGATAAGACCCCCGGGTAAAGGGACCTTCTTCTCCATTCTCTCACTCCTATAACTATGGAATAATTTCACTCTTATCACAAGAGGGCTAACATAGGCATTGAAGTGGCCGCGCTAGAGTACCCTTTGGCATCCCTTGTAGCCATTTTCTTGTATTGCAGGTATTTGTGTATCGAAACGAGAATCACCCATTAATAATTAGCGTCGTTTATGAGATCGTGTAATTTATCACCACGATTCTTGAATGTTCTTTTTTTATATAGATTTGCTCCATTCTCTATCTATATATTTCAATGAATCTCTTCATGGCTCTAGGGATTTATCTTGGCTTTTCTCTATCCTATGAAAGGTGTTCACACTTTAAAAGCTAAAAACTACTGTAATTGCTGTTGGTTTTACATGTTTGAAGAGTTTTCACAAATTTGCTCAGAGGCTAATCTATTTCAAGGTCTTTGATTTTTCTTTCTCCTCTTGTTGTGAATCTAGGCATTGGTGCTCCTTTAAATTATGTAATTGTTAAAGCAGTTTCCTCATTTTTCTAGGCTTGCTCATGTTGAAAGCACCAAAACCCACCATAATAACTACTATGCCTTGGTCTTAAGATTCATCGTGAATCCTTTGTGACCGACATGGCCAGTTTGTTTGTTTGTTATATATACATGGCTATCATAGGAAATGCAGGAAGGCCATAATATAAAAATTTGGGTGTACCCAAAGGAAAAGAAAAATAAGGCCATTGACGATTTTTTCTTATGAAAGTCTCTATTGCAAGAGCCTTATTAGCCTCGCTTCAAGCATTTTGCTTGAGTAGTAGTGAAGTTTGCTCATGAATCTATTAAGTTGATGGCAAAGAGCTCATAAGTGCCTAGATTCATCCAACAATGCACCAGTAGAGTTCTAAATCGAGATGGACAGCATTGAACAAAACTAGCACCTAATGGCAATACACCTGAGCTACTCCAAGTACATTCTAGAATTATTCCATAGGTGACAAGAAGTCTGAGTTTCATAGATGCTGAGCTCCAAGCATGCTAACATTTTCCAAGTCTAAATTGAGTACACTTTCATGAACATTGAAGCACTATATATCTAAACCTCTCATTAGCTGTGCTTTCCCTTTTTGAGTTTGGAGCCATTCTTAAGCTCTCAATAGCAGCTCTTACAAGTTATTGAATTGAGGATTAATGAGCTTGAGCTTTGATTGACTAAGTTGAAATTCATAAGAGTTGATCGGAAGCTATAATTTCCGAACTTTTGTTAACGACTCTGATAGTTGTAAGTAGCCACATGCTTGCATGATGCGTGCTATAGCCGACCAAGCTGTGTTTGGTTTGTATAAGGTAGATTGCATAAGGTAGGGTCATGCCGAGCAATTGTGAACCAAGATGCCAAGCTTTTCTTTCAGCTTGTAAATAGATGAGAAGTTAAGATTATTTGTCATACAAGTCTCCGAACTTCATGCCGAGCGCCAAGAGTTCTGTCCATATTCTATGCTAAGTGCTAAGAGCTTACTCAAGTCCGTACCCAGTGACAAAAGTTTTCTGAAGTCCAAGCCTACGGCCGAGTCAAGCTCCGTTCTGAGTTGATGAAAAGTCAAGTGTGAACAAGATACACCAAGTTGCTGAGAGGTCAAGAATGTCCATGGCCCAGTGAAAGGAGCAGCCAAGCTTATCTTAACTAACAATGTAGCCGGGTAGAGCTCATTCTTGCACCTAAGATTATTCAACTCCTTTATTGAGCAGTCCAAGCCAAAAGCGAGTAACAAGCCACAACAAGCTTAAAGTCGAACCCCATTGGAATTTTGTTAAGAGTTTCAAAATCTGATCGTTAAGCTCTACAGCCAACAATTAGCAAACAATCACGCTTATACTAAAACTACTGCACATTGAGGTCTACTCTCTGGCTCACTCTTATTGATAAAAGATGAGTAAAACTCCATTACTACTATCTATGATTTATTCACTCATTCATTTTTAATGTGTGCCTACATTGTGCCTCGTAATGATCACTTGTTGGCATTTACACTTGATTCATGCGTTATATATTATCTATATACACGATGCTCCGTGATATGAGAGTAAATGAGCCTGATAAATGAAAGTGCTAATCATTTGGCACTTAAAATCACTTATTTGATTCTTAGCTAGTTAATTTCTGCTCTTTTAGAAATGAGTGTGAGCACTCTCAAGCAAACCAAGGCTAAACAAATACCCTGATTTTAAGCTATCAAATGGTAATGGGTTAAACACTTAGATTCGGCATTTGGTACCAAAGTCCAATATATTAACAAACTAAAGGTCAATTAGCCTACTTTATGGCTCTATTTAGTACGGGTCATGTCTAACTCGGATGACCTACATGCTTCCCTAACTTTTTTGGGTGCTCAAGCCTCATCAGGCCGTTGCCTTTTTAGGTACCGGCCTCTTTAGACCCTCGTTCCTTCAAGCGCTCTTGCCATTAGGAGCTCCCACTTCGTTAGGCGCTTTGGCTTCCTCAGGTCTTCACCTCTTCAGGCTCCTTCGCCTTTTTAGGCGCTCCAGCCTCTTTAGGTACTTTTGCCTCTTCAGGCGCTCCCACCTCTCCAAGCGTTCTCTCCTCTCCAAGCGCTCTTGCCTCTTTAAGTGCTTTAGCCCCTTCAAGTCTTTGCCTCTTCAGGTTCCCTCGCCTTCTCAAGCACTCCAACCTCTTCAACCACTTTCGCCTCTTCAAGCGCTCCCGCCTCTCCAAGCTCTCTCGCCTCTTCAAGCACTTTGGCCTCTTTAGACTCTTGTCTCTTTAGGCGCTCTAGCCTCTTTGAGGCTTCGCCTTTTTAGGCATACCAATATTTATAAGTGCTCCAATCACTCCTACCTTTTTCCTCTTCAAGCCTTTGCTTTTCTAAGCGCTTTAGCCTCTTTAGGCTTATCATAATTCCCACGAAATCAACCTCCCTAGATACTATCTTTTCTAACCCTGTCATTAAAGAGAATGGGGGGCAAGTGTTGATAGGTATTTTTCGATAATTATTATGTAGGCTTATATTAGTGGGCCTAACATCTAGATTTGATCCAACAACCTAGTCTACGGACTAGTATGAATCGTAACTAAAAACAAACAAGGTTGGTCGTTAGATGGGTCCAAACTCGCAGAAAGCTTGAATAAGGCTTAATGGAGAAAGGTACAAAAAGAGTGACAAATACGAATGAAACAGTAAGTAAAAACCCACGAACAACTCCAGAGGATATGACGCATCAATAGAACTTCCAAAGACTTACGACATAATTTGATATGACGCACGAATTGGTCCAATGAGGTTACTCACCACCTAACCTTACTTAAGGGAAAAGATAAGAGTGATGCCGAGAGTAAATAAGCAGTGTTTACGCAAAAAAGAAAATACTCAAGTGTCTTGAAGGTAATCTGATAACTTACAGCTATAAGTATAAGAGTATTTATGCCCGTAAGTTAGGGCAACTTGCCCAAAAGGGAAAAGACAATAAGGACATTTCTTAAAGAAGAAATATATATGATATAAAAGGATAAAAATGAATATAGAAGGAAAACAATTGATGGTGCTACAAATTCTTCATACAATACTATACACGTGGTGATGCTGCATTGGCGAGGTTGTTAGGGAATGCAAACAAAAAGTACAGATAGGTAGGCTTATTCGAGCAGGGATGGCCTAGTCAATCCGGATTCTCTATCTCTAAGCTTCTCGGCAAAGATGATGCCGAGTGATTGATCAACTTGGCATTAGAGTAATCATTAACTCGGCATAACATAGAATAATGGGCAGTCATATGACACGGCATTAAAGGTAACTCAGCAAGGAAGTACTCGGTCTCGATAAGGGTTGGTTGGAACATTAAGATTCGTCATGCTAACCCCTCTAGTCCTTGGGCTCGATTGTAAGTCAGAGGTCCCATAGCTTGATTCCCATCACTCCTTCCAGGTTGTTTTGGATTTAAGATCAAATCCGAATGGTGTTCACTCAATTTTCCGTTAAGGTGATATGGATTGAGGTTGGCAATGTTAAAGGCGTCAAAAATCCCATAATCCTCAAGCAATTCTAACCTGTAGGCATTGTCACCAATTTTTTGGAGGATTTTGAAAGGCCCTTCCATTCTTGCAGATAATTTGATCTTCCTCTTGTTCGAGAACTGTTCCTTACTGAGTTGTAGCCATATTAAGTTTCTCGGTTGAAATTGTTTGGTTAACCTACCCTTAGTCCTTTCTTGCATTCTTTTGGTAGCTTAGTCGGGATGCCAAGTGACCTTGTCATAGGGTCCTCTTACACAGGTGCTGGTACAAGGGTGTGGTTGAAGGGCAACTCAGGATTAAATCCATAGACCACTTCGAAGGGAGTCTACTTAGTGGTATCTTATACAGTTCGGTTATAGGTGAATTTGACCACTGGCAGGTAGTCATCCCAATCAGCTAAGTTCTTGCCTACTGTAGCTCGGAGCAGTGACCCTAGAGTACGATTAACTACCTCTGTTTGGCCGTCAGTTTGAGGGTGACATGAGGTATTGAAGAGTAATTTAGTTCCCAATCGACGCTATAAGGTCCTCCAAAAATGGCTTAAGAACTTCAAGTCGTTATTGGAGATTGCACTCCTCGGTATGCTGTGTATCCATATAATCTCCTGTAAGAAAAGAGAAGTAATAGCCGAAGCGTCGTTAGTTTTAGTACAGGGCACAAAGTGTGCCATTTTACTGAACTGATCTACAATGATCATTACAGAATCTTTAGCTCGAGTAGTTCACGGCAGTCCGAGAACAAAGTCTATACTCAATTCAGTCCATGGCTTTGTTGAAACAGGTAGAGGCATTGCTTTCCTTTATTCAGCTAAGCACTTGGCCTTTTGTATACTGCACAGCTTTCCACAACTCAGTGCACATCTCTTTGTATTCTCAGCCAAAAGAATTAGCCATTTAATAGTTTACAAGTCCTCTTCTCTCCAAAGTGTTCGAAAAGCCCTCCGCTGTAGGCTTCATTGATTAATAATTCCTGTAGGGAACAAGTCAACTCGTACAGTCTCCCTCCTCAAAACAAATAGCCATCCTCCACATAATACTCGTCCACTATCCTCCTATCGACGCATCGCAAAATTATTGATCTAAAGTTTGGATCCTTGAAGTACTATTCTTTGATACTCATAAAACCAAATAGCCTGGTTTGAAGTTCTGATAAGAGCGCATGCCTCCTCGAAAGAGCATCTGCAACTACGTTGCTCTTTCCTTGCTTGTATTTTATCACAAAATTAAACCCCTTGAGGAATTTAATCCATCTTGCCTACCGCTTCGACAACTTGGTCTGACTTCAGAAGTATTTCAGTGATTCATGGTCAGTATATATGACAAATTCTCTTGGCAATAAATAATGTTGCCACACTTGCATTGCTCAGATTAGTACCAAAAGTTCCTTATCATACACGGAATAGTTCAACTGTAGTCCTCAGAGCTTCTCACTGTGGAAGTAATTGGTCAACCTTCCTGCATCAGGACAGCGCCTATTCCAACACCCAATGTGCCGCATTCCAGCTCAAAAATTTTGTCGAAGTCGGGTGGTACTAACACTGGGGCGGAGGTCAATTTTTCTTTTACGTCAGCAAAACTCTTCTCTTCCCTTTCTCCCCATCAAAAGTTGGTGTTCTTCTTTATAAGCTCGGTAAGTAGTGTGGTGATGGTGTTGAAATTCTTGACAAACCTTTTGTAAAACAAAGCCAATCCATGGAAATTTCTTACGTCAACATAAGTAGTAGGAGTCGGCTACTCAACAATTGCTTTGATCTTCTCATCATCAACTCACAAACCTCTTCCACTCACGACATACCCCAAGAATACCACTTCCTCCTAGTAGAAGCAACACTTCTTCAAATTATTGAATAGTCTCTCGGTATGAAGGATGTCCAGGATGGATCTAAGATGTTCACAATGACTCGGCATGTCGGCACTACAAACCAGGATGTCGTCAAAGTACACCACGACACACTTTCCTATGAGATGTTGCAACGTATGGTTCATAAGTCTCATGAAAGTACTGGGGCATTTAACAAGTCGAAGGGCATGACCATCCACTAATAAAGTCCATGTCAAGTTTTGAATGTAGTCTTTCATTGATCTCTTGACCTCATGCGAATTTGATGTTAGCCAAACTTGAGATCAATTTTGTTAAAAATCTTAGCTCGACTCAACTCATCTAACATGTCTTCTAGCCTCGGGATTGGATACCTGTATTTGATCATGATTTTGTTCATGGTTCGGTTGTCAACATACATCTATTAGGTTTCATTCTTCTTTAGCACTAGAAGTGCAAGCATGGCACAAGGGTTGAGACTCTCTCTCACATAACCTTTCTCCAACAACTCATTGACTTGACATTGGAGTTCAGAAGCTTGCTCGAGATTCCTCCGACAAGCTGGCTTATTCAGCAGTGCAGCACCGAGTACTAAGTCAATGCAGTGCTTTATGCCTCGAGTTGGGGGCAACCCCTCAGGTAACTATTCTGGGATCAGGTTGGCATAGTCATCTAGCAACCCCTTGATTACCTAGGGAAGCTTACCCTGCTCCTTCATTTCCAATAGTCGTCTGACCAACAATAAGGTCGGCTCATCAGCATTGATGGCTTCTTGGAGCTTGGCTTTAATCATCATTAGAGCTTTCTTCAATCCGTGGGCAAATTTCGTTTGTAGCTTGTGAACTTCTCTCGACGGCATTAGATTTAGTGTGATCTTTTGGTCATCATTTTCTAGCATATATGTGTTCTTGTCGCCGTCATGTAGAACTCTCCTGTCAAATAACTACGATCTAGCTAACAACACATGGGAAGTGTACATAGGCAGTACGTTAGAGAGGATCTGGTCAAAGTAATTCTTTATAGTGATCAGCAGCAGTATTTGTCGAGTGACATGTAATACTCTTTTCTCACTCAACCAGTGCAACTTGTACGACTTAGGATGTGCAATAGTTGATAGGTGCAGTTTTGAAACAAAATTGACTAATGCTACATTGGTGCAACTTTCACTATCCACAATGAGAGCATACATCATGAAACAAATTCTCTCTTTACTCCTCCTCTCGTAAGAGTTTTACGCTCATAGTGTGCTGAACAACCATGAGTAACTAGTCTAAGTCCTTGGGAAATACGTCCTCCTTAATCAGTTCTTTCTCGGTACAAAATTGCTCCTCTTCGGGTTCCTCATGCATACTCTCTACTCCTAACTTCAGAATGTCTCCTTTAATGTCCATCGTCCTTCGATTCGAGCACTAAACAACCAGATGACTGAACCCTTGACACTTGAAGCACTTAATCTGGCTAGTCTTCCTGCTAGACCTTTACCCCTTCTCATACGTTTGGATCGATACTACATCTTTAGGGCGACCTTTCTGCTCGGCTTTGACATCAACTCTTCTGCTCGGCTCGATACTAAACTGAGTTCGATGACTGGCCTATCCTGGTCGGCTAGTCAGCATTCAGGTTGTTGCTCGGCTCCTTCTTTGCCTTTCCACTTGTTAGGCAATCCTAACAGCTTCATCCATTGTATCACATTGTTGGAGCTCCACAATGTTTCGGATGTCTCCTCTTAATCTAGTAATAAACCTTAAGACTGTTTGAGCTGGTGGTTTATCCACTTCGCATCTTATCATAAGTATTTGGAATTCTTGAACATACTCATCAACAGTTTGGCCTCTTTGTCTCAGCTTCTAAAGCCAAGTGAAAGTATCTTGGAGATACATTTCTAGCACGAATCTGTTTCTAAGTACTATCTTCATCTCAAGCCAAGTGTTAATCTCTCGGTACCCCTTGATAACTCTGATTTTAAACATATTTCATATGGTGATTTTATAGTATTTCCCTTACATTTTTTGTTTTCTTTAAAGAAAATGATACTTAATTGAGTAAAATTTTGATTTCAAGGTTTGAACGCGTTCTAGGATCGAAAACGAAGAAAAGGAATCAAGTTTCACTCAATTTGAAGTTCAAACGAAGGAGTTATGAAGTTTTGAAGTTATGTAGAAAAATTTACCTAGGTGCAGAAAGTTATACGACCTGGGGACACGGCTATGTCCCAGGCCGTGTCTGGTGACGAAAACAGAATCCTTATAATACATATATAAAAGGATATCTGAGGTTTTAGACAGGAGAGAGACATTAGAGAAATGAAAGAGACATTAGAGAGAGAAGAGACTTGAGGAGAAGGAGAATAAAAAGTCGAAAGCAACATCAACTTCAAGATTAGAGAGATTGTTCATCAAACAAAAGGGGTTTTCCATGTTTTATTTTATTTTATGTTTTTTATGGAACTCGTTTTTAGATTCATTATGATAGCTTAGAATTCGAGTATTTAGGATTATGGAACCTAGGGTTTCATGTGACCCTTAGATTAAATTATAATTTCAATAAAGTTTCTATCTTTTCTTGATTCAATTATGTTGTTTAATTGTTGATTGATAATTCTAGAGTATCAATATATGATATTATGCATGATGATTGAAAAATTGTATGTGTAATTAGATCTTAGCATAATTGGAGAGAATTTCATGTATACTTAGAGATAAGATACATGTTTCTTCCGGAAAGTTGATTATTTGTGTGGGAATTCATTATACATTACTGCAATTCTAAGTTATATTACTAAGTGAAGAGATTCCGGTAAATAATTTAGGATTAGGGTTAATATGCTTGAGAAAGATATTAGCTTTAATTGTGAATCCCTCCGGTCAAGAATTATAGAAATTGAATTGAATATATTTTAAAAGGTTACATGTTAAACACTAGGGGAAATAATTCCTAAATACATTATTGCATACTTGAAGTCGTTTGTAATTTTATTGCTTTCTAATTTGCTTAATCAAGTCTCATAATTAGTTTAGTTTGTTAATTTCAGTATTTTTAATTCATTCAACTCATCACAATTTTTCGGTTAAATAATAGAGCTAAAGTTAATATTAGTACTCAAAATCTCTGAGGGATCGACTTGGACTCACATCCGCTATATTAAAACTAATAGGTGCACTTGCCTCATATCAATTTTTTGGCGCCGTTGCCGGGGATTTTCGATATTATGAACACTAGTTACTTTATTACTTTGACCATTTTTTTTCTTTATTTTCTTTTGTTTTCATTGTTTATTTTTATTACCTAGAGTTGTAATTGATTTTATATTTCTTGCCCTTGTAGTGCATGACCCGCAACAATCCGAAAGATTTGGTAGAACTTGATCCTGAAATTGAAAGAACTGCCCTTCAAAATTTGAGATCGCGACCTAGACAAATTGTGGCGATCATAGACGACGAGTCAATCGTTGAAATCAAGGAAGAAGGTGAAGAGGCCAACATTCAATTCATTGAGCAAGAAGATCCACCACACATGGCTAACAACGGGAATGAAGCAAATTGGACCATGTCCGATTATTCAAGGCCTACACTTATTGGAGCTGACTCTAGTATCGCAAGGCCAACCGTCGCGGCTAATAACTTCCAAATTGCACCTAACATCATACAAATGGTGCAACAATATGTTCAGTTTGATGGTCTCTAAGATGAAGATCCTAATACTCACATCTCTAGTTTTCTAGAGATTTATGATACATTTAAAATCAATGGAGCCATGGATGATGCCATTCGACTGCGGCTATTTCCTTTCTCCTTGAGGGGTAGAGCAAAACAGTGGTTGAACTCCCTACCAAGAAATTCAATCACAACTTGGAATGAATTGGTAAAGAAATTTTTGGAGAAATATTTCCCACTTGCAAAGATCGCTAAACTTCGGAATGATATTTCTTGTTTTGCTCAATTAGAAGCGGAGACGCTATATGATACTTGGGAGCGATTTAAGGACTTACTCAGGAGGTGCCCACACCATAGCCTTCCACTATGGATGCAGATTCAGACTTTCTACAATGGTCTCAACTTATCTACAAGACAGATGATTGATGCATCCGCAGGAGGTACTTTGAACACAAAGACACCTGAGCAAGCACAAAACCTGATTGAAGGAATAACGATGAACAATTATCAGTGGGAAAGTACTAGAGCCAAGCAAAAGGCCATGGGAATTTATGAGGTGGACTTTACTACTACTCTGGCAGCTAAGGTGGACTTATTGAGTAAAGAGAATGATGCACTCTCAGTTGTCCCTCAACAAGTGCAATTGGATGTAAGTGATTTTGGTATGCAGGGGTATGGAGCATAAGAACAACTGGAATAGGTAGATTATCTAGGAAATCCACCTAAGCAACAAAATAACCCCTACAGCAACACTTACAATCCAGGATGGAGGAATCACCCCAATTTCTCATGGCGAAACCAAAACTAAGGCCAGCAGAAGACTAACTTTGGCCCACCTGGATTTCAAAGACCATTCCTACCTCCTCTTCCTCAAGAAAAAAAGTCTAATGTCGAAGAACTTCTCATGAAATATATTTAAGGCAATGAGGCTCGCTTATCTAACATTGAATCATCGTTGAGGAATCAAGAGGCTTCTAATAGCAACCTTGAGAACCAAATTGGTCAACTTGCGAATCTAATCTCTAAAAGACCACAGGGAACACTCCCAGGGAATACTGAGGTTAATCCCAGGGAACATGTTAATGCTGTGACCTTAAGAAGTGGTAGAAAACTGCAAGTGGAGAAGAAGGATGGTGGGGAAGTAGTTGAGAAAGAAGTGGAAGTCAACCGTAAGAAAGATGCAAAGCCACTAAAATCAAAAGAAAGTATGGAACCACCGAATGTGAAGGAGTACAAGCCTCCCATCCCTTACCCAGAGCGCCTTAAGCAAAGTTACACTGATTCGAATAAGGAATTTGGTAAATTGCTTGATATTTTCAAACAATTACACATTAACTTACCTCTTGTTGATGTTATCTTGCAGATGCCAAAGTATGCGAAATTTCTAAAGGATCTTCTATTGAACAAGAGGAAGTTGGAGGAGCTTACAACTGTCAAATTGAACGAGGAATGCTCGGCACTTCTCCAGAAAAAGCTGCCACAAAAATTAAATGATCCAGGGAATTTCACTATTCCTTGTATGCTTGGCAATTTGTTAGTAGATAATGCTTTAGCAGACTTAGGAGCCAGTATAAATTTGATGCCGTATAAATTGTTCAAAAAGCTAAGGTTAGGAGAACCTAAACCAATGCGCATGAGTCTTCAATTAGCTGATAGGTCTATCACATACCCTAGAGGCATTATAGAGGATGTTTTAGTGCAAGTAGACAAATTCATCTTTCCTGTGGATTTTGTTATACTTGATATAGATGAAGATATTGAGGTGCCAATCATTTTAGGTCGATCCTTCTTAGCCACTGCTAGGGCTGTTTTTTATGTTGGTGAGCATAAGTTGATATTACAGGTCGGGAATGATGAAATAGTTTTTAAAACTCCAGAGGCAACAAACAAATTTCTTGACCCAGAGGACATAAGTCACAATGTTAATGCCACTAATGTTATTATATCTATATGTGTGCAGGCAACGCTTGCCAAGGATTCTTCGAGCTATTGCTTGCAAAAGAGAGATGAAAATTTGTTGACTAACCCCAATTGTGCAGAAATGGTAGCTCAAACAAAAGTTCATGAATTTATTGTGGACAAGAAGGGGATTGATCAACTCCATAAGTCAACGGATCCTAGGTTAAGATCTTTCAAAGAGAAGCCACCATCTTTGGAACCAAAACTATTAAGAAATCATTTGGAACATGCCTTTATGGTGAAAAGTTCAAAACTTCCAATGACAACCGCATCTAAGGTAAAAGCGGACAAGATGAAAAAGTTTAGGCTACATGAATTTGATAAGTGGTATGATAAGGAGAGAAACTATGGAGGTTACGCACCAATGAAACGGAATTGGCAAGGTCGATAGCCTAAGGGCAAATTTACATTTGTATGGAGGGTTCGAAAGCGAGATACAGGAGGAGTCCTATCTCCACCTGGATAAAGAATCATGAGAAGACGTATCCGGTCAAGCTATTGACGTTAATTATAGCGCTTCTTGGGAGGCAACTCATGTCTAACTTTGCTTATGCTTTAGTTCTTTCAGTTTATTTTCCTTTTATCTAACTCTGCTTTATTTCTTTTCTTTTTTTTTTCAATTTTTCGTCATAGTTTTTTTTTTTTTTTTCCCTTTTAGTTTTATTATTGCCTTTTCTCTTTAGTTTTATTATTTTTATTTCTTTAAGTTTCCTTTCTCTTTAAATTAAAAAAAAAAAAGAGAAAAAAAGGTTACACGGGCTAGGGACACGGTCGTGTCCCAGCCTGTGTCCATCTAGACCTTCAAAACTGCCCACCCACAGAAAGTTACATAGGCGTGGGACACAGTCGTGTCCCTGCCCGTGTCCGCCTAGATTTCGGTTTTACTACGTGGGCACAGGAAGTTACACGGGTAAGGGACACGGTCGTGTCCCAGCCCGTGTGCGCCCAGATTTCCCATTACACTGGCGTAGGACACGGTCGTGTCCCAACTCATATCCATCCAGTTTTCACATACTGGAAGAGAAAGTCACACGGGCATGGGACACGGTCGTGTCCCAGCCCGTGTGCATCCAGGTAAGACACGACGACACAGATTGTTACACGGGCGTAGGACACAGTCATGTCCCAACTCGTATCGACCCAAACTTACACGATTTTGCACACGCCCGGTTTATTTAAACTAAACACACCCTCTCACACACTCACAATCAAACATATCTCTCTCATATTCTCTCTTATTCTCCCTCTTCTCTCCACAATTCTTGCATTCCGCATTTTGATCCAAGTAAGTTTCCTCATTGATTTTACTCTCTCTTCCTCATGATTAGGCAGTTTGGTTATTTGCATTTTTACTCTTGTGCATATTGGTTTTTCCATTTGGCCTGCAGATTTCTTTTGATTATTCATAAATGTCATGCATCATTGCTTTGAGTTTCTTGATCTTATATGCAATAATGTTGCCTCATCTAGTTAGATTTCATTTTGCTCTCTTAATTCCGAATGTTATTGGTTAATTTGCTCATCTTTATTCATTCATGCTAGTTAGGGTTAGCAATGGGAGATAATAATTTTGGGTCATTTAGCATCTTTTATATGTTGAGACGCCTGTTTTTCACCGTTAATTGTCGTGTAGTGGAATTCGTTGGAAGCGTTTGCCACTCATTTCTTTTCCACTAACTAGTTTTCTAGCTACATTCCATATGTTTGTTGAAATGCCCCAATGAGTATTCTGTTACCATTCTTCACTATTGCTCTTATTGTCCTCTGCCTTCTTGACCTATATGCGATAAGGATGTGCGTGTTTGATTTGGTTTGTTGATTCTTTTCAGGTATTCAAATGGCGAACCGAGCTAAGCTTACCGTTCGCCGGAAATCAAAAGTTGTGGCATCCTCTTCATCACAATCCGGAGCAATAGTTGAACCACTGGCTACTCTCCCCCCAATGGAGCACCCAATGCTCCAATTTAAGGAGGACTACCAAGTGCAACGATATCAATTACTTCAAAATAAGCCCTTTAGCGAGACCCTTCGACTAGATTGAGATGTTCTCGCTCAATTAGACCTCACCACAGAAATGAAGGAGCTCTTGGATGGTATCGTTTGGAAGCGCTTATTATCCTTTGAAGCTCCAATTTATAAAGAGCTGACTTTGGAGTTTTTATGCACTTATAAACTTGATAAAGAAAATGCTACTAGCATGGGCCCAAAACGCAAATTACACTTCACCTTAAGTGGTCATCCATTCCACATGTCCATCGCTCAACTAGGCAGATATCTTGGTCTATATGCAGAGAGATATACATGGACGGAAGAATTTCAACGTCTCTCATGTCGTTTTCCTCGTGGTGTCACAACAGGGTCATTTTGGAATGAGATTACGGTTGGTGATGCCTATGATCCAGCCAGGAGTAAGGCCTCTCAATTAGTCAGGACTGAATATCGGGTTCTTCACTAGCTCTTTTCGCATACATTAACTGGCAAAGGCCTTAGCACCGGGGTGGTATCCAATAAGGATTGCCTCTATCTTTATAGTGTCATTCATAAACACCCCATTAATCTCACCATCGAAATCACCGAACTCTTCAGCCACCAAGCCACCACTACTCATAAGAAAGGGCATATTTGCTATGGCCCTTACATTACCTTACTAGTGCAGGCAATGCGGACTAAGGTTGTTACTTGGCCCTCACTTACTTTGGTTAGCTAAGTCACTCCTATGCGCCTCAATTCATTCCGACTCATGAACCTCCTACCAACAAGACGTCAAGGTCGACGCTCTCGCAGCAGCACATCTCAGGGCCAGACGTCTTCAGCCAGCTTTGAAGATAAATTTGATATTTTGCTGTCTGAGGTTCGTTATATAAGAGAGAGTGTGGATAAACTTCATATCCACCAGGACAACATGGAAAAATTTCTTAAAATGAAAGAGTCGGCTACCAATGAAGAGGAGAGTAAGGAAGAGGAAGAGGAAGAGGATGATGAGGGTGGTGAAGACAAGGAGGCTGGAGAAAGTGATGAGGATGATGAGGACGGTGATGACGATGATGATGTTACGATGGCTGAGGCACCATCTGATAAGGAGGATGAAGAGACGGATTCTGATCCCTCTTCTTAGTTCATCAATTTTTTTTGTGTTGTCTTTTGTTGATCAAGGCTTGTGAACTCTGCTATATATATAATGATGATGCTTTTTCATTTTGCACTTCTTTTCGACTGACAGGTAAGTATTAGTTTCTTTTCAGTACATATGTTTCCTTTTTCCCTATACTGCTTTTTTGTGCTACTATGATTTTTCGTGGTACATTGGGGACAATGTACATTATTAATTATGGGGAAGGGATATATATGAATTTGTTATTGTTTAGGATACCAATTATTCACATTTGACCCAATTAATTTTTAGGTTAACTTGCAATAGGTGATTAACTGGTATTAAGCCAAATCAACTATGTCATGTTGATCATTATTGATCTTATTATACTTTACTAGAATTGATTAGTCAAATTTTTGGAAGGTAAAGTTACGAATTATTTAGCTTAGGACTTTAAGACTTGAGATTGGAGCAACATCACTAGTTGAGAGTTAGTCATGATTATTTTTAAATTTACTTTTATGTATACCTTTCTCTTAGAAATTCTTAGAGTCCTATAATTTTTAGCAAACAAACAAATGAAATTCTTCTTTTGAGAAACCCCTGAAAAATCACAATGATTGGAGGTCAAAAGTAATAACAAGTGTATGAATAGAAAAATTGGTAAGGATTCGTCTTGGTCCGTCAGAAGAGCGAGATTGAGTCCCAATGCCAATTCTAATGAAAAAATTGATATGGATCGGCCTTGGTCCGTCAGAAGAGCAAGGTTCTTTCCTGCTATCAATATAAGAAATAAGTTGGTATGGATCGGTCTTAGTCCGTCAGAAAAGCGAGATTCTTTCCCTCTACCAACGCAATTGTGTTTAAATAAAGTAAATTCAAAAGACCTCTCAACAAAAGTGTGAACTAGGGGAATGATCAGAGGATGAGTAGATGTAAAATGTGTTTGTTTTAGATTATGGTGCTTAGTGAGATGAAAGAGAAAATTGTATACACTTTAGTTAAATGGACAAAATTTTTATGACTCTTTCTCGGTTGGCGAGATGTTAAATCTAATTTTTAGTTTAAGAATCCTTAGTTAAATGACTCGAGTAAACTTTGATTTTCATAAATTAGCTAGTGAACTCTAGTATTAAGTATGGTTGGAGCATTTGAATATGGTCAGATGAAATTGGTTGACTTTATTATTGTAAGTTAGTTGAGAATGATTTTCTTACCTTTCTTCGGGTCAAGTGTATTCGTTCACAGGTTTCCTAAATAGCGTTAAATTTTTATTAGCGTTTCTTGTCTCGAAAGTTTTGTTTTGATTTATTTGCTTGAGGATAAGCAAATGCTTAAGTGTGGGGAAATTTGATAACTCTGATTTTAAACATATTTCATATGGTGATTTTATAGTATTTCCCTTACATTTTTGGTTCTCCTTAAAGAAAATGATACTTAATTGAGTAAAATTTTGATTTCAAGGTTTGAACGCGTTCTAGGATCGAAAACGAAGAAAAAGAATCAAGTTTCACTCAATTCGAAGTTCAAACGAAGGAGTTATGAAGTTTTGAAGTTATGTAGAAAAATTTACCTAGGTGCAGAAAGTTATACGACCTGGGGACACGGCCATGTCCCAGGCCGTGTCTGGTGACGAAAACAGAATCCTTATAAT
Source organism: Lumnitzera littorea (assembly GCA_024138015.1). Lineage (NCBI taxonomy): Eukaryota > Viridiplantae > Streptophyta > Magnoliopsida > Myrtales > Combretaceae > Lumnitzera > Lumnitzera littorea. Next base: position 97,287,371 of record JAMXBB010000002.1, on the reverse strand, counting down.
ACATATATAAAAGGATATCTGAGGTTTTAGACAGGAGAGAGACATTAGAGAAACAAAAGAGACATTAGAGAGAGAAGAGACTTGAGGAGAAGGAGAATAAAAAGTCGAGAGCAACATCAACTTCAAGATTAGAGAGATTGTTCATCAAACAAAAGAGGTTTTCCATGTTTTATTTTATTTTATGTTTTTTATGGAACTCGTTTTTAGATTCATTATGATAGCTTAGAATTCGAGTATTTAGGATTATGGAACATAGGGTTTCATGTGACTCTTGGGTTGAATTATAATTTCAATAAAGTTTCTATCTTTTCTTGATTCAATTATGTTGTTTAATTGTTGATTGATAATTCTAGAGTATCAATATATGATATTATGCACGATGATTGAAAAATTGCATGTGTAATTAGATCTTAGCATAATTGGAGAGAATTTCATGTATACTTAGAGATAAGATACATGTTTCTTCCGAAAAGTTGATTATTTGTGTGGGAATTCATTATACATTACTGTAATTCTAAGTTATATTACTAAGTGAAGAGATTCCGGTAAATAATTTAGGATTAGGGTTAATATGCTTGAGAAAGATATTAGCTTTAATTGTGAATCCCTCCGGTCAAGAATTATAGAAATTGAATTGAATATATTTTAAACGATCACATGTTAAATACTAGGGGAAATAATTCTAAATACGTTATTAATTTCTTAAAGTCGTTCGTAGTTTTATTGATTTCTAATTTGCTTAATCAAGTCTCATAATTAGTTTAGTTTGTTAATTTCAGTATTTTTAATTCATTCAACTCATCACAATTTTTCGGTTAAATAATAGAGCTAAAGTTAATATTAGTACTCAAAATCTCTGAGGGATCGACTCGGACTCACATCCGCTATATTAAAACTGATAAGTGCACTTGCCTCATATCACCCCTCTTTTCTTCTCATAGCTTAAAAATTCTTCTACCGTATAGCAGCATATCTAGAGAATTCAATAATAACAGTTCTCACTTTTTCATAATCCTCATATTGATAGTAATTAAATACATGCTCTACCTTCTCTTCCTAATCTAGATACTTGTTAGTATTCCTAGATCCATTGAAACTAGAAATCTGAAGCTTTACATGGTTAGATGCTCTGGGGACTTGTACACACTCCTTGTCAAAATACCCTTCTTCCTCTTCATCAAGCTCTCTTAGGTTTATCTTTTGCCTTACTTGTCCGCCAACTCCTTCACCTCGAATTGGTCGAGCTGAGTTCTAACCTTTAACAGGTTGAGCAGCTTTTGAGGTGTTTTGTACGGCTTCAGTGGGTTGACAAGATAAGGCATGAATAGTTCGAGTTAGATTTACCAAGAGGTTCACTACCTCATCAAGTCTCTTGTCAGTACTTCTAGGAGTTCCTTAAGATTGTCATTCGTGGTAGATAACTCTACTGTCATTATCAGCACTAACATTCATATTTGGGTCTGTCATTTTTCCTTACAGATTCAAAATTCAAACAAACACTTCAGAAAGTGAACAACTAATAACATAGTAGTCAAATGAACAGTAACTTACTTTGTTTCTCACATATAAAACAGAGTATAACAGAATTCAAGAAGAATTAACTACAACTTCCACAGAACCTCCGCTCTAATACCAAGATGGTGCAAACCGTGACTAAGAACAGACAAGGCCGGTCGTTAGATGGGTCCAAGCTTGCAAAAAGCTCGAAAAAGGATTAATGGGGAAAGGTACGAAAAGAGTGACAAAGATGAATGAAACAATAAGCGAAAAGCTACAAACAACTTCAGAGGATATGATGTACTAATGGAACTTCCAAGGACTTACGGTACAATTCGATATGACATATGAATTGGTTCAGTAAGGTTACTCGCCACCTAACCTTGCTTAAAAGAAAGGATAAGAGTGATGCCGAGAGTAAACAAGCGGTGTTTATGCAAGGAAGAAAGTACTCAAGTGTATTGAAGGTAATTGGATAAGTTATAGCTAGAAGTATAAAGGTATTTATACCCGTAAGTTAGGGCAACTTGCCCAAAAGGAAAAACATAACATGGACATTTCCTAAAAATGCAATGCACATGATACAAAAGGGTAAAAATGAATATATAAGAAAAATAATCATTAGTACTATAGATTCTCCATACGATACTGTATACGTGGCGATGCTGCATTGGCGAGGTTGTTAGGGAATGTGGACAAAAAGTATGGACAAATGGGCTTGTCTGAGCAAGAATGGCCTAGTTAATCCGGATTCTCTATATCTCGACTTCTTAGCAAGGATGATGTTGAGTGATTGGTAAGCTTAGCATAGAGTAATCATCAAGTCAGCATAACATAAAATAATGGGCGGTCATATGGTACGGCATCAAAGGTGACTCAGCAAGGAAGTACTCAGCCTCGACAAGGGTTAGTTGGAACATAAGAATTTGTCATGCTAGCCTCTCTAATCATCAGGCTTGGCTGCGAGTTAGAGGTCTTATAGCTTGATTCCTATTGGGGACAATTTCCATTTACTTACTATAAATACCAAGTAAGACCCCTAAGTAAAAAGACCTTCTTCTCCATTCTTTCACTCTCGTAACCATGGAATAATTTTACTCTCATCATAAGAGGGTTAACTTAGGCATCGGAATGATTGCGTCAAAGCACCCTTTGGCCCCCCTCGGTAGCTGTTTTCTCATGTTGCATGTGTTCATATACCGAAACGAGAGTCACTCGTCAATAGAGTGTATACATGCATGTTTAATGTACAAAATGTGAGGATCTCTTTTTTAGTTGATCAATGTTATACTTGATCTTTAGTAAGAGAGTCTTGATTTAAACCTGGTGATCTAATTTTATTGAGCAATGGATTAGTAGCTTAAGTTTATTGTTAGTGATTTGTATGCATCTTGATTGATCCAGTTGTTAAGAGGTAAAAAAAAGTTGCTTGAACTTGAAATGAAGTAAGGAGAATGCAACTAGTTCATTAAGCTTCAAAGATGTGGTGTCATTGTGAAGTTGATGTTAACAATGGTTGGAGTGTGCTTAGTTTCCTCATGAAAACTTGATTTTGGAGGTGATATGTAGAATTACTTGAGGATAAGCAATAGTAGGGAAATATTAATTATATTTATACTCATAATAGTGGTAATTAATAATTTTTAAAAGAACCATATTCCATACAGATGGAACGCATTAAAATTTTACGAGGAAATTGCAAAATAACACCACAGACTTTGACTTAAGTATGAATTTATCCCTAAACTTCAAATGTTATAAATCATCCCCAAACTTTTGAAGAATTGGCAATATAAATGGTATTTTGGTTTTCAATTAACAAAATTGCACTATGATTAAAGTTTAAAAGAGTCTTAAAATATACACTAACAAGTTGAAAACATTTTCGAACCAAATTCGAAGTTTAGGGATGTCATTAACAACCTATAAGAAAGTAATAGATAAGTATACCATTTTTAGTTATACCTTCCATTGAGGATGTAATACATAAAAAGTTAGTAATGGGACTATATATGCAATTGCCTTTTTATGTAAAACACACTTACAATATGTTCACTTTATGGAATTGAGATTCCATTCCTTCCTTTTTTCTTATTATGACATTTATTTAGTTTTTTATCATGGAATTGTAATTTCGTAAGAATCCATATTACTTAGAATTCCTTAATTCAACCAAGGAATCACAATTCCTCACCAATACCGTTACCGCCGCCGCAACCACTATCATTGACTACCGTTGCTATTGCTATTACCGTCGTTGCTACTACCGCAGCCACCATCATCGACTACCGCTATCAACCCCACTACTATAGCCATAGCCACTATTACTGCTATTGTTATTGTTGCCACTGCTACTGCTACTGCTGCTACTGTTACCATCGTCACTCGCCACCGCTGCTACTACTGTAGTCACCACCACCAATAATCATTGTAGCCACTGGCACCATTACGGCCATCGCTACTATTATCACCACTGCTACCATTGTTGCCGTTATCGCCACCACTACTAACCACCATAACCATTACAACCACTACTACCATTACCACTATCAACCACCACCACTACCTCCTATTACTTTAGGATTAACTGAGAAAGAAAATGGATCGATGATAATTTAGTTATTAAAGTTATTTTATATATCTATTCTTAAATTACTTATAAATCTAATTAAACAAAATAATATGTATTACACCTTTATTCAATTTCTTATGAAATTCCAATTACATTCCTTTTCATTTTATTTCATAAAGTAAACAAGTCGACAATGAAAGTGAGTGTTACTAAAATTGCTAGACCACTTTTTTACCCCTATTAGAGTTGTTTGTCACTTTATCACAATTTCAGGAAAGATTTACAACATTTAAAAGTTTCATAAATAAATTCATACTGAAGTTAAAAAGCTTATGAGATTGCTTACATTTACCCAAATTGTATTAGTAATAGATAATACTTGATGTCTTTTTTAACATTATCGCTACTACCGTTATATCCCTTCTAGGTTTTGAAATTGCTCTTTACACCATAATTGTCTCCTCGTATTCCATCTTATCATCTCAACAAATCTTCATTGGGCTTACAATTTAGGATCTATACACATAGACCAAAACACAACATAACACGATACGATTTAAATAGATTAATATATAGAAAAAATCGACATAAGAAACAAACAAGTAAAATTAGTCTAAATATAGTTAAATTTGTATTTGAACTTGGGTCAAGCTCCTAAACTTAGACTTGAGACATGCTATATGTCTTTCCTTGTTGCATAATGAGATTTACTATTTATAGTTATATATTATTCTCGTTGCATCATATTTTAAATGAATAAAAATTCATAAACTTATGTATAGTTTCTTTAACCGTCTTCTTTTAAAATCTAATAAATAATATAATAAATTTTAAAAATTAACATCGATAGCAATACTACTATCTATTTAAATTACAATTTTACTTAATTTAATGATATTGTATAACTTAAATTTAATAATGTTATATATTATTCTTATTACATCATAGTTTAAATACACAAAAGTTACAAACTCGCATATAGATTCTTTAACAACAATATAATACTTTTTAAGTGAAAAAGAAAAAAGAACAATATAGTAAATTTAAAAGTCATTACTGATAATAATATTAATATCCATTTAATTCATAAATCTGATTAATTTAATAACTTTATATAACTTAAATTTTTTAATTTTTTACATTTAGCAAGATCTTATTTTACTAAAACTTTTATTTAAATTATAATTTTATATTAAAAATATAAAAATACTATATCATATATTTTTATAAAATTTAAATATTATTATCACTTTTTTTTTTTTTTGCTATATTGATAGATGTTTTACAATTTAGTTAAAACCCTTTAATCAACATACGAATCTAATGAACACACCATGTTTATTTTGACAAGTGAAGTTAAAGATCTACATATGACAAGTATAAAAATTTTCTAAACACAAAATTGAAACACAAATTACTAACCCTAGTCCTCATTACCCAAAACTTAAACACATGATTTACAAACCAGAGACTTTAAGTTATAAATGTCTCGCAATGATACCCACTAGCAAATGGTTACCATTTATTCATTCCACAGCTAGTGATGGTCCGGATAGACCAAGTTATCCACAATTAGCAGATTTGTAAGAAAATCTTATCATTGGACTTCTAGAGAACCTATGAAATTCTCTATCTTTTACAAATGCCTTCACCAAATTGTACTATCCCACTCCCCTTAATGTATTTTAGTAACCAAATGATGCCTAAATCCTTTACCTAACATGCGCAATGGATGCGCTCAGAAAAATATAAGGCAACTAAAGGGAAGAAAAGAAAGGACATCTACCCTTTTCCCTTCTTATTCAAAAAATAAACGGACCCAGATAGACTATTCAGACAAGAAATGTATAGAGAGTATGAAATATAGAAAGGCATGGATGAAACGTAATAACCCCACAAGCAGGAAGATGCAAGGATGAGTAACGCAAACCATCCAAATACCCACCGATCCATAATCATCCATCAACCTCAATATTTAAGTACATCAATCAGCGTATTAGACGCTATCATCAGCCAAAGCATGCAAATGTAATAACGGAAACAGACATCAATCCGTGATAAGGGCTGGAAAATTGGCTTGTGACTAACAGCGCTGACAATTTGCAACAAATCCGCACTAACACAATACAACTAAATCATGTGCTTGGTGTGGCTTCTACTTTGTCTTCTTTCTTCTCAGAGCTACCTTCTTCCCCGCCTGCATGACCAGCTGGTTTGGATACCTCTGAAGACCAATTGATCAGAAACTTTCCAGTCAGAGGGTAAATTTTTCATAGGAAAAGAAAAACGGGGGGACAGAAATCATCCAACGACTATAGCATCATCACTTTCAAAAATAGATGGATAATGACTCTAGGAAGGGCCTGAACTTTCTCATTTTCCCATTTAGATTGCACAAACTCTTTATTATTTTCATTTGGGTAACTCAACTCATCCAACTCGCAAGCTGGTATCTCCATTAACCTTTATTATAGCGGTCATCACATTTTACATACATGATTGGGGGGTGGTGGGGAAAGAGAAACAAATAAGAAACAAAAATTGAAACATTAAATCACTATTTAACACAACGAAGCATGTAAATAACACCAACCACCCAATTAATGGTGTTAAATAAGGTGTTCTAAAGTTCAACCTGTGCACCCCGGATCGGTTTTTACTATTAGTCCAATAGGTTATTGAAGAGTCATTATACTATCAAACAGATTATGAAAAGTTTGAAAGAGCCAAATAGGCAAAAACTTACCCCATGAACTCTTCTCGCATTCTCATTACTCAAAGAAACTAAAGGGACATCTGCTTAAAGAGAAAAATGCACTTCTATTTCATGCTTCATTATCTCCCGACCATTTCATGTTTAAGCTGGACTGAATCTTACCCACAAACACAGGAACACAACCAAACTTGGAGATGTGAAGAAATGGATACAATCACATCATGCAAATAAGTGGAACGACTCTAGCAAGTTATCAAGTAAGAAAGTTATCATATATTTTTACCTTCATCATCACTCTCTTCAAAGTCATCACCCATGTCATCACCCATTCCCATTCCCATTCCCGAAAATTTCTGGAACATTCGTCAGCAGTTAGTTTAAGAACAAGGACAAGAAAGGCACAACTCTCTCCAAAACAGGAAGATGACAAGCCAATGAATCCTTACCGAGAAATCCATTCCACCCAGATCCAAGTCTCCTAGACCTGATCCTACAATCAACAAATTGATAAGAACAACATGATAATGTCATGAGATTTATCTTCAAGCATTATGATGGGATAGGGGCAGAAATTTCTCAGATGCATACCAGTATCTTCATCCTCATCCACCCACTTATCCCAATCAACTTTGATATAGTGAGGTGACTTCCCATCTCCTCGAAGCAGTTTCTTCCACCAAACTTTCTCTACTTTCTCCAGAATGCAGAATATGTTTCTGAGTCCTATATTTATTTTGCTTTCCTAAATAGAACAAATATAGAAAAGTAATCAGTTCATGTTGACCATCATTCCAAAGTGAAGCGAAGCAGGATTAATATGTTATTGTTATTTGAAATATGAACTTCCTAGTATTGTGGAATGAGGGGTCCAATCTATTGATTCTAGATGAGTCTTTATGGAAACAAGAAAATAGGATGCATCTGACTTAATACGAAGAAAAAGGCCACCATCAAAAAAGCTGATTCTAATTCTGGATTCAGAAATCAAAATTTCCCAACTCAGACTCGTATCCTCATTTCCATTTCAATATACTATCCTGACAGAATAATTTCAAGGTCGTACCAGGTGTACAGAAGAGATTAAGTATTATTGACAGAGGAAGAGTTAGATAATTCTTGATGGATGCCAATCAAGGTTGTTTTTCTCAATGTTATGAACAATAAAATTAAGACGACAGATATGAAAATAGAATGAAGAGAATCTTCAACCACACATCCCCAAAACCATGAAATTAGCATCTTGCCTTTCCAGGGGCATAGCTCTGTAGAGAATGGTGGATGATGCTCACAGAAAGATATTGACATCTCAGTTTTGGTAAAATCTTGTTATATCTTTGATTGTTATCGAAAAACGTAAGCTTGGAGAAATGCAACGAAACTGTGAGGAAAACCTCCTTCATAATAAGAGAAAGCCAATCTTTACCTCTACATTAACCTTGTCAAAGAGTTCCAGCTTCAGTTCATAGACATGGTTTTCTGCTCCAGCCTTGGCATAGAAAGTGAAAACACCATCAGGCTCAAGGTTGACCTTTGCGTCTTTGGCATCAGGCAATGAAACTGTGAGGAAAACCTTTTCCTTCCTCTGAGCCCACTTGATCTCCGGGTGCCGACTACACAAGTTCAACGTCTTTTAGATGAAGGGATATTTTAACCAAAGGGGAAAAAAAATCAACAGATTCATAATTCCATATATGGAATAGAGAAATTAGTTTTTAGTGATTTGTTAAAACTTAGGGGCATAAGTTTGTCATATACAGGAGCAAATGGAGGAAGCATCCACTAGATTTGAGCAGCCCCTGACAAGAAACAGTTAAATGTGATACACCAATGACATGGCATTTGATCTTGAGGCCAAGCCCTATTTCCACCTTAGTTGATAAGGAAACAACACATTGGCAGCAGAATCAAATGTAATACTATATCTATATGAGAAATTCTACTCTTCCATTCAAATAATGTTGGAATGCTTCTGTCCAATAGATTTACTAGTGTACTGCAACTCAGACCCCGTGAGTCATAATTCAAGCGTTTGGAGTTTTAACCACCATGTTGAAACTTTTCCCTACGTACCATGACCGTTATTAATTAAATTATGACAAGTAAAACCAAAGTTATGACAAGCAAAACCATGATAGCAAAACAGAAACTTTCCACTGTTTTCTTAAATGGAACAACAGGCATTCCCATGTCTATATGGTATACTTCTATAACTGCAGGAACTTCTAAAAGAGTAAAGATAATGGCCATGGTTTTTCATTGCCCAAAAATTGTCAACATTGATCCAGGGGATTTTGAAAATGTGGACTCAGGCCTGAACAAATAAGCAAATGCGGTTAACCTACACAATTAAACCATTAATATCTTAAATGCCATATCTATGTTCCCAAATAGGAGTTTGGAATCTTTCAGACAAACATGTGAATACAAAGCAGAATACTCCATCATTAAGTGAATAAACTTATCAAGACACACACATACATCACATAACTATAATTAATATAACATTACCAGCATCAAATGGCAAACAAGAAATTATACCATAATTCCATTGAACTGTTTATCATATAAATCGAGGAAAAACACTAGACACATGAACATCAATATACTAATATTGAAATTGAAATTTATAACCTAAATAAGTAAACCCCAAAACATAAAAATGAAACTTTTCCCTTCAAAACTTAAATTACCCATCAGTTTTTGGTAAAATTTCCAGTTCAAAGTTACTTTTTTTTTTTCCCATAACCTAACTTTCAAGTTTCTATATGAACAATCAAACAGCGATTAAATAAAATTTAAAAAAAAAAAATAAAAGAGAGAGAGAGAACAAGAGTACGGTAAAGTTATTTTCACAGGTACAAATAAATGACAAAATCTTAGAGAACAGAGGAAGAAGCTGGCATCTTACCTCATACTGTCTAGAAATGGAAACAAAGTTCAGAGGAAAAAAACCCTAGATAGGTACGGAGAGAGACAACAGTATGCTTCAGTCTCTACCTGTTTCTTGTGCAGTACCTTTTATAAGACTTAAATGAGAGAGTGAGGCGAAAATCCGCAAAGTCTAGTACTTTCTTTAGCTACCAAACAATATAGTGTATATCTATTCCCATTTTAGTTGGGTGGTAGTGCGCGTAAAGTGCTTCATCATAATATTGACCACAAAGTCGACCAAATTAAGGGTCGAGATGAAGCCGCACTTTATGATGGTATTAGATTTCAATTACCGCATAAATTGGATTGACATCTATTAATCTTGGATTGACACCTAAATCGAAGTTACTATCTATTCGTGTAGACTTCATTATGGAACAATATTAATCATCATTTTAATAGTTAAAATGATTATTAAAATTAAGAAATTAAGAATTTTATTTAGTTAAATGATGAATTAAATAACTTCTCCATATATATCTAATCTCTAAATTCTATTTATTTTATTATCTTTAGCTTTAATTAATTGTATTTAAAATGAGCATTTTATTATTTTTAACTTCAAAGCATCATGAAATGATAAAATATTTTGCTTCCTTAAATTTGTGAGATTTGATTACTATTATTACATTCTTTTTTCATATGTATGCATACATAATCATTCTTTTCTTTTCTTTTTTGTTCAATTATGAGAAATAAGGGATTCGAATTTTGATATATCCTAATAAAAAATTAATGACAATATCATTAAGCTACAATGATCTTAACATGCATGTAATCATTCAAATACATTATTTATGAACACATAGTTCGGATTTAAAAAATGGGTTGAATAACTATTGAAAAAGGTAGTTAAAATAACATAATATATTTATTGTACTATGTCCTTTACATTTTATACTATAAAGTTGTTTGAAAAATATCAAAATTTTAGTGAGCTTACAATTTTAAAAAGAAAGGATTGAAATGACATAATATATTTATTATACTTTACCTTTTCATTTTATATTGTAGAATTTTTTGGCAATATTGAGAAATAGAATTTACAATTGATAGTATGTATATGGTAAACATTTAAAGAGATAAAATAAATATAATTGGGCAAAAAGAAATAAAAGAGAGGAAAGGAAAATAAAAGAAATGTTATACTTTTGTATTTGGATATTTAAAAAGGAAAGGAAAGGAAATAAAGAGAAAATTTTTATTTTTAGTATTTGGTTTCATTAAATAAAGGAAATGATAGGAAATAAGTTGTTTAATAGGACATATTGCTCTTATTTTTATTTAGTAAACTTGGATTGTAGACTTTATAATGTTAAATTTCCACCTATTTCCATTCTTTTCTCTCCAATTTAGTGAGAAAAATATTGGTTTAAAAAGTGGAAGACTTTGCATCATTTTTTATTTATTTCCTTATATTTCATTTGATTTCTATTAGTGGTTTTCAAGAAGAAAGTATAAACCAAAAAGAAAAGAGAGAATGAAATGAAAGTTTTATCAACATGGATAGAAGTTTGCTCACATTGATTTCATGTTATGGGCTATCATTTTACCTCTTATATTCTCAAGGTTAAGTTATTATTTCTTAAATCAAGAGGTGTATAAGCATTTCATTGACATGTACTAAAGTGGCATTTAAATGAAATCCCATACTGTCACATCCCGGCTTAGTATAGAATGTATTATCACATAGGAATACATGCTAAAAACTTAACTTAACATGCTCATTCATCAAAAGACAACTTTGTTAACATGATAAAGAGGTTGTTATATCGAAGTTTAGTTAGATATTTAGTTACAACTTATGTGTACAGCGTAATATTTATATCAAAACATAAACCAACTTTTTCTTTTATCATCTTCACAATAGTAAGATTCCCAACTTAATATAGGTTCATACAAAAGTCGTTGACTTCAACTCACACCCTTAATATACATTCCCCCTAATGTTGTGCCCTTTATAACAGTGTTAACTTGAGGATAAAATATTTTATCATCTCAGCTACTAAAACTAAATGAGAGTGGATAACAAACAATACAATATAGACAATATCACAATTGAAACATTTAAATCATAATTTGCAAGTTCAACTTCACACATTTATTGCTAGCAATGCAGCATGCTATGTTCATGCATGTAGCATGCATCGGTACTGATATTCTATGTCTTCCAATTTTCATTCAGTTAGTCGACATAGTCGGGCATTTAAATACAACATTTAGGAACCTATAGACAATAAGTAGCTACCTGGGAATGGGATCCCCACCAAATTAGACTCCCACTAAATTGGACTATACACTATAATTTACCAATATAAAAAAGGGTAACAAGAAGCTGCCTCAAAGTAAGATCATTAAATTTGTTTTACAAAATCAGACTACACATTATGGTTCACTAAATCAAAGAGGCAACAATGCTAAATTAGACCTCATACTATAGTATACCAAATATGACTAACAAAATAATTACAATATTCAGGCAATGTAATCTATATGTTTTCAAAAACTAAGTTTATAAAGCCATGCTTTTTTTGAAAGTTCTGATCCGTAGGTCCTTTTTTATATTATGCCATACCATCATATGCAATAATAACTCAGGTTCATCATTCAACATAACCAATCTTTCAGTTTTATTCAACTTAGTAATCTGATTCTAGTTTTTGAACTCTTTCTAGCAGAATTCTAGTATCTCACTTAGGTAAATACTCAGAAGATTGAGTTAGCAATCCCTCAACTCTCTAAGTTAGTATCATCATTTGTAAACATCGCCTCAACACCCAACATAGCAGCATAATTGCTTAACCTAGATACAATTATTATCATTTAAAATCACCACATCAGCATCTACTATAGTAGTATATCAGTTCACCTAAGATATACACATATTCAATTAACATAGCATCAAACAGTATACAATGTTATGAGTAACAATATAATCTATTCTAAGTATGGGTTAGATTCACTTACTTAGACTTAGTAATAACGCAAAATCCTAAACTTTACAACGTGGTCTTTCTTTACTTATCAGACCTAAGAAAATATAAACACAATTTCTAAGTCAAGTATTGGTCGAATCCAAATTCTGATAAACTTTCCCTATCGTGTATTTAAACTTCATTGACCGTATCTTATTCGTTCCTTATCTGATTTTAGTAAATTTTATATCGTTACAATTGTTATTTCAAGTGCTATTAGGATATTTCAAGAATAAAAACTAATCAATATTATCAAAACCCAAAAATATCCTTTCGTATTACTGATTCGATTGTATGTTATTGTAATTCCATAATTAACTCAAATAAGTTTTAATACTAAACTAAAACCCTAAAAATCACACTTTCCAAACTTATCCAATAGCCCTTAATATACCCTAAAGTGTTCATTTTGCATGAATTTGACAAGTATTTGACTACTTTTAATTACTATATTACATATTAAGTCAATATATATGCTTATATTAGGAAAATAAGTGATAAATAGTATATGAGCACAATTAATTCCACAAAAAATCCTATAGACTCATAAAAATATATAATTTAATTATGACCATGAATTACATTAAATTAGCTATTATCTATTTTTATGAAAATAGTGGTTTTAGCTTGAAATAATGGAAAATTAGGAAAAATCAACAAATTTATGTGTGAAACAAAAATTAAGTTTTCCAAATATTATTATAAACTTCTAGAAGTCAAAACATATAGAGCTCATTCGTTAATTTCATAAAAAACTAATTATTTTAACAATTTAGTTAAATTGACAGTTTTATTCAAAATAATTATAAAAAATAATAAATATGCTTAATTTTGAAATTTCTTATTGCCACAATTAAATATATATATATATATTAAGTATTATATAAAAAAATTGAGCTTAAAACAACATCATCTAATATTTCTAAAAATTAGTTTAATTTTTGCTTAAACAAGGTAATTTATTAAGGACTCTATATTTACACTAATTATTTAAATAAAATAAAATTACTACATTAATCTACACTAAAATAATCCTAAAAAACCAAATTTCGTAATTAATTAATAACATTTGATATTTGTAGAAAATTAAACAAGTTACAGGTAGAAAATTAGTTTACCTGAACCAGCCGCCTCTAGCTATCGTTGAATTGCTGCACCTTGTTAAAAAGCCTTCTCCGACTACCCTCTATTAGAGCTTAAAGCCACACTAAGTCAAGTTGTGGATAATCTATTAAACCACCTTAAACTTAATTTGCCCTTATATTTTGTTTTATTTTTATTTTTATTTTTTTAAATTGTTTTCTTTTATTTTCAAGGTTCCAAAATATTGAAATTGAGGGTTTGTGTCCTATTTATAGTTTTTGAAGTTTGCTTAATTTAATAGAAATTAGACATATGTATGTCATATGACAATTTTTCATTTTCTTAAATGACATGTGTCATTCTCTAATTAATCAAGTGTTGACTCATGTTTTTCAATTAATCCTAGGTTATCACATCATTTGATGACTCATTTGCTCATTTTTTATTAATTTTTCATTATTTGATATTATTTTACCATATTTTAATAATTTATTATTATATATATATTTTATACATATAATGCACATCACATGTATATCATGTATAATTCAATTTATTTATTATTTTCAAAAGTTAATTAACTTATTTCTAATATCTCGCTATATCTAAAAGCATAAATTTCATGTTTTCGATATTTATTGGTTTTATTGATAAATTGACTTTTTTTTTAAATTGATATTTTTATGTGACTTATTTTGAGAAATTGATTTTACTAGAATTACTTTAACTAACTTTTTTAACCTTACTATGAAGTTTGAAATAAAATGGATGATATAACTCGGCATCTTAAATTTAGGGGCTCAGATATTAGAATTATTGAACTAGCTGGAAAAACTTAGGGTATTACATAAACGGATCAAGACAGCTTAATTGTCATGATCATGGTTTTTCCTTAAAGAAGGAATAAGTTTAAATCCCCCTCTTTTAATTGTGTAAGATGTAATTATCCAAAAAGAAAAAAGAAGAGATCTCTAAGAATGTAGATAAATTGCAATTTGCATTATTGAAAAGTTTCTTGCAATTTTATCATTTTAATGGATTTTTTTTTTTTTCAAAGAATAGTGAGGAGTGAATTGCAATGTGAACCCTTATTTACTTTTTTTGTTGGAGTTTTGAAAATCTATTTTGAAGAATGTAAAATTCTTTGAAAGATATACAAATTGTTATAATATCTATAATTAAATAGCTTAATTTTGTCAATTTAAAACATTGTACAAATACACTTGAGCTTTAAAAGAGTGCAAGTTATAGACCAAATTAATGGTGAAATCGTATAGCACGTATGGCCTAATATTGAATTCATTGCAAAACCCATCCAAATTTAGTTGTTTATGCAATTAAAACCAAGCTCAAAAAACAAAAAAAAAAAAATTCACTATAGGTAAAAAATGCCATTGATTTGATTAATGGCTTCCTTAACTTTCTTTACATATTCAAGCTTCGTTTAGTATAAATAAAGATCAATAAACACACAAGAGTACACAACAATCTCCTACTCGAGCTTAATTTCAAGTTTCTCTCTCTAGTACCAATTTTCTCTCTCTCTCTAGGAGTAGCTAGCTTTACTGTGGTTTTCAACAAAAACTACTACTATCAACGACTTCCCTATCCCCGAACCAAGATCTGACCTCCCATTTACTTCCAAAAATGCCGTATGCCACCACTAACAACTACCATCTTCAACCACCACCTAAACGGACTTCAATCGCCAAGGTGTCAAGCATAACACACCCCCTCCCCCCCAAAGTTCAATATGAAAGACATAAATCTCCCATTTTTTGTTAGTTTTGATGTTGATAGGCATCCAAAACCACCCCGACTAGTCGCTGTAATTGGAGTTTGGAGTCACCCAAGCCAAACTTGAGCTGACCTAATTTGCTTTTTTTTTTTAATATAATATAATTTATTTATTTTACTTTTTTTTAATTTATTACTCATGTATTTGTAAATTGTAAAAAAATAAAAAAGAAAAATAAAAAAAGAGAAAAAAAAAAGAAAAGAAAAAAAAAAGAGAAAGAAGAAGGGATGTTTTTTTTTTTTTTCATATATTGCAACTAAGACTTAAGATTGTAAAATAAAAAATATATATATAAATAAATAACAAAAAATAGATTAATAAATCGGGTTTTATCATCTAGAAAATAGTCTTCTTTTAATAAGGATAAAACAAAATTAACCTTTTTCAAAATTAAGGCCTTTTTTTAGAATTTTCAAATAAAACTGACTTTACTACCCTTTAGCATTTTTCAAGAAAAAAAAAAAACTTGAATCAATTTAAAATGTAAATCCTACTGGTTTTTCGGAAGTTAAAATCAATTCACTTACCTAAAATTTTCAAACCAAAGAACTACGTATGTCTAATCATGAATAATAGGTACATAGACACATACAGGTCGACGGTAAAAAACGAAAAAACCTATTTTTTCATTTTTAGTTTAATTCAATTCGTTTACCAATAATTGAGTTTTTCTTTATAGAGTAGTCTTTTGAAAGGTGATTTTTAAGATTAAGATTAAAATTAAAAAGTTAATGGTACTTATAAGGGGTTTAAATCCTAACACCCAGACCCATATTTCTAGTTCTTAAAACTGTTTACAAAATTGGTTTTATTAAAAGATCAGTAGCTAAGTTATAATTAATCTACCTAATTGGTTATAACTTAACTCTTTTTCCCAACTTCGGTCGGGTGGAAAATGTTTTCAAAGTTAAAAGAACTACTTTTCTTTAAACCTTAGTCAATGATTAGTATTAAATGGGTAGGGTTGAATATTGATCGATTTGAAGAAGACTTAATTTATAAAAACCAAGAGAAAAACTAGGCTTGATAGCTTAGCGACTTTATTAAGGATGTTAAGAGGGTTAGCCATTCAACTTTCCAAAATTAAAATTAATCTCTAAAAATTACTTTACTAAGTATAATTTATTTACTTATTGATTTATTAATTCATTATTATTTGTATCATAACTAACGTTTTCTACAGGTTTTGTTTATTTAACTATTTAAGGGGAGGGATTTATTTTTCCACAAATGTGTGATAGAAACGGTCAAACCCAAACCGTATCAGGACCTTAGGATTTGGGTGGGGGGGAGGTGGGGTGTGGGCAGCATTGTATAACCTTGTAGTATAACCACTTCTTGGAGTTGATTAGGCTATCCCCACTTAAGCTTGATTTAACTAATGAAAGTATTCTTTAACAAGTGAGGTCATACAAGCTTAAAGACTTGTAGAACCTACCCTTTATGCATTCAAGACATTGAGAATTGACAAATAATTAAGTGAGATGGGAATGAAAATATATAATGGCTTGAAGTTTCCTTGATTTCCCTTGAAAATATGTTGTAAACATAGAATTATTGTAAATAGGTTTCGTTTATTGTAAATAATGGTCGGTTGATCTTGTAACATATTTTTTCTTTTGTAATTCAGATTAGGAAATGGCATGTTCATCCAACTCCGTCCACTTTAGTGAAAAAATATTTTTTCTTTTGTAATTCAAATTAGGAAATGGTATATTCATTCAACTCCGTCCATTCAGCGAAAAATTCGCTGGCAAGCCAATCAACCCCAAGCTTATCTTGGACTAATGGTTTCAACAATTCAATCCAAGTTAACATGAGACCATCATTAGCAAGATTAAGCTCATTCTATAACTTCCCAAGGTAAAAATAGAGATTAATTTAATTAGGGCTCTGACCAACTTTTAAGAACTTGAGGAAGTAGCTTTTCAAGTTGGGCCTCACCTGATTAGTTTAACACTTGAAGAATATACCCAATTACTTTAAGCCCTTTCCTTAGAAAATATATACACCCCAAATTTAAAAGTTGACTCGGTGAATGCCCTTTCAAGATTCCTGAGGATCAGAAAAGCTAAAGTGAATAAAGCCCTCATAAGCTATAATGGGAACTACATCAAATTGGAAGACTTAAAAGCTTGGTTTGCCATTGAGCATAATCTAACTAATAGGCTATCTTTTGTGGTAATCTTAAAGACTAGGGATAGAACAAAATAAAAGCCTTTATCTTAGCTACATTCAGGACTCTCTTATTCCCCAATGAAAAGTTCCTCATCCATTTTAGGGTAGTTGAGTTAGTAGGCCAGTTTCTTAAAGGTAAATCATATGTCTTAGCCCTCCTCGTAGAACAAATTAGAAGCCTTAATATTTTGAAAGAAAAGAATGATGGTGTACTAAAGACTAGGATGGCATTACTTACGGTGTGGTTTGTGAGCTATATGAAGTGTTATGGGCTTGATCTAACCTGAGGAGAATTTGCTCATAATATTGATTTGATCAATTCTTTCGCCAATAAGGTCCATCTCCCAGAAGGAAAATCCACTTACTGTTAGGTAGAAGTATTAAGAAATCTCTAAGCACTACACGGGTCGATGCGCACAGCGCCTAGTATCCATCGTTTGTCGCCGATATCTTATAGACAATAAGATAGAGTGACTTCAAAAGGGTAATCCTAGTTTGTAAAAATTATCGAACAATACCCCTAATTAGGATAAAATTGTGTACAGGCTATTACCTTAATAATATGGTCAGGCAATTTGGGGGTATCCAAGATATAGTCTACAAGCCTTTGTTAGATATCATGACTTTAGATTATGAGGACCTTTAGATTCCACTACCACAAAAGATGTCTAAACTCTGAGCAATCAAACAATTATGGGAAACAAGGACTGTCAACCTAAACATCGATTTAAGAGACTGGCTAGGAGAAGTGGATAAGTACAAGGTCACCAAAGATTACATGTACCATAAGCTCCATAAGGCAGGAGAGATCCAGTATCCAGCACTATAAATTATCCTACCCGCACTAGCTGAACCGGATCCTAAAATCAAGACCTACATGAACCAAGTATAAGCCCATGTAAAAGTAATTTATGAAGAGTAGGACATGTGGGGGGATCTTTTTCAGGAATCAAGACAACGTTCCTGAACCTTAGAACATCAATTGTGGATGACCTAGAAAATGCTCAAAGAACTTGAAGAAATATAAGAGCCTAGCCTAGAAAAGAGGAAGGTAGCACTAGTAGGACCTAGTAAGCAAAAAGAGGGAACACCTGCTAAGCGTTAGAAGAACATTTAGAGATAGGAATACTCTTCTTGAATTTATTTTTCAAATAATGTAAAAGGGAACTCCAAAAGCTACAAATAAAAATCACCATGTTACTGGTTATTCATCGATTCTATTTCTCTACATTCGTGTGCCATGCATTTTTGCATTCCTATACATTTCTCATTTAAAAATATTCATGTGCTAACTTGTTGAGAAGTGATCTTAAACAAAGTTACTAAGATAGCTCCCAAGTATCAAACCTTCCAAAGAAGTCCTATCAGAACCCACTTTCAAACTAGAATGGCTAACTAAAGAAGCGATAGCTCTCAAACCAGAATGGTCGAATAAGGAAATGATAACACCAACACCAACAATGGCAGTGTCAACCCTAAAATTGTTGATCTTACTAAGCTAAGGTTCTGCTCTTTGGAATAAATAGTAGGGAAGATTGTAGATCAACTGAGCTTCCTTGCTAACAACATCGCTTTGCTCAAGTTTATAGCTCCACAAATGAAGAAAACTTCAAAGCCCAATATGGAAAGAACATTGAAGCTCTGCCCCTTAAAGCAAAAGAAGCGTACCCTAAAGTCAACCAGGCATTTGAATCCTTGAGACAGAAGGGGTCTATCCGAAGGTCAAATCAAAACCTGAAGCTAATCAGGATAGCTTGAAAGGTGATTGACCTAACATATCACTAAGAAGATGAAAATGCTCGAAGGGTATGACAGATTCGAGCAGGTTGGTATAACAGACTTCTCTATATATGATTATGGAAGCTTCCCAAAGAAATTTAAAGTACCTGACTTTGAGAAGTACAATGAAACTGGGTGCCCTAAATCATACACCAGGCTGTATGTATGCAAAATGGACAAGTATGTATAATATGACTAGCTCATGGTTCAAACTTTTTAAGACAACTTGACGGGCCTTGCTTTGACTTGGTATGCCCAATTGAATCTGAACCAAATAAACACATGAGAGAAGCTAGCTAGGGCATTTCATGAGCAATATAGGTTCAATGTTGAAGTGGCACCAACTATGACGGATTTAGTTGCCTTAAGGAAGACGCATAATGAATCCTTTAAAGAGTACGCCCAAAGGTGGAGGTCTCTAACTATAAGGGTATCTACCTCCATGACTGAGAAAGAGTTGACTTTAGCTTTTATCAATACTCTTGAGAGACCCTACTTCTCTCACCTGATTGGGTAAGCCTCTTCCAGTTTTATAGAGGTAGTAGCAGTAGGGTATGGGATCAAAAGTGTAGTTTCCTTCAGTAAATTACAAGAATCGTCAGAAAGAAGACTATCCTTTACAAAACCTACCTCTAGTATGCCCAAAGAAGCTACTGTTGGTATGGTTAATTCAAATACCAAACCTAATGCTTGGGTTTCTTTTAGGATGAATCTTTTTGCCAACTCAGCAATAGTTCAGAAGCTAATAGGGTCCCAAGGCAGTTCACCAAAATACGTATCCTTCTTAGTTAAATACTTGAAAAGCTAAGAAAGGATAATCTACTCCACTTTAAGCCACCTAATGAAAGGTACAGGTTAAGGTTTTTTTATCTCAACACAAGGTGTCAATATCATCTAGGGTAAGCGGGCCATTCAATAGACTTATGCTGGAGACTAAGAAAAAAAAATTCAAGATTTAATTGACGAAGGCATACTCCAACTAGACTTTGTAGAGGCTTCAATTCCAAACATCAATAACAACCCCTTACCTAACCATGGGCCTATCATCAATATGATATTTGACGATCCAGATTTTACCATCAACATGATCTAACTAAGAGCCTAAGGTCTATAAATTCTATAAACAAGGGGAGAAGCAAAATCCATAAACCAAAAGGTGCACCTTTCATGTGCCTTTAGCCCCTGAAAATTATAAAACTATTACTCTCAACTACCAAGTAATAAATCAAAGGCAATCAAGCTCATTTATAGGAGGGATTACCCATTCTGGTAGAATTTATGACCTAAAGGAAGACCTGAAAAAGAAAACTGTGCTGGAAAGGCTAAACAATGAATCAGCTGAATATGAAGAAGGATTGTCTGCCTTTAGCAAAATAATCAAGTCTAGTGAGTATAACATAATAGATCAGCTCGCTAAGACTCCAGCATAAATATCCTTCATGAGCTTGTTGATGGTGTCGGAACCACATCGGGAAGCTTTGTTCAGAACTCTGAGGGAGGTCAAAGTCCTTTATGAAATACCTACCAAAAGAATGGGATCTATCACTAACTCTATCCTTACTATGGATCAAATTTCTTTCTCTACCAAGGAACTGGGAGAAGAAGGTAATCAACACATTAAGCCCCTTTTCATAATAGTAAGGGTTAACAACATTATTACCGCAAGAGTTCTCATCAATGACGAATCATCATTAAACATTTGCCCTCTTGCCACCTTAGATCTATTGGGGCATCCATGCGATTGCAATTAAACCAAGCTCAACAACAGTTAGGGCTTTCGATGAGTCTAGAAGGAAAATTATAGGGGAGATCAACTTACCAATTGACATTGGCCTATAGACTTTCAACATCTAATTCCAGGTCTTAGACATCCTAAGGACCTTCAACTTGTTATTGGGAAGACCTTCGATACATTCAGTAGGAGCCATACCTTCAAGCCTACATTAAAAGGTTAAGTTCATCTCAAATGGTCAGGTTATAATGATTTTAGGTGACTAAGATTACGAAATATACAAGGAAACAGCCATACCTTACATTAGCACTGAGAAGCAGGTGGACTTTGGGCTCTAAATATTTAAAGAGGTGTGTATGATTATTGATCGGGAGAAAGATGAGAGGTTGAAATTCAAAAAAGGTTAAGTTGGCACCTATGGGCTAGGTTATATTTGCACTTTAGTGGATGAGCTACGGAATATGCAAGCTAAGGGCAAAAGAGGTGATGGATTATATCACACCCCGATGACCTTCCCACCATTGTTAGAAACTTTCATTCGGGCTTATGTCCGAATTTTTGCTAAAGAGGACACTTTTAGTAGGAATAAAACAATTGGCTCATCCTATAAGTCGTAACACTTGAATAATTGGTTATCCATCCCTATGAATAGTAATAAATCTTCTTTAGGGCAAAGGATGAATCACAGTCTAGTATTTTATAGAGTTTTGTAATAATTATCTTTATTCTACAATATTGTACTCAAAAGAATTTCCTCTAAATAAGAATCAGTCTCTTTTCTCTTCTTCCTTATTTACACTCTTTCCTTTACATACTTTTTCCCTAGATCTAATACTTTGAATAAAGGCCATGAATATCTTACGTAGATAGGTGATGAAAATATTGATATCACTTCCAGTCCTACTAGGTTAGTCGTCAAGAATGATATCAATGACCACAGTGATGTGCAAGGAAGCTAGCAAAGACATGAAATGAGTAGAATTTCTATTGACGAACCAACTGAGACAATTAATGTTAGGATTGATGACAACCTCAAAATATTGAAAATTAGAGAGAATTTGAAACATAAGGCAGAAATGACCGAACTATTATCTGAATACTAAGATGTATTTGCATGGTCTTATGAAGATATGCTCAGATTAGATCCATCAATTGTGGTCCATTGCTTACCCATAAGAGAAGACGCCAAACACAAGAAGCAGAAGCTAAGGAGATTCCGACCAAATATCTTGTTGAGAATTAAGAAGAAGTTAGAAAGTTACTAGAGGTCGGTTTCATCGAAGTATCTATTTATTGTGAGTGGGTAGCCAACATTACGCCAATAATGAAGAAGAATGGAAAAGTTAGAGTGTACGTGAATTTTCGAGACCTCAACTAAGCAACCCCTAAAGATAATTTTCCCTTACCCCATATTGACGTTTTAGTCGATAACACAACTAGAAACCATCTTTTCTCATTCATGGATGGATCCTTCAGATGTAATCAAATTCGAATGTCCAAAGAAGATAAAGACGAGACAACATTTATTGCAACTTGGGGTACATTTTACTATAAAGTAATGCCTTTCAAACTAAAAAATACTAGGGCAACTTATCAAAGGGTCATGGTGGCAATTTTTCACAACATGATGCACAAAGAAGTTGAAGTATATGTTGATGATATGCTTGCAAAGTTTAAGGAAGGAGAAAATCATGTAGATAACTTGAAGAGATTGTTTGATAGGTTGAGAAAATTCTAATTGAAGCTCAATCCCGAGAAGTGTACCTTCGAAGTGACTTTAGGGAAATTATTAGGTTTCATAATCAGCCAAAGGGGCATCGAAGTGGACCTGGATAAAGTCAAAGCAATAGTTGACTTACCCCCTCCATGCACACTCAAAGAAATCAGAAGCTTGTTGGGTCATTTAAACTATATAGCCCGGTTCATATCTCAACTCATAAATAAATGTCATCCCTAATTTAAGCTGTTGAAAAAGAACGTTAAAATAAACTGGGATGAAAAATGCAAGCAATCCTTTACAACAATCAAGGAGTACCTCATGAACCCTTTAATTTTGGTAGCTCCTGATAAAGGCATATTTTATTCATGTTTTAATGTGCAAATTAGATAAAATTATTATTAATTTTATAGAAATCATTAAGAATTGGTACTTAAGTATTTTCATTTGGAGATTTTAGGACTTGGAGGATTCAGAGTGGAAATATGATCAATTTAGAGGAATTTTACACAAACGAACGAAGCCTGAATTGAGCCACGATACGTTGGAATTGAAGGCTGCCAGCTTACACTTTACACCGGTGGCTTTGGAGTTAAACGCTATTAGCCTTGAATACTACACCACTATCCTTCAATAAAAAAAATCCAATCGAAAGCCAACCCTAATTTTCTCTATAAATAGCCATGTGATTGATATTTTAGAAGGACTTTTACATCTTCTTTAGAATTAGAGAGTCTTAGAAGCAATTAGGTGATAGTTTTGAAGAGTTTTTCTTTTGAAATTCACGGATTGTTGAGAAGACTTCACTTTTGCTATGGAGATCTTCTTTGGAGTTACAATTGAAGTTTACTTATTATAATTACAGAATTGGCGATCTCTATTCTATTTATGTTTATGCAATTTTGTGATTTATTCTTACTACTAATTATGAACTTCTTTGCGAATTCAATTATTATCTATGCTTTTGTTTTGATTTCCATAGCTGGCTAAGTTTTATTTGTGGGAAATTGATAAAATCCTAGATAGCTGAGATGATAATTGTATTCATGTTATAGGGTTAATAGATATATAGATGATACATGATTGCAAATTATAAGATTTCAATTATAATTCTTTAATTGATTATAATTGTTAGAAACACTATTAATATGGGAGTTGATATAGGGTTTGCTAAACATTCTTAATTAAACTGATTAGCTAATGCGAGAGTAATGTTAATTGGATTAATGCAATGTTTTGAGTTAATTATTCACTAAGATATTAGGGATAATTTATTTAGGACATTAGACAATCATAGTATTAGGAGATGTATGACTATAATTTAGAGTCCACTATTAATTGGAGATACGAAAGTTAATCGATTAATTAGAGGTTTAAATCCTTAAGTTTTAAAGCATGATAATTTTACTTGAATGATCGTATAGTTATTAATCTATATAACATGATAACAATTCGATTTGCATAACTAGGGTAGATTTTGTTTTTCCCACATTCTCAATTGATTGCTTTGTTTTAAATATATTCACATACTTTTCTTTTCGATTGGTTTAGGGTAATTAGAAATTAGTTAATTTACAATTTAATTTTGATTGCCTAAATATTGATAAGAACTATCATAAGATTAGTAATTTCTTAGTCTTAGAAGGATCAACAACCTTACTCACTCTTTATTACTTAACTCTGATCCAATATACTTACTAAAGTATTCGTGATTTATTTTTATATATAGTTTAAGTGGATAAGCTCTTAAACTTGGGAAGCCCTTATTCCTATACCCAACAATATTACCAAAGTCCATGGGGTGTATTCTTGGCTAGAAGGATGGAGAAGGAAAAGAACGGGCTATGTATTATTTAAGTAAGAAGTTTACTAAAGGGGAATAGAAATATTCAGAAATTAAAAGAACTTGTTGTGCTTTAGTTTAGGTAATGCATCGGCTCAAACAATACACACTCTACTACCAGGTTGAATTGCTAACTCAGTACAATCCTTTGAAATATTTAGTAGATAAATCAGCCTTAATTAGTAGAATCTCAAAGTGGCAAATGTTACTACTAGAGTTTGACATTGCGTATGTGAACCGAAATTTAGTCAAGGGGCAAGCTCTAATAGATCAGTTAGTAGAGAATCCCTCCAATAATATCCTCAAGAGGTATAAGTCAATTTCCCCAATGAAGATATCTTAGTAGTTAAAGGAAATTTTGATGAAGGAGAAGATGATGAACCACCGAAATGGAAGATGTTCTTTGATAGGGTAGCTAATGTGTCTGGATATACAATTGAGGCAATATTGATATCCCTTTAAGGTATATAGTACCTTATAGCTGCGAGGCTCGTGTTCCCATACACCAATGATATTGCTGAATATGAAGCATGCATTATGGAACTCAAAATAGCCCTAGATAAAGAAATTTAAGAATTAGAAGTATATGGGGACTCTTCACTCATTAATGGCTAAGCTTGAGGAAAGTACAAGACAAAAGATTCTAAACTAGTACCTTATCACCGGCACTTGATTGCATTGATGAAGAAATTCAAAGAAATCACTTTCAACCACATTCCGAGAACTCAGAACCAATTTGCTGATGCCTTGGCCACTCTGGCATCTACGATCTAGAAATCGGTGGAGTCGAGATTTAGCCCCTCACCATTGAAATAGAAGATAAGCTTGCCTTCTGCCTAGTAATTGAAGGTACAAATGGCAAAAAGCTGTAGTACCACAATATTAAAATGTTCCTACAATAAGGCACATACCTTTAAGAGACTGAGAAAAAGAACAGAAGGACAATCAAGAGATTGGCTACCCAATTCTTAGTAAGCAAGTCCACTTTGTAATGGTGATCTTTTAATGGTATATTTTTAAGGTGTGTGGATGACAAAGAGGCCAAGATGTTGATGAAAGAAGTATACGAAGGAGTATATGGCCCTCATATGAATGGTTACATGTTAGCTAAGAAAATTATGAGGCTACAGTATTACTAGTCAATAATGGAAAGCGATTGCATCAAATACGTCAGGTATTGTCACTTATGCCAGGTGTATGCAAATAAGATAAATGCCCCACCTCAAGAATTACATATACTCTTGGCACTATGGCCATTTTTAATGTAGGGAATAGACATCATCGGCCCAATTACTCTAAAGGCATCCAATGGGCATCGCTTTATATTAGTTACCATTGACCATTTCAACAAGTGGGTTGAGGCCTCATCCTATTCATAGTTAAGTTCATCAAGAGAGATATCTTGGTTCAATACGAAGCTCTAAAAACAATCATCACCAACAACGGCACTAATCTCAACAATAAGCTTATGTTAGAGTTGTGCCAATAGTTTAGGATCATTTACAGAAACTCTGTACCTTATTGACCCTAAATGAATTGAGCCATTGAAGTAGCCAATAAAAACCTCAAAAGAATAATTGAAAAAATGGCTGTTACATATAAGGATTGGCATGAGATGTTGCCATTCGCACTCATAGACTATTGAACTTTCATCAGAACATTGATTAGGGTAACACCTTACACTTTAATATATGGCACTGAAGCGGTGTTACCAGTAGAGGTTGAGATCCCGTCTCTTAGAGTATTATCAGAAACCTAGTTAGATGAAGTCGATTAGGTAAAGAAACGCATCGAGTAGATGAATTTGATTAATGAGAAAAGATTTACTACCCTATGTCATAATTAATGTTACCAACAAAGAATAGCTCAAGCTTTCAATAAAAGAGCACGACCCTTGAACTTCAAAGAAGGTGATATGGTGTTAAGAAAGGCTCTTCCCAATGCACAAGTCTTCAGAGGAACATTTGCTCTTAATTACGGAGGCCCTTATATTGTGAAGCAGGTACTACCAAGAGGGGCTTTAATTTTGTTCCAAATGGATGGTCCAAAATTGAGAGACCCTATAAATGCTAACGTTGTAAAGTTATATTAGCCAAGAGAAGGCAATGAAAAATTTTACTCAGAATACGAGAATGCTTATCATTTTGAATATTATTACAGTTTAATTTTCTTCCTCTACAAGAAAAATTAGTATCCTTGGTAATTGTTGATGTTGGAATCATCACCCTCGCCATTAAAAGGTCCAGCTCTCTTACTTCATTTAATTGAACTCATACACTAAAAACACGAGAGAAATTGAGAAGTGAGATATAAAACATTGGTCATTGACAAAACTCTTTAACATACTTTATTATGGATTGATCTCCTTGATAAGGAATTTTTATTCTCTATTTTTTAGGGAAATGTGAAATCTATATAAGTGATCACCTTACAAAAGATATTTATTAGTTAAGAATAAGGGCTTCGATTCATAAAAGTTTCTAAAAGACAAAAACAATGGGTAGCGGTCTGTATCGGGTTAATTTCTGTAATTTATCTAAAAAAGCTAGCAAAGTCTTAGAGGTTCCATATCAAGATCAATTGGGTTAACAACAAAGGATCAAAGAATGAGTTAGTAGATTTTGATGTGACTTTTCAAGAAAAGGTTTATTAATTTGGGTGCTATCAATAAGACCTGGTAAGTGCTTCCATACAATATTAGTACATCGATTTTTGAACATTGCATTTACATTTAGACTTTATGACCAGTTTTTACGATTCTTACTCCTAGTAGTCTTTTGAGCTAGCCTATAAGGTGCCTACCTTCTATACTATCTTTCAGTACTTAGCTCGCCTTTAAAGGCACTTTTTTGAGTTAGTTTGTTTTAGCGAGCTCATAGGGTGCTTCTCTTACCAATATTCTTTTAACGAGTCTATGGGGCGCTTTCCCTCACCAATATTTTTGTAATGAGCCCATGAGGCACTTCTTCTAAGTCTAATTTAGGGTTGCTAGTCCTCGAGAAATGCTCTCACCTAGGTTAGTAAGCTTAAAAGAGTATGACCAGGTTCCCCAGATCGATTCTAGCTTAGGGTTGTTAGTCCTTTAGAGATGCTCCTGCTTAGGTTAGTGAGCTCAAAAGAGCACAACTAGATTCCCTAGATCGATTCCAGCTTAGGGTTGCTAATCTCCTAGAGACGCTTTCGCCCAAGTTAGTAAACCCTGAAGGGTACGATTAGATTTTTCAGATCAATTCTAATTTAGGGTTACTAGTCTCGGAGAGATGCTCCTACTTAGGTTAGTGAGCTTAGAAGAGTACGACTAAGTTTTCCAAATCAATTCTAGCTTAAGGTTGCTAGTCCTTGAGAGATGTTTCTACCTAGGTTAGTAAGCTCAGAAGAGTACGACTAGGTTTTCTAGATTGATTCCAATTTAGGGTTGCTAGTCTCCTAGAGACGCTCCTACTTAGGTTAGTGGGCTCAAAAGAGTATGATAAGGTTTTCTAAATCAATTCTAATTTAGGGTTGCTAGTCCCTAAGAGATGTTCTCACTTAGATTAATATGCTCATAGGAGCACAACTAAGTTTTCAAAATTTCTCTAGGGTCTTAGTTAGCTCAAAGAGCATTTACCTGTTCACTTTAGTTCGTCAGCTCATAAGGGCACGATTAGGTTTCAATTCCTCTTTCAGTCTCTCGACCAGCTCTTGAACGTCTCCTCTCTCTTTTTGCTATTCACCAAAATCCCCGATGGACCAAACCTAGGACAGTTAGCTAAGGTGCTTCTTAGGAAAAATTCCACCATTAAGGCAAAAATAATATCTTTTTTGTCTTTGTGGTAAAGCTTTACTTAAACTTCACCACAAAGAATAGTAGTTGTAGACACTCCATTTTTACTTCTCTATTTTTATTTTTCCAAAATTTTTTAGGATAGGATAAAGAGTCATAAATTAGAAAAAATACAAAAAAAGTAGAAAATTAAGAAAACCCCAAAAAAAAAAAAAGAAAGAAAAACCCAAAAAATAAGAAATTTAGAAAAAATACAAAATAGAAAATTTAAAAATTACAAAAAGCTAAAAAGTTACAAAAATAGAAAAAAATAGAGGATTTAGGAAATTTACAAAATAATAAAGTACAAATTTTTAATTTAGATAAAAATAAGGAGAGTGGCGTTAGGTTTATACTTAGATTTAAATCTAGCCCAAGCCAATCTATTCCATATATGCAGTTTAATTGCACATATGGATAAGGTATAGGCCAACGGTCTAACAGATAAAAACTTAAAATTAGCATTGTATTAAGTTGAAGGTTTGGAGCTCGAATCTCACCAGGTACAAAGTGCCTTTTTCTTTTAAGGAAAAGTATAGGAGCATTTAAGATAGGATTTCTTTTTAATAAGTATTTAATTTTAGCATTTAGTTTTAATTCTTAAAAAAAAAAAAAGTTAATTTGGTATGGACTAGAATTTGGTTTGCAAATCAGTACAAGCCACAAAGCCTTGATTGCATAGCGCCCATTTTTATTTTAATGTACGCGTATAATATATAAGTGTGTGGTACATACCCCACATGTGGCTACTGCCTCCCTTCCTTCTTTTTCCTTAGTTTTTCTTCTTAGATTTCCAATAAAGTTTCCTTTCCTTGTGTGCTTTATTTAAGGTCATATTTGATTGTATTTATTACACAATTTTACTAAATTAATGGTGAAATCATATAGGACATATGGCCTAATATTGAATTGACCCAAAACTCGTCCAAATTTAGTCATTTATGCAATTAAAATTGAGCTCAAAAAACAGAAAAAGTTCATTACAAGTCAAAAATGCCACCAATTTGATTTTGATAATTAATGGCTTCCTTAACTTTTTATGTATATTCAAGCTTCGTTTAGTATAAATAGGGGTCGAGAAACGCATAAGAGCGCACAACGATCTCCTACTAGAGCTTGATTTCAAATTTCTCTCTCTAGAAGTAGCTAGCTTCATGATGGTTTTTCAACGAAAACTACCATTACTAATGACTTCCTTATCACCGAAAAACCAAGATTCGACCTCCCATTCACTTCTAGTAACCGCCGTATGCCACCACCAACAACCACGTTAAGCCACCACCTTTAACTACCACCTAAACGGACTCCGATTGCCAAGGCGTTAAGTGTAACCCCCCTAAGTCCAATATGAAAGATACAAATCTCTCATTTCTTGTTCATTTTGATGTTGATAGGCATCCAAAACTACCTTGACTAGTCACTGCAATTGGAGTTTAGAGCCACTCAAGTCGACCTAAAGTTGAACCCGAGTTAACCTGAGCCAACCTAAAGTCGACCCAGTTTGCTATTTTATTTTATTTGTTTATTTTACTTTTTGTTTAATTTATTACTCATGTATTTGTAAATTGTAAATAAAAAAGGAAGAAAAATAAAAAAAAAAAGAGAAAGAAGAAGGAACGTTTTAGTTTTTTTTTATATATATATTTTAATTAAGACTTAAGATTGTAAAATTTAAAAAATATATCTAAATAAATAGCAAAAAAAAAAAGATTAATAAATCGACTTTTATCACCTAGAAAATAGTTTTCTTTTAATAGGGACAAAACAAAATTGACTTTTTTCAAAATTAAGGCCTTTTTTTTTAGAATTTTCAAATAAAACCGACTTTAGGACCCTTTAGCATTTTTCAAAAAAATAAACTTGAATCAATTTAAAATGTAAATCCGATTGGTTTTTTAGAAGTTAAAATCAACTCACTTACCTAAAGTTTTCAAACCAAAGCACTATGTATGTTTGATTTCAAATAGCAGGTGCGTAGACATCTACAGGACAACGGTAAAAAATGAAAAAACCTATTATTCCATTTTTAATTTAAATTACTTAATTCAATTTATTATCCAATAATTGAGTTTTGCCTTATAGAGTAGTCTTTTGAAAGGTGATTTTAAGATTAAGATTAAAATTGGAAAGTTAATGGTACTTGTAAAGGGTTTAAATCCTAACCCCTGGACCCGTTTTTCTGGTTTTCAAAACTGTTTACAAAATTGGATAGCTAATTTATAATCAACCCATCCAATTAGTTATAATTTAACTCTTTTTTTTTTTTTACTCCAGTTGGATGGTAACTTCAAAATATTTTCAAAGTTTAAAGAACTGATTTTTTAAACCCTAGTCGATTATTAGTATTAAACAGGTAAGGTTTAATATTGATTGGTTTAAAGAAAACTTAATTCATAAAAACAAGGAGAAAAACCAGGCTTGACAGTTGCTATGCAGAATAATTAAATAGCTACTTGCTGTTATATTTAATGTAACTCACATTGTATGTATGTGTATGACTTGGCCAAGCATCGGTGTGTGCTTGATAACTCTGATTTTAAACATATTTTATATGGTGATTTTATAGCATTTCCCGTACATTTTTGGTTTTCTTTGAAGAAAATGATACTTAATTGAGTAAAATGTTGATTTCAGGGTTTAAACGCATTCTAGGCTTGAAAACGAAGAAAAGGAATCAAGTTTCACTCAATTCTGAGTTCAAACGAAGAAGTTATGAAATTTTGAAGTTGTGCAGAAATTTTGCCTTTGTGCAGAAAGTTACACGACCTGGGGACACGGCCATGTTCCAGGCCGTGTCTAGTGACGAAAATAAAATCCGTGAAATACACATATAAAAGGGGATCTTAGGGTTCAAAAGGAAGGGAGACATTACAGAAACAAAGAGAGACAAGAGACAAGAGACAAGAGACAAGAAGAGACTTAAGGAGAAACAACATCAAGAAGCGATAACGACATCGATTTCAAGATTAGAGATTGTTCATCAAATCAAGAGGAGTTTTCATGCTTTATTTCATGTTTTTGATGAATCTCGTTTTTAGATTCATTATGATAGCTTAGAATTCAAGTATTTAGGATTATGGAACCTAGGGTTTCATGTAACCCTTGGATTGAATTATAATTTCAAGAAAGTTTCTATCTTTTCTTGATTCAATTATGTCGTTTAGTTGTGGATTGATAATTCTAGAGTGTCAATATATGATATTATGCATGTTGATTGAGAAATTGCATGTGTAATTAGATCTTAACATAATTGAAGAGAATTACATGTATACTTAGAGATAAGATACATGATTCTTCCGGAAAATTGATTGTTTGTATGGGAATTCATTATACATTAATGCGATTCTAAGTTATATTGCTAAGTGAAGAGATTCCGGTAAATAATTTAGGATTAGGGTTAATATGCTTGAGAAAGATATTAGCTTTAATTGTGAATCCCTCCGGTCAAGAATTATAGAAATTGAATTGAATATATTTTAAAAGGTTACATGTTAAACATTAGGGGAAATAATTCCTAAATACATTATTGCATACTTGAAGTCGTTTGTAGTTTTATTGCTTTCTAATTTGCGTAATTAAGTCTTATAAGTAGTTTAGTTGTTAATTTCAGTATTTTTAATTCATTCAACTTGACATAATTTTCCGGTTAGATAATAAAGTTAAAGTTAATATTAGTACTCAAAATCTATGAGGGATTGACTCGGACTCATATCCGACTATATTAAAATTGATAGGTGTGCTTGCCTCGTATCAAGTTTTTGGCGCCATTGCCGGGGATTTTTGATATTAAGAACGCTAGTTGCTTTATTACTTTAACCATTTTTTTTCCTTTATTTTCTTTTGTTTTCATTGTTTATTTTTATTATCTAGAGCTGCAATTGATTTTTTTATTTCTTGCCTTTGTAGTGCATGACCCGCAGTAATCCGGAAGATTTGGTAGAACTCGATCCTGAAATTGAGAGAACTGCCCTTCAAAATTTGAGATCGTGACCTAGACAAATTGTGGCGACCATAGACGACGAGTCAATCGTTGAAATTAAGGAAGAAGGTCAAGAGGCCAACACTCAATTCATCGAGCAAGAAGATCCACCATACATGGCTAACAACGGGAATGAAGCAAATCGGACCATATCCGATTATTCAAGACCTACACTTATTGGAGCTGACTCCAGTATTGCAAGGCCAACCGTCGCGGTTAATAACTTCCAAATTGCACCTAACATCATACAAATGGTGCAACAATATGTTCAGTTTGATGGTCTCCAAGACGAAGATCCTAATGCCCACATCTCTAGTTTTCTAGAGATTTGTGATACGTTCAAAATCAACGGAGCCACGGATGATGCCATTCGACTGTGACTATTCCCTTTCTCCTTGAGGGGAAGAGCAAAACAGTAGTTGAACTCCCTACCAAGAAATTCAATCTCAACTTGGAATGAATTGGTAGAGAAATTTTTGGAGAAATATTTCCCACCTGCAAAAACCGCTAAACTTCGGAATGATATTTCGTGCTTTGCTCAATTGGAAGCGGAGACGCTTTATGACACTTGGGAGCAGTTCAAGGACTTGCTCAGGAGGTGCCCACATCATGGCCTCCCACTATGGATGCAGATTCAGACCTTTTACAATGGTCTCAATCTATCCACTAGACAAATGATTGATGCATCCGCAGGAGGTACTTTGAACACTAAGACACCTGAGCAAGCCCAAAATTTGATTGAAGGAATAGCGATAAACAACTATCAGTGGGAAAGCACTAGAGCCAAGCAAAAGGCCATGGGAATTTATGATGTGGACTTGACCACTGCTCTGGCAACCAAGGTGGACTTATTGAGTAAAAAGATTGATGCCCTCTCAGTTGGCCCTCAACAAGTGCAATCGGATGTAAGTGATTTTGGTATGAAAGGGTATGGAGCACAAGAACAACTGGAACAGGTGGATTATCTAGGAAATCCACCTATGCAACAAAATAACCCCTACAGCAACACTTATAATCCAGGCTGGAGGAATCACCCCAATTTCTCGTGGGGAAACCAAAACCAAGGCCAACAGAAGACCAACTTTGGCCTACCTGAATTTCAACAACCATTCCCACCTCCTCTCCCTCAAGAAAAAAAGCCCAGTGTGGAAGAACTTCTCACAAAATACATTCAAAGCAATGAGGCTCGCTTATCCAACATTGAATCCTCGTTGAGGAATCAAGAGGCTTCAAATCGCAATCTCGAGAATCAAATTGGTCAACTTGCGAAGCTAATCTCTGAAAGACCAGAGGGAACATTCCCAGGGAATACTGAAGTTAATCCTAGGGAACATGTTAATGCTGTGACTTTGAGAAGTGATAGAAAATTGCAAGTGGAGAAGAAGGATGGTGGGGAAGTAGTTGAGAAAGAAGTGGAAGTCAACCGTAAGGAAGATGAAGAGCTACTAAAATCAAAAGAAAGTACGGAACCACCGAAAGTGAAAGAGTACAAGCCTCCTATCCCTTACCCGCAGCGCCTTAAGCAAAGTTCCACTGATCAGAATAAGGAATTTGGTAAATTTCTTGATATTTTCAAACAATTGCACATTAACTTACCTCTTGTTGATGTTATCTTGCAGATGCCGAAGTATGCGAAATTTCTAAAAGATCTTCTATTGAACAAGAGGAAGTTGGAGGAGCTTACAACTGTCACATTAAACGAGGAATGCTCGGCACTTCTCCAGAAAAAGCTACCAAAAAAATTAAACGATCCAGGGAGTTTCACTATTCCTTGTATGCTTGGCAATTTGTTAGTAGATAATGCTTTGGCAGACTTAGGAGCCAGTATAAATTTGATGCCGTATAAATTGTTCAAAAAGCTAGGGTTAAGAGAACCTAAACCAACGTGCATGAGTCTTCAATTAGCTGATAGGTCTATCACATACCCTAGAGGCATTATAGAGGATGTTTTAGTGCAAGTAGACAAATTCATCTTTCCCGTGGATTTTGTTGTACTTGATATAGATGAAGATATTGAGGTGCCAATCATTTTAGGTCGACCCTTCCTAGCCACTGCTAGGGCTGTTTTTGATGTTGGTGAGCATAAGTTAATATTACGGGTCGGGGATGATGAAATAGTTTTTAAAACTCCAGAGACAACAAATAAATTTCTTGACCCAGAGGACATATGTCACAATGTTAATGCCACTAATGTTGTTATATCTACATGTGTACAGGAAACGCTTGCCAAGGATTCCTCGAGCTATTGCTTGCAAAAGGGAGATGAAAATTTGGTGACTAACCCCAATTGTGCAGAAATGGTAGCTCAAACAAAAGTTTATGAATCTATTGTGGACAAGAAGGGGGTTGATCAACTCCATAAGTCAAAGGATCCTAGGTTAAAATCTTTCAAAGAGAAACTACCATCTTTGGAACCAAAACTGTCAAGAAATCATTTGGAACATGCCTTTGTGGTGAAAAGTTCAAAACTTCCAATGACAACTGCATCTAAGGTAAAAGCGGACAAGATAAAAAAGTTTAGGCTACATGAATTTGATAAGTGGCATGATAAGGAGAGAAACTATGGAAGTTATGCACCAATGAAATGGAATTGGCAAGGTCGATGGCCTAAGGGCAAATTTACACTCCTATGGAGGGTTCGAAAGCGAGATACAGGAGGAGTCCTATCTCGAACTGAATGAAGAATCATGAGAAGACGAATCTCGTCGAGCTATCGACGTTAACTAAAGCGCTTCTTGGGAGGCAACCCATGTCTAACTTTGCTCATATTTTAGTTTATTTTAATTAATTAATTTATTTATTTATTTTTCTTTTTGATCTAGTTTTGCTTTGTTTCTTTTATTTGTTTCAATTTTAGTCATAGGCTTTTCCCTTTTTAGTTTCATTTTTTTTTCTCTCTTTAGTTTTCTTTGTCTTATTTTTCTAGTTTAAGTATATTTATTTATTTATTTATTCTTTATTGATTTATTTATTTTAAGTTTCTTGTATTTTTAAATCCATGAATTTAGGTAAAAAAAAAAAAAATTTAACACGGGCAAAGGACACGGTCGTGTCCCAGCCCGTGTCCATCCAGACCTACAAAACTGCCCACCCACAGAAAGTTACACGGGTGAGGGATACGGTCGTGTCCCCAGCCCGTGTGCGCCCAGAATTTTCCACCCGCGAACAGAATGTTACACGGGCATAGGACACGGTTGTGTCCCAGCCCGTGTGCGTCCAGACACCACCCGAGAACAGAAAGTTACACGGGCGTGGGACACGGTCGTGTCCCTAGCCCGTGTCCATCCAGTCTTCACACACGGGAAGCCCAAGTCACATGGGCAAGGACACGGTCGTGTCCCAGCCCGTGTGCGTCCAGGTAAGACATGATGGTACAGAATGTTACACGGGCGTGGGACACAGTCGTGTCCTAGCCCGTGTCGATCCAACTCACACGATTCAGCACACACCCTATTTATTCCAACACACACACCCTTTTACACACTTACAATCAAACATATCTCTCTTATATTCTCTCTTATTATCCCTCTTCTCTCCACAATTCTTGCATTCCTCATGTTCTTGATCTAAGTAAGTTCTCCTCATTGTTTATGCTTTATCTTCCTCATTGTTTAGGCATGTTTAGCTACCCAACATTTAAGTCTTTTGTGAATTGGTACATGCATTTTCCCTCTTCTTAGGATGATGAGGGTGGTGAGGAAGAGGTGGTTGGAGGTAGTGAAGAGGATGTCGAGGCCAGTGATGACGACGATGATGCTTCTTCATTTTGCACTTCTTTTCAAGACAGGGAAGTATTAGTTTCTTTTTCAATACATGTATTTCCTTTTTCCCTATGATGTTTTTTCTTTTTTGATATCTTGTTATTATGCTTTCTTAGTGGTACATTGGGGACAATGTACATTATTAAGTGTGGGGAAGGGATACATATGAATTTGTTACTGTTTAGGAGACCAATTATTCATATTTAACCCAATTACTTTTTAAGTTAACTTGCAATAGGTGATTAACTGGTATTAAGCCAAATCAACTATGTCATGTTGATCATTATTGACCTTATGATACTTTACTAGAATTGATTAGTCAAATTTTTGGAAGGTAATGTTACGAGTTATTTAGCTTAGGATTTTAAGACTTGAGATTGGAGCAACATCACTAGTTGAGAGTTAGTCATGGTTATTTTTAAATTTACTTTTATGTATACCTTTTTCTTAGAAATTTTTAAGAGTCCTATAATTTTTAGCAAACAAACAAATGAAATTCTTCTTTTGAGAAACCCCTGAAAAATCATAATGATTGGAGGTCAAAAGTAATAATAAGTGTATGAATAGAAAAAATTGGTAAGGATTCGTCTTGGTCCGTCAGAAGAGCGAGATTGAGCCCCAATGCCAATTCTAATGAAAAAATTGATATGGATCGGCCTTGGTCTGTCAGAAGAGCAAGGTTCTTTCCCGCTATCAATATAAGAAATAAGTTGGTATGGATCGGTCTTGGTACGTCAGAAGAGAGAGATTCTTTCCCGCTACCAACACAATTGTGCTTAAATAAAGTAAATTCAAAAAACCTCTCAACAAAAGTATGAACTAGGGGAATGATCAGAGGAAGAGTGGATGTAAAATGTGTTTGTTTTAGATTATGGTGCTTAGTGAGATGGAAGAGAGAATTGTATACATTTTAGTCGAATGGATAAAATTTTTATGACTCTTTCTCAGTTGGCGAGATGTTAAATCTAATTTTTAGTTTAAGAATCCTTGGTTAAATGGTTCGGGTAAACTTTGATTTTCATAAATTAACTAGTGAATTCTAGTATTAAGTATTGTTGGAGCATTCGAATATGGTCAGATAAAATTGGTTGACTTTATTATTGCAAGTTAGTTGAGAATGATTTTCTTACCTTTCTTCGGGTCAAGTATATTTGTTCACAGGTTTTCTAAAATAGTGATAAATTTTGATTAGTGTTTCTTATCCTGAAAGTTTTGTTTTGATTTATTTGCTTGAGGACAAGCAAATGCTCAAGTGTGGGGAAATTTGATAACTCTAATTTTAAACATATTTTATATGGTGATTTTATAGCATTTCCCGTACATTTTTGGTTTTCTTTGAAGAAAATGATACTTAATTGAGTAAAATGTTGATTTCAGGGTTTAAACGCATTCTAGGCTTGAAAACGAAGAAAAGGAATCAAGTTTCACTCAATTCCGAGTTCAAACGAAGAAGTTATGAAATTTTGAAGTTGTGCAGAAATTTTGCCTTTGTGCAGAAAGTTACACGACCTAGGGACACGGCCATGTTCCAGGCCGTGTCTGGTGACGAAAATAAAATCCGTGAAATACACATATAAAAGGGGATCTTAGGGTTCAAAAGGAAGGGAGACATTACAGAAACAAAGCGAGAC
Organism: Lumnitzera littorea; assembly: GCA_024138015.1. Classification (NCBI taxonomy): domain Eukaryota; kingdom Viridiplantae; phylum Streptophyta; class Magnoliopsida; order Myrtales; family Combretaceae; genus Lumnitzera; species Lumnitzera littorea. The sequence goes on along the minus strand of JAMXBB010000002.1, from coordinate 97,249,377 downwards.
AAGAGACAAGAAGAGACTTAAGGAGAAACAACATCAAGAAGCGATAACAACATCGATTTCAAGATTAGAGATTGTTCATCAAATCAAGAGGGGTTTTCATGCTTTATTTCATGTTTTTGATGAATCTCGTTTTTAGATTCATTATGATAGCTTAGAATTCAAGTATTTAGGATTATGGAACCTAGGGTTTCATGTAACCCTTGGATTGAATTATAATTTCAAGAAAGTTTCTATCTTTTCTTGATTCAATTATGTCGTTTAGTTGTGGATTGATAATTCTAGAGTGTCAATATATGATATTATGCATGTTGATTGAGAAATTGCATGTGTAATTAGATCTTAACATAATTGAAGAGAATTACATGTATACTTAGAGATAAGATACATGATTCTTCCGAAAAATTGATTGTTTGTGTGGGAATTCATTATACATTAATGAATTAGTTTGGAGTGACTCACCTATGAATCACTCGAGTTAATGTACTTGAAGAATTGTTAATTTATACTCAACAAATGGTTGTTACAAGTGATTTTCAAGATTGTAGTTAGTTTTAGAGTCTTAACATGTCATTGGAAAATTAGTGACATGTGGCAGGTTGTGGCGCCCACTTAGGTTCTGAAGCATTACAGTCTCCCTTTTTTCTAATATCTTTACTGATGTATCCTTTTCATCACATTTCATATTCATCTTGTGATGATTGTACACTATACAAAGTTAGCTACACTAGTAGGAATTTATGATACTTTACAAGTTTGACAATCATTTCCTAAAGTACATATCTAGCATTACTTGCCAATAAATGTTATACTTCTTTTGCATTTCTTTAATTGAAGAGGCTTTATATTATTATTAAACTCATAAAAAAAATATATTTGTCGAACCATTAAACAACCCATGTGGTTCCTATTAATACCTAACTTTGGGCCGGCCCGAGGCTCAACCCGAATATAGGTCCCTCAAGGCCCATCAACAACCAAACGATTGAACGCCTTACCTTATCTAGGCGCCTTGCTCTATCCAAGCACTAAGCTTGCTCGAAGGTACTTTGAGAGACCGATCTCTGAGTACTTGGTTCCCAAGGACTCAATCAATTACCCTAATTGAGCTCAAAACTATGAAGGTCCTCTCCATATCCTAGCCCAAGCACGCTATACAAAGACACCTCTGTTCCTGCGGGTTCTCCCTTAAAGTCTAGCTTACAACTTGTGCTTTGCTTGGGCCTCCTCCTTTGCTTCTTCGGGAATATTTGTCTTTAGTGCCCACTTCTCTCCTTAACTCATTAATTATAGCTTGAGATCCATAGTACAACCAGCATACTCGATATACTTTAAAGGCATTAGAGCCCTAGATTATAGATGTGATTGCCAACGTGGTCATAGCTAACTAACTCCTAGAGCTACCCTATCAGCTCCCCAACACATATCCCTTACTAGTAGCAAGTGTAAACGAACCCTATGCTAACACATGTTTTAAGTAGTTGTACTCCTTGCACAATGATAGGTAAGGGGATTTGAACCCTCTACACTCTATATTGCCCTTGATACACTAAACCTCAATGAACCTGAGTACCCTCCCTAGGGGTTAAGAGTGCTCGAATGATCCCTAATTCCCCTTCCTTTGATTCTCCTTACTAGACCTTCAGAGATACACTTATAAGAAACTTTTTACAGGTGACTAAGAGCAAGGAATCCAACCAAGACTGAAGCTTATTGACACTCTAATCCAAGGAATGGAAGCCCAACTCCCCTTACTATGCTTAGTTGATTTATATACGACCAACATTTTGGCACCTACCGTTTTAGGCCACTCTACACAAGATGGCTAAAAGTAAAAACAAAAATCTATAAGCTTCATAGTTAGTGATAGTAATAGGTCACAATTGGGTGATGGTAATAAGTCACCCATGCCGCAATGTTCACCAACACCCCTTGCCCCAGGCACTTAAGTTTATAAAATTCAATAACTTAGGATACTTGTCCAACAACTACTTGAAGACAATTGAAGGACCTAAGAGTCCAATGCTGCCCTTTATGGGGACGTAGCTCTACATAAAACTGCATCCCAAAAAAGATCAAACAACGAAGTAATGGTCAACTCATCCTTATGACTGAACAAAACCAATAACCTATGAACTTCATGCTTAGTGTGTTCATGTGACTAGGTTCCGTACAACCAGTAACCCTTTGAAAATCTATACGATTAGTTAAACCGTAATCGTGGTAAAATGAAAATGTAGGGAGACCGTTCTACAATAAGCAAACCCATTGAAAACTTGTCCCTAAGATGATCCCTAAAGGCATTCGAGGACATGAACTTTCAAGAGTTGGACAAACACATCCATCGTGCATCTAGCGTGCACTACCAGAAGAAGGTTGAATTATTGGCCTATGCATTGTGCCTAACAATAGCAAAGAGCCCATTCACGCCACTTATCCTTGAAGAGACGTTACCTCAAGGCATGAGACTCCCCTACCCTAATACATATGATGGAATTGGTGACCTAGACAACCACCTAGTCTACTTCTGCACCATGATGAGCCTCTACATCTTCTCAAATGCCATCATATGTAAGGTTGCACACTGGCAAAGGTAGCTCTATTATGGTTTAACACTATAGTTGATGGGTCCATTACATCTTTTGACGATTTGGTGAGCAAATTTCAACAACATTTCCTCAACTCCAAAGTCTTACACAAAGACTTGTCGACTCTTTATAATGTCAAACGGTAGCCCAACGAGTCCTTACATGCATACCTAGATCGCTTATATCGCATAAAGCTTTGAGCCTCCAAGCTCGACATGGGAACATCCCTCCTGATATGAACTGGGCCAAGGACTAATAAGGCCGATTGCAAGATGTAGGTCTAAGTTTGTCGAAAGCTCAAAAATAGGGATGGAAATGCATGAGAAACATAAAAAACCAATAAGCAAACCTTGATTCACTCTAAGGGTGTTATGTACCAAGGAACTATTAAGGGCTCATAGCTTAACTCAATATGACGTATAAGTTGGTCTAACGAGAGTACTCACTACTTAGCCTTGCTTAAGAGTTAGGATAAGACTGAAGTAAGTAAAGAGAAACAATCACAGAGAGATAATGTAGTATATTCAATATCTAATGATAATGCGGCTACACTTACAATGAGAATTTATACCTCAAAATATGAGGGCAACAATTATAATTAGAAATGACTAAAAAGGGTAAATTCCTAAATAAGTAATGTATAAAGAAAGGGAAAAGGCATAAAGAGAAAATCAAGAAAAACATTCATCTTGTACGATGGATTCTATTATATGATTGCTTGGACATGTAGCTGTTGATTGGTAGATGAATTTTTGGCTAAAATAGACAAACTATACAGTTAAGCTAGCGATTGCTAAGTAGGACTGAGGGTTCTTCTAAGGTGAATTTAGCTTGGATACACTCATAGCAGTTCATATTTAGGTCGGCTGGATAGATGGTCTGGTGGGTTAAGCTGTTGTCCAAGTGTATCTCTATTCAGCAACTGGAGATTATCGATAAGCACAAGAGGGTTTGGTTCAAATCAGACATTAGGTTAATAGACTACAGCAGCTTAGACTCATTGGCTATAAGGTGAGAAGAGAGAACTCACCTTGCCATGCTTTCCAATCTTTGGGTTCGGGCTCAAGTCACGAGTCTAGTGGTTTAATTCCTATCATCCCCATCGGGTTGATTGGGATTTAGGATCAAATATGACTGGTCCTCATCTAAGCATTCCTTGAATCAGTAGGGACTGAAGTCAGTAACATTAAACACATCAGACACTTTAAAGTCCTTTGGTAGCTCTAATTGACAAGCATTGTCATTAATCTTCTAGAGGATCTTAAAGGGTCCATCTATTCTGGCAAATAGCTTATTCTTTCTCTTGTTTGGAAACCTTTCCTTACTCAAGTGTAGCCACACTTAGTCATCAGACTGAAACTGCTTGGTCTTGCTCCCTTTGCTTTTCTCCTTTACTTCTCTAGCAGCTCGATCAATGTGCTAGGTGACTCGTTGGTAGATTTACCGTGTAGACACCTAATTTTTGCCTTTTCATAGTCTTAATTTTTATTTTTTACAAAAAGGGTCCTAATTCAAAGATAACAAAAAAAATTAATAAAAAATAATAATAAAAAAAATTAACAAATAATGAAAATACCAAAAAAATAAGAAAAGGAAAAATCATAAAAATTTCATAGATTTTTAGGAAGTAATTTATATTAGGAATAATTAGTTTTAGTGTTAGTTTTAGTTTTAGTTTAGTTTAGTTAAAAATTTTAGTTTAGGGAATCGGATAGTTTAAATATAATTTAATGGTAATGAATGTCAAGATACAGGTCAACAGCCTAACGGAAAAGTAGCAGAGGATTTGGGTGGATTTAGTTTGAGGTCTTGGGTTCGAGTCTCAATAAGCACCTATGTCTTTATTTTTCTAACTTCGTAGAAGCGAGACGAAAATTGAATTCATATCAAATTAAATCATATGAATGTAGTTAAATCAGATTTGAATTGAATTTGAATCTAGTTTAATGGTTATTAAATCAGATACGATAAGATATGATAGGATTTGATTTGGACTCTATAAAAGGAAAAATAAAGACGGGAGGGGAAGGTTCTACTTCATCTACAATCCCTACCACAATTTGATCCAACAGAAACAGCAGCAACATATCGCCCATGCCCAAACGACCCTCTAACAGAAACAATAGCAGCCGCAGCTTCACGATCAGCCCACAGCCCACCCGACCCCCCACAACTAGCAAACTCTACGCTAGATCCTCATCGAAACCTAGAACTACTCGATCACCACACAGCTGTCCACACTGCAGCAGCTCAATACAGCGAATAGCAGCAGCGAGCGCAGTCCGGCATACTCCTGATCCGAATAGCAGCCGCCGTACGCACCAATCTGCAGTCTGACACACTCCTAATCCGAACAGCGGCCGCCGCATGCTTTAATCTGCAGTCCTGTGCACTCCTGATCCGGATAGCAACCACTGTACGCTCCAATCTGCAGTCCTGCACACTCCTGATCCGAACAACAGCACCAACATGAGAATAGCATCCCCCTATCGATGTCGGCGCTCAAGTCCCACGCTTCACCATCCTCGTCTAAAACTTTCCCCCTTCACTGTCGTCAAACACAACATCAACAACCGAACCACTCTCTAAATCCACAACCCTATCTGATCCTCACTACACTATTGACGTACTGTACACATTGCCTACGGCCTGCACGTTACACTCATCCTCACCACCGATAGCAGAACACCCTAGCCCCATCGTCACTGATCCAACAAACGCATGCTGTTGCAACAAATCCACGCATAACAGCAGCCCACAGGACAGAGTATGTCCATCTCCTGAAGTAACTTCCCTGACGAGCTTAATCCATTGCCGCGTCTTAGTAGACTTAACTGTGCATGAGTACTCCCATCGTTGCTTTACAAACGCACGTGATCAGGTGAGTTCCATTAATGGTCGTTTTTTTTTTTTGTTTGCTTTGGTTTTATTATTATTATACTATTATCATGTTATTGGTTCATTAACAGTAAATATATTTTGTATATATGAATACCTTAGTTTAGGAAACTTTAGTATTAGTTTTTATATCAAGTTTATTGCTTGATGTTGTTAATAGCAAGGATATGAGGTTGTTAAGATCAGTTTTATTAGTTCATGTAATATATAATATGTATATATATATATATATATATATATGACTTTAGGAGTTTTATTATTAGTTCTTATATAAAGTGTATTATATGGAATTATTTTATTTTAGTAGATAGTTATATATATTAGTGGTTATTAGAATTAGTTATCTTTTTAGATTTAGCTTTATTTAAGGATTTATCACATAGAAAGTTGTTTTTTTTTTAAATAAAAATTAATAAAAGGCCCTTTTAAAAAATAAGATTGTTAGAGCATTTTTTTTAAAGTAACAGCACTCAAGTGTCAGGACCCTTTAGATTTTTAAAATAAATTGAATAAATTAAAACGTAAACTTGGACGGTTTTCAAAATTAAAATCAACCAACACATTAAAGATTTTTTTTTTTTTTAAAGAACTACGATCGTCTGATCCCGGCTAGCGGCTACGTAGGCACCTTTGGGACGACGATAAAATATGTTAAACTTAAGTTCTTTTTCTTTTGATTTTTTTTTTGTTTATTTATCTATTTGTTTTAAATATTATAATTAGAAAAATAATCCTAATTTCGGTAAATAAATAGTGGTACCCGTTAGGATTTAATAGGTTAGCCCCCGAATTCGGAATCCTCTGGTTCTTCATTCAAATTGAAATCAAAGACTGGCAGTTAAATCGTAATCAATCTGCTCAATTGGTTACGATTTCTTTTTCTTTTCCCGACTTCGATCGGATAGCGACTCCAAAAATTATTTTCAATAAAAAACCGAAATTTCTCAATTTCTTTAGTCAAGGATTAATATTAAATAGGTTAGGGTTTAGTATTAATCGGGAAATGAGAAATTAATTTTAAAAAATAGAAAACCGAAAAATCAAGCTCAACATTCCAGATGGACTAAGCTGTAGCTCTCACTTTTGGATCTTCTTGGTCAGTAAGTAAAATCAAGGTGTGATCGAAGGGTAGTTTAAGGTTGAAACCATATACGACCTCAAATGGGGTATGCCCAGTGGTAGCATTTACTATATTATTGTAAGTAAACTCTATCACAGACAAGTAGATGTCCCGGTCAGCTAAGTTCTTTCCTACTGTAGCTAAGAGTAATGACCCTAGGGTATGGTTAACAATCTCTACCTAGTCATCAGTTTAAGGGTGACACGAAGCACTAAACAATAATTTGGTTCCCATTCGACACTAGAGAGTCTTTTAGAAATGGCTTAAGAATTTTAGGTCTCTATCTGATACCACACTCTTCAGTACTCTAAGCAAGTGAACTATTTCCTATAGAAACAAAGAAGCAATAGTCGAAGTATTGTTAGTTTTGATACAGGGCCCAAATGTGCCATTTTGCTAAACTTATCCACCACAACCATTACAAAGTCTTTGCCTCAAGCAATTTAGGGTAATCCAAGGACAAAATTCATACTTAAGTTAATCCATGCTTTGGTCGAAATAGGTAATGGCATTACCTTTCCTTGTTCAACTTGGCTTTTGGCCTTCTTACAAATGGTGCATCCTTCAATTACATAATGCACATCACATTTCATTTTAGGCCTGAAGAACCTGTCATTCAATAATTCATAGGTCCTTCTCTCTCTAAAATGCCCAGAAAGTCCTCTACTGTAGGCTTCCTTCACTAGTAACTCCCTCATTGAACAAGTTGGCATACCCAATTTGTGTCCTTAGAGCAGATAACCATTCTCCACATGGTATTCATCAACTGTTCTCCCCTCTTCACAAAATACATATATCAGACCAAAGTGAGAATCATGTTGATACTGTTCCTTAATGCTCGTAAACCCTAATAGTCTGGTTTACAACTCTGTGAGAAGAACATGTCTTCTTAACGAAGTATCGACAACTACATTATTCTTTCCCTACTTGTATTTAATGACGAAATGAAATCCTTCTAGAAATTCAATCCATCGAGCTTGACATTTAGAAAGCTTTGATTGGCTCCACAAAAATCTTAATGACTCATGATATGTATAGACGACAAATTCCTTTAGCAGAAGATGATGTTGCCATATGCGAAGAGCTTTGATTAAAACTAAGAGGTCTTTGTTATATATAAAATAGTTGAGTTGTGCTATGAGCTTTTTACTACGATAAGTAACAGGTTGGCCTTCTTGCATCAATACAACTCCAATGTTGATACTTGATGCATCACATTCAACCTTAAGCACTTTATCAAAGTTTGGCAGACCCAAGACTGAGGATGACAAGGATTAAGGACCGATTACGTGTTCCCGAGCTTGAGGGCTTTCTTAGATGGTTCACCAAGTTGTCTGAGGTAAGTTAAGTGTCGAGGAGTAGTATTTACCTTAGTTTGATCTACCAAGTTACTTTACTCTCTACTCCATCCAAGAAGCTACTGAGGTAATCAGCCGACATGTAGAGTTGACCCTTCCACAACACACCAGTCCAACCACCAAATTTGGATATAGCCATCTCCATAATGACGAGGTTGAGCTAATAACTGTCAAGAGCTGACTATCTGAGGCCGATCCTGAGTATGAGTCATCCCTGAGCCAATTCTTATCTAATCCCAATAATTAGAGTTGTTGAACTGCCAATGCCAACTAAACTTAATAAAAGCCTACCTTTGCACGGCTCGCAGCATTATTAGGACCATAGAATGAGCCGAATTAAACGCACGTTGTCCTTTTTGACATCCATATTGTCCTTTATGACAATGGATATTCTTTTGCACAATTTCATGCTTCCCCTGTAAATTATTCTCCTTTGTCTTAGCAAGTAGAGATCCAATTCTGTAATTTTCTGTAATAACTTACATTAACTAGGTACTACAAATACTCGCATAATGTAATAGTCGCAAAATGAATTATCATACAGAGAATACACTAAACTTGTATTCCCTCTTGAGTTAAGTATCCTACTTACTCTTGAGTTACTCTTATCTAGCCCATTGAGCATAAACTAGTGGTGAGTGACCTCCAGATATACTTGTACATCATATCAAGTGTGACCGGAGCTCGTATGAAGTATTGGTGCATCATATTTATCGTCGGTGCATAAGAACCCTTGCTTATCCTCAACTACCATTTATTTTTCGAGCCATCTTGTGGCCTGGACTTACCCTTTTGGTTACGCGTGATATTAGGCCTGTATGTTCATCTATGGAGGCCATATCATCTTAGTATCAGAGCCTGGCTATGTTCGAAGCTAGATTATGTTATTGTATTCTTTGAGTGGTTTGTTACTATTTCGCATGTTAAAAGTTATACTATTAACGTAGGAGTTTGGTATTTAGGAAGTGTTGAGGGAAAATTCTATGCTCTATTTTTCCTTGTTTCTAGTATACAAAAACAGAGTGTGATTGAGTGTTTGTTTGTCATGTAGCTATCGTGGTGTTGGAAGTAGTGGTTATTGATCTACTGTCGTTGTTCACGGATGGAATTTTAAGTGGTAATTTATACATCAATTTTGTAGGTTAATGCATAATGTTAGATTCAAGTGTTCAAGGAACTTTAGGAAACCAAGAAAGTGGTATTCAACATGGCCAAGGGCAAGAAGAAAGCTTCATACCTCAGTTGGTAGGTAACTACTTAGACAAGCTTACTGATTTGGTAATTAGTTTGATGATAATTACCTAGGAAGATAGATAAGCAGCTAGAAATAACCCTACTAGAGGAAGTGAGTAGCAAGAGTGAGGCAATGATTAGTTTAGCTAAGTTAATGCCCTAGTACAACCTCCTCGAGTAGAAGGAATGGGTAGGGATGCCAAATAAAGGCTAGCCCTTGAAGAAATTGAGGAGGAAGATGAAGGAAATGACACGGCATAAGAGTACTATGAGCTTGAAGAAAGTAACATACGAGCCCCTAGAGTTGAAGGGTTAAGGATGTGTATTCAAGTTTTTCTGGGAGTAGTGATGCTAAAGACTACCTATATTGTGGTCATGGGATTGAAAAGTAGTTTGAATGTTACGATGTACCTAAAAATGCAAAGGTTAGACTTGCTGTGTTGGAGTTCATTGGTTATGCCGCCTTATAATGGAAGAACTTGCAAGCTACCTGAAGAAGGGTAGGAGAACGAGAGATTAAGATTTGGGATGAAATGAAGAGGGTTATGCGAAGAAGGTTTATACCAAGCTATTATTTGCAGGATGCCTTCAAAAGACTGCAAGAGCTAAGATAAAGGGGATCAAGTATAGACACTTATGTTAAGGAATTCTAAATGTTAATGATCCGATGTGAAGTCGTGGAGCCAAAAGACTAAATTGTATCTCGATTCATTGGTCTATTGAAGTATGAGATTAGCGATGTCTTGGAAACCCTAGAAATTGGAGTGCTTGATGATGCCATTTGAGCCGCCTAAAGGATAGAAAGGCACCGAACAAGAAGCTTCCGACCATTAGTTAGCCAACTGGGCAGTAGTTGAATTGTTATGAGCAGACCTGTGCAAACGAAACTAAGTAAGGTTGCTAAGACTTAACTTACTCAGATTGCTATAGTTGAAAAGAAGGAACCTCTGAAGAAGTTCAAGAAGGGCCAGAGTTTAGGCAGGAAGATGAGTGAGATCAAGTGTTTCAAATGCTAAGGATTTGAACATATGGTTGCTTAGTGTCTGAATAGGCAAACAATGGTGATCCAAGGCGAAATGCCAACTGTTGAAGTAGACAGCATTAACAAAGAAGTAGAGGAGCTGAAAGAGGACGGATAAACCGAGTTATTCGAGGAAGAAGTTATCTACAATGAGGAAAGCAACTTTATGCCGACCACTCTAGTGTTGAGAAGGATGATGAGTGTCAGTCCTATACTCGAAGACAACTAGAGGGAAAATTTCTTCCATATCGAATGTAAGGTAAACAAGTCCCTATGTGCATTGATTGTTGATAGTAAGAGCTGCACCAATGCAACCTCTGCATTTATGGTCCAACAATTAAAATTACTGACCAAGCCCTACCTAAAGCCTTATAAGCTTCATTGGCTTAGTGATAAGGGAGCCCTACAGGTGAGCAAACAAGTGTTCGTATCGATCTGCATTGGCAGTTACTGAGATGAAGTACTTTGTAATATGCTGCCCATGAGTACATCCTACATTTTGCTTGGGTGACCATGAATGTTTGATCGAGCAGTTATATATGATGAAAGGAGGAATACATGTTTTGTAGAACATAAAGGTAGGAGGATGAAACTAAGTCCTATGATTGTTGAGCAAGTAAAGGTCATATAGTCCAACTTAGCCGAATCCTGAAGAAAGAGGTTGTGATGATGACGCGAGCTGAATTAAAAAGAGAAATGGAGCTCAAAGGACCAACTTATCTGCTAGTTCGAAGGTTACTAGAGATGAGGTCCCTTAGCCCCCGTGCCATTCCGACCTTATTAGTGTTGAAGAAAGATGACTCTTAAAGGATGTGTGTAGATAACCAAGCAATCAATCGAATCACCATCAAGTATAAGTATCTCATACTTAGGCTTAATGACATATTAGACGAATTAAGTGGAGCAAGAGTGTTCTCCAAGATCGACCTTAAATTTGGATACCATCAGATTCGAATGTGCGAGGGTGATGAATGGAAGATTGCATTTAAGATACGACATGGTTTATATGAATGGCTTGTAATGTTATTTAGATTGTCTAATGTGCCAAGCACATTTATGCACCTAATGAATCATGTGCTTAGAAAATTAATAAGAAGGTTTGTTGTAGTTTATTTTGATGACATTTTGGTGTACAGCCTCGACTTAGTGATTGACTAAGAGCATCTCCAAAGAGTCTTTGCAAAACTTCGAACTGAACAACTTTACACTAATTTGAAGAAGTGTAACTTTTGCTGATCTGAGGTGAACTTCTTAGGGTTTGTTATGAATGGAGATGGCATTTGAATTGATGATGAGAAAATAAAAGTGATCATAGAATAGCCTGAGTTGACCCATTCTACAAACATGACAAGTTTCTACAGCCTATCATCGTTTTATCGCTGATTTATAAAGAATTTCAGTATGATTGTAGCTCCACTTATCGAACTATTGAAGAAGAGCATTGAATTCAAATGGGGAGAGAAAGAGAAGAGGAGTTTTACAGAGGTGAAAAAGAGGCTAACTACAGCCCCCGTCTTAGCTCTACCAAGCTTTGACAAAGTGTTTGAAGTAGACTATGATGCATTTGGACTAAGCATAGGTGTTGTATTGATGTAAGAAGCTTGACCTATAGCTTACTTCAGTGAGAAACTTCAAGGAGCTACACTCAACTATTCTGTTTATGACAAGGAGTTTTACTCCTTAATCCAAGCCTTAACGGTATGGCAACATTATCTGCTGCCTAAGGAATTTGTAATCTACATTGATTATGAATCCTTGAGATATTTAAAAAACAACCAAAGTTATCTCGAAGGCAAGCCAAATGGGTCGAGTTCATGGAGGATTTTTCTTATGTAGTAAAATACAAGAATGGAAGGAATATTATAGTGGTCAACACCCTATCGAAACGACATACCCTCCTGACCGAGCTATAAATAAGGCTACTTAGTTTTTCAACCATAAAGAATTTATATGCTAAACATCTACACTTTGGTCTTATCTATGCCTAATGTGAAGATGGATGGAAAATGGATGACTATCACAAGGAAGATGGATACTTATTTAAGAAGAGGAGGCTATGTATCCCGACCTATTCCATGAGAGAATTGCTAATGCATGAGGTGCATGGAGGAGGATTGACAGGACACTTTGGCCAACATCGCACCCATGAGGTATTATCCTTAAGATTCTTTTAGCCAAGAATGATGAGAGATGTGCAATTCGTGGTGAAAAAGTATGCGACTTGCAGAAAAGCAAAGAGCCAAGTTGAGCAAGGACATTATCTACCCTTGCCCATCTCAACCAAACCGTGGTCTAAACTAAGTATGGATTTCATGTTAGGACTGCTAAGGATGTCCCAAGGGAAGGACTCCATCATGGTTGTTGTAGATCAATTTAGCAAGATGGCATATTTCGTGTCCTATTCTAAAACTAATGACACTTCAGCTATCTCTTTTCTTTTCTTGCAGGAAGTAATCAAGCTTCACGACATGCTTAGAACCATTGTTTTAGATCGAGACCCCAAGTTCATGAGCCACTTTTGAAGGACGTTATGGAGGTGAATGGGAACCAAGCTATTGTATAGTACGTCTTACCATCTACAGACTAATAGATAGACTGAGGTTATCAATAAAACTATGGGAGCTTTGCTACAGGTTGCTATCGAACGAAACATGATTGATTGGGATTGGTGTCTACCAATCATCAAGTTTACCTACAATGTAACAAACATGTCTCCATTAGAAGTTGCCTATGGGTTCAACCTTAACCTCTCGATGGACCAAGCACCCTAACTGAGACTTGATGACGACTAGCCAGCTGCAGAAAGAGGTGAGGCCCTTAGAGCTATGCACCAAAATATTGTAGAGCAATTGAGTCAAGCTAGTACTAAGCTTGAAAAGTGAAGCCGAAGACGGAGGAAGAGAGAATTTCAACCAGGTGATTTGGTCTGGATACATCTTAACAAGGAACAATTCCTAAACTTAAGGAAGAGTAAGTTGTCTCTTAAAGCCAAGGGACCTTTCAAAGTGCTTGAAAAGATCAATCCTTCTTATAGGATTGAATTACCTAAAGAATATGGGGTCTCAGACTCCTTTAACATTGTCGATCTCCAACCTTACACTCCTAAGGATGAGCAACCTGGAGCTGATCCTAAATCTTAAACAATCGAGAGAAGATGATAGGGATCAAGGACTAATTACGCACTCTCGAGCCCAAAGGCTTTCTCAGATCATTCATCAAGCTATCAGAGGTGAGTTAAGCATTAAGGAGCGGTGTTTATCCTAGTTCGATTTATCGAGTTACTTTACTCTCTATGCCATCCAAGAAGCTGCTAAGGTAATTAGCTAACATGTGGAGTTGACCCCTATGCAACACACCAATCCAAGTAACAAATCTGGATATAACTATCCCCATGGTGTCAAGGTTAAGCTAACAACTGTCAGGAGCCGACCATCCAAGGCCAATCCTGAATATGAGTCATCCCTAAGCTAACCTTTATCCAGTCCCAACAATCAAAGCTATTAAACTACTGATGCCAACCAAACCTAATCAAGGCACACCCCTGTACGGCTTACAACGTTATTAGGACTACAAAATGAGCCAAATTACATGTACGCTGTCCTTTCTAACATCCATACTGTCCTTTCTAACAACGGATATTCTTTTGCACAATTTCATACTTCTCCTATAAATTATTCTCCTTTTTCTTAGCAAGTAGAGATCCAATTCTATAATTTTCTGTAATTTAGGACTTACCTTAGCTGGGTACTACAAATACTCACATAATGTAATAGTCGCAAAATGAATCATCATATAGAGAATACATTGAACTTATACTCCCTCTTGAGTTAAGTGTCCTGCTTACTCTTGAGCTATTCTTATCTAGCTCATTGAGTATAGACTACTGGCGAGTGACCTCTAGCCATCCTTGTTTATCATATTAAGTGTAACCCGAGCTTGTGTAAGGCGTTGGTGTATCATATCCATCGTTAGTGCATGGGAACCCCTACTCATCATAGACTACCATTTACTTTTTGAGCCATCTGGTGGCCCAGACCTACCTTTTTGGTTACACGTGATATTAGGCCCATGTATTCATCCACGGAGTCCGTATCAAGGGTAGAGGTCAACCTTGCTTTCACCTTAACAAAACTCATCTCTTCTTTCTCTCCCTACTTGAACTCCACATTCTTCTTTGTTAGCTCAATAAGAAGTACTACCATAGTACCGAAACTTTAGATAAAGCATTGATGCCAATCCATAGAAACTTTTCACCTCTGTACATGAAATTGGGTTCAGTTACCGAACACTGGCTCAAACTTTTTCTTCATCAGCTCTTAATCCTCCTCCACTAACTACGTAGCTTAGGAAGATTACCTCTTCTTAACAGAAACAGTACTTCTTTATGTTTCCAAACAATTTTTCTACTTAGAGGACATCAAAAACAGCTCAGAGATGGTCAATATGACTTACTAGGTTAGTACTATAGACAAGGATGTCGTCAAAATAAACAACGACAAACTTCCTAATTAAGTCTCAAAACATGGTTCATCAATATCATAAAAATGCTTGGAGCATTTGATAACCCAAATAGCATGATCATCTACTTATATAGGCCATATCAGGTCTTAAAAGCAGTTTTCCGTTCATCCCCTTACCTCATTTAAATCTGGTGGTATCCTGACTTCAAGTTGATCTTATTGAATACTCTTACACCACTTAGTTTGTCTAACATATCATCTAGCCTTGGAATGGGGTATATGTACTTGATCATAATCTTGTTGACAGCTTTATTATCCAAACACATACTCCAAGTTCCATCCTTCTTCAGCATAAGCAATGTAGGCATAGCACAAGGGCTAACTCTTTCTTAGATGTCCCTTCTTTAATAGCTCATTGACTTGCTTTTAGAGCTTTGCAGTTTGCTCAAGATTTATTCTATAGGCTAGCTTGTTCAATAATGCAACACTAGGTACCAAGTCAATGCAATGCTCAATACCTCAAAATGGAGGTAACCCCTTAGGCAACTACTTAAGAAATAGGTCGGAATATTCATTAGGCAACTTCTCAACCTCCTTTAGTAGCTTCATTAGCTCCTTCAATTCCAGTAACCTCTTGACCAATAGGAAAGTTGGTAGGTTAGGTTTGATGGTTGTTTAGAGTTCAATTATACTCAATACTAAAGCCTTCTTCAATCTTCAGACCAATTTAGGTTGTAATTTACTCACTTAACTCGGGGTCATAGCGTTTAAAGTAATTTTCCTCCCATCCTTCTCAAACACATACATGTTCCTAAACCCATCATACATAACCCTCCTGTAAAAAAGCTAAGGTCAGCCTAGTAACGCATGAGACATACACATAGGTAGCATGTCACAAAGAATTTCATTAGAATAGTTTCCAATGAAGTTAGGCAGTAGCACTTGCTAAGTGACATGTAGTGCTCCTTTTTTGTTCAGTTAGTGCAATTTATAAGGCCTCAGATGTGACATGGTCAGCAATTTGAGTTTCTTAACCAGGTTAGCAAATGCTACATTTGTATGGCTTCTATTGTCTATTATGAGTGCATACATTTGCTCGTTCACCTTACATGTAATGTGGAATAGATTCTCTTTACTCCTCCTCAGTAGAGGGTTCTATACTCATTGCATGTCGGATAAAAAAAGTTAGTTTGTCCAGATCCTTAGCAAACACATCCTCCTCAACAAGTTCATCCTCTTGGGTACTATCCTTCTTAAGGACAACCTCTTCCTCATGCTCCTCATCAGTACTTTCTACTTTAACCTTCAAGACATCTCCCTTGATGATCATAGTTCTGCTATTCGAACATTGGGCAGCCATGTGCCTAAACCCTTGACATTTAAAGCATTTGATCTGGCTCATCTTCCTCCGAAATCCTTGTCCCTTCTCGTAAGTTCTCAAATACACCTCACTATTAACTAGTCGGCTCTTCTGTTATGCTTTAACATCTATCCTTCTTCTTGGCTCAACACTTTACTGAGCTTGATAACTTCTTTGAATGGATTGGCTTGATTATCTAGGTCAGCCCATTGGTGGTCAACTTAGCCTATTCCCCCTCTATCTTTCCACTCGTTGGGCTATTCTTATAGCCTCATCTAATGCAGCAAACTATTACAGCTCCATGATATCTTGGATATGTTTTTGAGTGTCCTCTTCTTCTTAAGTCAAATATTTACTTCCCTACATCCTTCTCGTCTTCTCATTATTTGGAAGTTCTTCCACTACATCACAGCATAACCTGAGAACTCTACAACAGCAATCCTCACTTTCTTACAGTCTTCATACTAGTAATAATCAAAAACACGTTTAACCTTCTCCTCCAAATCCAAACAGTCATTTGCATCCCCAAAACCATTAAAGCATAGAATTTAAAGCTTCATTTGGTCGACAGCTCAGGGTGCTTGAGCTTACCCTTCTTCTTCATTATGCTCTTCTTCTCCTTCTTCATCCAACTCTCCTAAGCCAATCCTTCTCTTCACACGTCCTCCTACTCCTCTACCTCGTCCTTATTAAGCGAAGATTTGTCCTCTCATAGGTTGAGCAACTTATAGAGTATTCTGTATGGCTTTGGCAAGTTGAAAGGCTAATGCATGAATAGCTCTAGTCAAATTGGCTATGAGGTTAGCCACTTTATCAATTCGCTCATATGTACTTCTAAGGGTACTTTAAGGTTATCGACCATGATGGACAACACCACTATTGTCATCTCCAATACCAACGTCGACATTGGGATCTATCATTCTCTTCGATAAAACTTAGTAACAAATTTAGAATCCTCGAAACAACAGATACTATCCTCTTTCAAGCTAAACAACTCACACACACACTTTTCTACAGGAAAGTTCAAATTAACTATGAACACAACTATAACTCCAAAGAACTATAAACCTAGTTGAAATTTGCTCTATTCTCGTATGCTCGAAACAGGGAAAAACGGAGTATTTCACAACAAAGGTCTCACAGCAATAGGCAAAATTCAAATACTCTGCAAAAACACTTAAAACTAATCCTTCTCTTATTCACAATACACTTGACAACAATACAACACACTACACAGTAACAATCACAACTGAATAGAAACCTACCCAAATGAACTTCCACTTTGATACTAAGATGATACAAATCAGGCTAAGGACTGATAAAGCTGATTGCAAGAGGTGGGTCCAAGCTCGTTAAAAGCTCAAAAACAAGCATGAAAATGCATGAGAAACATAGAAAACCAACAAATAAACGTTGATCTACTCTAAGGATTTGACGCATCAGGGAATTACCTAAGGTTTACGGCTCAACTCAATATGACACACAAGTTGGTCCAATAAGGGTACTCGCCACCTAGCCTTACTTAAGCGTTAGGATAAGAGTGAAGTAAGCAAAGAAGAATGCTAACAGAAAGAGACAATGTAGTATATTCAATATCTAATGATAATGTGGTTACATTTACAATGGGTATTTATACCCCAAAATATTAGGACAATAACTATAAATGGAAATGATTAAAAAAGATAAAGTTCTAAATAAGTAATGTACAAAGAATGGGAAAGGGCATAAAGAGAAAATCAAGAAAAACATCCATCTTGTACGGTAGATTTTATCATATGATTGCTTAGATACATGGTTATCGATTAGTGGATGAATTTCTTGCTGAAACAGACAAATTATACGGTTAAGCTGGTGATTGCCGAGCAAGGCTAGGGGTTCTTTTGAGGTGAATTCAACTCAAACATGCTCAGAAAGTTCATATTTAAGTTGGCTTGACAGATGGTTAAGTAGGTTGAGTTGTTGTTTGAGTGCATCTTTAGTTAGCAATTGGAGACTATTAAAGACACAAGATGGTTTAGCTTGGATAGGACATCAGGTCAGCAACTTATAATAGCTTGGACTCATCGATTGTAGGGTGAAAAGAGAGAACTTGCCTTGTAATGCTTTTTAGTCCTTAGGCTTAGGCTTAGGCTTAGGCTTAGAGCCTAGTGGTTTGATTCCTATCATCTCCAGGCTCTAATCACAAGAATTGACCCTATTGGAAAGCTCTTTAATGTAGTATCCTCGTTGTGAACTTTAACCAAGAATAAATAAGGTCGATCGCTGGATGAGTCCAAGCTTGTAGAAAGCTTGAAAAAGATTAATGGGGAAAAGTGCGAAAGGGCAAAAACGAAGAATGAAATAGTAAGCAAAACCCATGAACAACTCTAGAGGATATGATGCACTAATTGAACTTTCGAGGACTCAAGGCTTAATTTGATATGATGCACGAATTGGTCTGGTGAGGTTACCTACTACCTAACCTTGCTTAAGGGAAAGGATAAGAGTGATGCTGAGAGTAAACAAACAGTGTTTACGCAAGGAAGAAAAAGTACTCAAAGAGTGTATATTAAGAATGATCTAATGTTGTCACAATTACAAGTATAAGGGTATTTATACCCATTAGTTAAGGCAACCTGCCTAAAAAGGAAAAGACAAAAAGGGCATTTCCTAAGGAAGTAATGTATAAGATACAAAAGGATAAAAATGAATATAAAAGAAAAACAATCATTAGTACAATACATTTTGCACATGATACTATACACATGGCGATGCTACATTGGCGAGGTTATTAGGAGATGCAGATGAAAAGTGCAAATAGATGGGCTTGTTCAAGTAGGGGTGGCTTAGTTAATCTAAACTCTCTCTCTTGGCTTCTCGGCAAGGAAGATGTCAAGTAATTGGTAGGCTCAGCACTAGAGAGTA
Organism: Lumnitzera littorea; assembly: GCA_024138015.1. Taxonomy (NCBI): domain Eukaryota; kingdom Viridiplantae; phylum Streptophyta; class Magnoliopsida; order Myrtales; family Combretaceae; genus Lumnitzera; species Lumnitzera littorea. Next base: position 97,230,438 of record JAMXBB010000002.1, on the reverse strand, counting down.
ATTATCAACTCGACATACTATAGAAAAATGGGCAGTCATACAGCATGGCATGAAGGGTGGCTCAGTAAGGAAGTACTTGGCCTTGATAGGGGTTGGTTGGAACAGAAGGATTCATCGTGCCAGCCCCTCTAGTCTTTAGGCTTAGCTGTAGATCAGAGGTTCGGTAACTTGATTCCCATAATTCCCTTCGAGTTGTTTTGGATTTAGGATCAAATTCGAATAGTGTTCACTTAATTCTCTGTTAGGTTGATATGGATTGAGGTCGACAATGTTGAAGGCATCCGAAACCCCATAATCCTTAGGCAATTCCAACTTATAAGCATTGTCATTGATTTTCTGGAGGATTTTGAAAGGTCCTTCCACTCTTGCAAATAATTTGTTCCTCTTCTTGTTCGAGAACCGTTCCTTGCTAAGGTACAACCATACCAAGTCTCTCGACTAAAATTGTTTGGCCAACCTACCCTTGGTCTTTTTTTTGCATTCTTTTAGCAGCTTGTTCAATGTGTCGAGTGATTCTGACATAGATGTGCTGAAGGGATTGTGCTCTAACCGTTGCGTTAGGGTCTTCTTGCACGGGTATTGGTATAGGGGTATAGTCAAGGGGTAACTCGGGATTGAATCCATAGACCACCTTGAAGGGAATCTACTTAGTAGTGTCATGTACTGTTCGATTATAGGTAAACTCGACCATTGGTAAGCAGACGTCCTAATCAGCTAAGTTCTTACTCACTGTAGCTCGAAGCAGTGACCCTAGAGTATGATTAACCACTTCTGTTTGGCCGTAGTTTAGGGGTGACATAAGGTACTGAAGAGTAATTTGGTTCTCAACCAATGTTATAGGGTTCTCCAAAAATGGTTCAAGAACTTTGGGTCTCTGTCGAAGACTACATTTCTCGGTACACCGTGTATCCGCATAATCTCCTGTAAGAAAAGAGAAGCAATAGCCGAAGCATTGTTAATCTTGGTGTAAGGCATGGAGTGTGCCATCTTACTGAACCGATCTATAACAACCATTACAAAATCTTTACCTCAGGCAGTTCGTGTTAGTCCAAGAACAAAGTCTATGCTCAATTCAGTCCACGGTCTCATAGGAACAAGTAGGGGTATTGCTTTTCCTTACTCGGCTTGACACTTGGCCTTTTTGCACATGGCACAACTTTCGACAACTCGATATATATCTTTCCTCATTCTCGGCCAAAAGAATCAGCCATTTATCAGTTTGCAAGTCCTCCTTTCTCTAAAATGTCTGGAGAGACCTCCACTGTAGGCTTCCTTAACTAGTAACTCCTTCAGTTAACAAGCCGGTACGCATAATTTTTCGCTTTGAAACAAGTAGCCATCCTCCACATGATACTCGTCTACTGTCTTCCTGTTGATGCACCACAAAATTATGGATCCAAATGCGGATCCTCGAAGTACTGTGTTTTGATACTTGTAAACCCAAACAGCCTGATCTATAGTTCTAATAAAAGCGCATGTCTCCTCGAAAGAGCATCAGCAACTATGTTGCTCTTTCCCTACTTATACTTAATTACAAAATTGAATTCTTTAAGGAATTCAACCCATCTTGCCTGCCACTTCGACAACTTGGTCTGCCAAAAGTTCCTTGTCATACACAGAGTAGTTCAATTGTGGTCCTTAGAGCTTATCACTATGGAAGGCAATTGGTCAGCCTTCCTACATTAAGATAGTGCCTATTCCAATGCCTGATGCATTGCATTCCAGCTTAAAAATTTTGTCGAAGTCAAGTAGTACTAATACCGTGGTTGAGGTTAACCTTTCTTTTATCTCGGAAAAACTTCTCTCCTCCTTTTTTTCCCATCAAAAGTCGGTGTTCTTCTTTGTTAGCTCGATAAGTAGTGTAGTGATAATGCTAAAATTCTTGATAAACCTTCTGTAAAACAAAGCCAGGCCATAGAAACTTCTCATGTTGGCATAAGTAGTAGGAGTTGGCCACTCGACAATTGCTCTGATTTTCTTATCATCAACTCGCAAGCCTCCTCCACTGACTATATAGCCCAAGAATATCACTTCTTCCTGGCAAAAGAAACATTTCTTTAGATTATCGAATAATCTCTTAGCATAGAGGATATCCAGGACTGCTCTGATGTGTTTACAGTGACTCGGTAGGTTAGCACTATAGATCAAGATGTCATCAAAGTATACTACGACACACTTCCTAATAAGATGTCTCAACACATGGTTCATTAATCTCATGAAAGTGCTTAGGGAATTCAACAAGCTGAAGGGCATGACCATCTACTAGTAAAGTCCATGTTGAGTCTTGAAAATAGTCTTCCATTTGTCGCCTGGTCTCATGAGGATTTGATGATAACTAAAATTAAGATCAAGCTTGCTTGAAATCTTGGCTCCACTCAACTCATCTAACATGTCTTCTAGCCTCGGGATCGAATACTTATATTTGATCATGATTTTGTTCACGGCTCTACTGTCTACATACATCCATTAGGTTCCATCTTTTTTCAATACTAAAAGTATAGGCACAACACAAGAGCTGAGACTCTCTCTTAATAGCCTCTCTCCAGCAATTCATTGACTTGACATTGGAGCTCAAAAGCCTGCTCGAGATTCATCCTATAAACTAGCTTATTCGATAGTGCAGTGCTGGGTACTAAGTCAATGCAGTGCTCTATGCATCGAGTTAGGGGCAAACCCTTAGGTAAACGTTCTGGAAACAAGTTAGCATATTCATCTAACAACTCTTTGATCTCCAAGGGTAACTCACCTGACTCCCTCATTTCAGACAATTGCCTGACCAACAAGAGGGTTGACTCATTAGCATTGACGGCCTCTTGAAGCTCTACTCCACTCATCACCAGAGCCTTCTTTGATCTGTGAGCAAGTTTTGTTTGCAACTTATTGACTTCTCTTGACAACATCGGGTTTAGTGTAATCTCCTGGTCATCCTTCTCAATTGTGTATCTGTTCCTATAGCCATCATGGATGACACTCCTATCAAACAACCAAGCCTACCTAGCAACATGAGAGAAGCACACATAGGTAGGACATCGTAAAGAATCTGGTCAGAGTAGTTCCCAATAATGATCGGCAATAGTATTTGCCGAATGACATGTAATGCTCCTTTCTCACTTAACCAATGCAACTTATACGGCTTCAAATGTGAAACAGTCGGCAATTTCAGTTTTGACACAAGATCGGTTGATGCTACATTAGTGTAGCTTCTACATTTGATCATTCACCTTATAGGTGGTATGGAACAAATTCTCTCTCTACTCCTCCTCTTATGAGGGTCTAATGTTCATAGTGTATCGAGCAACCATGAGTAATTGATTTAAGTCCTCAGGAAATACGTCCTCCTTAATTAACTCTTTATTTGCACTTTTTTCTCGTTAAGAACCTCCTTCTCCTTGGGTTCCTCATCTGTACTCTCTACTTCTAGCTTCGAGATGTCTCCCTTGATGACCATCGTCCATCGATTCAGGGCATTGAGTAGTCATGTGTCCAAACCCCTAGCACTTGAAGCACTTGATTTGGCTGGTCTTCCTACCAAACCCTTACCCCTTCTCATTAGGTCGATTTTTCTACTTAACTTGGACATCAATCTTTCTGCTTAGCTTTGTATTCGACTGAGCTTGATGACTTGCTTGTTCCGGTTAACTAGTAGGCATCATTGCCGGTGTTCAGCCTCTTCTTTGCCTCTCCATTTGCTGGGTAATCCTAACAATCTCATCTATGGTGTCAAATCGTTAGAGCTCCATAACGTCCTAAATGTCTCCTCTTAACCCAGTAATGAACCTTGAGACTGGTCGAGCTAATGGTTCCTCCACTTTGCAATGCACCATAAGCATTTGAAATTTTTGAACATATTCATCAATAGTTCGACCTCCTTGTCTCAGCTCCTAAAGCCGAGTGAATGTATCTTGGAGATATGTTTTCGGCATGAATCTGTTTTTGAGTACTCTCTTCATCTTGGGCCAAGTGTTAATCTCTCGGTACCTGTCTTGTCTTATTATAGCCTGAAAATTCTTCCACCACATGGTAACATATCCGGAGAACTCAACAGCAGTAGTTCTCACCTTCTCATAATCCTCATACTGATAATAATCAAACACACGCTCCACCTTCTCTTCCCAATCCAGATATTCATCAGCATTCCCAGATCTATTGAAACTCAGAATTCGAAGCTTTACATGGTCGGATGCTTTGGGGATTTATACATGCTCTTCTTCAAAATACTCTTCTACCTCTTCTACCTCTTCATCAAGCTCTCTTAAGTCTATCCTTCACCTTACTTGTTCGCCAACTCCTCCACCTCGAACGAGTCAAGTTGGATTTTGACCTCTAATAGGTTGAGTAGCTTGTAGGGTATTTTGCATGGCCTTAGTGGGTTGGTAAGACAGTGTATGAACTGCTCAGGTTAGATCTACTAAGATTGTCGTCCATGGTGGACAACTCTATTGTCATCATCAGTATCGGCATTCATATTTGGGTTTGTCATTTTTCCTCACAGATTCAAAGATCAAACAAATACTTCAAAAAGTAAACAACTAATAATATAGCAGTCAAATGAACACAATAACTTACTTTATTTCACACACGCGAAACAAAGTATAACAGAACTTTAAGAAGAACTACTACAGCTTATACAGAACCTCCACTTCGATACTATGTTGTGAACTGTGACCAAGAATAGACAAGGCCGGTTGTTAGATGGATCCAAGCTTGTAGAAAGCTCGAAAAAGATTAATAGGGAAAAGTGTGAAAGGGCAAAAAAAAAAAAAATGAAACAGTAAGCAAAACCGACGAATAACTCTAGAGGATATGATACACCAATGGAACTTTTAAGGACTTATGGCTCAATTCGATATGAAGTACAAATCGGTCTAGTAGGGTTACTTGCCACCTAACCTTGCTTTAGTAAAAGGATAAGAGTGATGCCAAGAGTAAACAAACAGTGTTTATGTAAGGAAAAAAAAGTACTCAAAGAGTATATATTAAGAATGATTTGATGTTATCACAGTTACAAGTACAACGGTATTTATACCTATAAGTTAGGGCAACCTACCTAAAAAGGAAAAGACAAAAAGGGCATTTCCTAAGGAAGTAATAAATAAGTTACAAAAGGGTAAAAATGAATATCCAAGAAAAACAATCATTAGTGCAACAGATTCTGCACATGATACTGTACACGTGGTGATGCTACATCGACGAGGTCATTAAAAGATGCAGACAAAAAGTACGGACAAATGGGTTTGTTTAAGTAGGGATGGCTTAGTTAGTTTAAACTCTCTTTCTCGGCTTCTTAGTAAGGAAGATGCTAAGTAACTGGTCAGTTCGGCACTAGAGAGTAATCATCAACTTAGCATACTGCAAAAAAATGGGTGGTCATATGGCACACTATGAAAGGTGACTCAGCAAGGGTGTACTCGACCTCGACAAGGGTTGGTTAGAATAGAAGGATTTATTGTGCCAACCCCTCTAGTCCTCGAGCTCAATTACAAGTCAAAGGTTCAGTAACCTGATTCCCATCAATCCCTCAACTAACTAAACTTACTCGATGTGTTCATAAGAGTAGCTGAGAAATATGTCACCCAGGAAGATGCTATCAAAGTAAGATTTAAAGCCAATGACAGCTCTCAAGGCTTAATCAAAGATCGATTAGGCTCAAGAGATACCTAGCCATCTTCATCAAAGGAGAGAAGAGTCAAGAAAAAAACAAAGATTAGCAGATTACCCCTCATATATTCCTCTTAATCGCCCCCTTAGAGAGGTTATGTACCAAGTTCAAGAGCAACTCTCTTAACCACTCAATGTTAAAGAAACACTCGAGGCAGCTAACTCTAGTAAATACTACGACTACCACTACATTCCATAACACCATTAAATGCCACCACCTCAGGAATATGGTTGAAGGTCTTGTTTATAAAGGCCACATCCACCACCTTAATCACCGACGAACATAATCAAATCTAGCAACCAACCTAACATCGTCGAATCAAACAACAACAACAACAACCTCAGCAGTAGCATGAAAACCAACAAAGAGATGACACCACTGACAATCAAAATTGTCGCCATAGGCAAGGACAAGTGAATACCTTCTTTAAAGGTCCTGGCTTGATATGCAACATTACCTCTACATCCACTTATCACAAAGTGTACCTTGTTAGAGCTAAGAAGCCCAAGAGTGATACCACTATTAGCTTTATCTCATATGACGAAAATGGCATCAACTATTCGCATAGTGATGCTCTGGTCATTAATATAGAGATTGGCTATTTCGATGTACCAAAAATTTTCTTTACCAATGGCAACTCAATTGATATTTTGTTCTACCATGCCTATGAACATATGAAGGACCAGCTTGATGAGTCCCTTCAACCATACAAACACGACCTTATAGGCTTTAGGGGTAATAGACTCGTGCCGACTAATAAAATCATCACCTTGTCAATATGACTAGTTGACGATCCACATGTCATTATACAGTCCATCAACTTCGTTGTAGTTAACCACTAGTCTCTATACAACATAACACTAGGATAGCTAAGCATAACAAAATTTGATATGCTTATCAACCAAAGATTTTTAAAAGCCAAGTTCATGACACCAATAGGAGTAGGTGAAGTTCAAAGAGACTAAAAGCTATCTAAGTCCCCTTACCTCAAGGCCCAAACTAAAGACAACGTCATGAACATTAAGTCTACAATTGATTAAAGCCCAACCTTCAAAGGAGAACCAATAGAGAAAACTGAAGAAATCAAGCTTAGAAGTGCTTCAGGAATGATCACTTGAATGGAGACTGCTCTACTCTAGGATGAAAAGACAGAGCTTATAGATTTCCTCCATCAAAACACAAATGTCTTAGCATCTATACCCAAAGACATGCTAGGGGATAATCAACATCCCTAAAACAACTCACCACCTTAATGTCGATCCCAATATATGGCTAGTTAAGTAGAAGAAATGATAATTCGCACTTGAATGCTAAGCTACAATTGAGTAAGAGGTCTAGAAATTGCTTTAAGCCAGATTCATTAGGTTGGAGAAGTACCCCACATGGCTTATGAACACAGTCTTCATAAAGAAGGCCAATGGGAAATGGCGAATATGTATCGATTACACCAATCTTAACAAGGCCTACCCCAAAGACTACTTCCTTCTTCCTCGAATTGACTAGCTTATCGATTGATGGGAATCAACTCCTCATGCTAATCATACACAGTTAAGCTAGAGGACTACAAGGACTCATACAAAGAATACTAGCTCGAAACCCTATTCAGGATGAGGATTTTTATTTCGATCTCCATCTTTTACATTACTGCCGATTTGAGTGTCGAGCTCTTGTAAGTGCCAACATAGTTTCTAAGTCTCCAGGCAGTCATGCTAACCTGCTGAGCAGCCATTCCTATTACCAAATTGTTACCATGATCCGATAACGTCCAAGTCGATCGACTATAGACATCAAACTTAGTTGAGCTACCGAGACAACCGACTTAAAGGGGACTAGAATAACCTTCAATACCTAAGCTTTGACATGAACCAGATTAGGTTAGCTCTGACTGCTGACTTTCTTCTAACCTCATTCGAATAGGATCCTACAACTGCAAGCGACCTTAGAATTCATTACAGCTTAGCCAACTATGCTACAAGCTTCTAATCACCTCTTGATGCGTGTCTTCTAGCACAACATTCTAGAAAGATTCCTTACTTTTTTCATACTAGATATTCTTTGTCCTTTTTACCCCTTTTACTATGTTTCATGTATTCCATTTGTAAACTAATCTTTATGTTTTTTCTATGTATGCCTTATAACCCTAGTGGGGCTAGTATATAAACCTTATTTACTTATATGCAGACAACACATCATTACATTATCAATTATTATAAGTTTCCTTTCTAAGCAACCTTAGTGTCCTCATTTACGCCTTAACTCTTATCTATTCCCTTTAGCAAGGACTAATAGTGAGTCATTGATAAGATGTAAATTACTTTACACTTTCAAAGCATATTTAGGTATAGAATTGATCATAATTGTGATTTAATTCTTAAGTTTTGGTACTTAATTGTATAATGTATTGATTTTAAGTAAATCATGAGCAAGGGAATAAAATTTACACAAGAGCAATGACTTTTAAGTCAATCATGGTGGTGAGAAGAAGAAAAATTTGAAGTAGAAACAAGAATTATTCACGAGCGTGATGAAGAATGATTGCATTGACCAGCACTGATCACACCCTTCATCATGGGCGTGATAAAAGAAGATTTGAGTGCCCAGCACTTGTTACTCTCTATATCACGACCATGATCAAGGGAGTGACTAAGGCTGAAGCTGTTTTTTCACCTATTCATCATGGCTATGACTCCATCTCAGAAGGATGATTATGCCCTCAATCATAAGCATGATGAGGTAGAATGTTTGTAATGAGAAGATCATTGCCCGAGTCACAGGTGTCATGGGAATGGACATGACTATTCCTCTTTAACTTTTCATACAAACCAATGCATGGAACATGTCTTAATTAGGGGGATGTTTTGAAGTGGTGTATTTTGAGCCCTTTGACGAGAAGAATATAAATATACTACAATTTTCAGAAGAAAGAAGGAGGACATTAGATCGTACATCATATATCATATCACCAACCCACAATACACCTATTCATCCATCTTTGTACCATTTTGTATTTTGTTCCGTTTTTCTTCTGTATAATCACTAGTGTATATTGTACTCTTCCTAGAACTACTTGAGAGAGATTACAGGATTCATTGTTCGTGCATTGTCAAGATTTCTATAGTGGAACTCAAAACGTGGTTGTATTCTTCTACTTGTCTTATGTTAATTTCTTTGTTAATTATGTATTTTGTTGATAAGTTTTGTTTCTTCGTCATGTGTGAGTAGTAGTTTAGAACTTACTACATCCGCTTAGTATGATTAAGTGCATAGAATACTAGTTTTCTAATGTTGTTATTCCTGATGAATTGAACATAATTAATCTAAGTACATTATAGTGCACAACATTGACTTAAGCCAAATTTTAATAGAATATGTAGGGAGACAATTCTATTGAATAGATCTAATTCATTAGAACACCTTACTCCTGATAATAGAGATATTATTAGGAAAGTTGTTGCATTCATAAGGAAATTGACAATTTAACATAACCTTAATGCGATCTGAGTTGGCTATTAATTCAGAAGAAATTCTAATAGATACAATTAAGATTAGAACTAAGTAATTTTGAGAAGGATGCTTACATACTTATAATTTCTCGTAGATAACAAGTATTAAGACAAAAAAGTATATTAGTAGTATCATACTAAGTAGTGAAGCAAGTTTATATGTTAATCATTATAGTGTTAATTGTTTCTGTATCATTTGTGTTGGATAAAAATTAGTGTCAATTAGTGTCATTTAGCCAATAAATTAGATATTTTAATCTTTTCATCACTTGATAAATTTAGTTGCTAGATCATAGGAAGATTAATTAGTACTAGTGTTTATAGCTATTCTTAGTGGAGACGACCCCATGCTCATCCTTGCTATAAAACAATAGGTATACTTACCTGTTGAATCGAGTTAAGGATAGAATATAGGTTTATGAATTTTAAAACTTAGAAGCTCTAATTAGAGGTGATCGGTTACCCTATAGTTCAGACTGGTGAGTTACATTTAGTGAATTATAAGCCAAGTAGGATCAATTGGTGTATAGTATCTGATTGGTAGCTACCCCAATTTGCCAAAACCCCTTTTTATTTTCTTTAGTTCTTGTTTGTTGTGGTGCTTCTCTATATGTACGACCTTAGATATGTATTAGCTTTGCTGGTATTAAAGTAAGGTTTTGAGAGGGATTATGTGAAGTTGCAATGAAGTTTTGATTCTTGTTTGCTATTAATGGTTGTTATGTTCCTTCTGTAATTACTACAATGTGTTTAGGTGAAGTAAATTTAGAATTGTGAGCTGTGAAGTAGATGTTTGTGGATTGGTAAGTGTTGTTTCTATTGCTACTCTATTTCTCACTGCAAAAACAAAGCAAGTTCATTTCTATTGTATTCAAGTGAGTGATAGGTATTGAAGTTTTTAGAGTGTGTTAGTAAAATTTTAGGTAGTAAGTAGAAGTGTTTGTTGTGTATTATGTTGTCAACCTATTAGAGAAGTATTATACTATGTCGAATTCAAGTGATTAAGGTAGTCTAGTTACTGTAATGCAAGTTAATAGGTAGTAACTATAGGGTGTACCTCATTATAACCTACTTAAGAATGTTCCTCAGAGACAATATGGCAAAGGTGGTCAAACAAATTGCCAATTCAACTCCATCAAGTTGGAGTAGTTGCGGACTGAACTACTAGACAAAGGTTGGAGTTGGAGGAGATAGAAGAGGATGTTAATGAGGAAGATGTAGGGGTAGACGGAAAGGAAGAAGAAGAGGTTAAGTACTACCAAGCATAATAGTGAGGACGTTGAGCTCCTCGAGGACTTGACAATGTCAAGGTCCAAATCCCATCCTTTAGTGGAAGTGGAGATGCAAATGAATATTTAGAGTGGGAAGAGAAAGTGTTTGATTGTTATAGGTATACTGATGTTGTTAAGGTGTGACTCGCTGCACTTGAATTTTGTAGATATGCTACCATGTGGTGGAAGAATCTCAATGCAGCTAGGGCAGGAAATGGTAAATGACCTCTAAGTACCCCTGATCTTACAAGCTACAATAGCTTCATGATAAGGGTCCTCTATACGTCACCAAACAAGTAACCGTGCCTTTTAGTGTTGGGAATGAATATAAGGACGAAGTGGTATGTGATGTCATCCTCATGAGAGCTTCACATCTATTACTTAGAAGACCTTTGTTATTTAATCGACGTCTTTCTCACGATGGATATAAAAACACCAATGCCTTTGTCAAGGATGGAAAGAAGATCATACTGCAACCCATGACACCAACCCAGGTGAATGAGACTTATAACTAGCTCACCTGAGTTAGCAAGAAAAAAGCTTTAGTGATGAGCTAAAGAGGGCTCTGAATTGTTGAGAAGGCCAATGAGCCTATATTTTTATTGATGAAAAGATTGTTAGAGATGAGAAATCTAGAAGATATCCCTGGTGATATTCGAAGATTGATTGATTAATTTTCTGACTTGTTCCCGAAGAATTGCCTAAAAGGCTACCAAAGTGCAAGGCATCGAACAATGTATTAATTTATAACTAGGTATAGCCCTACCAAACCAACTCGCCTACAAAATGAATCTTGAGCAAGCTGTTGAGTTGAAAAAGCAAGTGGATGATTTGATAAAGCGAGGTTATGTGAGGGAAAGCATGAGTCATTATGTTGTACCAACTCTTCTCATCTTAAAGAAGGATGGTTTGTAGCACATGTGTATTGATAGTTGTATTATCAATTATATTACAATCAAGTATCGATACCCAATACCAAGGCTTGATGACATGTTGTATGAGTTTCATGGCATCAAGATATTCTCAAAGATTGATTTGCAAAGTAGCTACTAGTAAATTCGCATGAGGCTTGGTCATGAATAGAAGACTGCTTTCAAGACTAAGCATGGTCTTTATGAATGGTTGGTTATGCCATTTGAACTTACAAATGTACCAAGCATATTTATGTGACTTATGAACCATGTGATGCATTCTCTAATCAGAAGAAGTGTGGTCATGTGCTTTGACAACATATTAGTGTGTAGTGCCGACCTAAACAACTATGTTCAACATCTAAGAGTTGTTTTTGACATTTTACGAACCAAGTTATATGGGAACCTAAATAAGTGTATGTTTTGTCAAGGAGAAGTTGTTTTTCTTGGGTATGTTGTATTTGGAGATAGAATCTAAGTAGATGAGGAAAAGGTCCGACTATTTTGGAATGGCTAACGTTGAAGAATATCACTAAAGTACAAAGTTTTCATGGTCTTACTTCTTTCTATAGACAATTCATTAAAAACTTCAATACAATTGCAGCCCCCTTGACTGAGCTAACAAAGTAGAATGATAGGTTTTGATGGAATGATCGAGTTGAGTAGAGCTTTAGAGAAATCAATGAGAAGCTCACTACTGCCCCTGTTTTGGCTCTACTTGATTTAACAAGCCATTTGAATTGGAATGTGATGTGTTAGGCATTAGGCATTGTCATTGGTAACGTTGACCAATTACTTACCACAATGAGAAGCATAGTAGAGTCGCTTTAAACTGTTCTAGGTATATGAGAAAGAGTTGTACTCTCTTTTTTGAGCTTTTACCATTTGACAACACTATTTACTACCATAAGAGTTTGTAATATATATGGATCATGAGTCCTTAGAAATCATAAAAAACTTTTGAAGAGGTAAGCAAAATGGCTAAAATTTATGGAAGGTTTTTTCTATATGATCTAACATAAGAAGGCTAGTGCCAATGTGGTCATAGATGCCTTGCTACATCAGTAAACCTTGCTGACTACCCTACAGACAAAATTACTAGGGTTTTTACTTATCACCAAGCAATATGCTCGTGACCACCATTTTGGTCCTATTCTTGAGTAGTGCAAAGAAGGAGTTGCTGTTGGAGGATATTAACTCAAAAATGGTTATTTGTTCAAGGAAAGAAGGTTATGCATACTAAGTTGTTCTACACACAAGTTGTTGGTAAGGGAAACTCATAGTAGTAGATTATTTGGTTATTTTGGAGAGACCAAAACAATCAACCTATTGAAAGAAAACTTTTACTAGCTTGGTTTAGCCAACAATGTCTATATGTAGTCGATAGTTGCAAAGTATGTAAGAGGGCTAAGGGAAAGAGAAAGCCACATGGAGAGTATATGCCTTTACTTACACCGACCTCACCTTGGGCCAATCTCAGCATGGACTTTCTCCTATGGTTGCTCAGGACATCTAGAGGAAACGATGCGATTCTTGTTGTAGTGGACCACTTTAACAAAATGGCACACTTCATCCCATGCCATCGAATTAACAATGCTTTATATATTGTTGATTTGTTTTTGTAGGAAGTTGTTTGACTATATGGAATGTCAAAGACCATTGTCTCAAATTGGGACACAAAATTCTTGAGCTATTTTTAGAAGACTCTTTAGAGAAGACATAAGACTAAACTTATGTTCAGCTCTAGTAGCTACTCTCAGATTGATGGCCAGATTGAAGTAGTGAATAAGACACTAGGTAATTTACTCCGAGCTGTCGTGGGAAAGAATTTAAAAGATTGGAAATTTTGTCTACCAGTTGTGGACTTCACATATAATCAAATTGTCCATAGTACCACTAGGAAGACTCCTTTCAAGGTTGTCCATGGCCTTAATCCCTCCATTCTCCTAGATTTGGTCGAGACCCGTATAGTTGCCAAAGAGAGTTAATCTAGAGTTGCCTAAGCCCAAAATTATAAGAATTGCATCAGTTTATGATAAGGAAGATCACAAAATTTAATAAAAGACAACAAGAAATGGATAGTGTGGCTGTTGAACTGTTTCTTTTAGACTAGGTGACTTAGTATGGATTTACCTTAGCTGAGAATGATTTATGCACCTAAGATAAAGCAATCTATCTCCATGAGCTGATGGTCCATTTAGTCTTAAAGAAGATCAACCGCAACACCTATTAGATTGAATTACTCAAGAATTATGTTGTTTCCTCCTCCTTCAATGTGTCTGACCTAAAGAAGACCCAATAGATGCTAGGACAAAGGAAGAGCACAAAACCACTTTGGATTTGAGGACAAATCTTTTCGATCCCCAAGCAGATCATAGGAATCAACTCCTTGGGCTAATCATACACAATCGAACTAGAAGACTACAAGGAATCACACGAAGAATATTAGCTTAAAACCTCATTCAAGACAAGGTTTCCTATTCCAATCTCCATATTTTACATTATTGCTAACTTGAGTACCGAACTCTCGTAAGTGCCAATATAGTTTCCAAACCTTTAAGCAATCAAGTCAACTTGCTAAGTAGCTATGCCTATTACTGAACTCTAATCACGATCCAGACAGCATCCAAGCCAACCAACTTCAGATGTTAAATTGAGTTAAGCTATCAAGAAAACCAACTTAGAGTGGATCAAAACACCCTTTGGCACCCAAGCTCTAACCAGAACCAGACTAAGTCAGCTCTAACTATTGACTTTTTTTTGACCTCATCCAAGCAAGTTCCTATAACTGCTAAGTGGCCTCAGAATTCATTACAGCTTAGCTAATTACACTATAAGCTTCCAATTGCCTCTTAACACGTGTCTTTTAGTATAACATTTCAGAAGGATTCTTTACTTTTTCCACACGGGATATTCTTTGTCCTTTTTATCCTTTTTAGTATGTTTCATGTATTTCATTTGCATATTACCCTTTATGTCTTTTCCATGTATGCCTTGTACCCTAGTGGGACTAATATATAAACCCCATTTACTTTTACACTAACAACACATCATTACATTATTGATTATTACAAGTTCCCCTTTCAAGCAACCTTAGTGTTCTTGTTTATGCCTTAACTCTGATCTATTCCCTTTAGCAAGAAGTAGTTGTGAACAACCTTGTAGTTTAGACCGATGAGTCACATCCAGTGAATTATAGGCTAAGTAGGATCAATTGGTGTGTAATATCCGATTGGTAGCTACCTAAATTTGCTAAAACCCCCTTTTATTTTCTTTGGTTCTCGTCTATTGTAGTGCTTCTTCGTATGTACAACCTCAAAGACACATCATCGATTCTACACTAGGCCATGTTCATGTCAATTTTATGGATGCTTACTCGAGTTACAACTGGATTAGAATGGTAACCGAAGATGAGGTCTACACTTTGTTTGTCATAGACTTCAACACCTATTACTATAGAGTCATGCCCTTTGGTTTAAAGAATGTTAGAGTAATGTACTAGAGTTTAGTTACTACTATATTCAAGCAAAAAATTGGAAAAATGTCGAAGTTTATGTAGACAACATAATTGTTAAAAGTAGTGAAACAAAAGGCATAATTGAAGACCTTTAAGAGACGTTCAACACCCTTTGCCACAATAGAATGAAACTTAAACCTTAGAAATGCGTATTTAGGGTTGCCTTAGGAAAATTTCTTGGCTTTATAGTCATAGAAAGAGGAAGTTCAGTGCCTCATAAGCAGAGTTGTTGCCCTAAATCGCTTCAAATCTACAAGTGCAGATAAGTGCTTGGAATTCTTTAAGTTCTTGAAGAATGCCTTCGAATTCAAATGGACAACCTAATGTCAGCAAGCATTTGATGATTTAAATAAGTTCTTAGAGAGCGCACCAGTGCTCTCGAAACCTATCCCTAGTGAAGAGTTATACCTTTAGCTTGCCATCAACGAAAAAGCACTATCTTCGATCCTTATCTAAGCGAATGAACGAGAACATAAGCTTGTATATTATGTAAGTCACATCCTGCAAGGGTTAGAAACTAGATACACCAAGATTGAGAAGTTTGCCTTCGTAGTCGTTGCATGCAAGCTCAGGCTATACTTCTAAGCCTACTTAATTATTATGCTAATTGACTAGCCCCTTTAGAGCTATCCTGCAAAAGCTTGACCCTTCGAGTAGGATGATTAAGTATGCCCTTGAGCTCAACACCTATGGTATCTAGTATTAACCAAGGTAAGCAATCAAAGCCCAAGTTTTTGTAGGTTTCATTATAGAGTACATAGGAGAGGAGGAAACATAGGCAAACATCGATATACTAATATAGACTCTCCATGTTGATGGTACCTCCACTTGGGGGGAGGGAAGATTGAAGCACTCATTGCTGGACTTAAGATAGCTAAGGGTACTGGAACAAAGAAACTAAACTTCTACTTGGACTCCATGTTGGTTGTATAATAGGAAATTATAGGGTATAAGACAAAGGGGGAGACAATGATCAAATACCTATAGGTAGTCTAAGGGCTCTTCATGAAGATTACCTCCTAAAATATCAACAAAATCCCTTAAGCAAAGAACTAAGAAGTAGAAAAACTTTCTAAGTTAGCCTCCACCATTCTCTTACTACAACATGACAATGACAGATTGCTCTTTATCTAGTACCTCCCTAAGCATAGTACAAAAGCACGAGAGTAAGAATTCCTTGAGATTCAACCTATAGATCTCAAGCCATGTTAGATGGATTTGATAATAAAGCATCCAAAAATCGGGGCATTGCTAGAGGATTGCGCTAAAGCGAAGACGCTGGCCTATGCTTCCACTAACTGTACACCTAATGACGATGTGTTATACTGCCAAGGATAGACCATGCCACTTCTCAGGTGCCTCAAACCTAAAGAGGGTATACATGCCCTACAAGAGCTCCATGCCAGGTTATGCAGCAACCACATTCAATTATAGGCCTGTACATTCAAGCTCTCTAATTGGGCTATTACTAGCTAATAATGAAGAAGGATGTTACAATACTAGTCTAAAAATGCCATAAGTGCCAGAAATACATTGTAATCTCACATACGTTGAGCTTTGACCTACACCCAATGACAAGCCCATGAATGTTCGCCCAATGGGGACTAAATGTGCTCAACCCCTTCTTGAAAGCATTTAGAGGTCGGCAGTTCATTTTGGTAGCAATTGATTATTTCACTAAGTAAGTGGAAGCTCAACTAGTAGCAACCATCACTACCCGAGCTATAGAAGATTTTGTTCTCACATACATTCTCTCTTGTTTTAGGGTGCCCTATGCGCTGATTACGAACAATAGCAACCAGTTAGACAACAACATGTTCTAAGAGTTTTATGATAAGCACAATATAAGACTCCACTACATGTTGATCATTCACCCCCAAACTAATGGTTAGGTCGAGGCGATTAACAAAATCGTCCTCGGCAGCTTAAAGAAAAGGGTAAAGTGCACTAAGGGTTAATGGGTAAATGAGCGCCCAACATACTTTAGGGGTATCATACGACTTATAAAACATTTATGGGAAAGACCCTGTTTTGCCTTTTTTTGGAATCAAAAGCCATTCTCCTTACCAAGCTCAAGTTGCTCACCAGTAAGGTCTAAAACTTCTATGTAAACATAAACCACATGGCCCTCCAAGCAAGCATTGATACAATTAAGGAAGTAAGCAACGTATGCTCAAGTGGCACCTTATCAACAACGAGTAGCTCGATATTGCAACAAGAAAGTAAAGCATAAAATTTTCCACCTTAGAGACTTAGTATACAAAAAAATTAAAGGCCATTGGCTTGCGTGAAGGGTAGGGCAAGCTTGTCCCTAATTGGGAAGATGCTGTGTGTGTAAGAGAAGATGCAGGCATAGGGGCATACAAGTTGGAGACCCTTGATGGGCAACCCATCCTAAGAGCTTGGAATACAGACAACCTGAGGCAATATTTCATCAAAGTTTTGTAATATGTTCGCAACATTTGTAACTATTGTTATGATTAATGAAATGATGAGTTCCTTACACTTATTGAATTGTTTTTCCTTATTGTTAGCTTACACTACAAGCTCTTATCCTTAGGTCGATTCTCATCCTCAAACGTATGCCCGAAGTTAGTATCTATACTAATACTGCGAGCTAACATGCCATTGTTGATCACTGGTCTACACTACGCGCCCTTACCCTCAGGTCAATCTTCATCCCCAAGAACATACCTAAAATCAATTTTTGCACTTGCACCAAAAGGATAGAGGCCCTAACTGTCATCAAGATGAGCCCTCTCAATAAGGTTTGGGCAATAATGCAATTCTTGAAAGCAAGAATGAATGTGCTCATAGATTAGATTGATTAGCTTGGTCTCTTACGTAACTCACCTTAATAGCCCTCATACCCAAAGGGTATACAGTTGAGGTAAGGATGTGTTGGCTTGGTTAATACGCCTCACCTGACTTACTATCAAGCATGTTCATGCATTATTACCACAACAGCAAGCAAGCAATCTTGTGTTAATGAACTTAAGGTAAAAGAAATAAAAAAGAGCGAGTTAAACAAAAAGTGTATGCAAGTAAGTATAAAGAGAAAGTTTGAAATTTTATTAATCAACAAATCATTAAAAGGCTTTAGGGGTCAGCATCTTGACCTAAGTACATGTAAAAAGAAAGGAAAATGATTACAATTTAAAGGCATGAGGCTAATTCCTTATCTACTACTCAACACCAAATCTTGATGATTGCTCTCAACTTCAACTCGGCTACTTGGAGAAGATTCTTGCTTAAGTCGAACTACTCTCAACTTTGATTTAGCTTGTTGCCTTGACTGGGGGATCCATGAGTACTCCCCCAAGCCTTAAACAAGCTAACGACTATGACCCTTACAGCCTTGGCAACTTTAAAGGGGCCTCATGCCGACCAAATAAGTTGACCTTCTACACAAGCAACTTAGTAGGGATTATACGGGTTGATTTCCTTACCCTATCCATGTCACCTACTGAGTAATACGAGGGGCTTGACACAGTCCCAACGTACCCCTCCACATTACCCTAGAGGAAAACCTTTGGATTAGGAAAGAAGCCTCCTCTGCCATCGTAGTTACCACTAAAACCATGCCCATACGAAATCTTGAGAGGAAACACCTGAAGGCTCTACTTGTAACCTCATGCAGACAAGTAGCTCCAGTAGTGGAGTTACCCCCAATAAGCGATGGATTGACACTTAAGGTTCCACCTTGGTCCGAATGTTCTTGTCTCAGATAGGGACTCAACTAAGAGGCTTATGTACACCCCTTAGTCATTACTTAAAGGCCACCTCCCACTATTGGGTGACTTTTTGCACCTCACAATCACCACTCGGTCAAAGACCTTAGAAGAACTAAAGCCCTCCTCTCAAGTTCATGTGATCTCTCCTTTGCTCTAATCATCCTCGACGCATTCATATCATGACAAAGGGAACAATAGAGTCGTAACTAGCACTTAAATGTTTGATATGGAATGTTGGAATGTGTTTAGGTAAGGAACAAACGACCTAAGCCCCCCTTATATAGGAGACCTAATGTAATCCTAATTATCCATGCATAACCCCCATCGGGTGAACTAGATTAAATGGCAGCTCAGCCAACTCTTTAGGAAACTTAAATGTGTCGTACAAACATTAAATGCCTTCTAGAAGGCATACTACCCAAGACGGTATGGCTACTAGATAGGCTCTTTGCTCGAAGCACACTTTACCCTTGAAAATTGTGTTGATGAAACCCATGTACTACTAGACAAGGACACCTAAACCTAACCAACAGCTTTGCATTCAATAAGAAACAAATGAGGGCAAAAAAAAAAATAGACAATGCTTATCCCATAGCATAGATGAGCAGGTTAAAGGACTTTGAGAAAATAAAATAGCTTAAGTTACTACTTTAGCGACAAGGACAACAATATAATAAAGCGAAGAGGAAAATAAGGAATAAGCCAAACATGAGAATAGTTCCATTAATCGAGAGATCAGTTCTTTACATCATAAGTGCTTAGCATCCCGACCCCACAAAAAAAAAAAAAATGAACTGGCATTTCGCCCAAGCTACATGCAAAATAAAGCACAAGGCCAACTCGACCTAATCTACTGCAACATTCTCCTCCTCCTCATCACCAGACTCTTCTTCATCCCCGACCTCTCTAATACTTTCCTTTATAGAGCCTTGCCTTCCCTCTCCACCAGTTGTCGGCTTTGGTTAGTTGAGCCACTATAAGAAGCTTAGGTCTACCTCTAACAGCTATTAATGGACCTTGAGCCATCTATGCGATGGTGAAGCCTGCTTCCTCGATCATCAGATCATTTAGATACTCAATGAACAACTATCGCTTGACCTCAACAGTAAGCCCCTCTCCCCTTAGTAGCTCAACTTTTGTCTGAGCAAAACTTGCATGAGCTTCCTCCAATTCCATCTCCTTACCTTAGAACTTAGCTAACTTTGTCACCTCCTCCTTAGAAGCCTTCACAGCTACCTTAGCCTCCTCTAGCTTAGCCTCTCCCTTCCTCACTCGTTCCCTAAGCTCCTAATGCTAGCGCTCTAGATCATTGTATGTAGATAATAGGTCACCACGCTACCTTCTTTCCTCCTTTACCATGCCATGAAGCTTTTCCACCCTAGCCCTCACTAAGCTCCCCTTAAATCACTGATACTCACAATTGTGCACAAACATATAGTCTATCATGTCATATAGCTACGAAGAAGGTAAGCATACAACTTGAGTCAAGTGGACACCATAAAACAGTTGGAGAAAACAAATATAATATTTGCAATACTTAATCCATTCATTTCACATTTTGTTTTCATTTCTCTATAAGTCTCTACAAAGCAGGAGAATTAATTGTATTAACGTTGTAATGCCATATTCAATCTTTTACTATGTTGCCATAAACATGCGTAAAAAATATTGAGCCCCATATGTGTAAGAAAGGGAAGGAATATGCTTAATTTTCATGAGTGTATGGACCAGTGTAATTCCAAAAGTTATTTACCTTTTTCCTTATAAAATTGCAACTTTCTCAAGATGATAATATCCATACTTAAGTTAAAATTTACTACAATGTTAGATTTGGAAAAAAAGAAAAAAACTAGATGTTAGATAATCATGTCTTACATTTACATAAATAAAAATAAAGAACAAAGCTTGAACAAAGTCACAAGTAGTGAAGATAAGAAAAATATAAAAGAAAATGGAATAAAAACTTTCTTTTAAGGAACTAATAGAGGAAAAGAAAGAGTCATTAGATGATAGGTTTAAAATTCAAAATTCATACCTAGAAATCCCATAACTAACTCCCCATGTGACATAAGTTTAAACCCATATAACATGAGATTTTTAAAAATTTAAATATAATACAAAATCCGCATTCACTTATCAATGGTATTGCAACAAGACACATGAAGTTGTGTTAAATAGCTTTAGTACACCAAAATATATGGGTTGGATTAAGTAAACTCTTATGTTATTATATGGATCATTATCGAAGAAATCATACGACACCCTTGAATATATCATTCACTCAAATACTGTAGGGGGGTTTGTTTCAAGCAATCTCCCCCTTCTCCATCACTTCATAATAGATCCTATTACACTATAATTCTTATGCACAACGTATGCTGTAGGATTTAAAAGCCATACTATGGAGGTAATGTACCCAATTTTGTTTCCTTCCACTATCTTATTATAAGAGAGATACAATACTAACTTAATAGCAAGTTGTGTCACATTCATAACTATAAAGTTTAAAACACATTACGATGACTATTCTAGTGATCATCCAGCAAAAATCCTTTAAAATAGTTGTTTAAGCCTTCCTATTTAATGTCTAGATATATAGTGGACTGCTTGCATGATGTAGAAGTCTAAACTCTATCACAACTATCGAGGAAATGCTTGGCCATAATCCCTACATACTTACCTAGAATCCATAATTTTAGCCTCCATCTAATTTACTAGAAAACTGTCTTGCTCTTATATATTCCCTAATGCCTAAAAGGGAGTTCATCTATCCCTCCATACCCTTGAATCCACCTTATACTACTTATGACTACCCTAGTCATCATTAATGTTAAACACATTAGGCTCCATTACCTTATAACCCTTTGGACCTCACTATTGCTTATGGGTCATGAGTTAAAGGATCTCCTCTGTAAGAAAAGTGTATAGACTACCTATATAGTATAAAAAGATTAATTATGAATGAAACAATAATCACATATTGGAAAGCTAAAAGGAAAACAACTAAAATATAACCTATGTATTGCTCAAAATACTATCATTGATCCAACATAATCTCATCCAAAAAGTCATTGTCTGTCTTGTATCAGTATGCAAAAATTAGTTACTAAAAATCCAGGAATAAAATTATGCTATGTTTGCATTTCACTAGACATAATAACAACTAACACCTCTAAATTATTTATCCTTACCGCTAGAGGAAGAAGGCTCATTTATAAGTTTCGCAAGATTAGAAACATTTTCCTTCAAAGCAAGTATTCACGATAAGTTCCTAATGTCTATGAGAATACGATCCACTTGTTTAAGGTCCGTTTTTTTCTTGTTTATTATTTAAGATTGCTTTCAAGGTTATCTAGCGCCACCACCATTGCCTTTACCTCCTCAAGATCCACCATCTCGTCCCTTTCTATAGTCACCTTCGGATGTTTATATCTAAGAGTAGATTTTTTAATTTCTTTATGTTAGCATACTTTTTTTATACTTTATAAATTTTAAATTTTCATTAATACAAAGTTCAATTTTTTTTACTTGTTTGTTATCTTTTTAATGTTATTTTTTAAACTTATCAATTGTAATTTATTTTCTCACTAAATACAAAGTATGAAATTCAAATATTTTTAGTTTCTTCTATATTTTTTTAAATGTATGTATTCAACTTAAGTTCTAGATTTTAAAAAATTAAGATAAAGAACTTATATGTTATTTTTAGCAATTTTTATGCATAATGATACGATAAATACATATTGAAAAACAATGAAAATTTCAAAAAATAGTAAAGGGGCAATTGAGCCCATTTAGAGGTACATGAGTTGCCCATGTACGACCTACAAAATAAATGGGTAACCTAGGTATGGCTTGTGAAAGAATTAGACATGTAAGCACGTTTTGCTTCATCACAAAAAAGTATTAGCACCTAGGGCATATGACTGTTTAGCACAAATAGGTACAAGTATAACCCATTTACTAAGCTTGATGATAAGGAAATTATACTCAAATCACTCTTTTAATGAAAAGGGATAATAAATATCATCACAACAGCTTAGGCCCATTTATGATGATATAACTCTATCCTTAAAAAATAAAAATAAAAAAGATGGTCATATTTAATACTAAGGAGAAAGCTATTCTTGAAAAAAAAAATCATAATTACTGGTCTTTATAACATAATAGGTGCATGTTGGGAACCTATAACTTAAATTCAAGGAGCTAGATATAAATGATATATCCATTTGACTCTCTTTTACTTGAGGGAATCCATTGAAGAAGTGTTTGATGATGGAGGCATTAAAAAGTGATAAGGATTTACGAAGAAGTTTATAAAAGTGAGAGTTGCACTAAATAAATGTGACAAGACCCTTAATATCTTAAGTTTGGATAGGTAAATCTAATATTGCCATGACATAAGCCTTCTTAATATGAACGCCTCACTTATTTTTGCTTTCAACAGGGATTTTTGGATAATTTACTTGAGAATTATGCCAACAGTGATGAAAACAGTGCTTTTCCTAAACTAAGCATTAAAGTTGGACTTATGAGACTATGGTCAAATTACCCACCTGACAGATCTCTTCTAATATGTTTAAGAAGAAGAACCACTAGGATATTAATTTCTAAAACGTAAAGAGGGGTAGGTCATTTCAAGTATGGATGAAAATGTAAAGTTAGATGGAGGGTTTACAAAATTTATACTATTTACATGGATGCTACTCACCACGAAGCAATATCACAACCTAATCCTTACTTTAATATGATGTACAAGTGACTAATAGGGTTTCTTGCCACAACTTTGCTAAAGGATAGATGAGAGAAAGATAAATTGAAAGAAGATTTACAATTTAGTGAATATAGATGGTGATATTCATTAAGTAGTTATCGTAGTTACATTTTACATGGATATTTATATTATCCTTACTAAGGCAGAGAATAAAATAAGAAAAGAAATAAAGTTTACACTTAAAGTAGTAAAATAGACATTTTCATACAAAAATAGAATAATGTACAATTTTTCTTGTAGTGGTTGGATGTGTTAGCAACACAATGTGTTAGGCTAAGCTAATTGATTAGCTTGGCTGGACTATATAGTAGCTTGCATCAAGTACACCATCAAATAGCTATTTAAAAACCTTACTCAATGGTGGGTGTGTTGGGGTAAAGCAAGTCAGATGACAAGATGCATATTGGTACCTCTAATTTGGCAAGTTGAATTCTTGACCATGTCAACTAATACCACTTGTGTACTTGTAAAGATTTTTCAATAAGTTACTCTAGGTCGGACTATCAAAATCTTCCTTGACATGTAAAGTCATTAAGAGGGTATAACTTGGTAGGTGATATTTACGCATCCTAACTTTAGTTGTCAGGCATGAAGTCAAATTCCTGTCATCTATTGGATAGTGTTAATAATTTGCACTCAAATCAAGTGAGTCGTCATGCCATTCTTCTTCTAGAGCATAAAGAGTCAAGTTATTGATGTTGAAGGTTAGGGAAATGCCATAGTCTTAAGGGAGTTTAAGCTCATGGGCGTTGTTATTAATTCTTCAAAGTTCTTGAAGGGACCATTTGCTTTGGAAGAGGATTTGTTAGCTCTACAACTAGGAAAACTGTCTTTACCTAAGTGAATCCATACTAAGTCTCTTAGTTTGAAGCTCATAGCCTTCCTTCCTCAATTTCCCTACTGTTACTATTTGGTAACTGTCTTGGCAAGGTGCTTGGAAACCTTTTGAATGTAGGCTCTAAATATCCTGTGCTATGTCAACACCACTTAAACTCTCCTCCTTTTGAAGCTGGGATAGATAGCATATCCATTGGAGAATTATATCCTATACTTTATCAACATCACTTAAACTCTCCTCCTTTAAAACTGATATAGATAACCTTCCTTCCTCGAATTGTATACATGTATGACCTCAAATGGGGACTTATCAATTGTACTACATGTTGATTTATTGTAAGCAAACTCAATAATAAGTGGCATATGTCCCAATTAGTAAGGTTCTTGCTAACCATAGCCTAGAGTTCAATTAATGATCTCGGTTTAGCTGTTTGTCTAAGGGTAATAGGACATACTAAACATCAGCTTTATGCCAAGTGTCTTCCATAGCATCTTTTAAAAGAAATTCAAAAAATTTGTGTCTCGGTATGATAAGATGCTATAGGGTACACCATGTAGTCTCACAACCTCATGCATAATGTGGTTAGCAATAAACAAAACATCATTCGTATTATAGTAGGGAATGAAGTGGGTCATCTTGTTGAACTAATCTATGACCACCATAATTAAATCTTTTCTTCTATCTGTCCTTAGTAGTTTTTAAGACAAAGTGCATACTTAGGTTGGTCCATAGTTGTTCAGGTATTAGTAAAGGTATGTATTCACTAGAAGCTTCCTTCCTTCCTACCTTTTGTCTTCTTACACATTACGTACCTCTAACTCTTAATGAATATCCTTCATTATCCTTAGATAGAAAAATTGCTCCTTTAACAACTCATAGGTCATCTTCTCCCTAAAATCTCCAAACAAACCTCCAGCATGTGCTTCTTAAACTAATAGTTCCCTTACCAAGATATGTAGCCCCTCTTGAACAAATTCCCCTTGATAATATAAAATCTGTCCATGGTCACACTAGAGTTATATCTAGTTATAATGGATCCAAAATAAGTATCCTATTCATACTATTCAGTCAATAATTTGAGTTTAAGCAACTTGGACTATAAGATAACGATAGAAATCAACCCCCTTGATCGATCACACGTAGCTGAGCTAGAAGACTCCAAGGACTTGTTTGAAGAATACTAACTTGAAACCAAAGCCAAGACAGAGATTCTTATGTCCAACTGATCTCCTACCAACCTGAACCTCAGGTCCTTACTTGTGTCAGATCTGCCTTTGATTAGCAGCAATACTCTATCCCAAAAGATAGCCTAAGAATAGCCGAAGCGACCTTCCGGTCCAACCATAAGCATCTGACCCTGAGTCAAGTTGACTTCTTTTCAAAACTAATTGGTCCTCGACCTGGTCTAAATCAGGTTAGCCCTTGACTGCCAACACTTTCTGTTTTGCTTACTTGTACCATATTTCTAATATCCAGCCGTGAAGTGACATGTATCTTCTGACATAATATTCCAGAACGATTCTTTCTTTTTCCGTACTGAATATTCTTTCTCTTTTACCCCTTTTTAGTATGTTTCAAGTAACCTAATTGTAAAATACCTTATTTGTCTTTTCATATATGTAAAGTAACCCTAGTAGATGGGTATATGAACCCCCATTTGTTATATGCAAATAAAAGGATCAACATTAGTTTATTTAAGTATCCATTAATCAACCCTAGTGTTCTCATTACTCTTCAACTCTTATCTATTCCCTTTAGTAAGGAGTAGTGGCGAGTGACCCTTCAGTTCAAACTGGTGTGTCATATCCGAAAAATTGTAGGTTGAATAGGATCGAGTGGTATATCGTATCCATTTGATAGCTACCTGGGTTTTGCTAGCTTTTCTTCTATTCCTTTTTTAATTGGTTTTGTTATGGCGTCTCTCCGTATGTTTGACGCTGGAGACACATCAGCTTCACTGATATTAAAGCATGATTCCAAGAGGGAGTGTGTGAAGTTACAGTAAAGTTTTAAGTCACTTTATTGTTAGTAGCTGCTATGTTCCTTCTGTAGCTACTATAGTGTGTTTGTGTGATAAGAAGTATGGTTCCATTGTTACTTTATTCTAACTCTATTTTTCATTATGAAAAATAGAGCAAGTTTGTTTCTACTATGTTTGAGTGATTATTGGGTATTACGATTGTTAGTAAGTTATTAATCTATATAATGATAGTAATTGGTGACCAGAATAGTGGTGGTCATCTTGGTCATGGTCATAATAATAGTAACACCCTAGGATCCGTTGACAACAAACTTAACAGACTCATAAACCTTATTGAGAGTCTAGTCATAGCAATACAAGTTAAAAAGCAATAGCCCTAGGGTATGTCGCCATAAAATCTACCTGAAAATATTCAAGAGAGGGGTTATGGCTAAGGTGGTTGAGCTTGTCACCCAGTTTGACCCCCTCAAGCTGGAGGAGCTATTAGACAAAGATTGGAGTTAGAGAAGATTGCGGAAGATAATGAGGAGCTGGATGTTGAAGAGTTTGGGGCGGAAGAAGAAGAAACTAACTATTACCGAGCACAGAGACAAGGACGCCAAGCTCCTCGAGGACTAAATAATGTCAAGGTTCAAATCTCGCCTATCAATGGAAGTAGAGATGTTGATGAATAGATGGAGTGGGCAGAGATGGTCAAGAAGGTGTTTGACTGTTATGGGTACACAGATATTGTTAAAGTCCGACTTGCTGCACTAGAGTTTACTGGGTAGGCTACAATGTAGTGGAAAAATCTGAACGCAGCCAAAACAAGGGATGGAAGACGGAGTGTTAGAACCTAGGATGAGATGAAAAGGTTATTAAGAGGAAGATTTATACCTAAGACATACCTATAAGATACATTTGCAAAGTTGCAGGAGCTCCTCCAAGGAAGCCGATCTATTAATGACTATGTTAGAGAGTTCCAGATACTTATGATCCGAGCCGATGTGCAAGAACCAGAAGTACGTATTATATTAAGGTTTATTTTTGGACTTAGATTCGAGATTCGCAACATTGTGGATGTACAGAGGTCTTATACCTTAGAAGATGCATAAAGATAGCGCAGAGGGTCGAAAAACAGAGGAGAAGTGCTCCAAGTCGACTTGGGCAAACATTCTTCCGACCCCTAGTTCTGCATTGGCTTGTTTAAGCAAAGCCGAGGAGGCTATACAAGGCCTAGGATAGTCTAATGAAAGCTGAGCAAGCCAACAGAATTGAGCAGGTCAGCTAGGCTGAGTCGAAGTTAAGCTGACCTTAAGAATATATGAGAAAGGACGAACCTTTAGATGGAAGACTAGTAAGGTGAAGCGCTTCAAATGTTTGGGTTTCGAACATATGGTTGCTGAGTGTCTGAACTAATGTGTCATGGTGCTCCAAGGAGATGTAATAGATAGCACCGACAAAAGTGAACTTGAGGAAGAAGAGGATGTTGGAAAACCCAAAGCTGAAGAGGAGGAGACTTGTGTCTATGCAGACTAGGGAGAAATGGTGACCCTAGTCCTAAGATGAGTCCTAAGTTCCTTACCAAACTTTGAGGAGGATTAAAGGGAGAATTTATTCCATACCAAGTATACTGTTAGAGGCCAATTATGCATAATCATTGTGGATAAAGGAAGTTGTACTAATGTCATTATACAGTCCTTTGTGTAGAAGTTTAGTTGACCAACCTCAAAGTATCCCCAACCTTACAAGCTGCATTGGCTTTTTGATGAAGGTGCTTTGTACGTAATTGAACAAGTGACCATACCGTTCAATGTTGGGAGTATGTATAAAGATGAAGTGGTGTACGATGTTATCCTTATGGGAGCTTCACATCTACTACTTAGACGACCTTAGTTATTTGATCGGCATGTTACTCATGATGGGTATAAGAACACCTATGCCTTTGTTAAGAATGGAAAGAAGATTGTGTTAAGACCCTTGACCTTGTCCAAAGTAAGTGAAACCTACAATCAGCTCACTCGAGCCATTAAGGAGAAAGCCTTAGTTATGAGTCAAAAAGAGTTTTGATTTGCTGAGAAGGCCGATGAACCCATGTTCTTGTTGGATAGGAGATTGTTGCAGATGAGGGAATTAAAGAATGTACCTGAAGAGATCCAAAGATTGCTAAATGAGTTTTCTGACCTGTTTCCCAAAAGAACTAATTAAAGGGCTACCCCTAGTCTGAGGCATAGAGCATTATATTGATCTATAGCCAGGCACCACCCTATTGAACTGACCTGCATACAGAATGAACCCTGAGCAGGTTGCCAAGTTGAAAAAATAGGTGGATGAGCTCATAGAGCGAGGATATATGAGGGAGAGCATGAGCCCTTGTATGGTACCAGTGTTGCTCATTCCGAAGAAGGAAGGATGGTTCATGGCATATGTGTGTCGACAACCAAGTAATCAACCAGATTACTATCAAGTACAGATATCTAATACCGAGGCTTGATAATATGCTGGATGAACTTCAATGCACTAAGATATTTTCAACGATTGGTCTGTGAAGTGGTTACCATCAAATTCATATAAAACCAGGAGATGAGTGGGAGGCTGCCTTCAAAACCAGGTACAGACTCTACGAATGGTTGGTTATGCCATTCAAACTTACTTATGCGCCAAGTACATTCATGAGGTTAATGAACCATATGATGCACCCTTTGATCGGAAGATGTGTGGTGGTGTTTTTTTGATGACATATTGGTATATAGTGCCAACCTGAACAGCCATCTTCAACATCTCCATGACGTATTTAATGTTTTGCAAACTAAGAAGTTCTATGGGAATGTGGAAAAGTGTACATTCTACTAGAATGAGATGGTTTTCCTAAGGTTTGTAGTATTAAGAAAAGGGATCCGAGCAAATGAGGAAAAGATCCAAGCTATTCTGAAATGGCTAACACCGAAGAATGTCACGGAGATCCAAAGTTTTCATGGCCTAGCCTTTTTCTATAAGTGATTTATCAAGGACTTCAATATAATAGCTACCCCATTGACCGAATTGATGAAGAAGAGTAAAGGATTTAAGTAGAACAACCGAGTTGAATAGAGCTTTAGAGAGATCAAGGAAAAACTTACCTTGGTGCCTGTCCTTTCACTACCTGATTTTGATAAACCCTTCAAATTAGAATGCGATGCATCGGGATTGGGAATTGGCGTTATCCTGATGCAGGAACGATAACCCATCACTTACCATAGCAAGAAACTTAGTGGTCTTACCCTAAACTATTCTGTATATGAGAAGGAGTTGTACTCCCTTTTCTAGCCCCTTACTGTTTGGCAATATTATTTACTGCCATGAGAGTTTGTTATTTATACAGACCATAAGTCTCTAAGACATCTTGGAAGTTGGAACAAGCTTTTAAAGAGGCAAGCCAAGTGGTTAAAGTTTATGAAAGGGTTCTAGTACGTCATTCAACACCAAAAGGGAAGCGCAAATGTGGTCGCTGACGCTTTGTCACAACGGCAAACTATGTTAACCACTTTGTAGACAAAACTATTGGGATTCTCACTCATCACTGAGTAGTATGCTAATGACCCTCACTTTGGTTTTGTTGTTGAACAGTGTCAAGAAGGAATAGTTATTAGAGGATATTATCTTAAGGATGGCTATCTATTTAAGGAGCACCAGCTATATATTCCAAACTGCTCCACGCTTGAGCTATTGGTCAGGAAAGCTCATAGTGGTGGACTTTCAAGCTACTTTGGGGAGGTTAAGACAACCAATCTGTTGAAAAAGAATTTTTACTGGCTAGGTTTAGCTAAGGATGTCCATAAGATGATTGGTAGTTGTAAAGTGTGTAAGCGTGTAAACATGCTAAAGGAAAGAGAGAACCCCATAGAGAGTACATGCCTCTGTTGACGCTAACCTTACCTTGGGCCGACCTCAGCATTGACTCTGTCTTAAGGTTGCCTTAGACATTTAGAAGGAAAGATTCTATCTTTGTTGTAGTGGACCGTTTTAGCAAGATGGCGCACTTCATTCCGTGCCATCGGACTAACGATACTTTATATATTGTTGATTTGTTTTTATAGGAGGTTATCTAACTACATGGAGTACCAAACACTATTGTCTCAAATCGGGACATAAAATTTTTGAGCTATTTTTGAAAGACTCTTTGGAGAAGACTTGAAACTAAACTTATATTCAGCTCTAGTAGCCACCCTTAGATTGATGGCTAGACTAAAGTAGTGAACAGGATGCTAGGCAATCTACGAAGAGCTGTTATGGGAAAGAACTTAAGGGATTGGGATCTATGCTTACCAGTTGTAGAATTCACACACAATTGGACTATCCACAACACCACTGGGAAGACCCCATTTAAGGTTATCTATGGCCTTAATCCGAAAATTCCCCTGAACATGATCAGCACCCCAATAGTTGCTTAAGAGAGTCAATCGATAGTTGATCGAGCCTGAGAATTGCAAGTGCTATACGAGTCTATAACTAGGAAAATCGCCAAATTCAATCAGAGACAACAAGAGATTAGTAGCTGAGGCCACCAAATTTTTTCTTTCCAACCAAGAGACTTAGTATGGATTCACCTCAATTAAGAGCAATTCTCGCACTTAAGACAAAGCAAACTATCTGCTTAAGCTGATGGCCCATTCAAAGTCTTAAAGAAGATCAACCACAATGCCTACCAGATAGAGTTTCCTGATGACTATGGTATCTCCTCCACCTTCAATGTGTCAAACTTGATTCCTCACCAACCAATAGAAAAAGACCCTACGAGCACCCTAGAAGAAGGAGCAGAGGCCACTCCAGAATTGAGAGCAAATCTCTTTAACCCCCAGGCAGATGATACGAATCAACCCCTGGACTGATTATACGTAGCTAAGCTAGAGGACTCTAGGGACTCACTCAGAGAATACTAGCTCGAAACTAAAACCAAGATGGGGGTTCCTATGCCGAATCGATCTCCTACCGACTTAAGCCTTAGGTCCTTACTTATGTCAGATCCACCTCTGATCAGTAACAAAGCTCTATCTTGGAAGGTAGCCTAAGAATAACCGAGGAGAGCTCCTAATCTAACCACAAGCATCCAACCCTGAATTAAGTTGACTTTTTTTCAAAACTAATTGGTCCTCAACCTAGTCTAAATTAGCTCGACCCCTGACTGCTAGCACTTTTTGTTTCGCTTACTTATACCATATGTCTAATATCCAACTACTAAGCAATACGTATCTTCTAACACAACATTCTAAATTGATTCCTTCTTTTTCCATACTAAATATTCTTTGTCTCTTTTACCCCTTTTTAGTGTGTTTCATGTAACCTAATTATAGAATACCCCTTTTATTTTTTCATACATGTAAAGTAACCTTAGTAGACGAGTATATAACCCCCCATTTCTTGTACGCAGACAGAAGGATCAACATCAGTTTATTCAAGTATCCATTTAGTAACCTTAGTGTTCTCATTACTCTTTAACTCTTATCTATTCTCTTTAGCAAGGAGTAGTGGTGAGTGACCCTTCAGTTTGGACTGGTGTGTCATATCCGGCGAATTATAGGCCTAGTAGGATCAAGTGGTGCGTCATATCCATTCGGTAGCTACTCAGGTTTTGCTAACTTTTCTTTTGTTTCTTTTTTGGTTCGTTTTGTTATGGCGCCTCTCTGTGTACTCAACCTCGGAGACACATCAAGTAGTGATCAAAACATGTCTCGTGATAGTGCATTAACTACAACATCTGTACTCCTTTCTTATACTTGTTCACGTATGAAAAAAGAACCTAAACCACTTTACTTATCTCCTTGATAATTTTTGCTAACCTCTTAAAAATTTAAACAACTCGTAATAAAAGTAAATGATGAATTCACGAAGTAATAGGTAATGTTCTATACTATGAGTGATCTAATCCAGTAGGGAATAAAATTCCTTGTTGTATGTTGAATAGTTTGGAGCAACTCTACTGATTTTCTCATTGAATTACTTAACTAGTCTTCCTTCTTGTATCAGTATTGCACCTACACCAACATTAGATGCATCACACTACAATTTAAAGACCTTCTCAAAGTTAGGCAAAGCAAGGACTAGAGCAGTAGTGAGTAATTGTTTAGTCTCTCCAAGGCCCCTTTAAGCTCGGTCATACCACCCAAGCTCTACAGTCTTCTTGTTTAACTTGTAAGTAGGGATATAACAATGTAAAAGTTGCGAGTAGATAGCTTGTATAAAGAAGTAAGCTCTTGGAAACTTCCAATTTCGACCATACTTTATAGGATTGGCTAGCTAAATACAAACTTAACCTTCTCTATGTCTACCTAAACTCTATCTCTCGTGACTACAAAACCTAAGAATATGACCTTTGATTAGTAGAACATGTACTTTTTTTTGTTACCATAAAGCTTCTGAGCTCTTAACACTTCAAACATAAATCTCAAATGAATGATATGGTTAGCAAAGTTTCCATCGTAAACCAAGATGTCATTGATGTAATCTACCAAGCATTTTCCTAACAGATCATGCATTATATGATGCATGAGCCTCATAAACATGTTTGGTGCATTTGTTAGCCCAAAAGGCATGCTGGTCCATTCATATAATTTTAATGCATCTTAAAAGGTACTTTCCATTCATTGCCTAGTCTCATATGGATTTGTTAGTAACCACCCTTTAAATTAATCTTGGATAATATCTAAGCTCCATGCTGTTCATTCAACATATCATCTAGTCTATGGATTAAATATTGGTACTTGATGGTAATTTGATTAATAGCTTAGCTATCATTGCATACCTGCTATGAATCATTCTCTTGGCAAATACTAATGCAGGCACAATGTCAAGGCTCGTACTTTCCTAACATACCTATTTTCATTTAGCCTATTTACTTAGAATTTCAATTCCGCTTCTTCCTCAAGGTTCATGAGATAAGTAGGTTGATTAGGTAAGGAAAGCACCTAGTTGAAGGTCAATAATGTGTTTAATCACCAACAATTGAGGTAATCCACTTGGTAACTCCTCTGGAAATGAATCTTGGAATTCCTTTAATAATTCTTTCACTTCCCCAAGTAATGAGTCTTAGTTGGCTACTTCCAACAATTGTGTAGTTAAGAGCATAGATATATTAGCCCACTAGACCTTATGGTCTACTCCAACTCAATTCTCCTAGTAAATAAGGTCTTCTTCTATGATTGAACTATCTAAGTTTGAGTCTCTGGTGCTTCTTTAGGTGTTATAGGATGCATGACTACCTTCTTGTCATCATTCTAGAATATGTAGGTATTGCGGTATCCATCATGTAATTCACATTAGTCAAACATACTAGATCGGTCAAGTAATATATCGGAAGCACACTTTGGTAATATGTTGTAAAAGACCTCATCTTGATACCTATCTCCTTTTTCATTCAATAAATGTAACCTATAAGATCAAGGATGTTTGATGGTCATGAAAAAGTGGCTATATTAGTACAACTCCCTCCATCAATAATCATAGTAGATAGATGTTGTTTCACCTTACACCTAATATGGAATAAGTTTTCCTTCTAGTCATCTTATTTTAATAATGCTACACTTAATGCTTGCCTCAATATCATGCTCAAATACTAGCACTCTTGATGTAAATTCCTCGTCATCATGATATTCTACAAGAGCCTCCTCTAGACTTCCCAGTCTGTCCTCAACTTCCTTTTCATGAGCACCTTAAACCTCTAATTATGATCCCTCTCTCTTCATAATCATTTCCCTTCCATTTGGAATTTGAAAAGCAATATGATTAAGGCCTAAGCACTTAAAGAATTTAATGTGACTCATCTTTTAACTTAAGCTTTGTCCAGTATCCTTCTTTTGTGCAAGATCAATAATAACCATTTTCCTATGCTTGTCATCGTTTTGTTCATTGTATCTCTCCGTGTTCATATGACATTGGTCACCTTCTCGAATTATTACTCCAGGTCATCTATTAACAGGTTGGGTCAATGGTGCTAACCTTGACATTGGTGCTTAACTTAAATTATTGCACCTTTGCCATTCAACCCTATATGCCATTTGGATAGCATTATCTTGGGTGTCTAAGAATTGTAACTCAACTATACTCATAACTTCATACTTCAAACCCACTATAAACTAAGCAATAGTTTTGTTCTCAAGTTTGTCCATCTTAAAATAAATCATTAACATTTGAAACTGTTTCACATAATCATCCATCCTTCCTTACCTCATGGTTTGTAACTCCTTTAACTCCTATGTATAGTACCTAGGAATGAATCTACACCTCAAGATTTAGATCTTTGTCCATGACTTAATCTCATTCACCATTCCTTCCTTAAGTGCTCAACAAGTCCTTCCACCATAGAGTGGCATACCCAGTAAACTCTAATGCAACTAGTCATACCTTCATCATACTATTGATCAAACAATTTGTCTACTTTATCTTCTCAATACAGGTAATCACCTGCATCTTTACTACCTGTAAATAGAAGTATTTGCATCTTAACATTATCTGATCCTCTAGGAGCTCGCACTTCTTGTACACTACACTCTTTATCAAAGTTATCCCCTGCTTCTTCTTTAATCACCTCTAGCTCCACTCATCTTCTCAATCCCCTGTCTTATCTAAATCCTCCATCATTTCAACTATTTTAAGGTAGGTTCACCCTTTCTTCATCCATTACCCTCTGTACACCACATTGTTGTTGTTGTTAGCTAGTACAAGTCCTTATATAGCTATACCTAGTTGTGTTACAGTAATAGTAAGTTCTTATAACTGTTACTATTAGTCTTTATAGGGTTTCCATTGCTCTTCGCCTCCCATTAGTGTTACTTTCAAAATCTCCAGTTTCCCCTTAAGCACTATTTTTGATGTTTTGCAACAGAAAAAAAAAAAAAACTAAGTAGGTTCACGACGGTCACTAGAGAATTTCATCGAACATTTGATATAGTAACACTATGGACTCTTGCACTCTAACTTGGAAACTTGACTTCATACTAACTTATTACCTCTCCCTTACTAACTTAATTACTTTAGTACCAAAACAAAGATGATCTACCTAAGAGGAAGAATCATTACGACAACAATCTCAAAAACGAAAAAAGGAGTAGGTCCTTTCAAGTATGGAGGAAAAAGGAATGTTAGGTGAGTTGGAGAGTTTAGCAAAATGTGTTTTGTTCACGTGAATATTACTTACCATGAAGCAGCATTATGACCTAATCCCTAATTTTTAATGACACATAAAGTAGTTAATAGGGTTTCCTACCACAACCTTACTATAAGGTTGATAAGAGAAAGATAAATTGAGAGAAGACTCACAATTTAGGGAATATGGATGATGATATTCATTAAGTGGTTGTTGCGACTACATTTTACATGGATATTTACAATATCTCCACTAAGGAAAGGTACAAATTAGGAAAGGAATAAAATTTAATCCTAAAATGGTAAAATAATACATTCTTGTATAAGAATAGAATAATGTAAAATTTGTCTTGCAGTGGCTGGTAGTACTAACATCATAAATTATCACATTAAGCTAATTGATTAGGTCGACTGGACTACAAAGTAGCTTGCATTAGGTACACCATCACTTGGCCTATTCATAAACCTTACTAGGAGGCTGGTGTATTGCAAAAGAACACGGATCATTAGATGCAAGTTAGCATCCTTGATTTGGTAAGTTTGACTCTTGACCAAGTCGGTCAATACCACTACATTTAGAGATTGTTCAATAAGTTACTCCAAGTTGGTCCATCAAAGTCTTCCTCGACCTGTAAGGCTAGAAAGAGAGTATCAAAACTAGGTAAGTTATCTAGCTCACATGATTGCACAAGGGTAACATTGTCCTTAGTTAGATTCTTCACATGAGATTCTTGATTTCATACATCATAGGTCTAGTGATCATACCTAAGGTTAGATTCCTATCATCTTCCAAACACTAAATAGAACCAACACTCATACATATATTCCACTAAGACACCACATCAATCCACTTAGAAAGAATTGCTTCTCAACCCTAAACCGAACACTTACAATCACTCCTTCATAGGGAAAGAATTTCACTACCCTTCTCTTTGCCCAAGAAGATGAAAAGAACTAGGCTTCTTACCCAAGATTAGGAGAACATTTCATTGTTCCACTTCCCACTTATACACTCTTAACCCAAAAACTTGAGAAACCCCTTAACCAACATGTTTTTTCATAATTATCTCTAATGATAAAATTGATGATTTAATGTAAAGAGCTTTTTAGTTGAAAAATGAAAGTGAAGAAAGTAAATTTATTGGATTTTTTCATTGAAAAGAATACTTAAAAAGAGGAAGAATTATTTTTAATTGAAAATGAGAGTCAATTAAAATAGAAAAAGAACTAAGCGTTACCTTTATTAGAGTATAGATGTTATATATTATTTGCATTCAAAGTGATATTATAAAGTTTAATTGTTAAGCAGTTATGGTTAAATTGTAATCATGATTAAATGAAACTATGTATGGGATTATCTTTTGAATTAAAAAAAATGATAATTCTTGTGTAAAGACTATTCTAACTTGTTGAATTTAGATAACTTATTGTAGATTTTCTTCTTTAATAAAATCTAAATCCTATCCAATTTTTATTTCTTGACGTTCAAGATTATCTATATAACACTAAACCTATTTTTTTGTTTCTAACATCTCAAAAATATTAACAAATTTAGATAAAAGATTTACATGTGAAAACTACTTAATTACATCTTTTAATCAAATCTTTTAACTTGGGTTCTAATTTATGCTATTTCTAATCAACTATTAATTTACGTATGATGCCTCTTATTAAGTTAAATCTATTAGGCTAAAGCATTCATGCGGTCATACAAACAATGAATAAATTGTAGATATGATAAAGAGCATAAGTATCAAAAGATCAAATGTTGGTATATAGTGCTACCTTATGTGATAGTCTGCCCTTCTAGCCCATGATTAAGGATAAAGTATTCCATACCGTAATTCTACTATTTGAAAGAAGCTTTATAATAAAGTCAATAGTTCTCACAACTTTGCTTTGCCTCCCATCTTTCTACCTACGGAAGTAATCATAAGTCTACAAAGTTTCCCTCATAATTTCTTAATCTCCCTTAATTTTGAAAGAGATTAGTAATTTCTTTGAGAGTTACAATAAATTTCCTCATGTTTTAGCTCAATGCTTGGTATACAACACATAGTTTTCTTTCACTCAAATCTCTATAGACTTTTTCTTAGCTTTTCAACCACAAAAACATGTAACAACTTAGTTCTCAGAGTATTTAAAAAACACATATCGTGCATATATTCTTTCTGTTACTAACTATATCTCTTTCTATCTCCTTTATTCCTCTCCATCTCTTTAAATAGGTGTACCTTCAATGTTAAATTCTTTTATCTTTGATAATAGAAATTGAATAGCTATTGTCCTTAAAATCTCTATAATCTTTTACTTTACCATCTTCACAAATTTGCTTGTTTGACATTTGCATGTAGAAGTGATTCTTTCCTTTTGTTGTTATCCTATATTCATCAAAAGTTTCCTTTTTCCAAATATTCCATCTCTTCTATAATTCCTATACTTCTAATAAAGTATCCCTTGGTTTGATAAGATATATTACCCATATAAATCTTGATGGTGTTAAGTCTTAATCTATAAAATATTCTTTTCTTGTTAACTCTTCTTAATATTCGTTTTAAGCTTATGTTATGTCTTATAATTCTCATCTATTATGTGCTTTCATTTGTCTTTTGATTCGGTATTCTTGAATTCTTTTTCTTATCATGTCTTCTATTTTGTTTGAACTTTTCTTCTTTTTCTTCATCTACGGAATGATGTATTTATGTCCTCCTCAACTTTTGTTTGATCGATACATTATTGTCTAGTGCTGTAGATATTTCTTATACAACTCTGATCATCAGCTTCTATCTATAGATAATTCTAATCTAGTATTTTGTTGTATTACTTTCTTTGGTTCTAAATTCTTTCTATTAGTTCGGATCTTGTTTTTTCCTTATCCAAAAGTTATTTTACTTCATTCATTATTTCTTATTTCTGATCAACTTGAGTTTCCTTTAAGATTATAGTTCTTTCGTAAACTATATATTTAGTAACTTGATCAATAATATTAGCATATATTTTGTTATCATAAAAGTACCTCTCATTTAGGTTTCGGCAATAGCATAAGATTAGAATATCTAAAAAGTAGATTACGCTTATCTTAAGATTTTTTAAGAGTCATAGTTTAAGCTATATTATTTATTAACTTAGGTTAGTAAGCTGAAACAAGGTTTAGGTTATTGAATCATAATAATACCCAATTACACTTTATTTTAAGTCAACCATATCTTTTATTTTTAAGGTTTAATTAATCATATCTATACCTCAATCTACCTAAACCCCCTATTTAGGCTTTAGTCATTTACTTTACTTTTTGAAGCTTAATGCTGGTTTTATTCTTTAAGTATTACAATTCAAATTGTTGTGAGAGGAAGTAAATTGCCTTTAGAGATACCAGGTGAATATTGGTACTCTCTTGATCCCGTTATTGTTATGTATGCTAGATAACTATAATACAGCCTAATGCATACACTAGATTAAACTGTGCTTAATGTATAAGTATTTGTTTGCTAATTGTCAATTGACTTAGTTAAGCTTATGCTTGAAGCTTAAGAAGTGATGTCATCACAAAACTATTTTACTAAGTAATTGTTCTTAAGGTATGATAGATTCCTATATGGGTCATCGATTGATCACTAGGAATTGAGATGACCATTAATCAAATAGAGTAAGGAAATTAAAGTGAAGTCATTTAACTTTTCCCATTATGGTATATTATACGTAGGCCATGAATTGAATACTTGGAATTAAGATAATGACATAAAAAATGAGTGTCATGATTTTGACTTTAAAACATAAAGTTAATATTCATAGTCACTTAGAATAAGTGGCTTCTTAATTGACCATTGACAATTGAAAGCCCAATGATATAAATCAAAACTTGTGATATTGAGAAGGGGTAAGGGAACAACTAGAAATGGGCTTTAAAATCTATAATTTTAGTAGAGGTTAAATAAAGCTATTAGTAAAACTTCATTAAAATGTCCCTTAAGGAGTGTTGAAAAAAAAAGCACTTCACTTGAACGCCTAACCAAGGTGTCTAAATGACGCATATTAGAAGCGAAGTTTAAAGCCTCCACTAAGCTTTACTCAAACAATGTGATACACATCGAATGAAGCTTATCTCAAGCATCCAAATGTAATCTTCATTATTCAAACAAGCTTGTATGCAAACTTTTAATTACATTTATTTATTTTCTTTTATTACTTTTAACCCTTATTTATGTTATAAACTATTTTAAGAGGGTTCTTTTATATATTATACCATCACTAGACCTTAATTATTCCTCAAATATAATTTTCTTGTTTGAGATTTCTCATATGGTATTTTATTCTTATTAATTTAGCTCTTAGATTGTAGTGAACCTTAGATTATTAGAAACCATGCATGATATAAGTTGTCAATTAATCACCCTCTTTAATTAGTTAATGGTATGCATAATATCATTCATATGATTAATCTCTAATTGGATTTAGATTTGTATGTAATATTTACATATCTTTTAATCATTTATATTAACATTTTCTCATTCTTAAATGTAAAAATACTTAAAAATTCCTCCTTTATCATTTGAAAACTCATATATCCAAATTTCATAACATGAAACTAAATTTCCATTATGTATAACTCAAGTCATAATATTTAGGTATACACTCGATTACAAAATTATGAAGAAGCTATTATTTCGAGCAACTGTTCTTGATGTAAGTTAGAGTATGATATTATTGATTGTTATCATAAGAGAGAATATATGCTAAGAAATTAATTTTTAGATTTCTTATCAAACTTAAAAAGATACATAATTAATAGTACTCTTAGTGTTGCATTATCTTATATATGGTATTGTACATAACATTGGGTTGGTATATCTATTCTATTAGTCAAGGTAATCTCAAAATTGTTGTTTGAACTTTGGGAATTCTTCACTATTGTAATTTAAGTTTAGGGGAAAATATAAATAACTCCCATAAATTTTGACTTAGATGCAAATTGATCTCTTGAACTTTTAAAATATGGTTTTTGACCTCCTAAACTTTGATAATAATTGTAGACTATATTGGAGTTGGAGTCTAGCAAAACCACCTTCTTGGAACTCATTATACTTCCTCATTTTTATATAGATAGTTATAGACATGGGCATGGGGCTATTTCAACCCCATAACTCGACTTAACCTTTTTTTTATGAGTCTATGACATGGACTTAAATTATGAGGGAGAGTCATGGCCCTTACATTAACCTTTTAGGTCCATCAATTAAGGTTAGGTCATATCCTTGTACCTATGGACACATTAGTCCATATTAGTCACCTACAAATTAAAAAACAAAAAATCACAAGCATTGTATGTTTGTGATGCGATGTCCCATCAAGTAATTTGAAGGCTTCAACAATAGCCGAACATACACAAATTCAAAAATGAAAAACAAGCATCATGTTCAAATCTAAAGCAACTAAGGTGGTGTGAGGTTGTGTTGCAATCTTTGAAAAGCAATTATGGATTGCATCTGAATGTTTGTTTTTATAAGTTTAATATAAATTGTAGGTCGTTGCATTTCTTTCATGTACTCAAAGTAAAAGCATACATTTCTATGCTCTTTATGCTTCTCTCCTTTCTGCTATTTATTATGTTATCTATTTTATTGTCTATTCCACTCTCTTTTTAGCTTTTAATATACCAATTCCTACTTTTTACTTTAAAAATTTTTGCATTTACCTTTAAAATTTATAAGTAGTTTCATTTATTTAATTGTCATTTTGCTTAAACTTATATATTTTTCAAACATGTAAACTTCTATATGTACCATTGCAAGTTTTTCTAATGGTTCATCTAGGTTTGCTAGGAAATGACATTCAAATAAAGGTACAAAAAGAGCCCCACAATGAAGCCTTAGCTCATTTATAAAGTATCCTTCACTCAATTTGAGCACATGATTCCTTGTTTTGAGCACCTTCTACCTATGTTTAAGCATAGCTTGACTAAACTTGAATTTCATTCACTTCAGATATAAGAGGAAATGTAATTTGATAAAGAATCACGGGAGGAGCAACATAAATAGGAAAATGGAGAAAAAACACCCACTAGTAAGTCACCTCAATTGCTCATATCAAAAACTTTTACTAAACATCTTTGTAAAATTATAGGTATGGACTAGACAGTGTGAAACTATAACTGTTGTATGATAAGCTATGCATATAAGAAGAGGTTAGCAACTAATAAAGTAATATTCGTCTTATGACATGGAATGAAATGGCTCAGCTTATTGAATTGATCGACTACTACCATAATTAAGTGATGTTTTCAAGCTATTAAGGGTAATATAAGCATGAAGTCTATGTTTGGATCGATCTAAGGTTGATTAGATATGGGTGAAGGTGTGTATTCACCAATTTCTCTTACAACTGTTCAACTCGAAGGATATCAAATATAACTCTCAAGTGCTCAATATCATAAAGTAAGTTAGCATTGTAAGCCAAAACGTTGTCAAAGTAAACCACTACACATTTCCTTATCAAAGACCTTAGCATATGGGTCATGAGCTTCATAAAAGAAATAAGTCCATTTGTAAGTCCAAATGGCATAACCAACAAATCCCAAACATTGTTCTTCATCTTGAATGCCATATTCCATTCATTACTTAGCCTCATATAGATTTGATGATAGCCACTCCTTAAGTCAATCTTGGAACAGATCTATGCACCATGAAGCTTCTAAAGCATATTATCTAACTACAATACAAGGATAACGGCATTTGATCATTATCTTGTTGATGGCCTTATTATCAATGCACATATACTATGAGTCATCCTTCTTAGGGACAAATAAGGTAGCTATAACATAGGGGTTTATGCTTTCCTTAACATATCCCCTATTAATGTGCTTGTTTACCTATCTTTTGAGCTCAACAACCTACTAAGGGAAATTCGTGTTTGGGATTGTTTAAGTAGGGACCCAATCTTAGGGCTGGCAATATGGGATTCAAATACGATAGGCCCAGACATAACACAACACGATTTAAAGAGATTAATGTATGGAAAAATTTAATACGAGACATAAATGGGTTAAACCCATTTAGACACGATAAAATTTTGTGTCTAGATTCGAGTCTAAACACTAGACCCGTTTATGGATTTATTTAAATAAATAGGTCCTATAAGCAAATACAAGTTCGACTTGTGAACCCCTTATATTTAACTTTTCATTTATTTTTCATCCAATTAGAGTGTAAGAGAAATTGTGAAATACCATACTAAAAGATTAAAAAAGTAAATAGCAAGTCTTTCCTTTTCTTTCAACTTAGTCAAACCTAGGGTTTT
Source organism: Lumnitzera littorea (assembly GCA_024138015.1). Taxonomy (NCBI): domain Eukaryota; kingdom Viridiplantae; phylum Streptophyta; class Magnoliopsida; order Myrtales; family Combretaceae; genus Lumnitzera; species Lumnitzera littorea. Next base: position 97,187,861 of record JAMXBB010000002.1, on the reverse strand, counting down.
AACTTTCATTATTCCTCTTTGCAACTACTCTTTTTCGCCTCTTCGTCTCAACTTTTCGATTTCAATTACCAAGATAAGGACATCTTCTTCATGAACTTAAAATGTAAGTCCTTTGACTTTTGTTTTGATTTTTTTTTATTTTCCTTTAACTTTTGTTTTGTCTCTTTTTTCTTTGATATTCTTTTATGTTAAGAATACAAATTGTCTATTTGGGGTTGAGACCTTCATGGCAAATCACTTTGATAAGCATTATCATAGGAAGTGTGGGTTAACTTACATTTATTAAATGATTGGTGGCCATTAAGATTTTTATGATGTATTAGATTTTTATTATAAAGTTTTGTTTTGATTTAAAATACTTTCATAATTAACACATTCAATTAATAAAAAAAAGGTAGAACAAAATTTTTTTTTAGCGTTGTCACCCTCCACTAAAAATGCCACAACATTAGGATTATTTATATTCACATTACAGATGCTAAGATGAAAGAAAGTAGTACTCCTCAAAATTTTTTAAGAAATTACACTTATCCCATCCTAAATTATTAAATTACTAAAATGGGATCCATATTAATGAACATCTAGAGTAAAAAAGATACAGATAAAATATCATGATCAAAGTTAAAAAAAAAAAAAAGTATAAACATGCATTTTTACAATTTGAATTTGACCCTATTTGAGTTTGAATTCATAAATTAGATCATGTATTAATTAATGTAGCCATATTGAAGTAGGAATGGTGAAAAAAAAATAGTTGGTAAATCATACGAAAGAGGGAAATAAATATAATTGTTTAAAACATATATAGATAGTGTTTCTATCATTATCACCTCACCTATTACTATTAACAGAAAAGAAATTTAATTGACTTTTAAACTTTTTGGAAGTAGTTGTTTAATTTTTCAACCATTATCTAGTTTGTTTGCATTACAATGTTATTAGGTTTTGTTATACGATTCATAACAGATTTTTTTGTTATAAAAGAAAAAACTACATTAAATATAACAAAACTTAAATATAAATGGAATGATAATGAACATATGTTTGCTTTCATGATTGGTTCATATTTCATTGAACACATTCATTTGCCTTTAGCTTTGGATAATGAATGTCAGAAAATACATGCACTCCATAATTCAATTTAGATAGTGAACATTAGAAAATACATGCACTCTATAAAAATCTTCTGTATATTTTTGGAATCTATTCAATTTTTTTCTATCAAAATTGTAGAAATATATATATAAGTTTAGTATAAAGTTAGGATGAAATACATAAAGGTTGACAATTGAAAAAGTAAAGAAGAACTTTTTTCAATTTATTTATAAATTTTTAAGCGATATACAGGTCTAACCCGAACATGTTTATTAAACAGGTCTAAGTTACGGGTTTAAGTTTTCTTACATGATTAACAAATGAGTTGTGTCATGGATTGAGATTTTCTAAATATAGAAACGAGACACAACATGACAACACGAACTGCCGACCCTACCTAGTCTCCTTTAACTTCAATAATCATTGAATTAACAAGAACATAGTTCCTTCTGACCTAGTGATTACAGCTATTTTGCTTAAGATAGTACACAAGATTTCTTTTTAACAGCTTGAGAAATCCAAACATGTATGTCTTAAACTTCCTTGGGGCTCATTGAAGACAATACAACCTTCTTCCCATCCTCATGGAACATGTAAGTATTCATATGCATGGTATTAAGTAAGCAAACATATCATGTAGTAGTCTAGTTCTTTACAAAACGGATGTCGTTCCCATAGAGACTTTGATAACTAATACTAACTAGTTCTTTATTATGTAATCGGCAAACTCGAATTCAAGAAACTAAAAGAATTTAACAAAATTATAACAATTAATTAATCTAACAACTAATTAAGACTCAATTAAAGAAAATAAACAAGAAAGCTTAGAATTTACTTAAGATTCAATATCATACCTAGATCTTACTTCTCCTAGAATTAGACATGCAACTTTTACTAAAGAAAACCAAACTCTATTCTTAATTTTCTTGACTGGGAGAGTTTTCTATTAAAGCTAATAACTTTCTCAAGTCTATTAACCATAATATTTAGATTACCTATTAGAATCTCTTCTCAATAGCAAAAGCTAAGATCACATTAAAGAACAACGGATTCTCTTAAAAATAAAAATATAGATCTGGAAAGATTTCATAATTTATTTATAAACTTGCAAAAATCTTCACCAATTATAATTAGATTTAATCATACAAGAAATCTCTCGATTCTCTTATACAATATCATATTTAAGACTAACACCCTAGGAAATATTAATAAAAAACAATCAAGCATACATAATTGAATTAAGAAAATCAAAGATCTTTATTGGATCAAAGAAAACGCAGCGTCACATAATAATTCTAGGTTCCAAAAGATCTAGATACAATGGATTTACTTGTTATTCATGGTCAAGCAATAATCTTTAACAAAATCTAAAGAAATCATAAAAGAAAACACCATTAAATTAATGGAAATTCTTAAATCTTAGAGTGCTGAACTACTTTGCTCTCTTGAGTGTTATGCTCCTTAGAGTCTTTGAAAAGTCATATAAAAGAACGTGACATGAATCCCTAAAATACCTTTATATAGGAGACACGAACTTTTACATGTCACTAGAAACGACATGAGTTAGTAATACAATCATGTCACTTAGTCATGTCACTTATTGTTATGCCATATCTTAAAAATCTTTTTAAATTTTTGCCAAATCTTCAACTGGCATGACTTAGGACATGGTCGTGTCATTCCAATTGTGTAACTCACTATTTATTCCACTTTTCTATTCAAATTCTTCACTTAAAATCACACAGTCATGTTGTTTGCTCATGTCACTTTACTTCATAAACTCCAATTTGAGTGAAACTTATTTCTATTTTCTTTCAAAGATTGTTCTAAAACCTAGAAAACAAGATTCTACTTAATCAAATATCATTTTCTTAAAATAAACTCAAATTTCAAGAAAAAAATCACTAAAATTCACTATATAAAATATAGTAAATTAAAAGCTTATCAATGCCCATAGTGTATCACTTAGAGTTGACCCAAAAGAATATTGGACAAACACATACGTAAGACATCATAAAACACCTTGTCGTTGCATCTATTTCCTCTAAGGATTAGCACTCATACCTACTTAGTGATGTATAAGGCCCCTGTTCATGCAGCCAATGAATCTTGTAAGGTCAAGGATATGGGGTTGTTAGCAATTTTAATGCATTAACTATGCATTGGTTAGCTAATATTAGTGCAGCTAATCCCATCGGTGATGAAAGCATATAAACTCCTTTTTACCCTACGATTAGTGTGGAATAGTTTCTCTCTCTATTCATTCTCTTTAAAAGTAATAGTCTTAAGCATTCAGTACACTACCATGCTCAATACTGACCTCATTCAGGTCGGACAATAGCTTGGAGGTCATCTTGATATTCTTCTAACATATCTTCAAACTCCTTAATCTTCGCTCAGTTTCTTCCTCCTTGGCACTCTCAACTTCAAACTGAGGTGCTTCACCTTTGACAATCACAACTCATTAGTTAGGGCATTGATTGGCCATGTGCCCAAATCTAAGACACTTAGAGCATTTTAAGCTAGAGCTTTACCAAATATCTTTCCTCTACTTCGGCTCATTCAATTTTAACTTTCCCTTGACTATCTTAAAGTTAGTCATTGCTCAAACCATGTCAGTCTATGACTCTACATCCTTGTTGTAATCAAGTTAGTTATAAACAAATTAGCCTTATAGAATAAGTCGAGCCACAGGTGCTGGACTAGGTTGAGTGCATCTTTGCCTTTGTATTCTTTGTGCTAACTTGATCACCTTGTCGAAGGATTCAATCCTTTAGACCCTTGAGATAAATCTAGCCTTAAGCTCTTCTATGTCACATCTGATCATAAGCATCTGAAATTCACGAGCATACATATCTACATTATGTGCTCTGAGGCGTAACTCCTAAAGCTTTTGAAAGGTATTCTACTCATAATGGTTGAGCATAAATCTTCCTCTCATCACTTGCTTCATTTGGTCCAAACCTTACATTGGCTATTGAGTTGATGGATAGTTTGCAACTTTTTCTGCCACATGGTCACATAACCTATCAATTCCATGGTAGCCAATGTCACTCTTACAAAGTCATCATAGTCATAACATTCAAAATTCTTCTTAACCTTTTCTTCCCAATCAAAATATTTTTTAGCATTATCACTTCTAGAGAAGCTTGAAATTTGTATCTTTAAATTGTCAATGTCTCTTATATCTTGGGCAATCCTTCTTTGAACTCTTCCATCAGCTCACTCATTTCAAATGTGAGGTGGTTTAACTGCATTGTTAGATCAAATTCTAATTCCCTATTCTCCTCGTTGACCTTCAACAGTTCGATCATCCATAGGGATATCTTTGATAGGTCGGGCACCATTAATTTCTATACAATGATAGCTAGATTGGCCACCTTCAACCTATGTCTGGGGCTTAGCAGACACTGCTTTGCACATCACTAAAGGAGCAAAGAAAAGCCATCAAAACTTAGATTTGCTCATTGGTTGTTGTGGGGATTATTGACCTTATCATCTACAATTAAGGGCATCACTCTCAATTTCACCAATACCACCATGTACATTGGGTTTGAATAGCAATTCCCTAAGATTAATTAGAAGAACAACTAATAAAATTCTAGACTACAATTTTACCCAAGGGAGGCTTTCTTTGAAAAAATAAGCCTGAGAGTATATGTATAGAGAGTGGGGCTAGTTTAGATAGAGAACTTAACAAAAATAGAATATTCGCTCGTCATAGGATGTTAATGAGCCAGGTACATGGTCGTAGAGTGTAGGCATGCATTATTATTTCTTTTAAAAATAGAATGTTTTTGGTGATCCATTTTTTTCTTTCTTGTGAGACATTTTGAAAAATTTTTGCTTACACTTCACGCAAAATCTCAAAAATTGAAGAAATTGCAAGATGTAGGGAACAAGTGTAGGGACCACGACTGTAGCCTTGACCTTAGTCTTCACTGGGTCTTGTTCTTTGCTCAATTCTCGTCCGCTTCAATTCGTGATCAATGCTTGTGTCCAAATTAAGCTAAAAATGTGATAAAAGCCTTCAAAAATTCATAAAATACTCCTATAGTCCCTAAAAACAAAATTTAAATGGATGAAGCTCAAAATATCACAAAGTTAACTAAATTAACATTTAAAATAACCTGAAATAAGTATATAAAATGTATCCTAAATTCTCATTATCAAATACCTGCACACTTACTTTTACTTGTCCTTAAGCAAAACAATAGAAATCAAAGTGAAGAATATCTAAAGGACAATATGATTATAACCAATCTCAGGAGAGTGCACCCTTAAATTAAAATAACTCAGCAGAAATCTTTTTAAATCACCCTTTCTCCTTAACTTCACAATGCATTTAAAGCACTTGGGTACTAATACTTAAGAACTACTAAATTTTAGTAATCAATTTAAATAAATCGGAGTTAGTAACATCACTTAAACAAAAACTAAACTAGAGATTAAAACAAACATAAATAAATTTGGAAAAAGTTATAGAGATTTCCTTACTCTAACTCAAGAGAAAAGAGATCTTCCTTAATTATTTTTAACTTAAAAAATTTACTAGATGCACATTACATTTGTAACACCCTGTAACGTTCCAGGCCAAAAGCAGTGAATAGCCAAGCTAACAAATACTAATGGGCTCATTTCAAACACTTGGCCCAAAAGTTTCAAACTTATGTTGATAAGGTATTTATAACCATGACTTTGTAAACTAGTATCATAACCTCCTACAATTCATGTAGGTCACTTAAGCATAGGGCCTTACAATTTTTCTCCCCCCTCCCCTAAACACGCGATGTTTTCGTCGTGAGACCTTACAACTGGGCCTAGATCTTCCCCCATTTTTGGTGTAAGATTCAAACCACTTACTACCTATAGGTCATCCTAAAGGTATGCAAGGAGTTATACCTTGGTGATATTCCCCACCTTCCTAAGACCTCTTCTCTAAACTGAAGCCAAACTTCAATCATCTACCTATTGGTAAGGAATCTACTTTAATACCATTTGTAACGCCCCAAGTCAAAAGTAGTGAATAGCCAAGCCAACAAACACTAATGAGCCTATTTCAACTACTTGACCCAAAAGTTTCAAGCTTGTGTTGACAACGTATTCACAACCATAACCTTATAAACTATTACCATGACCTCCTACAATCCATATGGAATAATTAATCATGGGGTTTGACAACATCAATTCATCCACTAATAGTCCCTCTACTTTTATCAATTTTTCACTAGGAAGATATTTTAAACTCATTTTAATTTCTTTATTGAAGCTTAATTGGCATTGAGAAAGAACTTTGCTCTTATGATGAACCAATGCTAATCCTTACTAATTCAGCCTATTTAATCACTTTAATAATTGTCAATGAGAAGAGGCCGATCCTTAAGAACCTTAATTAATTTCACTTTTGCGATTGGTAGCTGGAAAAAGTCTTGCTCTTCTACGGAACCAAGATTAATCCTTACCAATTATTTCTATTCAATTAGTGTCTCCAATTACTTTGATTTTTTAAGCGACTTTCAAGTAACAAATCTCCTTTATTTATCCAATCTAAAAAAATTTGAAAAAAAAAAAAGAGGGATAAATAACTATCCTTTAAAATTAAGCTTACAAATCAAAATAACTAATCCTTAACCCATTCATATCTATCTTAATCTCATGTGTAAGTCTAAGCTTGAGTAGCAGGAAAATTTGAATCATAAGGATTTAATCACTCAAATTAAATAAAGTGTTCTAAATTCATAAAAGGTTTGAGTGAATTTGAAAAGGGGTGGGGGTGGGAGGTGGGGTGTGGTGCAAATTTATAAGATTTTTAAGAAAAAAAATTTCAAAAGCTTAAGTAAATATTAACATACAAAACCTATCCTTCCTCCCCCCCCCCACTCAAGTTGTACATTGTCTCCGATGTAAGTAATACAATGCAAATTAAAGCGCAAAAGTAGGAGAAAAATAAAAATAAAGAGAGATTGGAACTTCCTTAGTTTAAGCTTCAATCTTGTAAAATGTGAAGTATAGAAGTTGAGTTCCATCAACCAATCATGTGCATAAAATTTTCTTTACATTGAAAACGAAATAACAAAGAAAAGAAAAAAAGAAGTTAAACTAAACAAAATAAAACTACTACTAATTTAAGTATCAAAGTGTTAGCAACTTACAAGCTTATAAAATATAAAAAATAAAAACAATTATCTAAAAACCACAATAAGGAATAAGTTAAAAGTACAGTCATCCAAAATAAAAATCAAACCAAGTTTTTAAAAAAATAAAAGTGCAAGAAAAGTTTATTCTTCATCTTCATCATCATCCTCATCTTCTCCATCTGACTCCTTAGCTAAGTTAGGCTCCAGCATAGGTAGTGGAGATGGTGGCTGAATCTGTAGATGTGTCATGATCGAATCGTGTCGACTATCATAATCAAATCCTACCTTTTCAGTCAAGATCCTCTGCTTCTTCAATATTTATCCCATGAATTTCTCGATTACATTAATTATTGAGGAAGATGAGCCACGTCGTTGTTGTAATGAAGAGAAAGTAGCCTCACCAATTGGCTCGGGAAAATCTTCAAGTGCTAAAGGTAATTACATTGCCTTGATGGAGTCATAAGTTAAGGGAACAAGAGGATCCAATGTTCACACATGGGGTACATTTAGAAGGCTAGGAAAATTTGTCACTAGTGAGTAATAAATGGACCTACAAAACTATACTATGAACGACCATCAATAGCCTAATTCTTAAGGAACTAAGCCATCTTAACCACTAAGTTGATAGGTCATCTGTTAGCGATGCTATATAGATACAATATATCCCTTCCATTTACTGTACCTAGGCTATTTTCTATTAAGCAAATCCCCTAGCCAACACATAATGGATTAATCTTAAGGTAGGATTAGATAAATTAAAGGGTTTTGACCTCCCTAGGTCGTAAGTCCCCATATTTCCCCCAGTTAAATCCATCCACACGAAAGATTTGGGAACACCTTATAGTAATTTATATGGTAACTCCATATACTCTTGACTCATGACGTATTCCACAGAATAAAGACCCATATGTATAGCTAGATCATCAATCGGTATAGTTACTTCATTACCAAAATGCCTAAAATGAATAATATTTTACCTACCCTGAGCGAGATTTTCAATACCTAACCTAAAGGTACTGAGCACTTCTAAGGGTAGCTCTTTGTATATCGGCTCGTTGATGGTTAATAACCAATCCCATCCTCCAAACTCAACCAATTGCCTAACCTTAGCTTCATAGCCAACCTAGGCCAGTGCTTCCTAATTTAGATAGGTAGTTTGCTAGAACTCCTTTATTGACAAGCGAGAGTATCTCTACTACTGCCATGAGTGGCGGAATTGTAGGAGTGGGTGTATGGGGACAACACTTGAATTTTTATGTGCTGTATACTTTTCTCTAAGTATATTCTACAATAAAAGAGAAAGAGGAATTCAATTTTGATAAAAAGAACAATTCATATTATATAAGCAATAACCAATGAAACTCATAAGTCATTCCAAGTCTATTACTAGTTTATCTAATTTGAGCAACATAGCCAAAGATTAAATTAACAAAAGGATTGTATAATATAATACTAATTTGCTAAGTTATAGATTAATACAATTATAGAATTATTTCAAGATCAAATCTTATTTCCATGCATAATCTCTATTGACATGAGCATTAATATTTAGTGTATACAAATTCTTGAAACTTTGTTCAATATAAAAAATTCTTGAATAGCGACATATTGTATATTGAAATGCTATTTTCTCAAGACATGAATTAATGAAATTAATCGACTAATGAGACACTAATTTTTTATCTTTAATTAAATCTATAATTTCATAATCTCAATTGGCAATGACCATTAGCTTTTAACATTCAATTGATCAAAAACGTGTTTGTCACAATCCAACTGTGTAATTTTTAGCAATAAATTTCCTAATTCTAGCATGAATTTAGGACATGTGTTAAAACAAATCCATATCAACAATTCTAAGAATTCATAAATTTTTTAATTACACAAGAATTTCAATCTTAACAAGTTTTGAAATTTCAACATAAATTGTCTATATTACATTGCAGGAATGACATCAACATCAATTTCTAGCACTTTCCTTTACTTTCTCTCACTTGTCTTTCTTTTTCATTCATTTTTTCACCTATAATCCTTAGTAAGCATGTATTTTTCATGGAGTTTTTAGTGAATAATGGATATAAAACATGTATCATCACATTAATTATTCTAAATCACTCCTATAAATCAAAATGTTTACATATGTATGTAAAGATGTCCTTCATGAAACCTTCATCAAAATTTTATGCAATTTAACTGTAAATTTAAGAAAATAATTAAAGAAGGATGATATACCCACCTTGAATTCATAGTGTGCGATGTTGGATTATGAAGTTTCGTGAAAATTGAAGGAGTGTGGAAATTAGGGTTTCTTTGCTAATATCCTAATTAGGTTACTCTTTTAGTTCCCCCTAACAATGCCAAAAACTTGATTAGCATTAAGCTAGTGCACTTGCTTAACGTCAATTAAGTTATAATATAGTTAAAATGAATATGAGTTCGAGTGTTAACCCCATGAGAAACCATACGTGTGAAAACGTAAGTTACTAGAAATTTACTCTAAAGTTACCAATACCAATTATCTAACTTAACAATAGAAAGATAATCATATTATAATATATAGCTTCAAAAGCATTTTCCATTATTATATTCAATCTTTTTATGTTATCATTAATATATTTCTATAATTTTTTTAAAATCATGATATCTTTCATATTTAATTTCCATTATATTCATTATTTATTTACATTTTTAAGATATCATATTTAGTAGTAAATTTAATGCAAAAGGCAATCAAATCACTATTCACATTAAGCCATCCATGCAAAATCATAAACCTATGTTTCTTCTTTTTCTTTTTCTTTTTTTCCCTTTTGCTCTCTCTTGATTCTCTTATTATATTCATCATGTCAACAGCGATTGTTTTTTTTTTTTTTTTCACTTCATCGAGTTTTACTCTATACGGTTATATATTCTCTCTACCTCTTTATGGTACTATTTTATGGGATTTATATATTTCATTATTGATATCATTTTAATTTCTTTATCTTTGCTATAGTTATTGAAGATTTAGTATTTTTATGTTTTTTTCTTATATATATGTATGTATGTATAATGGGAAGAATTGGGAAGTTAATTTTTTTACCTATACTATAATTGCTAAAAGATTAGGGTTTTAAAGGTATGATATAATGCAAGCGCTCAACTGCAAAAAAAAAAAAAAAGGGTAATTACCATCTATTTGTTCTTATTATTTTATTTTTATTCACAAATCTTAAGTTTATACATTAAGATTAAGTGGTCTCCATTTTGCACTTGTAAATTTTTTTATTTTCTAAACTATTCCTTTAAGTTATTTTTTATTAGACTTTAATTTTATAATATAGATTATGTTAATTTCACTTGCTAGGATCTTTATGTATAATATTTTTACAACCTAATAATATAGGTGAAGGTAATTTTTAGTTTCCATATTTTCTAGCGTTCTCTTTACCATTTGGTATTTCATTTTGATTATCTACTCTATAATCATCTTTAATAATCATTATTTATTTTACAATATACAAATATTTTATAGCAAATTTGGCTAGAAAAAAATACTAGCATGATTTTATAATAACAAAAAGATTATAAAGAATAGAATCATGGTTTGTGCTTTCATCCAAATTAATTATGATTAGTTACTATAATTATTTAATTCTAGTGTTTGTGTATTCCTCTCTAAATGTTCATAGCAATGTTTTTCAAGATGATTAATAATTAAAAAAGCTAAGTTATACCAATTCATTTATTAAGATATACTACATATATCATTAGATTAATATTTGAAAATTGATACAATGGACCAACCTCTTCCTTTTTCTTTTTGAAACATATTTTATTTTTATTTTAAAGTTTTGAATTTTTTTTATTGAACTATGAATGTGCTTCAATCATTATTACCTAATTTAATTTACAATTTCTTATTTTAGAAATTTGTGTTTATCCATCACAATTTTTTCATTGTGATGGTAAAGAATAAGCCGTTTCAAATATAGGAGCATATAATGGATGCTTGCAAATGCGAAAAAGTAGAATATTATTGGTGATTTCAAATTTTCTTTATTTCTCCTTAGTATATACTATATTAGATCCATTGGTCATCTTTTTTTATTTTTATTTAAGTTACTTCTAATAGTGATATATGTCTTTGTTAAAATCTTTAGTATTTTCAACTATCCATGTTTAGAACATTATATTTATAAGTGCAACAAAATCCAAAATTTATACACTTAATACTAATAAGTTTATACATATATTGTAAAATAATATGTTTGTGCTTATATGTATATTTGTTAAAATAGTTATTATCACTATATGTGTTACCGTAATTCCTTATACACCTTATAAAAACAATATTATTAATAACTTAGATTAATTATATGTATTACTATAATTCAATACCATAGTCATTTTCTTTTATAGTCTAATTTTTTATATTATTAAAAGTATTGTTATAATTTTGATTGATGAATAATATTAGAAAAAAAATCTCATTAATATCAATACCCATCAATAATTCAAATTTAAATAATTAATTTATAATGCCATTACATTTAATATTAGTGATATCTTTAATTCCTACTAACACTAACTCTTATTAATAATTCAAAACTTAAATAAAAACAAATCATAGTATTTTTTATCTCTTCCATAATTTTTCTTCTTATTATCTTTAGTTAAAGTATTTTATGTATGTCACTTATTATGGGGCATTTTAATGCCGTTAGTTTTCTTTGCACATTCTATAAAAAAGTCCTTCTCACAATGTCCCTCTCACATATCACTTTTTCATTAGTAGATTAGGGATATTTCATACAATGGTGTGATAATGATAAGATATTTCATACAATAGTGTGAAAATAATAATGAGATATAGATGTCGTAGGGATGAAATGATTATTTGAGTCTAATTCCTTTTAGTTTGTAATTTTTTAAAACTTTATATTCTTATGTTTGTTCCTTTAAATGGAATCTACTTACTTAATTTAAGAAATTGGCTTTTTTTTTCAATTTATAAAATTTATATGAGATATTTTTGCTTCTAAGTGAAAGAAGAATGTGTGCTAAATTAAAGAGAAAGGGGTCTATTACACCATTCTTAAATATTTTAACATAGTGATTTTGCCAACATTTTGTAATGAAGATTATAGTGCTATGAATTAAAAAAAAAATAACTTTCTATTTATTGCTTGTTTACTTTTTTGTATATTATAGATTCATGGATGCTTATAATTAGCATTATCATCCTAATTATTTTATGAATGACAAGTGTTCAATTTTTTTTTTTTTTTGTAGTAGCATTTTATGAATATTATAGATAAATTTGATTTTTTTTTAAATTTAACTTTGCAATTACATTTTAATCAATTGCTCTCTCTCTCTCTCTCTCTCTCTCTCTCTCTCTCCTTGTGCAAAATATACATATTGTAAAGTAGGTTAAGAATATTCAAAACTTGAAAAAATTATGTTGTAATTTCCATTAATAACTATAGTCTCTTGATGATGTTTAAATTACATTATCTTTATTACTTAAAGGGTGCTCGACTTTAGTGCTCAAATGGTAACTATTTTAATGGTATATTTTTGAGAGAATTATAACGGAGGGGATTAACATTTAGAAATAAGTTCAAATAGAGGATCAATATTTTAAAAAGTTCAAATAAAGGATTAACATTTCATAAAATAGTTTAAATAAGGGATAAACATTTCAAAAAATTCAAATAAGATATCAACGTTTTATAAAGTGATTCAAATAATTTTATATATTAGCTATTATAAACTCCTCATTTGAACTATTTTGTAAAACTTCTATCCCTTATTTAAACCACTTTAAAAATTTGATCTTGTCTTTGAACTTTCTTCTAAACGTTAATCCTCTCTGTTGTAATTTTCTTGTATATTTTCATATTAATTACATTATATTTTGACTTTTTTTATGTTCAAACATTTCATAATATTCCATTCTCATAAAAGATGGCTTTGATTACATTCCAATTTAATCATTTTATATGTAAAAGTTCTTTTATAATTAAATACTTGAAATATTTTTAGGTGTGAGAGAGAGATTAGAGTATTATATTGAATATATTTAATGAATATTCTTATTTTAATCATATCTAACTTAACTCATTTATATTCAAACATTTCGTAATGCTATTAAATATTGCAATTACTGTAGATCTAGCATAATAAGTGAATTAAGTTTTAGTTTCTTTTAAGTGGGTTCAAAATATGCTACATATATATATATATATATATATATAAAGGAAAAAGATAACATTTTATTGAGTTATAAAGTAAAGTTAATAAATTAATGGCATAATAATTAAATTAATTAATATTATTTTAATTGTAATGCATTTATTGTGTATCATTATTTATTTTAAATACGTGATTATATGTTTCTTTTCCCTAAATGCATTTGTATTTTCTATATTTAATTTTCAGAAAGATGATTATTAAAGTAGCATTCAAAAAGTTACGATTGTTTGACTTTGTTAATGATAGTGATATCTTGATTCTTAACCCATTAGCTTTTGTCTTTTCATATTTCAAATATTAAAATTTCATTAAATAGTACATAATTTTTGTTGTAGTAGATTTATCTTCAAAATGTTTGTATTATGTGGCAGGATTATGTTTGTTCCATATTTCATTTTAAATCCTAAATCATGTAAAAGAATCATTTATATTTGTTATTTAAAAAAAAAAAAACTATTGCTATCATCATTAAAATTTTTTATTCATGCATTGTGCAAGCTCTTACCTAGTTATAATAAAATGGGAAAGATGAATAAAAGAAAATAATTGAAATAAGAACAACAAAATAAAGAAGAACAATTAAAATAACTAAACTAATCAAAGCATGAACCAATTAAAAGTAATAACTTATAATCCTTAGTAAAATATCGTTATCTATTCCCTAGTTCTATGCAACTAGCCAATCTCAATTATTCTTTGGACCGTAAAGATGCCTAATCTGAATTAACTGAACTCACATCTTTAACCTCTTCCTAATCTTAAAATCCTCTCTATCTAAGTTGCTTCTCAAGATTGCATTAAAAACCTAGATCATACTATTAGGTTGGCCACCTAAGTTATCCTAATTTAGAGAAATTTGTACCTAACCTCTTAGCGTAGTCAATTCCTTCTAATTAAACTTATCCATTCAACTACAAGACTTATGTTTCTACAGCAAACTCATACATCAAATTACCAACCTAGGTAAATACTAATTAATAATAATATAAACGGTATAATTAAATCTTCAATGAACAAAATCATAGATTGAATAAAAAGTTGATGCAAAACAAACTAAAGTATGATAACAATATACCGATAACAATTTACCAAGAACAATTAGAAGAACAACATGAATTAAAGAAAAGAAGTAGATTGAGAGAACCCTAATACAATTCTACATTGAAATTTTACCCAAGGGGGTTCTCTTTAAAAACCTAAGCCTAAGAGTCTATGTATTAGGAGTAAGGTTAGGTTTACAAAGAGAACTTAATAAAAATAGAATATTTGCTTATCATAGGATGTCCACGGGCTAAGTATACAGCCATGGGGTGTGGGCATGTACTTGCACTTAGTGCGAAATCTTAAAAATTGATGAAATTGAGAGACATAGGGACCATGTATGGGGAATATGACCGTAGCCCTTGATTGTGGTCTTCACTAGGTTTCATTATTTACTCGATTCTTGTTCGCTTCAATCCATGATCAATGTTATTATGTCCAAATTAAGCTCAAAATGTGATAAAAGCCTTCAAAGCTTTATAAAATGCTCTCATATTCCCTGAAAACAAAATTTAAATGGATTAAACTCAAAATATTATAAAATTAACTAAATTAACATTCAAAGTAACCTAAAATAAGTATATAACATGCATGTTAAATTCTCTTTATCAAGCACTCAAAATACTAACAATACAGTAAAACATACCCTATGCTCTCTTGATTGAAACCTCAAGCTTTGATACTAAGTTTCTATGGTGTACCTAAGAGCTGAATAATCATTAGAGCTTACTACGAGTTAAATGGAACCTTCAAATATCAAAGAAATTTCACTGGTTATAGAGAAACATATATCTAAGCACGAATAATCCCTTCGGATATGAAACATCAAGAAGACTCAATAAGACTCCACCTTAGCATGATACGATGGATAAGCTTCGATCAAGGTTCACTTATCACTAACCCTAGTTACAGTTGAGTAGATAGGAGTGTTAAAGATAAAAACTTAGAGAGAATGTCTCACAAGGATAGAGAATATTCATTAAATGGAAAAAAAAAAAAAAAAGATGATGACTTGATTACATCATTTAGAAGCTTTCTATAATAAGCTTCTAGGGCAACAAAGGGTAAAAGAATTACAAATATGGAAATACAAAAGTAACAAACTAAGACAATCCCAAAGGGGTAAAAATGACATAGTACAAAGGAATAATAGTACTAGGTGCAGAAAAGGTAAGTGGACGCACATCGAAAGCCTACTAGTGTCGTATTCTATATGGAATCGGTATGGAGAAGAGGGAGCGAACATCAAGTTAGGGTAAGCTAATGTAAGTCGCAAAATGGCAAATAGGTTAGCTAAAGCATGAGGAACCTTAGAATAGGCCAGGATCATCTCAAGAGTAATGGTCGAGCTGTTAATAATGCTTGTTAAGCTATTGAAATGGTCAGTAACGAACTCTGTAGAAGGCTTGGTAACTCAGACAAGTGTTTAGGGGCCTGAGTAGGCAAAGAGTCAGTGCGTGAGTAAGCCTTCCAAGTACTTAAGTTCGTCATTAAGAATGCAACGAAGTGAGTCGTTAAAGAGTACTCGACCTACCGAACCCAATAAAAACCCTATCGAGTATTACCCTATAGGGTTTAAGGTTATGTTTTGTGATTACGAAAAAAACCTAATGGGAAACCTAACTTAGTAAAAAAAAAGTATATATTAATAAAAATATTTACTCTTAACTTATGCAACATGTATATTTTATATAATATTTATGTTGTACAATACGTTTAGTTCTCAATTTTTATTATTGTATAATTTAGTAAATATAATCTTAATTTATTCGCTTTTATTCTCTCCTAAATCCAATATAAACCCTATGAAAACCTACCCCTATAAGGTCTTTTGAATCCTATGAAAACTCGCCCTTATAGAATCAAGAATCCCATAGGTCAAGTTTTGGGGATAAGAAGTAAAACCTTATAAGGTTTTGGAAAACGCCAAACCCCATTTGATTAACCCTTGGAGTCTAACTTAGGTTGGTGGTTTAGATGTTGAAATTCTATCATATGGTACCAATAGACATACTGAACTTGTTGAATATAAACAATTTTTTTTAAATCCTAGCATCCGACCATATTTTAGAAGAACCATATATAAAACTAATATTTAACTTTACCACTAAGGTAAAAGAGAGTTTTTTGCAAAGTATCACTTGCTAGATATGCATGTTTGCATTCATGTCAATATTTAGACTAACATATAGAAGGAAAACTCATACATAGGAATTATTAACAATTGGATAGATGATAGTTGTCTCTTACATAAGAGATTACTTGCATTTAAAAAGTTTAACAAACGTGATAATATATACAATATTTTTGTAATTATAAGAATTGTTTTGAATGACTATATACTCATACAAAAGATATATCCAGTTGGTTTGAAATACAATAGTGAACACCGCATCCATTTGGATACCACAAGTCTTTACCATTCCATACTAGGGGAAATCTTTTTTCACATCTATTGCACTTATCGTGTATTAAATTTGTGTATTGAGAATGAAACACTAATGACAAATTTTAAAATGTCGTTTGTTAAATTAGTTATTGATTATATGTTAAACCATGCATTAAGCTATTGGCAATAAGGTATAGTGGAAATTTTGCTTAGATAATGGACGAAGATCTAGGAAATTTAAAAGGAACATGCAAACTCTGGTAGATTTCTACATATCAACTTCTCTAAGGTAAGATGTCAAGGCTGTTGGAGCTTAGTGGCATTACTACTAATCTCTCATTGAGATAACCTAAGGTTCGAATCCCCTCACTCTTATAGTTGGCCCAAAAAAAAAAAAAAAATTCTCTTAAGTAAGGCTAACAATTGAGAGACATATACAAAGCTATTACAAGTATTTAAATTTTTTTGTTATCACACAAAATTTTTTTTATATATTTACTACCCAAGCACTCATTCATCGAATTAGAAGCTTCAAACATACTTGCAAACTTATTTGATTCATGGGACATTATAATATTACATGTATGTATAAACAAGATGACTAGAAAGTGAACAACATATTGTAGCAAAACTTTAAATATTTATCTCATTCCAATGATCATCAATTGTTGTTCCAAAAATAAAGGGCTTATTGATCATTTAACATTTATTAATGAGCAAGCTGGTAAAATGTTTAGCACTTAAAATACTTACATAATTGATGCATTAGTATCAATTTCAAAGGTGACTCAACTCATTATATGAATTACTTTCTCAATTTTTCAATATTTATAGCGGTCAATTCTAATTAATCTTTTACTCCCTAAGTCCACAGGAAGAGGCTTGTTTGGTGGATTAGACCTCTAATAATGGAGTTAGTGATGACATACTGATTGAAAAAATACAAGAGCAAAGTGGGATCCATGTCATACATAGAACTTGATAATTTGCACTGTTTTGAGTTTGGTGGTGGTGTAAATATTAGTGACTTAGACATGTTGGATTGGTGAAGAGGACAAATAAAGATGTTTCCAATTAGAAGATGTTAGTGACAAGTTTTGACGACTCCAACATACCGTTATTGTCCAGCAAGCAATTGAACATAGCTAGAGTAGTTTTAGACAACCATTGAGCTAATTTATCAACGATGTCTATGAAAGTATTAGTCTGGTACAAAGTGAAGAAGAGGGAATAAAAAGTGTATTATATTTCTATCTCATAGGATCAACTCCCAGTGCATGGACAATAGAAACGACCAAAAATCACTATTTTACATCAATTTAAATAATATATAAGCTTCATATAAGTCCACACCTCATCGACTTTGTTATTTTTCTTTTACAGTCCTTCAATACCATATGTAAGGTTGGAAGTACATTTATGCATTTTAAAGTACAATAAAGATTATAATTGCTTTACTGCTAAAAAGGAGAGCATGAGTTGAGGAGATAAAAGTACCTTATTGGTATATCCCTTACAAAGTTTTTTTTAGGGTATTACATTAGCATCATAAGATATTCTTTTTTAAAGATCTCTTACTTTATTTGCAAAGTCCTTTAAGAGGGCTCCTTAATAATTTTTTAAACTTTTTGTGAGTTTCATATTATTATTATTATTATTTTAAAATCGATATTTTTAATTTTTTTCAAAATTATTCAAATATAAGTAATTAAATGAAAAATTGATAATAAAAATTATATATAGCAATCATAATTTTTATTTTGTTATTCTAAAAATATAATAAATAAATATAAGTTGTATTAATATTTTTCAAGCATAAGATGGGGAGCATATTGAAAATATGGTGTTACCATACTTCTACAGCTTTGATTAAAAATTTTAGCGTTTTCATTCATGAAAATTTTTGAGGATATTGGAAATACGAAAGGTCTTGAAAAAATGCGTTGAATGAAAAATAAGACTTACTTTATGAAATTTGAGGCATTTGAAAATTTTGTAAATTTTGCAAATGTTCAAAAGATGATGAACTTTGAGATTTATTGGAATCTATGTATACTGATGAAAGATATATTTTTAGGCGAATGTAACCTATAGTGAAAACTTTGAGCGGGAAAAACTTCGCTTAATTTTCACCTATTTATAGGAAAAACAATGCAACGGCCATAAAATTTTAGCAATTGAAATTCAACTGTTGCAAAATGCAATGGCATAATGGTTCTTTGACAATTAAAATAAAAAGAAAATTTCGAGGAATCTTCGCTTGCCGAGGAACTTTGCAAAGTTAAGCAACGGCTAATTTTTGGTCAACTATACTATCATTGAACACGTTGGAGGACACTTAATTATAAGAACCTTAGTATATAAACGCAAGTGAAACTAATAAATAAGTAGACTCTGCTATAATGTCTTGGCAACTTTATGCTTAATAGCGAATCAGTTAAAAGATCCAGATATAAATTAGTGCAGTTAAATTTTGAATTCAAGTATGTAATTTCTCCTTATTAATCCAAAAGATTGGTTTAGAGAGAAGAGAAGTTTAAACGGTGGATTCAAGTACAAGCCATACAATCATAATTTTGCTTTGAAAGAAACTGAGTACCAGATAAGCCCTGGTCCATTATCGCAAGCCCATCTTTAGTAAGACAACCTCTTGTCAAGGAAGGCCATTGGGTCTACATAATACAAGAATGTGCCATATAAATAGGCATGGACATGGGCAGGGTTTGATCCTGTGGAACCCATCGGATTACGAGGACCCTTTCGTAGTGCCCAGGACCGGCTAAGCCCTAATAAGATAAAAGATTAGGACAAACTTCATGGACCCGGTGGGTTCTAGACCTGTCCCGAGCCCATCCATAGGTTGGGTAGATGCTAGGTCCCAAAAAATTAATCTGAGACCCGGCGGGATGGGGGCCGACCATGCCTACAAATCAAAATTGGCCATCAAATTAAATAATTTTAAATATAAAGATTTATATAATTTTAAAATTAAATTTTTTAAAAGCATTCCTAGATTATTTGTAGAAAGCAGGACACATACTACGCAAATATGTTAAGGTACAAGTCAACTATGTAGATATGCATAGACTATGAAGAGTGAATAGTATTATATTCTAAAAGTTTTCCTAGATTGTTCGTATTCCATTTTGTTTTATGGTAAGATATTTATCTAATAACATATCTGTTTTCACTAAACCAAATACTTCAGTATGTTTTAGGATTGGGCAAATATTGGGTTTTTATATGAGAAGCTCAAGTTATTTAAATTTGAATCTATTATAAAATAAGTTTTTAAATCTTTCGTTCAGTGTAACCTCTTAATTTATAAAAATTAACAAACTCATATGTTGCTAGTTGCAAAATCAATGTAACATTCATTAGAAATAATTATATATATGATTTTCAAGACTAACAGAATATTATAAAATGTCATATCAATTATATAAACACATATAAGTTTATGGACTTTTAAAATTTATTTGAGCTGTCATGGTCTGAAATAAAGCAAATTCTTTGTAACTTTAGCATATATATTAAACATGCAAATTTACAAATCCTTTCTATGATATGCCATCGCGCTAACAAAAAC
This sequence comes from Lumnitzera littorea, assembly GCA_024138015.1. NCBI lineage: Eukaryota > Viridiplantae > Streptophyta > Magnoliopsida > Myrtales > Combretaceae > Lumnitzera > Lumnitzera littorea. Next base: position 97,167,370 of record JAMXBB010000002.1, on the reverse strand, counting down.
AATTAAATCCCCTTATGGTAATTTGTTGTGGTGAACGGTAGGAATTTGAGAATATGTTTTTGAACCCTAAAAGATTTATATATAAAATCCATATAATAAAGAATAGTCAAGACGAAGTAGGATGTCAATGATTAATAATCCAGTCTTGTACCTTGATCTCTTTTCTTGGCCATAAAGGCAAAAGTTTTTTTTTTTCTTTTTTTTTTCCGTGGGAAATGTGAGCAATTTGTATATAATCTATATTCGACGAAGAAAACTACATCGTACGTGCTTCTTTTCATCAACTATGATTGAATCGTTGACACTCGAGTTTAGTTCAAAGGCGACTTAATGCTTATTAATTACTAATCATCCAATATTTGTTCTGTAAAGTAATATCTCTACCAATTCTTTTTTCTTTCTAAATGTGCTTGGCATACAATCATTTTAAGATTTATATTTTTATAGACGAGGTCATAAAAGAATTTATCTCCATCTCTATTAGAAAAATCATCAAAAGTCAACGACATAACATTAGATGATAATATCATGTGTCATCCACGCAGCATGCTACATCATTTATTTTATAATAATATTTTTAAATAACGAATTTGGTGAGCCACATATATAGGAGATATAACTGTGTTTTGGGCATCGCATAATCAACTTTAACAAGTTTTCGAGTAAAGATGGACGAGGTTCGTCTTTGACTTGATCATTTTTAGAATATAGAAATACAAACATAGGAATTTGAAACACGAAAGAGCAATGAATATGTATTTCCATTGCAAATATCGCCCCGTTTAACGTAAGTACTCCAGTTCCCAGCCAAACCCAATCTCGAGATAGTATTTTTCCATTTAATTCGCTTCATTTTCTGTTTTTATCCACATGGCATCAACCATCAACACTCTTTTCAAGGCATGTGGTGGACAGTGATCTGTTGCACTATCTTGTAGTTTTTGGACGACGAAGTGAGTTTAGACACTTCCGACGACGCGATTAAAGGGTATGCCGATGGTCAACCTATTTTCTTCTAGTTTTTAGTGTAGTATTTGCCTTTGGTGGAAGAGAAAGAATGGACAACAACTAAAAAGTACTTCAATTGGCTCATTTGCGGAGCTGGCAACCAATTTAATCCATTGCAAAGTTCAACTTCCTATTGAACTATAAGAAAATGTGGGGAGCAAGTGCAAATTAATTTTTAAAAAATTATCTTTCAATATCGTAGATAAGTAGCTTTGATATGCAATAACTTACTAAATATTATCAAATTATTTTTTTCAACTTAGTGATCTTTTTTTCTTTTTTTCTTTCTTTTTATTTCAAGGAGGTGAACCGACCGAACCGACTTACCAGTTCGGACGATTCCACCCTCTTAAACCACCTAAGTTTTTAAAATCCGACAGTTTACTAAAACGATTTGGTCTGCCTGCTTTTGAGCCAAGTCAGTTCAAAGTCTGATTCACGGTTCAAAATCGACTTTTGTATAAGTCTATGTAGACCATGGATAAACATATGGTGACTCAATATGTGGGTTGAAACATTGGAACGAAGTTTTTAGGTGGAATAAAGGATGTATCACAAAATTCGATCACGGAATGTAGGATAAAGTATAGGAATATTGACCGATCAACTTATTAGCCATTTAAATTTGCCAAGAAGTTTGAAAGAAGAAGCTTGGACTAAGAGTTTTGGCACAAGGCCCCCAACTGGGATGAGCTGATTATGGACCGGCTATCATGGTTGGCAAGTTAGTGAGATGTGGACACATAAGCGTCCATCATCCAATGCGCAATAGCGTATGAGGTCGTGGAACGCCTATAATATGTTGACTCAATTAAAAGCTGGAACCAACTTATTATTGCATGATCAGCATAAACAATATAATATGACAAAAATCATTTATTGTTGATTATTTTAGACTTAGTACTTGTATATCTTATGTGACTTGCATCTGATTAGGTTTAAGGTAGGCTTTATACTTACCATGTGTACAATTAACGTGAGATGATTTCTACTTTTGACAACACAAGTTAGACTATGAATTGAGGCCTGAGATGCTCACTATGAATACCACCTAGGGCATATTTGATCGTCCTTTTTTAATCTTCCGGGAGCTCACTTGGATTTTCTTTCAAATCCATCACATCATATTATAATATATAACTTTAGATGTTATTTCTTTATATATATATATATATATCATTTTTATGATATCATTAATATATTTGCATAATTTTTATCATAATAATATAATTTTAGAAGTATTTACCTTTTATATTCTATTATAGCAAATTACTATTCAGTAATTCACTTTAAGATATTCTTTAATGTATGTTAATCACCCCTATAAACTTTATAAATAACACTTGCACCCCAATTTTTTCAAAGTACAACACTTTAATGTGTCATTATCACATTATTGCTATGTCAATATTATTCATTATTTTCTTTCCATAGTATAATTATATATATTTATTTGACTAAAATAACAAAAAAAATTGAGTTAATTTTGTTAAAAAAACTATTGTATATATATAAATTCACATATATATACATATACACACAAATATATATTATGTATATAAATTGAATAACTAAATAAATCAATAGAAAATTAAAGAAAAAGAATTTTTTTTTTAAATTATGATTTTGGTGCATTTGCTAAAGTGTTGATTCCGGTGCATTCCCTATAGGGTTGGCCTGTTACGTAGAGAAGTAGACAAACTAGGATTGCATCATTTGGTTAAGCAATCTCCTTGTATGGATCGACTATACGCTCGAGTAAGGAAGCAATTTAATACGTATTTTATTTTCTTCAATTTTTTATTTTGATTAATTTATTTAATTGTTTAATTTATACACATAATATATATTTGTATGTATATGTATATATATACAACAACTTTTCTTCTTAAATTTTCTGAATTTATTTTAATTGTTATTATTTTAGTTAATTAAATATATGTAATTATTTAACTTAAAGGAAATTATGAACAATGTTAATATGGCAATAATATAACAATAACACATTGGATTCTATGCTACATCAACATCCAATTGAACAAAAGTCAGGGGGTGAGTGTTGTATTTTGAAAACGCAGGGTGTTGATGTTACTTACAGAGTTTACATGGTGGTCAATATAATTTATTCTATTCATTATATGAAAATTATATCATATTATAATATGTTATAACATCCACTGGTAAATGAATTAAATATATTGGATAATTTTTTTAAATATATAAAACATTAAATTATTTAATTTATAGTAGTAATTTAAAACTGCCGTAGCCCATCTTTTGATTTAGTCATAATAGCTAGACTATTAATGTATTCTGAGTAAAATGATAATACTATCTCTCAATAGATGACATATGAGTTTGCACATGCAGTATCTCGTGGGATTGTCTCATGAGTTACCTCGCATGACAATAACAATATTTTTCAAAACTTGAAGATGTAAAATGCTATCCTAGCGACATGTTAGTACTAATTCAACTGACGTGATCTCAATTTCCATTGGCTTTCCTTTTTAAGAAATAGCTACATATTAATACTAATTCAATGGACGAGAACTACATAAAACGTAAACCTATCGTATAAAAATAATTATGGCATCAAGGTATTAAGTGAAAAATGAGGACACTGAGATCTTGTAGGAATGGTGGATTGGCTTTGTGGGATAGTGGATGTTTTGCTAAGTTATATCCTTTTTAAGATGTAGTTACATGTTAATACTAATTCAATGAACGGTAGCTACATAAATTATAAACCTATTACCTAGATCAATGTGATAAAAAATGATTATCGTATTGGCATATTAAGGTATTATGAAAAAAAAAAATAAGGAAACTCGAATCCTATAGGAACGGTGGGTAATTTTATTTTTAATTTGCCAAACACTTTATAAAATTACTCGCTTTCAAGTGATTTATGGGATTATTTTTAAAAAATTGAAAGATAATAAAAAACACTAAAATACATCTATTCACTTGAATATTATATACCCTAGTAGAATCTTGTACTTGCAACGTGACTGCTTAATAAAATATAATACTGTCAGTTAGTTTTCTTTTTTTTCTTTTTTCTTTTTTTCTTTTTTTTTTTTTTTTTTTGTTTTGAATTGCAAAGGCAAGGCAGTTTAGAAAAGAAATGGGAGAGAAAAAAAAAAAAAAAAAAAGGTTATTGGATTATTGGGTTAACCTTTACCGGTGAAAGTATGAATAGATTGGTAGTTTAGATGATCAAATTACTAACTTAACCCTAAATAGAAAAAGTATCAATATAGTAGTTATTTAGTTTAGCATCAAACTTAAGACTTGCTTATGAGAATCGTTTAATAAATAGTCCATAAATAAGTTTACGAATTGAACTTGAACAAAGACATAAATTTTATTATGTTTAAAACGATCTGAATTTTTCTTTATAAAATTACGTTTGTAATCACGTCGTGTTGTGTGGAGGTTTACGATGGTGTCCCAAATCACCAACCCTACATATTATTCATCATGTCCGCATATACATACACACAAAGACAAATATATACATACACATGTATATGTATGTATGTAACGTGTGTACCATATGCATTTTACGTGCAAATATTTTCAATAAGCAAACTTGCTAAATACCGTCTATTGAATTCATTTGATATTATAAGCTTTTAAGAAACGTTACAACTTTTCAATAAATTTTTTTCTTTTCCATTTTTGCTTTTTGTTTAGTTAGCTTACCTTATCTTTTGTATCGATTATTCTGTCCGCTCTATTTAAGCCCTGCAAGTCAACAAATACACTAAATTTCTTGAAAATAAAATAATCATGCAATATTTAGCTTTTAGGTTGTTGATATCATATCCTATATATAATCATAATTATGTAATAAAAGTTGTATCAAGTAGTAACAGATTATGTATGCTTGCATAATAATGACACAAGCAGACTTTGCACCCACAGCGAGTCCAAAACGAATTTCATGCAAAATTTATAATATTAAAGTGGCTAACACTTTTTTTATTTTTAGAATTTTATTTGTATTTTTTTATTAAAAAATAATCATATAGAAATATACATATTATTGGACTTGTCGGTCGTATTTCAATTTTAGAGAATATAATCTGAGGACACGGTTAATGAAATAACGTGATATAAAAAACCATAGAAGACATTAAAACTGGTTAAGAAAACTGATGTGCTCTTTTTTTTTTTTCTTTTTTTTTTTTGTCCAATAACTGACACGTTTTAATAATATAGAAGATTTAAAATATTCTTCACTATTCTCTCTCCTTTTATCTTTCAGACCGCCTAACTTGACATTCAACTTCACATGCAACTTGCTGGTAAAAACATTGAAGAGAAACCGACAGTTTTCAGAAATTAGATGGATTTCACCATCACAATTCACAGCATAATACGTGCATGAAACAGCGTGGAAATCTTTGGTTTTTTGAAAATGACATGAGATTCTTGGTTAAAGAATTGCCACACACTAGTTTTTTTGGTCCAAATGAAAAAGAATCACCGGTTGATTTATGATGCCGATTAACAAAAGACAAATGCAATAAGGGGGACCTTTGGCTTGTTCTTTTTGTCTTTCTTCTTTGTGTCCTTTTCCTCTTTTCCTTCGTGAGAAAATTGAGCACTTGCCAAAAACCTTGTCCTCCACGCATAGAGTTTAGATGAGAAAAAAGTGCGACGTTACAAAAACTTTTACATCAACCCACTTTCTTTTATATGATCCAGGACAGACTAGGATGTTTGATCATTATACTTCACAAGTCAATTTTGTGCACTTCCTTCGAAGGTAAAAATGGACAGAAAATTATATGGTGTGCACTTTACATACGTCAAGTATGACGAATCATCGAGTGCACATTTAACTGGCCAAAATCACCATAAAACGCCCTTGATCTGCGGGCAATCGAACTCATTACCATGTATACCCAGGAATTAAGCATTTGGTGGACAATTAACAGATATTGCTTTGAAATATATTAAAGAAAATATTACATATATTTAAAATATTTTTACAATTAATATGTTAACATGACTATATAAATATGTCTATCTTACTTTATTTTTATATGACTATTATTTCCATATTTATATGAAACGATACATGGTTAAGTTAGAGGTTTGGTTCCTATACAACTTAAAATATAATTGTGTATTGTTGAAGAGTAACTATTTTACAATAAGTAATAAAAAGATTATATCGGGGATAACATAATCTCGATGATATGAAGAAAACACTATGATACCCCTATAAGTACAAATTTGACATAATATACAAGGACATAGAATAATGTGGCCCCTTTATCTTAAGGTGCGAAAATCAATCTGAAATTAGAGCAATGATTAAGGGAAGTTGACAAAGAAAAATTTTCGATAAGGATGTTAGCCCGTTGATGCCATGTAGGAACACAGCAAACTAGAACATAATCAGTAGAAACTATTATATAAAAAAAGTGATAGTCGATGTTAGCATTCTTGGTGCAATCATATTGAACAGGATTTACATAAAACCACTCCAAGGTTGTTACAACATAGTATATTGGGAGTTGAATGAGGATACCAAGTTTATGAGCAATATGAGAGATCAAGTGGACTAAACAACTACATAAGCGAGGGTTTACTATTCAACTGTAGTGAAACTGTGAGACATAGTGGATTACTTCTTAGATTGCCAAGAGATTAGGTTGCGATCAAGAGAGATGGCATAACCTATGGCTGAATGACAATGGTGGTAGGTACAATAATGGATCGAATGTTTTTATATAGTTAATGCTCTTTCACTGAGTGAATCCTTGGATAATAAAACGAGTTTTGTGGTGCTCAACTTATTCATTAGCATTTTGTTTCAATTAAAATTTTCAAGTGCCACCAATAACATTTTAGTATAGTTATGGGGAACCAAAGATCAAGTGTTGTTTTTAAGGCGAGGGTCAAACTCTTCTCTCATTGCTGCCTTCTAAGTGGGATCACAAAGAACCTTGTATAGTGATGGGGATTAAAGGCAAAGGTATATATGTAAAGATTGAGGATATGGTGAAGAGAAGTGAAAGTTGGTTGTTCTATGGAGATTCAGCCAAAAGAAGGGAAAAAAAAAACATAATTAAGTGGCGACTAGTAAAAAAATTATTTTAAGATTAATATTTTTTTTCTATTTAGTGCTTTGTTACAATATATAATGAAAAATATAACTATATATTGTTAAAGAGTAACTATTTTACAATGAGTAGTATAGAGATAATATAAGGGATAACACAACCTTGATGATATGGAGAAAAAACTATGTTGTCCCTATAAGTACAAACTAAGATAATAGACATATAATAATAGTACCCTTAAAATAATGGGAATGTAAAATCATATATTAAGTATATTATTTCTATAAGGGTCTATTAGTTTCTTGGAAAATATTTCCCTTGACTTTTTTCGATATTTGTCACAATCAAATCTTTAGAGTTGTTAATTATTATTGTTGTAAGTGGTTAATTATACTAGTGTTGGTTGTGAAAACTGCGGAGATTGATAAGGTAGCTTTAATTAGCTTGCATTCCTTACTTCATGATTGACTTGCAAAATGTCCCCTGTAGTTTTGTCTATGAGGGCCCTTCGATGCCTAAGTTAACAAGGAGAGATTGAAAGAGGGCTAATGGTGTGTGTTTTTAGTGTTTGTGAAAGTATTAGAGAGAATTGTGAGAGTGGTCAAGGTGTATGGGAATTGAGAGTGCTAAAAGAGAGAGAAGGATCTGACAACTTTGGCCCCTTGTCTTATTTATAAGCCAAAGAGCTTATCTACCAAGGACATATGTTGTCTTGAGGTTTGGTCGTATAGGGTGGTGCTTGGCTTGATTGGTGTATCCAAGTAATGGCTTGCGTAATGAGCTTATCTCAATGGATGCTCACATATTGCTATGAAAGGGGTGTATGTATGTGTGTACGCGTACGCGTGCGCGTGAGCTTACCTCAATTCCCACATAGCTACAAGAATCTTGCCTAGGAGATAGATGAGTCACGTCAGCCCTAAGTATGATTGTCAAAACACTTAATAAATAAGGAATTCGTTTAGAAAAGTGCGTATGCTGAACAGATTGGAGCTGAGTGGACATCTTTCTTTCTTTTGAAGTAACTTCATTCCTTCTCACTATTTTCCTTTTGCATATATTTGAGGCGAGGATGCCGACCCTTAAGGCCTTACGAAAACGTCAAGTGAATGTACTTCTCCAAAACTTCAAGTGTGCTCATTTCTTTATTTTCTACCCCTTATTTGCTTCATCGCTTATGTAGCTCGGGTGATTGTGCTTAACTAATGTATTTGCCTGATAGTTCGGGATGAACACTTCTAATTAAGACCTAATAAGTTTTGCATGGTACTTTAGATATAATATGAGCAAGCTCACTCGAACTAGCATATTAAGCAGGTCAGTGTGCTTAGTCTTGTGTTGTTAACCCTTTAGGCATAAGTACCATTAAGGTACCCAAGACTAGGGACTTAAGTTAGCCTTATTACTCATGGCATGGAGGTTCTCATATGTGAGAGTCTTTGAGAGTGCCTGAGTGTCGAAGAGATGTCTTAATTCAACGATGCTCAGGACCTTTTACTCTTCAGGAGTCAGTATCAATACCATTGAGGGTTTAGGTTTAGGGATGAGGATTGACTCAAGAACAAGGGTACGTAATATAAAACAACCGAAGCAAACTCATCTTTTCATTAATTCATTGAACATATATTGTCAAGCATGGTTTTTTTTTCCTGATTTTTATAAATTAGTCTTCTTTAAACCGTTTAATACTAACCCTCAACTAAAATTAAAAAAAAAAAAAAAACTAGTTCTTTTATTTTTGAAAACATTTTGGAGTTATCACTCAACCGAAGTTAGGAAAAAGAGTTAAGTTATAACTAGTTGAGTAAATTGATTATAACTTAATTACCGATCTTTCAATAAAACCAATTTTAAAACATTTTTTAAGAATGATTTTTAAAACTAGAGATCTGGATTCGAGAGTTATTCTATTAAACCCATACAGGTACCACCACTAAACTCGTATGGGTACCACTGTTAAGGTTAGCTTCGTCTCCTCTAACAATAGTCACGGCGATGTGTGCTTCTGAATGCGTTGGACACTAAATTGAGCGAGAAAGAGTGTTTCTATGAGAATTTTATTGGGAAATTAGGGTAAAGGTAGGCTTAGTGCCTTAAACTACCGTAGTGGTTTAGTATTGTTTGAGGAAACAACCGTCGCTTGGTAATGGTGGTCTGACTATAGAAGGGTTGTTAAGGTTTGATTAAGTGTTGGGTCTTGGGTTTTTTACGGTGGTAAAACTAATGGAGGTGCTGGGTTCACTCAAAAACCACTATGATGTGGTGATTTTTAGAGTGAGAAGATGAAATTTGCGAGTTAAAGAGAGAGAGCTTCGATTTTAGCTTATCCTAAATGTTTTGAAGCTTCCTTATGTTTGAAATGTGATCCCTAAGACCCAATTTATAGTGTTTGATCTTTGTTTAAGCTTGGAAAGCCTTGAAATTGAATTAATTCAAAGACTTGAATTAATGGACTTTTAACCTAGAGAATGATTTTTTCCAATTTTTTAGCTCAATTTTAACTACATAATTAACTAAATTTGGATGAGTTTTTGGGTAAATTCAATATTAGGCTTGCGTGCTATACAATTTCACCATTGATTCAATGAAATTGTGTAATAAATATGGTAAAAAAATGACCTTAAACAAAACACGTAAGGAAGAAATACCATGTTGGAATTCTAGAAAAAAGCTAAGGAAGGAGAAAAGGGGGTGCAGGTCACGTGCTGGGCATGTGCTACACCTGTATTGCAAAAAAAAAAAAAAAGGGTGTGCTGCACACCCTCTATTTCCTCGCTTAATCAGGGCCAAGCCTTGTTTTACGATATTGCAAACCAAGTAAACCCGGTCCAATCCAAACAAACACTTTTTTTTTTTATAAACATAACAATAAAATAAACTAAAAACTAAAATTAAATACCTATTGATTAAGTGGCATAAAAGTCCTTTTTTAATTGCACATTAAGGTGTTATTATTATTATTATTATTATTATTATTATATACTTTTCCTTTCAAAAAGAAAAAGGTAGTTTGTGCCTAACGAGATTTAAACTCCAAACCTCCATGTCAAACCCAAATGTAAGTTTAAGTGTTTATCTGTTAGACTGCTGGTTTGTGCCTTATTCATGTATACAATTAAATTATACATATGAATAAGGTTTGCCTATGCTAGATTTAAATATAAGCTCAGGCCCAATGATCATTTCCTTATTTTATCTAACTTTTAGAAAAATTTATTATTTTCTAAACTTCCTAAATCTTCTATTTTTTGCATTTTTCTATTTTTTTGCATTTCTTTTTTTTTTTCTAAATTAAAACCCTTTACCCTATCATAAAAATTATAAACAATAAAAAAGGGGGGGAAATGGGGTATCTACATATATGGGTACAATGAGCTAGTTACAAAACTTACACAAAATAAGGCCTTAAGTTACTTATACTCCAAGTCCTAAGGACGAATTACCCATCAAGAGCCTTTAGCCTATAGGCCCCATTGCCTATATCTTCTCTAACTCGCACGGGGTCCTCCCAATTAGGAGCGAGCTTCCCTACCCTTCTTAAGAGCTCTTATGTTGCAAGTTGTGACCAAGAACATACAAGGCCAATCGTTGGATAGGTCTAAGCTTGCAAAAAACTTGAAAAGGGTTAATAGGGATAGGGACAAAAGAGTGAAAGCGAAGAATAAAAACAGTAAGCAAAACCCATGAACAGCTCTAGAGGATATGATGCACCAATGAAACTTCTGAGGACTTACGGCATAATTCGATATGATGTATGAATTGATCCAATGAGGCTACTTTCTACCTAATCTTGCTTAAGGGAAAAGATAAGAGTGATGCCGAGAATAAACAAACAGTATTTACATAAGGAAAAAAGTATTCAAGTGTATTGAAGGTAATCTGCCTGTTATAGCTAGAAGTAAAAGAGTATTTATACCCGTAAGTTAGGGCAACTTACTCAAAAGGGAAAAGACAATAAGTACATTTCATAAAGAAGCAATGTACATGATACAAAAAAGTAAAAATGAATATATAAGGAAAACAATTATTGGTGGTATAGATTCTACATATGATACTGTACATATAGCAATGCCACATTGGCGAGGTTGTTAAGAGATACGGACAAAAAGTACAGACAGATGGGCTTATCCAAGCAAGGATGGCTTAATCAATCCTGGATTCTCTATCTTTCGGCTTCTCGGTAAGGATGATCCTGAGTGATAAGTCGACTTGACACCAAAGCATAATCAACAACTCGACATACCACAGAATAATGGGCGGTCATACGGCACATCATTAAAGGTGACTCGGTAAGAAAGTACTCAGCCTCAGTAGGGGTTGGTTGGAACATACGGATTCGTCATACCAACCCCTCTATTCTCCAGGCTCGGCTACAGGTTAAGGGTCCTGTAACTTAATTCCCACCATTCCCTTTAGTATGTTTTGGATTTGGGATCAAATCCGAATGGTGTTCGCTCAGTTTTCCATCAAGGTAATATGAATTGAGGTTAGCAATGTTGAAGGTGTCAAAAACCCCATAGTCCTTAAGCAGTTCCAACTTGTAGGCATTGGCACTGATTTTTTAGAGGATTCTGAAAGGTCCTTCCGCTCTAATAGATAATTTGTTCTTCCTTTTGTTTGAGAACCGTTCCTTGCTGAGGTGTACCATACCAAGTCTCCCGGCTAAAATTGTTTGGCCGACTTACCTTTAGTCTTTTCTCGCATTCTTCTAGCAGCTTGGTCAATGTGCTGAATAACCTTATCATAGATGTGCTGAAGAGATTATGCTTTGGTCGAGGAATCAAGGTCCTCTTGCGTGGGTATTATTACAGGGGTGTAGTTGAAGGGAAACTCGGGATTGAATCCATAGACCACTTTAAAGGGAGTCTGCTTAGTGGTATCATGTATGGTTTGGTTATAAGCGAACTCGACCATTGGAAGGCAGACGTCCTAATCAACTAAGCTCTTGCCTACTCCAGTTCGGAGCAATAACCCTAAAGTATGATTAACCACCTCTGTTTGGTCGTCAATTTAGGGGTGACATAAGGTATTGAAGAGTGATTTAGTTCCCAGTTGATGCCACTGGGTCCTCTAGAAATGGCTCAAAAACTTTAGGTCTCTGTCGAAGACTACACTTTTCGACATACTGTGTATCCGTACAATCTCCTATAAGAAAAGAGAAGCAATAGTCGAAGCATCGTTAGTTTTGGTGTAGGGCACAAAGTGTGCCATCTTACTAAACCGATCTATGACGACCATTATGGAATCTTTGCTTTAGGTAGTTTGTGGCAGTTTGAGAACAAAGTTCATACTCAGTTCGGTCTACGGCTTCGTCGAAATAGGTAGGGGCATTGCTTTCCCTTGTTTGGCTCAGTATTTAGCCTTTTTGGACACAGCACAACTTTCAACAACTCGGTGTACATCTCTTCACATTCTTAGCCAAAAGAATCGGCCATTTAATAATTCATAGGTCCTCTTCTCTCTACAGTGTCCGGAGAGTCTTCCGCTATGGGCTTCCCTGATTAATAATTCCTGTAGGGAACAAGTCGACACATACGGTCTCCCTCCTTCGAATAGATAGCCATCCTTTACATAATACTTGTCCACTATCATTCCATCTACACATCACAAAATTATTGGTCCAAAGTATAGATTCCCGGAGTACTGTTCTTTGATACTTGCAAAACTAAACAGCTTGGTCTGTAGTTTTGATAAGAGTACATGCCTCCTCGAAAGAGCATCTGCAACTACGTTGCTCTTTCCTTACTTATACTTTATCATAAAATTGAACCTCTCAAGGAATTTAACCCATTTCGCCTATCACTTCGACAACTTGGTCTGACTTCGGAGGTATCTCAATGATTCATGGTTAGTATATATGATAAATTCTCTTGGTCGTAAGTAATGTTACCACACTTGTATTACTCGAATCAGTGCCAAAAGTTCCTTATCATACATAGAGTAGTTCAACCGTATTCCTCAAAGCTTCTTACTATGGAAGGTAATTAGTTGGCGTTCCTGCATCAGAATAATACCTATTCCAACATCCGATATGTCGCATTCCAACTTAAAAATTTTTGTTGAAGTCAGGTAATATTAATACCAGGGGGAGAGGTCAATCTTTCTTTTATGTCAGCAAAACTCCTCTCCTCCCTTTCTTCCCATTGAAAGTTGATGTTCTTTATTGTGAACTCGGTAAGTAGTGCGGTAATGGTACTGAAATTCCTGATAAACCTTCTATAAAACAAAACCAATCCGTGAAAACTTCTTATGTCGACACAAGTAGGAGGAGTCAGCCACTCAACAATTGCTTTGACCTTCTCATCATCGACTCACAAGCCTCCTCCATTGACTACATGCCCCAAGAATACCACTTTCTCCTAGCAGAAGCAACATTTCTTCAAGTAGCCAAATAGTCTCTTAGCACGAAAGATATCTAGGACTGCTCTGAGATGTTCACAGTAACTCAGCATGTCGGCACTGTAGACTAGGATATCGTTAAAGTACACCATGACACACTTCCCTATGAGATGTTACAGTACATGGTTTATAAGTCTCATGAAAGTGCTCGGGGCATTTGATAAGTCGAAGGGCATGACCATCTACTCACAAAGTCCATGTCGAGTCTTGAACGCAGTCTTCCACTTGTCTCCTGACCTCATGTGGATTTGATGGTAGTTAAACTTAAGATCAATCTTGCTAAAAATCTTGGCTCCACTTAGTTCATCCAACATGTCTTCTAGCCTCAAGATCGGATACCTGTATTTGATCATAATTTTATTTACAGCTTGACTGTCAACACACATCTGCTAAGTTTCATCCTTCTTCGACACTAGAAGTGCAGGTATAGCACAAGGGTTGAGATTCTCTCTCACATAACCTTTCTCTAGCAACTCATTGACTTGACGTTAGAGTTCAAAAGCCTGCTCGAGATTCATCTGATAAGTTAACTTATTCGGTGGTGCAATACCGGGTACTAAGTCAATGTAGTACTCTATATCTCGAGTTGGGAGCAACCCCTCAAGTAACTATTCTAGGAATAGGTTGGCATAGTCATCTAGCAACTCCTTGATTTCCTAGGGAAGCTTACTCCGCTCCTTCATTTCCAAGAGTCACCTGACCAATAATAGTGTTGATTAGTCAACATTGATGGCCTTTCGGAGCTCGGCTCTATTCATCACTAGAGCTTTCTTTGATTCGCAAGAAAGTTTCATCTGTAGCTTGTGAACTTCTCTCAACAGCATCAGATTCAACATAATCTTCTGGTTACCCTTTTCAAACATATACGTATTCTCTCCTATCAAACAACTACGACCTATCTAGCAACACGTAGGAAGCGTACATAGACAGCACGTCGCAGAAGATCTGGTCAAAGTAATTCTCTATAGTGATCGGCAACAGTATTTACCGAGTGACATGTAATGCTCCTTTTTCACTCAACCAATGCAACTTATATGGCCTAGAATGTCCAACAGTTGGTAGCTTCATTTTTGAAACAAGATCGGTCGATGTCACATTAGTGCAACTTCCATTATTCACAATAAGAGCACACATCTGATTATTTACCTTGTAGGTGGTATAAAACAAATTCTCTTTTTGCTCCTCCTCTCGTGAGGGTTCTACACTCATAGTATGCCGAACAACTATGAGTAACTAGTCTAAGTTCTTGAGAAACACATCCTCCTCAATCAATTCTTTCTTAACATTTTCTTTCTCAATAGGAACTTCCTCCTCCTTAGGTTCTTCATCCGTACTCTCTACTTCTAACTTCAGGATGTCTCCTTTAATGACCATCGTCCTTTGATTCGAGCATTGAGTGGCCATATGTTCAAACCCTTGACACTTAAGGCACTCGATCTGACTAGTCTTCCTACCAGACCCTTGCCCCTTCTCATACATTTGAGTTGGCACTACATCTTCAGGTTAACCTTTCTACTCAACTTTGACATCAACTCTCCTGCTCAACTCGATACTAAACTGAGCTCCATAACTTGCCTATCCTGGTTGACTAGTCAATGTTCTAGTCGTTACTTAGCTCCTTCTTTACCTTTCTACTTGCTGGGCAATCTTAACAGCTTCATCCATTGTGTCAAGTCATTGGAGCTCCATAATGTCTCGAATGTCTCCTCTTAATCCAGTAATAAATCTTGAGACTATTCGGACTAGTGGTTCCTCCACTTTGTATCTTATCATAAGCATTTGGAATTCTTAAACATATTTATCAATAGTTTGGCCTTCTTGTCTCAGCTCCTAAAGCCGAGTGAAAGTATCTTAGAGATATGTTTCTAGTATAAATCTGTTTCTAAGCACTCTCTTAATCTCGGGCTAGGTGTTAATCTCTCAATACCCCTTTCTTCTTCTCATGGCTTGAAAATTCTTCCACCATATGGCAACATATCCGGAGAATTCAACAACAGTAATCCTTACTTTCTCATAATCCGCATATTGATAATAATCAAATATACGCTCTATCTTCTCTTCCTAATCTAAATACTTATCGGTATTCCCAGATCCATTGAAACTCGGAATCCGAAGCTTCACATGATCGGATGCTCTAGGAACTCGTACACACTCCTCTTCAAAATACTCTTCTTCTTCCTCATTAAGCTCTCTCAAGTCTATCCTTTACCTTACTCGTCTGCCAACTCGTTCGCCAGCTCCTCCACCTCAAATTGGTCAAGTTAGGTTTTGACCTCTAATAGGATAAGCAGCTTGTAGAGTGTTTTGTGCGGCCTCAGTGGGTCGGCAAGATAAGGCATGAACAACTTAGGTCAAATCTATTAAAAGGTTAGCTATCTCATCAAGTCTTTCGTCAATACTTTTGGGAGTTCCCTGAGATTGTCGTCCATGGTGGATAACTTCACTATCATCACCAACACTGACATTCATACATGGGTCTATCATTTTTCCTCACAGATTCATAATTCAAATAAACACTTTAGAAAGTGAATAGCTAATAACATAGCAGTCAAATGAATACGGTAACTTGCTTTGTTTCTCATACGCAAAATAGAGTATCATAGAATTTAAGAAGAACTAACTACAACTCATATAAAAACCTCAGCTTTGATACCAAGATGTTGTGAGTGATGACTAAGAATAGACAAGGTTTGTCGTCGGATGAGTCTAAGCTTATCAAAAGCTCAAAAAGAGTTAATGGGGATAGGTAGGATAAGGTGAAAGCGAAGAATGAAAACAGTAAGCAAAACCCATGTACAGCCCTAGAGGATATAATGCACCAATGAAACTTCCGAGGACTCATGGCACAATTCGATATAATGCACAAATTAGTCCAATGAGGTTACTCGCCACCTAACCTTGCTTAAAGAGAATGATAAGAGTAATGCTGAGAGTAAATAAATAGTGTTTACGCAAAGAAAAAAGTATTCAAGTGTATTGAAGGTAATTTGGCCGTTACAGCTACAAGTACAAGGGTATTTATACCTATACGTTAGGGCAACTTGCCCAAAAGGGAAAAAACAATAAGGACATTCCCTAAAAAAGCAATGTACATGATACAAAAGGATAAAAATGAATATATAAAGAAAACAATCATTGGTGCTACAGATTCTATATACGATATTATATACGTAGCAATACTGCATTGGCGAGGTTCTTAGGAGATGTGGACAAAAAGTATAAGTAGATGGGCTTGTCCGAGCAGGGATGGCTTAGTTAGTTCTGGATTCTCTATCTTTTAGCTTCTCGGCAAAGATGATGCCGAGTGATAGGTCGACTCGGCACAAAAGTGCAATCATCAACTCGGCATATGACAAAATAATAGGTAGTCATATGGTATGGCATTAAAGGTGACTCGGTAAGAAATTACTTAGCCTTAGCAAGGGTAATATTTGCTTCTAGTTTTCAATATACTAGGTCTCTAGGTTAGAATACCTTATGTTTGACCTTCTTGTTGTAATAACTGGTAAGGTGCTGCCTGAGCTCAAGTGACGTTATGTACCTCTTTGATAGTATCGAGGCCTGCTTACAAGATCATGTAATTGGTGTTGACATCAAAGTTTTTAGACCCTACTTATTAGTAACTTAAGCTTGATGGGTAAGATAAGGTTATATCTAATGGCAAGGCGAAAAGGTATCTCTTTAATTTAAGTTTTATAAGTTGTCTAATATCCTCAAAAAATGTTAGAGAGCTCATTTTCCCACCTTCCCTCTATGCACTCACTCTCTTCTTTAGGTAGCCAAGGACAATTTTGTTTATTACTTTAACTTCACCGTGGGTTTGAAGGTAGGCCACCGAAGTGTAATGGAGCCTTATATGGTGTTTCTCACAAAACTTCTTGAACTTAACACTGTCGAACTTCCTACTGTCATCTATGATTAGGCCATAGGGGACTTTGAATCTGGAGAGAATATTTCTAAGGATGAAGCCTTTAGTCACATTAGTAATGATGCTCATGACTGCCTAATCTTTAACCTATTTTGTGAAGTACTTTATGGCTATTAAGACAAATTGATAACCCTCGAGCGCTTTAGGGAAGGGTTTGAGGACATACAGTCCCCACTAAGCCAAAGGCCATAGGCTTACCATAAGATGGAAGTTGGTGTTCTAAGTATAGATAATAAGCGTATGCTTTTGATACTTATGCCACTTCTAAATCATTGCCTTTATGTCTTCCTTCATGGTCGGCCAATAGTAACTAAGGTGGAGAGATCGAATGCATAAGGCTTAGGCCTGGATGGGGTTGCTATAGATCCCAGCATGGAGCTCCTTAAGGTTGTAAATGCCCTCATCAGGTATAAGACATTGGAGAAAATGGGATGTAATGTCCATGGTTGTAGAAGACATCATCGATGAGTGTGTAGTTCACCATGACATAAGCTAACCTCTTGGCTTCGGTCCTATCATCGAGCAATGCTCTAGACTTGAGATGCTCAACTATTGGGTCCTTCCAACAATGCTCAGCGGTCAAATCTTAAGTACCTCTTACTGTGGTTCTTCGATGGTGCACTTTAGGAGATAGCAATGAAGAGTAACTTGTCACTGTTATATGGTAATGGGACGATCGTTGATGTAAGCTTCAATAGCCTGTTCACTAGTCCTCTACTCGAGGAATCTTGTTTATCTTCCATGAGGAGAAGCTCAAAAGGAAACCTTAGATTGTTTGGAGGTACTTCGCTAGTCTCTTCCATGGTCTCGTACTCCTCCCTTCCTTGTTATGCTACAAGCATGGAGTTTAAGTGGACATCCAGCTTCTCTATGCCAATGTCCTATGCTATCTTCAAGGGCGATAAGTGCTTTATACTTGGCTTCATTGTTGCCTACTAGAAACCCGAACTTGAGCACATATAGGACATTAATACCATAAGGTCCTTACAATGCTATGCTTGCTCTATTCACTATAATCCCACCCTACCCCAACCCCAAGTAGAGGATCCATCAATATGGAGAGTTTACATTGGTATGTCTATATCTACTGGTCATTCCTCTTCTTTAGTATATTTAACCATGAAATCCGTAAGGACTTATGCCTTAATTGCTTGCCTAGAGCAGAATTACACTTCATAAGCACTAAGCATGAACGAATACTTAGCCATGTGGCTTGAGGCATTTAGCTTCTATAAGATTGTCCATAGTGGTTGGTCAACGAGGATGAAAATCGAATTTGCTTGGAAATACAACTTTAGCTTCCTTACAGTAATCACTATAGCTAAGGGAAACTTTTCCACCCGAGTATATCTAGTCTCTAGGCCTTGTAGGATGTCGCTAATGTAGTAAATCAGCTTGTGCTTGCATCTATTTACTTAAACGAGTATAGAAGACAATGCTCAATTGCTAATAGCCAAATATAAGTAATGCTTTTCTTCGAGATTGGCTTTAAAAGGATAGGTAAACATTCTAGGAACTACTTGAGCTTATCAAAGGCAACTTGGCATCACTTGGTCCAGTTGAACTTCAATGGGTTCTTTAATATCTTAAAGAACTTGAAACATTTGTTAACACTTCTAGACATAAAGCGATTAAGTACGGCAACTATACTTATCAATCATTTGACTTCATTGATGGTTTGAAGGGCTTGCATGTCGCGAATGCCTCTATCTTATTTAGATTAGCCTCAACGTTGCACTTTGTGACAATAAATCCTAGGAACTTGCTCGTAACCACCCTAAAGACACACTTTTGGGGGTTAAGCTTCATTTAGTACTTATAGAGAGTTTCAAAGGTCTTGTGTAAATCCTGGATGTGGTCCTTCCTTTCCCTGCTCTTGATGATCATATCATTGGCATAGATTTCAACATTTCATCTGAGTTGGGGCTTGAAAATGGTTGTCACTAACCTCTAACATATTACCCAATGTTCTTCAGGATGAAGGGCATGAATTTATAGCAATATGTATCGAAGTTGGTGACAAATGAGGTGTTGACCTCATCTTCACAACCATGCAGATTTGGTTATAGCTTAAGTAGGCATTTATAAAACTGAGCATGGCATAGCCTAATGTTGAATTGATGACTAGTCAATCCTATAGAGAGAAAAACAATCTTTTAGGTAGGCATTGTTCAGATCTGTGTAATCCATACACATGCAATACTTTTCGTTAAACTTCTTCATAAGTATAATATTCTCTAACCGAATAAGGCAGCACTCTTCCCTAACTAACCTAACTTGTAGTAATTTTTGCATCTCCTAATTGATAGTAACATGTCGTTTTAGTATAAAATGTCTTTTCTTCTACTTAATAGGTCATGCCTCTGATCTACGTAGAGGTGGTGCATTGCTTCAGGGATGTCAATTATTCCTAGCATGTCTTCGGAGGGTGATGTAAACACGTCAGTATTGGAGTAGAGGAAATTAATAAGCTGGTCTCTTACTTCTTTAGGTAATGACATCCTTACTCGTTTGGTTAACCCGAAGTTGCTCTTAAGCTCTATTTCCCCAGTCTTTTTAGCTAGTTCTCCTAGTGAGTATGGCTTTTCCTTTGGCCTTGATTCAATGTGAATCACATTATCTAGAGACTATTGATTAAGGTAGAAGGATTTGGATAGCTTCTGGTTTCTTCATGCTTCATTGATGCTGATTAGCATGGGGAACATCGCCTTGAGGTACCTATAACTTATCAAATTGTCAAAATTGGTGATGCTCGATTGCCCCAATATAGCATTGTATGGGGACCAGTGGTCGATGACCATAAAATCAATTGACTATGTAGTGACGTGCTTGCTGTTGTTCAATTAGACTAGAAGGGTGATGAGTCCTTTAATGAGCATAGGTCTGTTACCTTCGAAGCCAATGAAACTATGTTTATATGCTTACAAAGGCTCATTGAGTTGGTTTTTCATTTGCCCATAAATATGATAAAAGAGAATATCTACCGAGTTGCCACTATCGATGAATGTCTTAAGGATGTCAAAGTACCTAAGCTTTATATTGATAACTGAGGTGTCATTGTGTAAGTACTCAACACCTTCTCCATCTTCAGTAGAGAAATGATGGTAGTGTCAATCTTAGCCTTCTTTCCTTAGATAGGAGGTACTTCGTGCTCAATTGACAAGGAAGAGGTCGTTCCTCCAACCCTTAGGCCTCCAAAGATGGTGTTGACTTGGCTTCTTTAGCCTTGATGTTATTGGTTATCGAAGCGGTCTTCTTATTTTGCTATTACTATTGTGGTTACTCGATCCTTCAATATTGAGTGGGTCGTTAAATCTAGTTTCTCTTGTCAACTATGAGATGGTTGATGCAACCCTTGCAAACAAGGTCTTTAACCGCGTTCTATAGGTAGCGACACTCATTCATATTATGCCTCTACATGTTGTAATAATTGTAGAATTTGCCTAATCCTATGACCTCCAATGTTTCTCAAACTTAATAAGGATGAGAAAGTTGCATCCTGACCTCATAAAGTACCTCATTGAGTGGGCGGTTTGGGGGCATGTAGTTTGTGTAGTCTGCAAACTTTTGTTTTTGCATCTTTAGGCGATCCTTGGAGAGGGAGGCTTGCTTAATGTTCCTTGAGTTGAAGTGATCCTTAACCGAGCCATACCTATCATGGTTGGTCTCTAGCCTCACCCTTATTACATCTTATTGAGCTACATACTTCTCAACCACACTAATAAATTTGTTAAGCAACTGTAGTTTAGTGTAATGGCTTTGAATAGTTTACTATTGGGGGTCGACTCCAGTAATGAAGGTCTAAAGTGTAACCCCTATGTCTAACATTAGGACTTGGAGCTTAGCTTGGTTGAATTGCTCTAAGTAAGCTCGTAGTGTCTCATCAACCCATTGTTTGATGTTGTACAATGTGGAGGAGTCCCTCCACAATACCTTCAAACTTAGGAAGTGCTATTAGAACTTCATTGCTAGCTTGTTGGAGCAATTGATTAAGCTATCTAACAACGTGTTGAACTAGAGGAGCACGACTTTTGTTAGTGTACTAGGGAAGGCCTTGCACATGATGGCATTTGAGAAGTTATGAAGGTTCATCATTGTGTGAAAGTATATGAAGTCATCATTTGTTGCTCAAACATCATAAGGCGTAGGAGTTTGACTCCTTATAGGAGCATTTCCTTGAGTACGATGGGTATAAAGGGGCTCTTCATTACAGTCGGCTGCGAAAAGCGAGTCGAGAACTCGACTGTCTTTTGCTCATGCATGCTAAATGTACGATGGATATGTTCATCTAACTCTTGGTCATTAATGTACTTGAGTGGTTTCTAAGAGCGTCTTAAAGAAAGCTCCTTAAGCACTTTGCTTGTACTAGATCACTCACCCAACATGTATGCCTTATCATGGTTGTTGTTCAATCGATTGTGTAAGTCTTAGAAGGATGGGATTGAGTTGAACTAGCTTACATGGTTGCTTAAGTTTGTAATGGGTTTTATACTTCGTTTGCTTAGTCATGTAAATGAGATGATTGTCGCCTCGTCTTATTAATGTTTTTCCTATTTTTTTTCTAAGCAACCACTTTCTTACATAGTGTGGCATTTAGTTCTTAAGTTTTTTTACTTTCCTTAATCACCTAGTAAAACATTACCCTGAGTTGCTCCATTTCATAGGCTTGGGTACTTAGAGTTAGTAGAAAGGGTGAGTGCAATAATGGTGATGGTGATGACCTGTTATCATCAACTTGCTGAGATACTTGAGGATTAGTATTCTTACTTTTTGCCATCTTAGGTAGATTTGCCAATATGGGTAGGTGGCAAATGTTAGTTGTGAAAACTATGGAGATTGATAGGATGGCTTCAATTAGCTTGCATGTTGGTAGCCACGTAAGAAACTTGGGGTACTAATATGTGGCTACTAGGCGTATTAAATATATCACAAATGTCATAAGGTAATTAATGAAGAGAAAGAGAGAAAGGGGGGGAAAGATAACTGCTAAGTGTAAACATTGTAGGTGCCAAGTTATGTACCGGACATCTTCCATGTATTGAAGAGGATAGAGGTAGCCCTAGCTTGAGTGGTCAAGTCGAGCTCTTCAAGGTGCTAAGTGCTCCTTGAGCAGGTCATGTTAGCAAACAGTTAGACTAAGAAGGTTAGGGAGCTTGAGGGTCCCGAGCAAGTAGGCATCTAGATTTGAGCTTGCTTACCAAAGCTAGTCTCCTCGTCTTTTGGTTTTGCTCGAGGAGACTCAAGCAAGTCAAACATTTACACTAGGTCTATGGTAGCTCGAACTAGGCCTTGGGAGCTTAAGACCAAAATGACCTATCAATAGCTAGCAATTTATAGTGTTAAATGACGATGGAAGCAATAGCAATGTCTTACCACTAGAAATGGTAATTAATAATTGTGAAGTTTGAAAAAAGAAATTATTTCTTTGAAAATTTCTTCTTCTTTCAAAATGGAAATGATTTTTCTCATTTTGCAGACATGTTCTATGAAAGTTAACCAATAAATTGGCTATTAGCTTTAATGTTTATTTCCCACCATTAGCTACTTCTAGCCTCTTGAGATTATTTTGTTAAAATTTGAAAATTTTAAGTTTTTAATTATAAAAAAATTTTGGATATATAATTAAAAGAAAATGATTTAAAAGAACAAAAAGGTAGCAGCGATAAGTATATATGTGAGAAAATACAAAATTATAAATAACTAAGAGGTATTTCTAATGAAAGGACATTTTGTTTACTTGTTTTGGTTTCTTTTCTCTCTCTACATTCTTGGATGAAAATCATCTTACACATCTAGGAGCTTTTACTTGTGAGAAAATAAGTAAATGATCTAGATCATCCTCGAAAGCTTTCATATTCGCATGATCCCTTAAGGTTTATAAAATTGAATGGTTTTCCTATGGTAAGAAGCATGGGTCGTACTTTTTTCAAACTTAATTGCTCAACTAGATGGAAAATCTGATATGAACTTAAAACATTTTGAAAATCATAAGTCGGTCATTTACATGTAAACAAATTACTATTAAAACTACTATTGGCAACTACTATATAGATCATCATGTAAGCATTATAATTTTCACAAAACCTATGCTTTCAAAATATTATGGTCCATATTTTCTTTTTACGAACTTATGCAATCTACCCTAAGAAAATATACTATGGGAGTCGGGGTAAACTTTTTGTGTTGTTCAGTTCGTGGTAATTTAAAGATCGAGTAAACTTTTACAAAGTCGCATTGGCTCGACAAACTTACGCGAAAAGTCTATATAGCCGCACACCATAATTGAAGATTAAAAGGGAAAAACAATTTATAAAAAAAAAAAAAAAGGGATGGGTCCTCACAACATTTTGACAGCTCTCACTAGCCTCCACTTGTGGAGGCTTGTCCCTTGTTCACCGCTCCTGGCCTTGCATCCATCGATAAGTGCTTTAATGGTTTTAAATTTTTGGTCGAGTTTTTCAATTTTATATCATTTTTATTATTTTCTTTAGTTAAATTATATAAAGGAAATTACATAAATCATTCCTGAAAACCTTAAAAATTGTATCAACATTTAGTGTTTTTAAAAATCAACACTTACCTCTCTTAGAAAATTGATGGGATGGTTTATAAGGAAATTTTAGCTGATATAGACACGTGTGGATGCTCATATGGCATTGAGATTGACTTAAATACGTTTAATTAATTAATTTAAAAATAATAAAAATATAGAAAATAAGAAGAAAAATATAGAAAATGATAAGAGAATCCAAAGGTATGGAACGTTTGTAACCCTTTGGCTTTATGAACCGACGAATTTTAAGTAATTTTTTTCTTTTTTTTTTATTTTAAAAATTTAGAGGTTGTGCAACCTTTTAGATTATATTGCATAACTATTTATATTAGTAGGTAGCAACCCATTTAAAAAATGTGGTTATTGCCAACCATCCGTTACCTTTGTTTAGCTAGTGCAACCATTTCCATTTTCTTTCTAATTTTATGCTTTTTAATAATATTTTTTATATTTTCTTTTGCTTCTATATTTTTATTACTATTAAATTAATTAATCATATTTACACAAATGCCATAATGACATCCATGTGTACCCAGATGAACTAAAGTTTCTATTAAGTCGTCACATCGACTAAGGGGGCAAGTGGTAATTTTTGGAAAATATCTAAAATTTTTTTCATGGTCTATAGAATTTACCCCATTCTAATTAATTATTGTAGATGAATTGAAAATTGTGACGTCTCTGCTGACTAATAGTAACATGATGGAATAAAACGTGTTGAAAACGAAAACATAAATATTCACTTTGATAAAGAGGGAAACATGGATATATAACTTTGGTGGAACGAGCCAAGAGACAACGCTGTCAACTTCAACAAATTGATGGAATTTGTGATTCTCTTTTATGATATAACTAAACCGTCTCAAAACTTAACATATTAAATCGATTATTTAAACGATTTATGTTTAATATTTATTAAAACGAGATAAAAGGAATATTTTTTTTCCTTATAAAGCTACTAAATCAATATGAATTAGTTATTTTGATTTGTCAGAGTAAATGTTCTCAAGACAAATATAAACAAATATGTCAAAAGGAATAAATGGGAAGCACTCAATTTCAATCCGATAATTTGTAAAATTGCTTGACGCCGACGTGAAGAGAATATGAAGTTTGAATTATTTATATGTCTTTTTTTCTTTATGGCCTCCCGTTCCACTGGGCCAAACATGGATTTGTCTTCATAGAGAACAATAATGAATTTGGCAAAACTCTCATTCGGGATCTCTATTAATTCCCTTGTCGATTCCACATAAATTCAAACAAATATATCTGTGGACTTGAAAATTTTCATGTACTGCACATTACTTTATCTCCTCAAAAAATTCGAATAAAGGAGACTTGGGTGCGACGATATAAATCCAGGGACAAATCAACGATAGTTTTAAATGAATAAAATTAGGAATCTTCAGAACCTTGATGGGTTTTAAATATCGCGATGGTTCTTTTGACCAAATAATTACGATGATAACTAAATCAGCAGTGTCACGATTGATAAAAATATATTAACTATTAATGGTCTCTACGTTGAACCTCATGACCCGGTTCCAGTTCATCAAGAGATGATCTGTCAGGAATACGATTGAGTGGGACCGTAATAACAGTAGTGAGAGATGTTAGGCTTCAGGAGTGAAGGAGGAAGTTAACTCGGCTTCATGTCTTCAACTCTCGTTATCGGTGCCGGAGAGCCCCGACTTCGAACCTCGTGCTTAGGTTCTTGGCGCGCGTTTTGAGGATGAAGCATCCTTAGCAGTTGGAGTGAATTCCTTAAAATTTTTGGGGTTCTGTTTATTTATTTTTTTCATTTTGTGTTACTTTTATATATTTTATTATATTATGGATTCTGTATATAATATAAATAAATATTAAGAAACTTATTTTAAAAATTTTAGGTATAAAATAGAAAGTTTTTTAAAATTTTTTTTATAGAATATTAACATGATATCTAAAATTCTTAAACGGAATACCTAACATGGATGATAAGTTTACAACTTTCAATCTAAACAATTTAATTGTATGACTCATGATACATGATACTAATTTCTTATACTTTATTATTTTTCATCCTACGTGAGGGCTGACATGGCATACAACCTAGGGCAGAAGCATCAAGTAGGTCAATCCCGTGCTCCATCAGCTTGTTGGATCCAAAAATCGTGATAGGATCCAAACGTTCTAGATGAGTTTGCAGATACAAAATCCAAAAGGAAACCAAACATAAAAATTGAGTTACAGAAAATTTAAATTATTTTTACGTAAATTTGCCTAATCGCAACATAATGTGGGATTGTCTTTTAATACCCTTTTTAGTTTGCTTGTCTCACAAAAACTCGTATCACGGTATAATTTGGTTGTACTTTTGTATAGATAGAAACCAAATTCTTTAAAACTCAACGAAAAAAATAGGTGAGGATTACTTGGTTCTTGGCCTTGGAATTGTTGATTTTGAAAAAAAAAAAAAAAACAAATAGTTAATGTTGTACCTAATTTTTTTCTTATTTTTATTAATTTTTCTTAATTGTACTAATATTAAAGCTTATCCATTTAATATTGATTATAGACTAAGAACTAAGAAAAACCAAATTTTTAAAACGTGTTTTGAAAATTCTTAGAATCGCTATCTGATTGAAGTTGAAAAAAAGAGTAGGTTATATTAATCAATTAGATTGATTGATTTAACTTAAACATTGCTCCACTTGAAAAAATGATTTTAGGTAAAAGGTTTTGAAAACTAAAGATTTTAGGTTTAAGAGCTATCCTATTAAACTATTAATGAATACCACTTTTTAATTTTTTAAGTTTAATTTTATCTTTAAAATACCTTTTAAAAATAACATATTTATGACTAAGTAAATTGAAATGAATATACAAAAAGGATAAATTGAGTAACTATTTACAAAAGGTGGAAAAATAATTTTTTTCATATTTTAAGTAGCCCCGTATTTATATATGAGTGCCTATATACTCGTTACTCGGGAATAGGCTTCCGTAATTTATTCTCAAAAACATTAGTGAGTGGATCTCTTTTATTTTTAAAAAAATAAAAATTAGGTTTAAGTTTTTTAACCTTTTTAATTTACTTTGAAAATTTTTAAAAGAGTCCTAAATTGGTTTGTTTATTTTTAGAAAGTTATAAAATATCCTGATTTTGAAAAGGATTGATTTATTTTATTTTATTTTTAGAAAATAGATTTTACCTAAGTAATAAGACTCATTTATTTACCAATTTGTCCATTGTTCTTTTTCTTTTTTCTTTTTGTTTGGACTAAATAAAAATAAGACTATGCTTTTTCTCTTTATCTCTTTTTTTTTTCTTTTTCTTTCTCTATCTTCTTTTTTTTTTTCCTTTTTTAAAATCTTTTCCTTTATTTTCTTTTTTACAATTACAACAAATTATAAGAATAAACAAAAATAAATAAATAAAATATAGAATACAAAACTGAAACCAAAACAGGGTCGAACCAAGAAGAAACGTGTGTGGATCATCAATAGGTGGACAAGTCGAACTTCGAGTCGGGTTTTGGATTAGCACGTGACATGCACATGCACATACACATAATGAGCAGTAGCAATAGCAGCCGATAAGGATGGCTAAGGGTGATTTCCACCAGTTTTTGAAGTGGGAAATGACATTTTTATGTCGATTTTATTGGTCTTGGTGGCTATGGGATAGGTGCCATCGCATTTAGTGGCTGTTTAGATGGCATTAGTGAAGTTGGTGGTGGTAGTGGTGTAGGTTGCTACTTACGGTGGTATCTATAGGTAAGGGGATGGTAGTGGTTTGGGTTTAGGGATATAGGGAGTTTCGTAGTAGTGTTAGTTTGGCTTAAGGAGGCATAGGGATAATTAGTATGGTTGGGGGTGGATAATGCAAGACGGTGTATAGTTGGAGTGGTGTTCGATCATTGGTTGTATTTCTATGTGTGTCATATGTGTTTCATTGATTGCAAGTGGCTTTAGGTGGCGATGTCAAGTGTTGTGTTGGTAAGTCGTTGTGATCGTAAACTAAGTGTTTGAGAGAGGGGCTTTGGTCATCTAATATAGTGGTTCAGGGAGGATATCGGTGCATATATGGGCTATTGTTGCATAGGGTTATGGTTGGGGTTAGCATAAGAGAGATGATTGGATTTGGGGGGTTAGTCCAATGAGAAAGTCTAAGAGATTTCCTTTTTTCTTTTTAGAGCTTGAGAGTGTTCAGGAGTTAATTTGCTGGCCGTAGGTGTCAAAAAATTAGAGTTGAGGATGGAGTGGATGTTGGGTTTGGTTGGGATTAAGTTTGGTCGTGTGTAGCCATGATGGATGATAGCTTCTTATCCTTATTTTTTCAAAATAGGAAGATGAGGATACATTTAGAGATCAAAGCTCAGATGGGAAATCAAAATTCACAATGAAACATGGAGGAAGACTAAGCTTGATTTGTAAACCGGTTAAACGTACGTCCTAGATGCTCATTTTTTGCTAAAAACGTTAAGTGGAAGCTTTGAACAATATTAATCGGCATTGAAAGGAAAAACCAGAAATCATGTTCTCTTAAATTTTTTTAGTTTATTTCATCCTTTAAACACGTAAACCTAGACTTAGTTTGGGCTTCAATTCAAAATAAGCTATGTGAAGGACAAGAGTCATCCATTAATTAGTATATTTACACATGGAAATCGCATGAAAAATGAGGCCAAAGTGAGGGCTACAAACTGTTCGTACATGAGAAAATTAGGGAAATGGAAGGAAAGGGTAGAAAAAGGATGTTGATGTGTCACTACATCCACTGCATGATCCAAAAGTATTGTGCCATGTGTCTTGTTAAAGACATATGGTAGACATGTGGTGGGTGTGTTTGGTGGAAAAAATAAAAGACACTTTATGCCTTTGGTGTCATTCGAACCCAAGATCTCCATATCATTCCAAGTGTAAGTTAGAGTGTAGTACCGTTAGGCTATTACCCTGTACCTTATCCATATATGTAATCAAATTGCCTATATAGACTAGATTAGCCTAGGTTAGATTTAAATCTAAGACTAAGGCTAATATCCCTCTTCTTTTATTATTTAAGGCCTTAAAAAAAATACTAAGGTTAAATTAAAAAAAAAATCCTATCCTATTTAAATTATTTGAAAATTTTATTATTTGAACTTTTCTAATTTTTCTAAATTTTCCATTTTTTTTGTGTTATTTTTTTCTAGATTTTGTATTTTGAAAAATTAGGACCCTTTTTCTTATTCTAAAATTACAAGGTGAGGGGGAAATAAGGTATCTACAGCTACCTCTCTTTATAGTAAAATTTGAGTAAAACTTTATCACAAAAACAAAAAGTGACACCATTTTTTCCTTGAGAATGAAATTGCCCTAAGGAACGCTATAAATAGTTGGCTATCCTAAGTATGGTTCACTAGGGATTTGGTGAATGAAAAAGAGGGAAGGTGTTCCAAGAGCTGATCGAGAAAAATCGGTTTGAAACCTGGTAGTGCTCTTTTAAGTTAACTAACCTAGGCAAAGCGCTCTTCGAGTTAGCTAAGACCTTAAATAACAAATTGAAGCCTAGTAGGGTCCTTATGAGCTGACAAACCCAGGCGAATTGGGTAAAACGTTCCTTGAGCTAGCTAAAACTCTAAATGAGAACCTGGCTGTGCTCCTTTAAGCTGACTAACTTAGGTGGGAGCGTCTCTAATAGATTAGCAATCTTAAATTGAAATCAATTTAAGAAAACCTGAAAGTGCTCCTCTAAGTTGACTATCTTAGGCAAATGGGTGAAGCGCTCCTTGAGTTGGTTAAGACCTTAAATAAGAACTAGGTTGTGCTCCTCTAAGTTGACTGACCTAGGCGGGAGCGTCTTTGGTAGACCAGCAACTCTAAATTAGAATCAATTTGAGAAAACCTAAAAGTGCTCCTCCAAGTTGACTAACCTAAGCGAGAGCGTCTTTGGTGGACCAGCAACCCTAAACTAGAATCGATTTGAGAAAACTTAAAAGTGCTCCTTCAAGTTAATTAACCTAGGTAGGAGCATCTCTCGAGGATTAGTAACTTTATATTGGAATCGATTTGGAAAACTTAGTCGTGCTTGTCTAAGCTCACTAACCTAAGTAAAAGTGTCTCTATAGAACTAATAACCCTAAATTGGAATCAATTTGTAAAACCTTGTCATGTTCCTTCGAGCTCACTAATCTAGGCGGGAGCGTCTTTAAGGGACTAGTAACCCTAAATATAAATTGATTTAGAAAACCTAGAAGTACTCGTTAAAACTAACTAACCTAGGTAGTAGTGTCTCTTGAGGATTAGCAACCTTAAATTAGAATCAATTTGGAAAACCTGATCGTGCTCTTTTGAGCTCACTAACTTAGGTAAGGGCATCTCTAGGGGACTAGCAATCTTAAATTAGAATCGATTTGGGAAAACTCGGAAGTGTTCTTCAAAGCAAACTAACCTAGGTGAGAATGTCTTTTGGGGACTAGCAACCCTAAATTAGAGTCGATTTGGAAACTTAGTTGTGTTCTTTTGAGCTAACTAACCTCAACGGAAGTGTCTCTCAAGAATTAGCAACCTTAAATTAGAATCAATTTGGAAAACTTAATCGTGCTCTTTTAAGCTCACTAACTTAGGTGGGAGCATCTCTTAAGGATTAACAATCCTAAATTAGAATCGATTTGAAAGAACCTAGTCGTGCTCTTCTAAGCTCACTAACCTAAGCGATAGCATCTTTAGGGACTAGCAACTCTAAATTGGAATCAATTCAAGAAAAACTAAGAAGTGCTCCTTAGAGTCGACTAACTTAGGCGAGAATGTCTCTAAGGGACTAGCATCCTAAATTGGAATCGATTTGAAAAACCCTGTCGTGTTCTTCTAAGCTTACTAACTTAAGCGAGAGTATCTCTTAAGGACTAGCAACTTTAAATTGGAATCGATTTAAAAGAACCCATTTGTGTTATTTTAATCTTACTAACCTAGGCAGAAGCGTCTCTAGGGGACTAGTATCCTTAAATTGGAATCGATTTAAGAAAAATTTGGAAGTGCTCCTCAAAGCTGACTAACCTAGGCAGGAGTGTCTTTACGGGATTAGCAACCCATTTGAAAGACCTGATCATACTCTTTTGAGCTCACTAACCTAGGAAAGAGCGTCTCTCGCGGACTGATAATCCTAAATTAGAATCAATTTGGAAAAACTGATCGTACTTCTTTGAGCTCACTAACTTAGGTAAGAGCATTTTTAGGGGATTAGCAACTTGAATTTGAAAAAGATGGAGGGAGGTGACTTATGGGCTTGCTAAAAGAAATTGGTGAAGGGAAGCGCCCTATGAGCTCGCTAAAATAAATTGGTGAAGGGAAGCACCATATGGGCTCGCTAAAAAAAAATGGTGAAGGGAAGTGCCTTACGGGCTCACTAAAACCCTAAAGAGAGACTAATGAAGAGAAGTATCTTATGGGCTTGCTAAGACCTTAGGTGAAATTAGTGAAGGGAAGCGCTCTGCGGGCTCACTAAAAAAATTGATGAAGGGAAGCACCCTAAGGCTCGCTAAAGCCCTATAGAGAGATCGATGAAGGGAAGTGCCCTACTAGCCGGATAAGAACCCTAAAGGATTTGGGACAAGTAGGACATCGCTTTATGAGTTAACTAGAACCCTAAAGATAGGATGGTGTTCTAAAAGTTGACTATAACCCTAAAAAAGGATGAAAGATAGGACAACACCCTAAGAGCTTACTAGAACCCTAAAAATGGGTTAAAGATGGGATAACGCTTTAAGAGCTAGCTAGAACCTTTATAAAAATGACGAAAAATAAGATAACGCTCTAAGAGCTGGCTAAAATCCTAAAAAAATGGATTGAAGATGGGATAATGCTCTAAAAGCTTACTAGAGTCCTAAAAATGATAAGAGATGAGATAGCACTCTAATAGCTGACTAAAACCCTAAAAATGATGAGAGATGGAACAATACTCTAAGAGTTAACTAAAGCCCTAAAAATGGACCGAAGAATGGGACAATGCTCTAAGAGCTGACTAGAACCCTTCAAAAATGGATTAAAGATGGGATAATGCTATATAAGCTAACTAAAACCTTAAAGATGGATTGAAGACAGAACATTGCTCTAAAAGCTAGTTAAAACCCTAAAAAAATGGATTGCAAATGGGATAACGCTCTAAAAAATAATGAAAGATGGGATAGTGCTCTAAAAACTACCTAGAACCTTGAGGGAAAAGTAAGTTAGGACAACGCTCTATAAGCTAGCTAGAACTCTAAAAATGGATTGAAGATTGGATAGTGCTTTAAGAGTTGGTTAGAACCCTAAAAAAAAGGATTGAAGATGGGATAGAGCTTGCTAGAGCCCTAAAAATGGATTAAAGTTAAGATAACACTTTAAGAGCTGGCTAAAACCCTAAAAAAGAATAAAAGAGGCAAAGTGAAGAAATGAAACTTGTTTGAAAAACTTCCTGACTTGAAAAATATTAACAAACAAAGAAATTAGTGAAAACCATTTATGATAAAAAAAAAAAAAAGACATTGAAGATTAAGTCCCTTTATCTAAAAAAGAGTTAATGGACATAAAAAACTACATCTGCGAGAATGATCTAGACTATTACGGTTAACTTAAAAAGTGTGACCATATTGGAAAGAAGATAAGTGATATAAATTGAAAGCTTGGCTACTCAGGTTGACATGAACTTGAAAATAGATAGAAAAAATTTGTAACAAGCCTTTATTTTCTCTCTCTCTCTCTTTTCTTTTTGAAAATTTGTTAACGGGTGTAAATTCTTATTTAAGGTGCAAGTGTTATAACTATCCTTTTCCTTGGTAACCACACTCTTCTTAGTCTTTGAAAATGTCTCCTAGGCTTCCTGATGGGGCTTTGTAATTTTAAACATTCATTCCCTTAAGGAAAAGGTAACTCAAGATTATTCTAATCAAAGAGGACTTCCTTACTCTCTCTTAGTCTAGATTTTGCTCTTGACTACAATTCCAAAAATTATAGTCTATTTTGTAAGTGATATACTTTGATCAATCTGTTAGGTCTTTTTTGATTCAATATTATGAATTTAGGCTTTTAGTCAAAGGGTTTTAAAAAGGACTAATGAAAAAGGCCTATTTTGAAAGTACTTTTATTTAACCCAAGTGTACAAATCAAGAACCCTTAAAAAAAAGCTAGAAGTGTGCTTACCTTAGTTTCAAAAATAATTTTTATTAAAAATAAATTATCTTTTTAAGATTAGAAGAGCTTTTATCGAGTGTTTGTGGGTAGGGAGGCCTTGTGTGATTCAGCATGGGTAAGAAAGTTTTCTGTTTTGTAGAAGTGTGATTCAGAGTAGATATAGAGGTTTTATGTTTTTAGGTTGGAATGTGATTTAAGGCCTTGTGTTTTTAGGGCTATTCGAGCTTTAAATCTAGGCATTTTGATTCAATTTTGCTGCCTTTATTGAGATGTAATATATCTTTTAAGACTTTCATTTACACTTGAGCCTAGTTTTCTAACCTCTTTCCTCTCTTCTTCTTCTTCTTCTCCTTTTTTTTTTTTTTTGTTGCCCCATTTTCTCATTGTTTTTTTTTTTTTTTTTACCCCTTTTTACTTAAGCCTGGACATAATGGTTTCCTTAAAGTATTTGGACTATGTGTATAGGGTTCTTATAAGCTCTTCTTCATTTTAGAGAAAATAAATTATTAGAAATAAAAATTATTCTTAAATTGATGCCACTAAAGCATGCACAAACTGGTTTTTATCATTTTCTCCTAATCAATGACTTTAACCTCTAAATTACCTCAGTATAGAGTAGTTTTTAACATGGTTTAAATTTGAAAAATTCTCCAATTTTTTTCAACGAAGTTGACAAAAGATAATTGTATTTTTGGATTTGAAATTAAATTCCTAACTTCACTTTAATTTGCATATCAAATTTCAAAATGGGCCTCCTTTAAGGAGTGAGTCTTAAAGGATTCTCACTACAATGTTGCTTAAGTCTCAAAGTGTTTTAAGGCTTACTGTATAGGACATAGTTTGTTTCTTTTCATCCTAAACCTTTTAAAAGTAAGTTACCAATTTTTAAAGGAGGAGTCTATTATTTATTTTCCCCGGAGTGGAGATCAACTTTACCCCCTAATTTCTTAACATATACCCTAGTGTGAAACCTCTCATTTGATCCGAATTCAAGATTGAGGTTGCATATGGTTTCATGTTTGACTTGGTTCATGGTTAGGCTTTTTTTTTTTTTTTTTTTTCAAGGGACCAATGATTTTAGCTATGTTCGATTACCTTGATGGGCTTAGATTTATGTTTGGTTTAACTACCTTGATAAGCCATGGGCTTTGGGTTAGCTACCTCAACAGACTAAGGGTTAGCATAATAGCTCGTGGTTTATGTTTGGTTAGGCTGCTTGAATGGGCAAAGGGCTAGCATTTGGGCTTGGATGACCTAACGATTCAAAGGGCTAGTGTTTGGGCTAGTTGCTTTAATGGGTCGAGGGGTTTAATTTAGGTTGGCCCATAAGAACTTGTAACCATTAGCAAATTTCTTTTTTTTTTCTTTTTTTTTTTATTTTGTGAAAGAGAAAGATAGGGCATTATTTTATAGAAATCGAGAATTTTAAATACAAATAAAGAAGGTGATTTTTGGAGTTCTATTTACAAGTTAATGGATTTTATTTGCATTTCCCTAAGGTTAGAATAATTCTATTAAAGTCCTATTTACAAAGAAGGGAGTACTAAAAAATGAAAAATGATAAACTAAAGAGAAATTTTATTATTTTAGAAAATTGGAGTACAAAAAGCAAAGGAAGAGGGCCTAATATTTATTCTCAATTTGACATTTATTTTAGGCCACTTAGTTATAAATTGAAAAAAACCCTAAACTAAGTCTCGCGAAAGAGTTCTAAGGTCTTCTAGCATTTCATTGGTTTCCCCAATGACTTGTTTAAGAAGGGCTTTTAAGACCCAGTTATGAGTTTTAGAACATTCGAGCTTTTCCTTTAAGTGGGCAATTTTAGCCTCTAGCAGTTGCTCATAAACCCTAAGGAGGCCCTATAGACTATTAGTTCTCTGATTATTCATTTGATTATTTGGCCTATGCTTAATTATTTGTCATTTTTGACCTAAATGTTTCACAAACAAGAATCAGTTACCAATGAAACAAAAGAATGTACATGGAAATATGCAAATGTTAGGACTATTTGGGTTTATACATTATTCATTAAGTTACAACCTTATTATTTGATTCCGGATTTATAAAAGAATAGGTATAAAAATTGTTTACATTAGTGAGGTTGCAACTTTTAGGAGTAGTATATTAGCTTAAGGTTTAAATGTATGCGATTTAGGTGGGTTCTAAAGGTTTTTAAACTCTATAACCTCACAAGTTTTTGAAAAAACAGTTCTTTAATCATATCAGAGTTTAAGTGGGGTAGCCTAATTAGCTCCGAGTGGTGGTTATCCCATAATACTTGGAACTTACACAATGGCCCTCCTATTAGAGTTTTAAGACGACTTGAGTCTGATTGTATTTACTTTGCATCCTTGACACAATCATTCTCCTTAATGTCTCGAATATGTTGCATGCAAAGTGAATACAACAATTTAGAGCAAGTATATTATATGAAATAAATCAATAAATAAATATATAAACAAAAAAAAGTAGGTATTTTGAAAGGAAAATTTAATTTCAGAAAAATTTTTAAGTAGCTAGCCCTCTTGATGTCTTTAGTGGAGTCACCAAGCTATTGAGCATGATTTTTTCCTGATTTTTATTAATTTTCCATAATTCGACCAATATTAAGCCTACTCATTTAATATTGATAATTGACTAAGAATTAAGAAAAACCAAAATTTTTAAATTTGTTTTGAAAATTCTTGGAATTGCTATCTAACCAAAATTCTTGAAAATCGATTGGGTGGATCGATTTAATCTAAACACTGGTCTATTTGAAAAATTGATTTTAAGAAAAAAGGTTTTGAAAACAAAAAATTTTAGATCCGGGGACTATCCTATAAAACCCTTAACGGGTACCACTTTTAACTTTCCAATTTTAATTTTATCTTTAAAATACCTGTTTAAAAATAACATCTATGTGATTAAGTAAATTGAAATGAATCTACAAAAAAGACAAATATAGTAACTATTTTAAAAAGGTGGAAATTTTTTTTTTTCATATTTTAAGTCACCCCATATTTGCATACGAGTGCCTACATACCCATTATTCAAAATTAGACTTCCATAGTTTATTCTAGAAAACATTAGCAGGTTGATCTCTTTTATTTTGAAAAAGAAAAAGTCAGGTTTAAGTTTCTTAACCTTTTTAATTTACTTTGAAAATTTCTAAAAGGGTCTTAAATTAGTTTATTTATTTTTAGCAAGTTCTAAAATATTTTAATTTTGAAAAGGCTTGATTTATTTTTATTTGTTTTAAAAAATAGATTTTACCTAAGTGATAAGACTTATTTATTTACCAATTTATCCATTTTTCTTTTTCTTTTTATTTGGACTAAATAAAAATAAGACTATGCTTTTTCTCTTTTTCTCTTTCTTCTTTTTTTTTTCCCTATTTTTCTCTTTTTTACAATTACAATAAATTACAAGAATAAACAAAAATAAATAAATAAAATACAAAACACAAAACTGAAACCAAAATAAGGCCGAACCAAGAAGAAACATGCGCAGGTCATCAGCAAGTGGATGGGTTAGACTTCTAGTCGGATCACGAATCAACACATGACCTGTATGTGCATGTGATAAGTAGTACCAACAGTAGTCGATAGGGGTGGCTAAGGGTGGTTTCTGATAGTTTTTGAAGTGGGAAATGATGTTTTTATGTGCATTTTATTGGTTATAGGATAGGTGCCATCACATTTGGTAGCCGTTTGAGTAATGTTGGCGGAGCTAGCGGTGGTAATGGTATGGGTTGCTAATGAGAACTGCAACTAAAGACAAATAAGGTCGGTTGTAGGGGTACGTCCTAACTTACTGAAAGCTTGAAAAGGTGATGGGAAAACATGTGTAAGGACAAAAGACAAATGAAAAGTAAGCAAAACCTATGAACAGTTTCAAAAGATATAACGCATTAATGAAACTTCCGATGATTTACGGTACAGCTCAATGTGACACATGAGTTGGTCTGATGAGGTCACTCGCTAGCTGGCTTTACTTAGGGGTCAATATAAAAGTAAAATGAAAGTAAGCAATTAGTGTTTACGAGAGGAAAAATATCTAGTGTATTAATTGATGATCTGATCTCCCATGGCTACATATACTAAGGATATTTATACTTGAGAATTTGCGGCAATATGCCTAAAAAGGAAAAGATAAAAAGGGTATTATCCTAAAAAAGTAATGTATAAAGAATATAAAAGGGTAAAAGTGAATATTCAATAAAAACAATGATTAGTGTAGTAGATTCTACACGTAGTCCTGTACACATGGTAGAGATGCTTTGGTGATGTCGTTGGAGAATGTAGACAAAATAGTACGATTTGATTGGGTAGTTGAAAAGAGGTACTAAGCAAGCATAGTCTCATTTGAGCAGGAGTGGTTGATGATTAGTCCAAGGCAGCTATCTCGACCTCTTAGTAAGAGTGATGTCGAGAAAGTGGTCGACTCAGTCATGACCAAGTAGATGTGTGAGGTTTGGTTGTTGTTAAGCCATTCTTTGAGTCAACACACAATTTCTAAGAGATGGGAAGTCTTTCGACACGGTATAGAGAGTCGATTATCAGTAAGGAGTAACTTGGCCTCAGTAGGAGTTGGTTGGAGTAGGAGGATTCGCCTCGCCAGTCCCTTTAGTCCTCGGACTCAATTGTAGGTTAAAGGCTCAATAGCTTGATTCCTATCATTCCCTCAGGGTTGATTTGAATTTGGGATCAAATCCGACTAGTCTTCACTTAGTTCTTCATCAGGATGATATGGAATGAAGTTGACAATGTTGAAGGTATATGAAGTCCATAATCTTCAGGGAGCTCTAATTCGTAGGCATTGTCGTTAATCTTTTAGAAGATTCTAAAGGGTCCTTCAGCCCATGCAAACAGCTTGTTCAGAAACCTTTCCTTACTTAAGTGCAACCATACCAAGTTTCCAGGTTGAAATTGTTTCGATGTCCTACCCTTGGCCTTCTTATGCATATGTCTGGTGACTTAGTTGATCTATCAAGTAACTTTGTTATAGATGTATTGTAGGGACTATGCTTAGGCTTTCGTGTCAGGGTCTTCTTGCTTGGATATGGGTAAAGGAGTGTGATCGAGAGGCAACTCGAGATTAAAACCATAAACAACTTCAAAGAGAGTCTGTTTGGTAGTGTCATGTATTGTTCAGTTGTAAGCGAATTCGATTACGGGCAAACAGATGTCCTAATCAGCTAAGTTCTTGCCCATTACAGTTTGAAGCAGTGATCCTAAAGTATAATTGATTGCCTTTGTTTAACCATTTGTTTGGGGGTGATAAGAAGTGCTGATTAGTAGTTTAGTACCTATCCATCACCATAGAGTTCTCTAGAAATGGTTCAAGAATTTCGAGTCTTTATCTGATACTACACTTCTTGGCATTCTGTGTAACTAAACAATTTCCTATAAGAAAAGAAAAACAATAGCCAAAGTATCATTAGTCTTAGAGTTAGGCACAAAGTGTGCCATCTTACTGAATCTATTTATGATAACCATTACAGAATCTTTGTCTCAAGCAGTTCTTGGTAATTGGAGAATAAATTCTAAGCTCAACTAAGTCTATGGTCTCATCGGGACAAGCAAAGGCATTGCTTTCCCTTGCTCAGCTAGGCATTTAGCCCTCTTGCATATAACACAGCCTTAAACAACTTGGTGTACATCTCATCTCATTCTTGGCTAGAAGAAATGCCTATTCAATAACTCATACATCCTTCTCTTCCCAAAATGTCTGGACGATACTCTACTATGGGCTTCTCTGGTTAGTAACTCCTTTAGTGAAAATGTCAGCACGCACAATTTCCTTCCTTGGAATAAATATCTATCTTCTATATGATACTCATCTACTGTCATTCTATCAGCATAACGCCCAAGTATAGGCTCGAAGTGTAGATTCTCAGAGTATTGTTCCTTGATATTCATAAACCCCAATAATCTGGTCTATAGTTTGGTCATGAGTGCATGTCTCCTTGAAAAAGCATTTGCAACTACGTTGCTCTTTCCCTGGTTGTACTTAATGAAAAAATTGAATCCTTCGAGGAATTCAACTCACCTTACTTGCCACTTCGACAACTTGGTCTGACTTCAGAGATACCTTAAAGACTCATGGTCAGTATAGATGATAAATTCCTTCGGTAGTAGATAATGCTGCCATACTTGGAGTGCTCGGATGAGTGCTAAGAGTTCTTTGTCATACATGGAGTAGTTTAGTTGAGGTCCCTTGAGCTTCTCATTATTGTAGGCAATTAGTCAACCTTCCTGCATTAAGATAGTGCTAATCCCAATGCCCGAATCGTCACATTCCAGCTCAAATACTTTCTTAAAGTTAAGTAAAGATAGTATTTGTGTAGAAGTCAATCTTCCTTCACCTCGGCAAAACTTTTCCGCTCCTTTTCTCTCCATTTGAAGTCAATGTTTTTCTTGGTTAGCTTAAAAAGGGGTACAGTGAAGGTATTGAAATTCCTTATAAATCTTTTGTAGAAGGATGCTAATCCATCGAAACTTCTCATCTCAACACAAATAATTGGAGTCGACTACTTGATTATTGCTCAGATCTTCTTGTCATCCACTTGTAAGCCTCTCCCATTTACTACATAGTTTAGGAACACCACTTCCTCCTGGTAAAAGCAACATTTCTTAAGATTGTCAAATAACCTCTCGGTATGGAGGACATCAAATACGGTATGAAGATGTTCATAGTGACTTAGCAAGTTAACACTATATACCAAGATGTCGTCGAAGTATATCACGACACACTTTCCTATCAGATTTCTTAGGACATGGTTCATCAGCCGCATGAAAGTGCTTGGGGTATTTGACATGTCGAATGGCATAATCATCCACTCATAGAGTCCATGCTAA
Organism: Lumnitzera littorea; assembly: GCA_024138015.1. Classification (NCBI taxonomy): domain Eukaryota; kingdom Viridiplantae; phylum Streptophyta; class Magnoliopsida; order Myrtales; family Combretaceae; genus Lumnitzera; species Lumnitzera littorea. The sequence goes on along the minus strand of JAMXBB010000002.1, from coordinate 97,127,419 downwards.
GTTTTGAATGCAGTACTCCACTTATCTCCCAGTCTTATGCGAATTTGATGGTAGTTAGAGTTTAAGTCAATCTTGCTAAAAATCTTAGCTCCACTCAATTCATCCAACATATCTTCTAATTGAGAGATAAAATACTTGTATTTGATCATGATCTTGTTCATGGCTCGGCTATCAACACACATTCGCCAAGTATCACCCTTTTTTGGCATTAGGAGTGCCGGAATAGCACAAGGGTTGAGATTTTCCCTTACATACCCTATCTCTAGTAGCTTGTTGACTTATCATTGTAGTTCGGGACCATTCGATAAGCTAGCTTATTCGGTAGGGTGATGCCGAGTATTAAGTAAATGTAATGCTCTATACTTTAGACAAGGGGCAACCTTTCGGGTAATTGTTCAAGAAACAAATCGGCATATTCATTCAGCAACTCTCTTACTTCTAAGGGTAGTTTACCCTACTCCCTTAACTCTAGGAGTTGCCTAACCAATATGAAGGTCAATGCGTCGGCTTGAATAGCCTCCCGAAGCTCAGTGCTACTCATTATCAGAGTCTTCTTCGATCCTCGAGCAAGTTTTTCCTATAGTTTGTTAACTTGACTTAGCGGCATTGGGCTCAACATGATCTTCTTTCTATCCTTCTCGAACTCATAGTTGTTCTTATATCCATTATGTATAACTTTTCTATCATAAAGCCATGGTCGACCTAGTAACACCTGTGATGCACACATGGGCAGCATATCATAAAGGATCTTGTTGGAGTAATTTCCAATTGTAATTGGTAGTAGTACTTGCCAAGTGACATGTAGTGCTCCCTTTTCATTCAATTAATGCAACTTGTGTGGCTTCAGATATGCGATAGTTGGCAACTTTAACTTCATGACCAAATTGGTTGATGCCATACTGGTGTAACTACTACTATCCACAATTAGTGCGCACAGCTGATTATTTACCTTACAGGTGATATGAAATAAGTATTCCCTTCACTCTTCCTCACGTGAGGGTTCCAAGCTCATTACGCGTCAGACAACTAGGATCAACTGATCCAAATCCTTAGTAAACAGATCTTCCTCAATCAGTTCATTCTTCTGAGAAGTTTCTTTCTCGACAATGCACTCTTCCTTTGGTTCCTCATCGGTACTTTCCACTTCCAACATTAGAGCATTTCCCTTGATCATTATAGTCCTTCGGTTTGGACACTAGGCATCCATATGTCCAAACCTTTGGCACTTGAAGCACTTGGTTTAGTTTATCTTCTTATTAGATCCTTGCCTTTTCTTGTACGTTCAGGTTAGTACGTCACCTTCTGTTAGGCCTTTTTAGTTACTCCCAATGTTTGCTCGCCTATTCGCCTCAATACTCGACTGACCTTAGTTGCTTCCCTGAACAGGTCGGCTATTCAATCGTCTAGTCAGTACTCGACTTATTCTTTGCCTTTCTACTCATTGAGCTATTTGTATGCCCTCATCTATTGTGGTAAATTCTTAGAGTTCTTCAATGTCTGAATGTCACTCCTCAACACAGTAAGGAACCTAGAGATTATTCGTGCTGGTGATACCTCCACTTCATAGTAAATCATAAGCATTTGGAGTTCTTAGACATACTAGTCAACAATTCAGTCGCCTTGTCTCAACTCTTGAAGCTAAGTAAATGTGTCTTACAAATAAGTATCCAGCATAAATCTATTTCTAAGTATTTTCTTTATCTTAAGCCAAGTATTAATCTCTCTGTATCCTTCTCGTCTCCTCATAGCCTAGAAATTCTTCTACCACATGATGGCATATCCGGAAAACTCAATAGTAGAAGTTTTCACTTTTTTGTAATCCTCATACTGGTAACAATTAAAAACACGTTCCACCTTCGCCTTCAAGTCTAATTAATCATCTACATTATTAGACCCATTAAAGCTTGGAATTCAAAGCTTCATGTGATCAAATGCTTAAGGTGCTGAGCTTCTTCTTCTTCATAATACTATTCCTTGTCTACTTCTCCCAATTCTCCCAAGTCAATTCTTCTCCTCACTTATCCACCTACTCCTCTACTTTAAACTTCTCGAGCTAAGTTTTGACCTCTAGTAGGTCGGGTAGCTTATAGAGTGTTATGTGCAGCTTCAGTAAGTCTATAAGCCAATGCATGAGCAACTCGAGTTAATTCCGCAAAGAGGTTAGTCACCTCATCAAGTCTCTCGTTCGTGCTTCTTAGAGTACCTAAAGATTGTCGACCATAGTAGACAACACCATTATTGGCATCCTCAGCACAGCATTAACACTTAGGTCAATCATTTCCCTTAGTAACTCGATTTCAATCTTCAATTTTAAACTACGATTAACACTATTTCTGCAAATTTGATAACACAATACACTCTCCATACTATTAGTCAGCTATGTTGTAATATAGTAACGACACCAACAATAGCCTGCTAATATTAAACTTGCTTTGCTTCCTAGATATTCGAAACAGGTTAAAACAGAGTAACATTAAACAATTACTTCCACCAAATCTTCACACAACTTACTTAAAGAAACCTTCGCTTTGATATCAAGATGACGCGAACCGCAGCCAAAAACAAATAAGGTTGATTGCAAGGGTGGGTCCTAGCTTTCCGAAAGCTTGTAAGGGTGATGGGGAAAAGCATGTAAGGACAAAAAACAAATGAAAAGTAAGCAAAACTCACAAATAACTCTAAAGGATATGACACCAATAGAACTTTTGAGGACTTATGGTATAGCTTGATATGACTTATGAGTTGGTCCAATGGGGTTACTCACTACCTATCCTTACTTAAGAGTTAGGATAAGAGTGAAATAAGACTAAACAATCGGTGTTTACGAGAGGAGAAATATCTAGTGCATTAATTGATGATCTAAGCTATTGTGGCTACATGTACAGGGGTATTTATACTCGAGAATTTATGGCAACCTGCCCAAAAAGGAAAAGACAAAAAGGGTATTATCCTAAAAAAGTAATATACAAAGAATACAAAAGTATAAAAGTAAATATTCGAGAAAAATAATGATTAATGTAGTAGATTCTACACATGATAGAGATGCATTGGTAATGCCATTGGAGAATGTAGACAAAATAGTATGATCTGATTGGGTAGCCGAGTAAAGGTATGGAGCAAGCATGGACTCATCTAAGCAAGAGTAGTTGATGATTAATCTAGGGTAGCTATCTTGGCCTCTCGGTAAGAGTAATGCCGAGAAAGTGGTCGGCTCGATCATGACCGAGTAGGTGTACAAGGTTTGGTTACTATTAGGGCATTCTTCGAGTCGACATACAATTTTTGAGAGATGGAAAGTCATTTGGCGCAGCATAGAGAGTCAATCATTAGTAAGGAGTAACTTAGCCTCGACAGGAGTCAACTAGAGTACCTCTAGTCCTCAAACTCGGCTATGAGTTAAAGGCCCAGTAGCCCAATTCTTATCAATTGTTGCTCGCGGTGGTATCTGAGGGTGAGTAGATGGTGGTGGTTTGGGTTTAGGGATGTTGGGAGTTTTGTAGTGGTGTTAGTTTATCTTGGGGAGGTATGGCGGTGCTTATCGAAATGTAGCTTATGGTGGTTAGTGTAGTTGGGGGTGGATCGTATGAGAGAGAGTGTAGTCAAAGTGGGGTTTAGTAATTGGTTGTATATGTTGTGTTTCTATATGTATTGTGTATGTTTCACTGATCGCATGTAGCTTTAGGCGACGGTGTTAAGTGTTGTGTTGGTGTGCCATTGTGATCGTGAACTGGGTATTTAAGAGAAGGGCTTTGGTTGTCTATTGTAGCAGTTCAGGGGAGGCATTAGTACGTGTATGGGCTGTTGTTACGTAGGGCTATGGTTGTTATAGGCATAAGAGAGATGATTGGATTTGGGGGGTTTATCTAGTAAGAGAGTTTGAGAGATTTCCTTTTTGCTTTTTAGAGCTCGAGAGTGTTCGAGAGTTGATTTGCTAGCCATGGGTATTGAAAAATTGGGGTTAAGGATGGAGTGGTTGCTAGGTTTGGTTGGGATTGAGTTTGGTGGTGTCAAGTAGTAATGAGTTGGAGAGAAAACTGTGCAATGATGATAGCTTCTTATCATTATTTTTTCGAAACAAGAAGATGAAGATACATTTATAGATCAATGCTTGGATGGGAAGTTAAAATTTGTAATGAAAGAAGGAGGAAGATTGAGCTTGATTTGCGAGCTAGTCAAATGTGCATTTTAGATGCTCGTTTTTTGCCAAAAATGTTGAGTGGAAGCTTTGAATAGCATTAATTAGCATTGAAAGGAAAAACCATAAATTAAGTTTTCTTAAATTTTTTCAGTTGATTTCATCCTTTAAGCACGTAAATTTGGACTCAATCTAGGATTTAATTCAAAATAGGCTATGTGGAGGACAAGAATCGTCCATTAATTGGTGTATGTATACATGGAAATCGCGTGAAAAATGAGGTAAGGTACAAACTGTTCATGCATGAGAAACTTAGGGAAATGGAAGGAAAGGGTAAGAAAAGGATGCCGATTTGGCACCATGTCAATCGCATGATCCAGTAGTATTTGCCACATGTCTTTGACAAGATACGTAGTAGGTGTGTTTGGTGGAAAAAATAGAAGGTACTTCATGCTTTTGGTTTGATTCAAACCTAAGATCTCCATGTCATTCCATATGAAAGTTAAAGTATAGTACCATCAGATCGTTAACATGTATCTTGTTCATATTTGTAATCAAATTGTATATATGAACCAGGTTGACTTGAGCTAGATTTAAATCTAAACCTATGCTTACTATCCCTCTTCTCTTATCATTTAAGGCCTTAAAAAAAATATTAAGACTAAATTAAAAAAAAAAATCTATTTTATTTAAACTATCTAAAAATTTTATTTTATTTTTTCTTCTTCTTTTTAAATTTTTAAATTTTCTATTTTTCTAAACCTTTTTCTAAATTTTCCATTTTTTGTGCTTTTTTTTTTTGCCTAAATATTCTCTTTTTTCTTTTGTATTTTTCTAATTTTTTTATTTTTTGTGTTTTCCAAAATTAATACCATTTTTCCTATTCTAAAATTACGGGAGACAAAAATGAGGTGTCTATAGTAAAATATATATATATATGAAGGTCCCATACCTATGAGCTAGACTTAGAGGACCCTATAATCTAAGAGCCATAGGCTTTCCCTAAATCCATTTTTTATTTTTTCTATCTGTATATAGAGATCAATATAGTATGAAGCCTACAAGTGATGTTTAGTCCATTTTCTTAAAATCATCTAATACACTTGAGATTATTCATACTATTATAAAATTTCTCTCCGAACTTCCTCTCTTTAGTATACATAAGTTTTGAGCATTTGGAAGAAATGTTAACTTAACCTCTTGACAGTAACCTCTTGACGGTGATTAAGGAAAGTCCAAGTTTTGTACATGCTAATATTTAGAACATTTCGCTTGTAATAAGGGGCATCAAAGCGAGCTTTTGACTTGAGATGTAGAGAAATATTGTTTCTAATGTTGATGAGTATGATGGCTTAACCTTGACTCATTTCTTACTTGATGAGTTGTTTAGTCAAGAGAAGACTGAAGAAAGTAAGGTATGTTAGATGATTGGGTGGAGTTAGTCACGATCAACGTATTAGACCATATTTAAGCTATAGAGGGAGACTTAAGAAAGCTTGAGGATAAGGTTTTAAGAGAGATGGTGATAGCTTCACATTAGGTTGTAGGTGATTTTTAAAGGACATGTTTCGAAGAGATGGTTGTCTCTTTGAAAAAGCATTGGAGGACTCAAAAGGCTAGATACTAGCAAAGCATAGAGCTAAGATTTATGCCAACTCATGTGGAGGCAATGGCAAGGGTAGATGTGCTAAGGCTCAATAACTTTAACTTGTCCCAGAATATTAGAGAAATTAACGATTTTCTTTATGGTATGGAGCTTTTTAAAGGACATGTTTCGAAGAGATGGTTGTCTCTTTGAAAAAGCACTAGAGGACTTAAAAGGCTAGATATTAGCAAAGCATGGAGCTAAGATTTACGCCAACTCAAATGGAGGCAGTGGTAAGGGTAGATGTGCTAAGGTTCAATAACTTCCACTTGCTTAAGAACACTAGAGAAATGAACAATTTTCTTTATGGTATGGAGCAATACTTTGATGTGTTTGGTGTATTAGATGATGTATCAAGACTAAGAGCGGCTCTAATGTTTCTTAATGATGTAGCTATATTGTTAGAGTAGACAGTTTAAAGGAGCTAAGTGGAATGTCAAATCAATCGAAATGTAGGAAGAGTTCAAAGCTGTTAGCGATGGGCTTAGTTTTACCAGAGCAACATTCATAGGGAGGCTATGATTAAACTAAGGCATTTGGAGCATAGGGTGTCCATCATAGATTATGTGCAAGAATTTTTAAAGTTGCTGTGGAAGATCCTTGACATGAGCAATTGGGATGCCATATTTACATTCTATGATGGGTTATTAGGTATACACATGTAGAGTTGAAGAGGTATGGGCTCCAAACCTTAACTCAAGCCATGATTACATCAAAAGGCCTAATAGCATTTAAGTTAATTGAACATCATAGAAAAAACTAAGAGAAGGAGGCTACAGAGAAGATTGGGGATGTAAGAAGAGATGGATCCAATCCTAAGGAGAATGAGAAAATTGTGATTGGAAGCTAAAGCTTTTATAAATGAGAAAGAGCTACTTAACAAGAAGTGGCTGGTGGCCATAACAACAGATATTGCCTCATTTGAGATAGGATGGCGGCTATGGTCATTATAGAGGAAGAGAAGGAAGTCTAAGAAAGTTCTAAGCTTAGGCTTTTGAAGCCATTGGGCTTGATGAAAAACAAGCCCACTAAGAAGATTATTGTATATAGAGGCATTTGTAGCATACTAGAGCATGAATTCTTTAATAGATACTAAAGCCTCAAACTTGTTCATATCTAACGAGGTGGCTGAGTAATTGGGCCTTAAGGTCTAGAAAGGCCACTCAAGGCTATTAATTGGAAGGAATTTCCTATTATTGCATAACCTATGTTGCTGATCTTATGGTGGAGACAATGGAGCGAAGAAAGAGATGTGAAGCAACCCATTAAATGATTATGAGCTAGTGATCATGTAAGATTCTTCAACCAAGTGTAAGTCTAAATATTCCATTTTATAAACTGCATATTGATAAGGGATGATAACTAGCAATGTTTAATCCTTATGAGCAGTTCCCCAACCAATCCTCTAAGTTGTTATGCCTATACAAATTGTCAAAGGAATGTGATTGAATAAATATATTACCTTAACCTTGAAGGGAGTGGTTCAAAAAGCATATGGGTACCCCAAGATGAAGGAAAAGCTCGGACAGAGGTGTTAAAGGAGCTTCTTAAAATCAAACCACCTAAAGATGAGTGGCTTCAAAGAAAAAGAGCACAAATTAGAAGCAAGCACTTCGGGGCAAGAGGTAAAGTTCAAGAATTTAAAGAAGAGCTTAACTCAAGATCAGTTATGTCATATTAGTATTAGGAATAGGGATGCTAAAATAAGGACTACTAGATGGAGGATGAGCTACTCCATAGAAAGAGACAAAAGTATACATCTTAAACTATGAGAATTTATAGAAGGGAATTTTAGAGAAATTTCATGATCTAAAGAATCTAAACACCCAATAGTTCACAAAAACATTAGTTGAGATGTAGGTTAGTTTCATTTTCTATAGATGTTAGAATATATTGAAGCTTCTATACAACCTTATACATGTTCCAATTTGAAAAAAAGACTTTACTAATCTTCTCTATATAACCTTATACACGTACTAAGATCTTAAGAAGAAAGTAGAGAAGATTCTCTAAGGGCCTTTAACATGAAGTCTCGACCAAAAGTTATGTTTAGAGTACCTGATAGAGTGAGTAGAAGAGAGTTTGCTTATAAGTGAAGAAGTCACTTAATGGGTCGCACACTCTTTAGGCATTCAATGGACTAGTTTTAAGGGACTACTTAGCTTTGAGACATCATCGGTTTAAATGGAAGAGAATGTTACCAGCATTCTCAAGCCCATTTTTTAATTTTCAATTTGTATATAGAGATTAGTATAGTGCAAAACATATGGCTAAGGCCCCATCCATTTCCTAGAATCTTCTAAATGCATATGGATATAATGAACTTTGGTTAGCAAATGTAATTGTAATAGCATAGGCAAATTAGGTCTTAGTTGTTTGATTGGATAAATGTAAGTCATTTATTAAAGTAGACCTCTTATATGTTAAGGAGGAGGGTTGACTATGCATTTTGATGGTGGTTAATGAGAGCCTAATTTTCACAAAATGCTATTGCTTAGAACATTGCACATATGACTTAAGGAGTCACATTGTGACCATGCTTTTATGGGTTGTCTCTAAGACTTAGTAAGGCTACCCAAGTTAGGCTAAGTCAAGTACCTAATCATGTCTAACACCACCTTGATAAACTTTAAAATAAAAAAAAAAACTAAAATTATTAAATAATAAAATTATCAAAAAGGACAAGTATGTATGTATGTATATATATATATAGCCAGCTATTTGGCTAGCGTTAACCAATGGTTGAATACAATAAGTAGGTTCAATGACTTATTTAAGATGGTATCATTGCTAACTTGGGTTGCAACCATAGAAAAAGAATAAAAGAACTTGTTTAGCTGAATAAATAAAGAGAATACTATTTTTTTTAGCTTAATGGCACATTTAGTTGACTTCGTAAGGGTGAAATAAAATGATTATTTCTTATATACAAACCTATTCTTAGGTTTGGTTAGCTAAATGTCTATTTCATGAAATTATTGTTGTTGAAAAATAAAAAAAATTGTCATTCTTTTACAAGACTAATAGAATAACTATTTTTAAAATTTTTTATAACATATTTTTATATTTATTTATAATACATCAAAATAACTATAAAGAGCAATTATTACTTCTTTATTCTATTTTTAAAGAATTGCAATTTTATTCCTATCTTATTTAATTCTATAAACCATATATGTTATAAAAGTTTATTTTATGCAATATTATTATATATAACGCAAGATATATGTATATTTACTTGTTATAATAACAAATACGATGGCCATGTGAAATCTCTTTTCCTTCTTGTCTTTTTAAACTGTCTCCGAACTCTTTTAGCGAAATTGATCCAAGATCCGCTGTGAATTTCCTTTTTACGTTACTTCCTCTTCCTTTCCATTTCTCTTTTTTCTTTTCTTTCCACCTCCACTTAATCATGCTATGCTACTAAACAACATTTGACCCGAGAACTAGGGCATCCAAAACCCTAAGGTCATATGTGGTGAGGGCTGTAGTGAAAGTTCTCCAATCTCGTAGTTTGAACAATTCCACAAGAGTTTGTATGGTGTTGGTGGTTTTTTTTTTTTTCGGTGGGATGGTCTTGGTGTCTTTTTATTACAAAATAAGTACATTGTATCGAATATTCTGGTTATAAATAAAATAGCATCCCATATGGTCAATTTCCGACCTAACAGCATCATTAATGCACGTGAAGACAAGTCATACAAATTCCACATCAGGACTGTTCTTTTCCACATAAATATAAGGTTGTGTGACGAAATTGAATACTCCACCCCCACCTGCTTTTTGATCTACGCAGAGGTTTGGGTCGGACCACGCGATCCCCCATGCCACCACACACCGCCAAAGTCTCAATTAGAGACGCATACCGATCACCTGTAACTGCCATTGTGTGGTCAAGTTTATGTCTTTGTCAACAGCACTAATTTTTTGAATTTGTTCCCGAATTTCTTCCCTAGCAATGTACTCATTAATGGTATAAATTTAACACCCCCCATATTTATAGGATTCACGTAAAAAGGAGTAGATTGTAAGTATATCATTTTTATATTTTCCATAGTCAATCTTTAAATCTTTAAAAAGATACTTTTAAACTTTTATATTACTTTTGTAGGAATAATCAAGAATAGAATGTAATGAAATAAATAAATAATCATTTCTTGTATTTAAAAATATCCATAGAATGAAATGAAATAAAATTAAATGCTTATATAATAGTTATTATAAAAATACCTTTAATTATTGAATATTATAATTAATTAAAAGTTGAATAAGGAATTTTTATTAATAGTAATTAATGAGGGACAAAATGGAATTGAATTCCTCGTTGAAGCAGCAATTACCAAATTCATAAAATCGTAATTTCATTTTCTGAATACACTTTTAAAAATGGGGAAAGGAAGCGGATTCTTATATACCAAACATAGCATTACATTATATTAATTTAGACAAAAATAATAAAAAAGTGAAAAAAAAGTAATTATGTTGTGTTTAGTATCTAGAATGGAATCATGATTTAGGGTTTAATTCCCTTTCTCATGTTTGGATATATTTTAAAAAGCTAGAATCGCGATTCGTTAGAATAATCGGTTTTAAAGTGGAATGCGATCCTGCTTTTTTAGAGGGAGAATCGCTATTCCATTCCACCTTATTAAATAGGCAATTATATAACATTAAAAAAAAATGGTGCAACTAAAGAAATGCTCCATATAATTGCAATTAGGAAAAAGCCACTACACTATCATTGTAGATTTTAAATATTACTCTCATTCATAAACTAAATTAAAATATATTTGTATATATTTTTTGACTTCATTAAGAAGCTAAATTAGTGAACATCACATTGTATTATTGAAATTGCAAATTATATGAAAGCACACATGAACAATGAATATTTTCAAAGATATATTAATAATTTAATTATTTATATTTTTTAGTACTTAAGTGGTAAATATTGTCACTCTAATATAACATAAACTCGGAATCACATCTTCACATCAATAATAAAGTTGAAATAGAAGTACTAAAATTTTATATTCTAATCTTATTTTAATTACACCATTACATAAAATTTTGCACCAATGATGCAGGCACGTGTCTATTAGTATTTATAATATCTTATATATATATCTATATATAATATATAAATTGTATCTAGATTATATGTCAAATATATAATATATATTTCTGTATATATGTATAACTATATTGTTATATCAAAATATATCTTCTATAGAAATATGTATGTGTCATACTTGTATATATATATATTCAATTTTTATATGTACACGTAACATATGTATATAGATTATATGTCTTATATATAATATGTAGTTCTATATATATTTATATTGTAATATATAATTATATATTAGGTATAAATATATAAATGTTATTTACATTTTTGTAATAGCAATATCGATTATCTAAAATATATAGTTCTATATATAACTATATTTTAATATATAAATCTATATTATGTATAAATTTACAAATATTAACATATAAATTTATAAATATTATTTATAGGCTATAACTATATTGCTATGTGTATATATTGTATGTTTATATATAATATATTGTTCTATATATATGAGTATATTGTAATATATTGTGCATGTTTTTTTTATCTACGACTTATAAATAAGTAAAATATTATTGATGAGTTTTATAATTTATCCATACCCAAATATAATAATTAAGAGGATGTATTAGCAACGTACTATAAACTATAGTTTACTATAATTTATGATAGACTATGGATATATAAAACTCATGCAAACATATGCAACAAGCCTTCTAGGAATTGGTATGACCTCTAACCTATATTATACGTTGTTGTGGCTAATTGTTTAATATTGAAAACTGCAAAAGAATGTTGAAAAAGAAAACGAACCCAATTTGTTACAATTTTTGGCAAAAAAAAAAAAAATGTTGAAACTTTGAAAAGATAAAGTTCGATAAAAAGTGCTCACAATTTAATAATTATCCTTGTTGATTGAAGTTTACTTGAAATATTTATTAAGATAAACATAATTGGTTCTTGGCAAAAAAAAAAAAGAAAAGAAAAGAAAAAGAAAGACATGTTGAAAGTTAAAGATAAATCTCATTGATTTTTTACAATGAAAAAAATACTTAAAGAAAGCCACATTCAAAGTTGAAAGTAAACCAGTGAAATGGTATAGTACCATATCCAAACTACATTGATGATGTTATAACTATATTGTTATGTGTGTAGATTATATGCTTTATATTTAATATATTGTTCTATATAGTTAATTATATTGTAATATATAAATATATATTAGGTATAATTATACAAATGTTATTTATATAATTGTAATAGCAAATCAATTTATGTATAATATATAGTTCTATATATTATATATAATTATATATATGTGATGTTATGTGTATATACATATATATAAAACATAACATATACACATGCACATGTTTACAAATTGATGGCATTTTTATTAAATAACACCATATGCTCATTCCATTCCGTTCTTAACATAGTAAAACCAAACATAATTATGGAATGAAATTGGTGATTCCGTTGATGTTTCCAAACAAAGGAATGGATTGGTTATTCTTTTCTTAATTCCATTTTATTCCAGTTCATTCCATTCCGGATTTATTTTCACATACCAAACGTAACATTACAATAATAATAGTGATTCCGATAAAAATAATAAAAGAGTGAAAACCAAAAGTAATCTCAAGCATTTTCCTTCGACTTTCACCTCAACTTAGTGGTGTTAACTTTTGTGTGGCTCCACTGTCAATATTCAAATTTGATCATACGAGGAATGACAACTCTAATTATTGACCCAAATCCCATATAGTTTCTTAAGAGTTTACTTTTTATAAAAGTATATATGGGATATATAAGAAACTAAATACTTAATAATATATATATATATATATATATCAAATTAAAATTTTTGTATACAAAATATAAAATTCTACATTTTCACCTTTATTATTAACATTTTATAAGTTTATTTTATGTAATGGAGAGCATAAATATTGCATGTGTTCTTTTAGAGCTTACATGGATGTTCGGGTGCTAGGATGCATATCAACAAGTTACAAGGTAAACTCCGATCATAAGTTTTTGCAGCATTTCCCCATAAGACAAGTCATGTGATAAGACCTCTTGCTTACTTTGAAACCTATGGGTGTGGGGGACCTTTACACTTTGCATAATGCCAATTAGTTTACCACTACACATGAAATAGTTTTTACGGAATTTGGAAAATATCAATACTAGTTATAATTAAATCTGAAAAATGTAATAAACACCCACTCCAGTCTACCCAGCTTAATCCATCATTTTAGACATAGATTCATTTGACCAATCAAATAGATAAATGCTTTAAAAATCCATTTCTATCCAATATTCCTAGCTCAATCTAATATTGTGGTTCAATTTTGTTGTATCTTATAATTTGTTATATCTTTAAGTCATATAGTTTTCTAATACAGATATTATGATATTTGGAATTAGCGATTGTAATGTTCAAATATTGACTTGTACTCACTAATTATCAAGTTAAAAGTAAAAATCTAACAAGTGTTGTTAAAGTCAGGGTCATAGGTTTAATTCCAAACCCTCATAATGGTAGATGGGATATTGTCCACATTGGTGTATTAGCATGTTGCCTTTGATCATGATGGGCCAAGTTATGGCTATGTACAACGCTTTCTTCTATATATTTGGAAAAAAAATTCAAGCTGCACATCAACTATAATGTTTATGCAGCGATAATCACTTTGTCTAATATTGAACTTTTCTGTCTTTATAAAGCTCTTCTTTTAAGATAAGAACATAATGGATTCTTTTATGGAATAGCATTCCATAAATCAACTGAAGGGTACCACTTTCCTACTAATAATATTTTTAGAAAGAGGGAAGGAATTAGTTATTAAGGAAAGTGAGAGAAAAGAAATTAAAAGGAAAGAAAATAAAATGAAAGGATTATTATATTTCTTGTTTGAATTGAGGGAAAGAGGAAAGAATAAATGTGGGAGGAATGCTTTTCAAAATTATTTTTAAAAATAGAGAAAAAGTAAAGATTTAGCCATGAACATTTTACTGTTTTTCTATTTTCAATTCTAAACTTTCTTTTTTTTTTTTTTAATTCGAGTCTTCAATATTTGAAAACATTTACAAATAAGTCATTTTATTAACTGTATAAAGTTTTCCATCCATGTGTTGCATGTGGCATGATCTTTAAATAAAACGATTGTAATACATAATGTTAAAGTAATTTATTAAAAATATAAAAATAAAAAATACCAAATAATAAAAAAAATCAAATTAAAGAAATATACAAATCAAATAAAAGTAAAACAACAATATGATATATTCATTTTTAAGTAAATAATTAGAAAAAAATAAAGTTCAAGAAAATTAACAGAAAATTATAACTTAAAAAAAAAATAAAAGAAAATTTGGCTACCCAAGAGCAGGATTGGATATTTTTAATTTGATGATTTTCTTCTATTTTTCCCTTTTTAAATTTTTTTTGAACTTTTTAGCCTTATAATTTTATTTATTTTATATTTTATTATATTATTTATATAATATAATTGTGTAGACCAATGGAATAGTGACACATGTCTTTTACTAGTGGAAAAATTAACACTATTAATAAAATAACTTGTTTACAAACATTTGCAAGTGTAGAAGACTAGATTGAAAAAAGATAAAGATTTATGAGTTAAATAGAAAAACAATGAAATGGGGATGACTCAACTTGCACTTTTCTATTAAAGTACTTAGAGCTATTTAATTACTATATTATCCTGAAAAAAAAAAAATCATAAGATTTTAAAAAGTTAGGTTATAATTAGAATTACAATAATTTACTTTATTAAATTACTTCAATTTGAAGAGGAATAAAGTGTATGATCTCTAAAGAAAACTTTCCCTTCTAAATTTATCTCCTTTTCTAAATAGAAAAAAATTCTTAAAATTCACATTTTACTTCAACTTTTCATTTCAATCCAATTCTTCACTTCATTCTAAAGATAGTGTAAAGAGTGAGTCACATAGAAGGAAAGTAAAGAATTTTGAAATTTGAGATGAGTGGAAGAGGGTTTTCAATCACGTCGGTTGCATCTATAGCGACATATCTTCCTAATACAACTTTATGCCAGATAGTTGTTCCGTAACATGAACCAAAAAACTTTACACCGAGTAGAAAATTCGTCCTTAAAATATCTTGATTCACTATGTTATCTAATGAAGGTTCTCTCTATCTCTCATTTTAATTTTGATTTTTCAAAGAGAAAAATGGAGAGAATAAATATGAAAAGGAATAAATTAATAGGTCTATTTTCAAACATTTGTTTCGATCAATTATGCGGTCCATACGATGTTGCCTACGCCGACTGCATGAAACACCGCTTCCGATGATTGTGTGCGCGAGAGATTCTAATCCCAATGTTGGGTTTACCTCCTCCACTACCTTCAAAAAGGAAACCGATAAATCTTACGAAAGTAGCCATCGAAACACGTTACAGAACTGTTGTCTTCATCTTTTTATGCTAAATTTTAAGATCTGATTTTTGATCTAATATTCGATTTATCCGTGTTATATATTTGGTACCATTCATGTCCATTTTTCTGGTCCAACTAGCATTACTCAGAAAGGGGAAAAAAAATTTTTTTTTTTCAAAAATATTGGACCGAAATTCATTACGAAACATTCATTGAAGTCGTGTTCTAATAGGAAAAATAGAAATGTTTATAAATCAGTCCTTTTGACATTAAACGGTTTTGTACTTTGTTTATAATATATTTATAAGATATAATATATATTTATTCAATATAAAGAAATTAAAATATACACTAGAAACATTCGTAGTGTTTAAATTTAAAAAATAGTTAGTTTCCTTGGCAACTTGTTCATTCAAAGCATGCATACCATTTGACGGGGCACTTAAAATACAGGATCAATAAAAACGCACACAACACGTGAAATAAATAGGTCGGTAAACAATAAACATGCGATGCGAGCATACTGACAATAATCACGGTGAGCATAAAAGCACCTAAAACCGAGCCCATTTGGCACTGCTTCTTATACTTATTTAAGAAGATTTACATAATAATTGAAAGCTCGTTAGAGGGTTAAAATAAAATTTTACACCATTCAATATTGAGTATTTATTTTATGAAAAAAGTAAGTATATATAAATGTGAAGATTATTCTATTTGATACCATTATAAGTGTTTGTGGCATTATTTAATATTCTTCAGATGAAAATAATTAAGTTTTAATGTTGCAAAAGATTAAGATAAGATATGAGGAAAATTTTTTTTAAAAAAAGATCCTATTATTTCTATGCTTCTACATATTCATGACCTTATTGATTAATGTTTGTTAGGAACACATGCTAGTTTCTTATTGGTTTCTACTAATTAATTTGATAAAATAGTATTATTTTAAATAAACAATATGATAAAATAATAAATAAATTATACATATAAAAAAGAAAATTAAAAAAAAAATCATGTTTAAGTCATAAGACATGTACATAATTATCATAAGTTCCAGACAATTAATCATAGGCTTTTTTTATTGAGTATATAAAAACCCACTTATATAGATAGATTGTACAACTTACCTTATATAATATATGGGTAGATATCATCCTTAAAAAGTAAATAGTATAATGAAGTTTGCACAACCTAATAACTCGATGGATTTTAAAGTTTTTTTTTTTTTTTTTTTTTACTTTTTACCTTTTCTGAATTACTTTTGATGTTGTGCCAAGCTAAAAGCTATACGGCCAACCACCTCTAAGACTTAAGGGTGAGCATCGACCGCATGGGGGTCGCGCGAACATGAAACTTCTACTTTAATTAAAATTATGTAATGAAATTATTATTCTATTATTTTCAGAACAGAGTTGTATATTTATTGGTTAAATAAATGGGATTCCTTTGAACTGTAATGCCGAATGAATCACGTGAGCTGCCGTCGAAGTCGTCTGACATGTGAAGCCGTCTCGTCTCCAACCTACATGACCTAGCGCTAAGGATGATGCTGTTTCGACGATAATTTGGAACATTGGTCATTACTACTGTCACCGAAGACCGAAGACCGCAGCGCGTCTATCAGCACGTGGTCCCCAGTCTCTGCATTTCAGGAACATCCTACCAATTTTAGCATATTTCAATTATTCATCGCAGCAAAATAACTTATTGTCGTTTTACATATAATAATATATGTATGAAAATTCCTATATAAATATATATATAATTTTTTTTATTCACTAAAATACAAATAAATATAAAAGGCTTACCCTATCTCCACGCCTGCTCTCGTAGACAGTTGATTTTATGGCAAAGAAAACCTTAAGGATGTTATATCGATATTTATTAAGATATTAAATAAATAAAATTTATTTATGCTCTATTTTTTTTTTAGTAAAATTTTCAAGGATTTAAAAGGATGCTCTTAAATGATTGTATAGTTAAAAAAAATGGTCATGTACTTCAGAAAAAGGAAGTTGGTAAAAACATTTCCATGCAAGCATTATACCAAACGGTCCATTTGCATTTTCTTAATGTACAACTAATATAGGAAGGGTACATTTAATCCTTTTTTACCATTACCAAGTCTCTCGATACACTTCTGACCTGATACGTTAGCGTTGTTATCAGACTGTTATTACATATCAATGAGGCTGTCTCTTAGAACTATGTTTTCTGCACCACAATGCATTAACCAAAACCCTCTCTCTTTCCCTCTTCCTGCAATGTAAAAAAAAAAAAAAAAAAAGAATTACCTGACAACATTAATCATATTCCTACTTTCAAGAGCAAATCCAGAAAGCTTGTGAACCATTTCTGTTTTCATGGAGGTATGGTGTTTCATGTGAAGATGTATCCTTAAATCACGATCATTTTTCATTGACTAAAGTCGCGTTACGCTGTCTACAAAAATGATGTCTTGAAGATCCTCCTCCAACAACATGTTTCCCTTTGTTGACTAATGTTCATTTGTTAGCTGTTGGTGCATTTGATATGATTGGTTCTTCTGATGTTTTCCAGACATTCAACAGGTTTTAACAGCGGTTTAGACTTGTAGTTAAATGTAACCTTTACGTGTATGACTCATATTGACATGATGTATATGAATGGATTTCTCTGCTTTATCTCGAGCTATGATTTGACTCGATAAAAACCACACATGATTTCAAAATTCTTTGCCAAAATTTTAATGGATACTTTTTCGAAAATTTTGAAGTTCTGAGGGGGAGGCCGGGTCGAGACCCCTTCGGTTCGGTCCGGTCCGGCCCAGCTCTATCCCTTCCTCTGTTTTAACTTTATTTTTGAGTCAATTATTGTAAATGACAATTGCATAGAAGTTTCCTAAGGTTTGTTTTTCTGTAGTATTTTGATTAAAGTTTCCGACAGCGGACTACTGGAATCCAATCTACGGTTTTAAATTTTAAGCGATATCTCTGAAGTTTGACCATATAATAAAGTAATAATATTGCTTAATGACACATCATACCATATTTTAATAATCTTGCAATTTTCGAGTGCAAGTATGATGTTATTTGGCAGCCCAAAAATGGCCTGGAGAAGTTCGTTCTTGATTTCATTTTACTCTTTCTCTTCCTTTCTTCTTGTCTTGGCTGATATGGGTTAATCAAATGTCATAAATCACATCAATGTTTAAAAAGTAATATTTCTGTCTGGAAAATCTTTCTTTTTAAATGATCTTCTTCTGAAGCATTCAACACTTCTGCTTGTTATTGGCCCCTGTATTTCTTGCTCAAGGGTCTAGAGGATTTGGTGGTCCAAAAGGTTATTTAATTTTGTTCAACTTGCTTTATTTTCATTACTGTTTGATGTGTTAGTCCTGCAGCAAACGTTTTCTGAAAGTTTATTATAACATAAGTTTTAGTAAGATTAAGAGTTCGCAGCTATTTGGTGGTATCTTTTCGGTAACTGATAGTTTAGGTGATTAGGGTGGCAGTAGGCCGATGGCAATGATTAACAGCAAGATGGTTTCATAAGAGTAAATCATTTTTCCCATCATTTGATCTTGCCACTGTGAGCTACCAACGTTTATGCCATCTTAACGGTTATAAGGAAAACGTTGAAGTTGGAATAAAAATACATATTACATCTAGATTAGTATATACATGACGTTAACGAGTCCCTAATTGTTAAGCTTTGACTATGAATTAAGTATTATATAGATCTTCTGAAAACGTTTTCTGCAAGTCAATGCACCTTTAAATACTGTACATGAGTTCATCAAACTTCATTCTTATACAAAAGAGTATTTTCTTATGTTTACGATTTTGGCAGGGAGAGAAGGAAACTAATTAATGAGAATTCTGAAGAAAAACTGATCCAAATTGGCAAGGAAATATGTCTTCAGTTACTTGGATGAACTCTCTCTCATGTTCAAACACAATAGCAAAATCTCCAGGAGATGGTTCTGGTTCGATTTCAGTCGTACTTCAATGGCTGAAGTTCATTTTCCTCTCACCATGTCCTCAGAGAGCTCTCCTTTCATCTGTTGACATACTGTTCTTGCTTGCCATCCTCATATTCTCCATTCAAAAGCTGTTTTCCAGGTTCTCTTCTCCGTCTGATATCAACAAGCCTTTGATTGGAACCAGAAGGGCTCCCCCCAGAACTTCAATCCTGTTCAAGCTCTCACTGATTGTGACTGTTGTGTTGGCATTTTCTTACACTCTCGTTTGCATCTATGCCTTCAGCAAGGACTCTGAATTACCATGGAAAGTTATAAATGCAGTGTTCTGGTTAGTTCAAGCCATAACTCATGCAGTGATTGCAGTCCTATTGATTCATGAAAAGAGGTTTGAAGCTAAATCTCATCCGCTTTCACTTAGAGCTTATTGGGTGGCTACTTTCATTATCACATGTCTGTTTACTGTTTCGGGTGTGATTCGATTGGCCTCATCTAAGGATTATGATTTGAGCTTGGATGATATAGTTTTGACAGTTTCTCTTCCTTTATCTGCTGTTCTGCTCTTTGTTGGCATCAAAGGGTCAACTGGAGTTTTTGTTAGGAGAGAATTAGAGGATGTGAATGATGAAGGATATGAAACCCTTCTGGATAAATCCAATGTGAGCGGCTTCGCATCAGCTTCGGTTTTGTCCAAGGCCTTTTGGCTATGGATGAATCCCCTGCTGAGCAAAGGCTATAAATCCCCTTTGAAGATAGAGGAGATTCCTTCCCTTTCTCCCGAACATAGAGCTGAAAGGATGAGTAAACTCTTTGAGTCGAATTGGCCCATACAGGATGAAAAGTCGAAACACCCAGTTCGAACGACTTTGCTGAAGTGTTTTTGGAAGGAAATTGCCTTCACAGCATTCCTTGCGATCGTGCGGCTCTGTGTGATGTTCGTAGGTCCTGTTCTTATCCAGGATTTTGTCGATTTCACTGCCGGTAGAGGGCAATCACCTTATGAGGGATACTATCTGGTGTCGATTCTCCTTGTGGCCAAATTTTTTGAGGTTTTGACCACTCACCAATTCAACTTCAATTCACAGAAGCTTGGGATGCTCATCCGCTCGACCCTCATTACCTCGTTATACAAAAAGGGTCTTCGTTTGTCATGTTCTGCCCGCCAGTCTCATGGAGTTGGACAAATAGTTAATTACATGGCTGTCGATGCGCAGCAATTATCCGACATGATGTTGCAGTTGCATGCTATTTGGTTGATGCCCTTGCAAGTTGGTGTCGGGTTGATCCTTCTCTATCAATACCTTGGAGTTGCTGTCATCTCCACGGTCATTGGACTTATTGGTGTTCTTATTTTTGTTGTGATGGGCACGAAGCGGAACAACCGGTTCCAATTCAATGTAATGAAAAATAGGGACTCGAGAATGAAGGCAACAAACGAAATGCTCAACTACATGAGGGTGATAAAGTTCCAAGCATGGGAAGAACACTTCAACAAGAGGATCCAATCATTCCGCGATTCTGAATTCAGTTGGCTTAGCAAGTTCATGTACTCCATCTCTGGCAACATCATCGTGATGTGGAGCACTCCGTTATTGATTTCAACCCTTACATTTGCCGTTGCCATTGTAATGGGAGTTCCCCTTGATGCCGTGACTGTGTTCACCACAACAACAGTGTTTAAAATCTTGCAAGAGCCAATTAGGAGCTTCCCACAATCCATGATCTCTATTTCACAGGCGATGATATCATTAGGGAGGTTGGATAAGTACATGATGAGTAAGGAACTAGAGGATGCTTCTGTTGAGAGAACAGAAGGTTGCAACAATGGAATCGCCGTGCTAGTGAGAAATGGAGCATTTACTTGGGATGATGACAAAGGAGAGGAGTCTCTGAGGAATATCAATTTGGAGATCAAGAAAGGTCAGCTTACTGCTATTGTTGGGATGGTTGGATCTGGAAAATCTTCACTCCTGTCCTCAATACTTGGTGAGATGCACAAGATATCGGGAATGGTATGGACCAAGTTTTTGTGCCAATTGTCATAGAATTGCTGTTTCTGTTATGTTATTTTTCCTCCTCCACGTCATAGCATTAACAAACAAATATAAAGCCACGCTAGATCTACATGGCCAAAACTTATAGATAAGACAACTGCGGATTAAATTTTATCATGATATCTGAGTAGGAGGTTCAAGTTCATATATAGGCATACTAATTCATCCCAATTTAATAATGGGTTTCAATCGGAGTTCCAGCCCATTAGTTTGGGGTTTTAATCAATAAACTTTAAAACTACAATGAAGCTTAAATTTAGAGATCGGATGGTTTCTGATCTAAAACTTTTGTACTTGTTCTCCACATATTGCTAATTTTCTAATAACATAATTTTGCATTTTCAAATACTCTTCATTTATATAGCTAAGATATCCATGAGAAGAGCTGCTACGATTTCCAAGTTTTTCGTTATCATATTTAGCGTACTAATTACCTGCGTCGTGTTGTCTTTAATTTCTAGCAAATGTAAATGCTACGTAATTATAGGAGAAACAGGTAAAAAAATAACAAAACAACCTCCTCTTTAGAAAAATAAGAAGCATCTCTCTTTTAACTGGTTAGGTCTGTAGAAGTTGCTTGCAAGTAGTGAGATAAAATGGACTGGCTTTACTAACTTCAAGTAGGTTGCTAACAATTTTGTCCATTTCCCATGTTGAATGTAAATAAAGCAAGGTGGTTCCTAAGCTTCTTGATCTAAAAGTTTAAGCTTATAAATTGGTGGGACCTTTTATGTCTTATATTCAACACTCTCAGTCATGTGTGGGCTTAGACATTGATTAACGTGCATCAAATGTAGATAATTAATTAAGTTATCAAGTGACAATGCAAGAAACTAATTAAGACCCCTCTATGGTACCAAGGAAAAATATAATATTAATGTGTAGAGAGTATTTATACAACACGCATACTATCTGTGTGGTTGTCCTACATATGGAAAGAAGACACACATTCTTAAACTCTTACATATAAATTTGACAACATAAGATCTTTGTTCTGTATTGCACATGGTGATATTTAGCTCGTCAGATGCTAAAGTTTGGTTCAATAATGGTTCAGCCTGAATTCAATCTACTTGTATAATTTATCAAGTGGATCTCAAACTTCAATCTATTCCACTCAATGGTCTAATGAGCCTGATCAAGTTATAGGCAAAGTTATTCATCTAATTCAATTTGAATTTGAGCTTCAACATAAGTTTAATAAAAAAACATATAATTATGCAAAAATTAGTCGAGCCTTAAAGAGCTTAGTTAAGCTAAGCTCGATCTCATCAAATAATACTCTTAGTTAAGTATGGGCTCAAACTCAAGCTCAAATTTCTCATCTCACGCCGAGGTTGAGTTAGATCCAGTTTGTTGAATGTTTAAATCGATTCTATTTGTTTATGCCTCTATTTAATTTTGCTCTTCATATCCAATAGAGAATATATTTTGATGAGCAAATTCAACATGGTTTTCTTAATGATTGGTTATTCTTGGGTCCAGCAAGCATTACCTACTTCTATACATATCCAGCTGATGCTAAATCAACCAAAAATTGGAGAACAAAATATAAAAGATTGATGAAACAGGTCAAAGTTGGGTAACCCGTGCTAAACTCAAGAATTACTTGAAGTTGTAATTTTGTGTGTCAGAATTTAATTAAAAACTAAAAATATTCACATTCTAAAGCTTTTGAAGGAACTTTTTAGCTTATTTCATGCTTGGTACGTGATGTACAAGAAAACAGCACAGCCTATGTTAAGCTTTATAGAATTTTGGTCTCTCTAAAGTTTTTGGTTTATCTAAAGTTGTAGGTACTTCTTGATATTCTGATATGTTGCCCAGGGAAAACGATTCTCCCTAGAATATTGATTCAAAAAGTACGTCGAGTGACACTATTCTATGATAAAATGCTCGTACTTTGTGATACAATTTCATAGTACGAGTACTTTGTAATACATTTGGAATAATTCTCAGAATGAAATCTCAGAGGATGTATAACTGCTTTTCCACTTGTAACTATTTCTACAACATAGTTGATATAGCACTTGAAATTAATACTTTCACAACATTCAGGTCAGAGTTTGCGGTTCAACAGCATATGTAGCTCAGACATCATGGATTCAAAATGGGACAATTCAAGACAATATCTTGTTTGGTTTACCAATGAATACAGAGAAATACAAGGAAGTCATAAGGGTGTGTTGCTTGGAGAAAGACCTGGAAATGATGGAGTATGGAGACCAAACTGAGATTGGAGAAAGAGGTATTAACCTCAGCGGAGGGCAGAAGCAACGAATTCAACTTGCAAGAGCTGTTTATCAGGATTGTGATATCTATCTTTTAGATGATGTTTTTAGTGCAGTGGATGCACATACAGGATCAGAAATATATAAGGTATTGTAATCTATCCATTTCACAAATGGGGACTTTTGCCGCTGCTTCTTGCAAACAAAAAGATGAACCAGGCTGAAACCTTTGGTGATGTCAAAAAATTATTTGAGGTCTAAACTTCATTCTAAAATTATTATCAACCATACTAACATTACTTCCCACTATGAAAATAAGAATCCTTAGAGCCTTTCTGCCCAATTATTTTGATTTCATTTTACTATCTGGCAAATGTTAAAATCTGGATATGTGGCTAATAAAGTTGCCAAGAAAATAAAATGGGAAGTACGGATAAAGAACAAACGTAGAAGAAACATTTAAGAGATGTAGATAAGATGCAGACAACAAGCAGACTAAATAAACTTGCTGAAATAACTTAGATTACATTCTTTTTCCATGCATTATGATTGGAAAAGATATCGTGTTGAGTATGATATGCATGTACATTCATTTTGATCCCACAATAATATGCAGGAATGCGTGAGGGGAGCTCTAAAAGACAAGACTGTTATTCTTGTTACCCATCAAGTTGACTTCTTGCACAATGTTGATCTCATCATGGTATGTGTATTTATGATGTTTACCCTCTTAGTATGTTTACTTTGGATAATTCTAACTTAATTAGACTGTTTTGCTCTTATGATGTAGGTTATGCGTGAAGGGAAGATAGTGCAATCAGGAAAATACCCTGAGCTACTAGAATCTGGCATGGATTTTGGAGCACTAGTTGCTGCACATGAAACATCCATGGAACTTGTGGAAGTAGGAAATTCCATGAAGAATGAAAATTCCTCTAAATTGCAAAAGTTGCTGTCTAATAAAGAGGATGCCGATGATGACAATAAGCCCTTTGATAGACAAAGGTCTAACAAGGAAAACTCAAGGCTCATAAAAGAAGAGGAAAGGGAAACAGGAAAAGTGAGCTTGCACGTGTACAAGTTGTACTGTACTGAAGCGTATGGATGGTGGGGCATGGTGGTAATATTGCTGCTTTCTCTACTGTGGCAAGGATCACTCATGGCTGGAGATTATTGGCTTGCTTATGAAACTGCAGAAGAGCGCTCTATGTCATTCGACCCTTCTCTCTTCCTTCGTGTGTATGGGATAATCACAGCAGTTTCTTGTGTGCTTATTATTATAAGAGCCTTCTCTGTGACAATAATGGGGCTGAAGACGGCTCAGATTTTCTTTAGCCAGATTCTTAACAGCATTCTGCATGCACCCATGTCATTTTTCGATACCACACCCTCGGGAAGAATCCTTAGTAGAGTAAGAGCCCAAGAGTTACCTTCACTATTTTGTACATAAACAATTAGTTTATAGAAGTTAATGTGGCCTAGTGGTAGCTTTCATTCATTAAACTAACGATCTTGTTTCCCATTTCAGGCATCGAGCGATCAGACAAATATCGATGTCTATATTCCTTTTCTTACAGGAGTAGCTGTTGCTATGTACATCACACTCCTCAGCATTTTCATCATTACTTGCCAGTATGCTTGGCCGACAGTTTTCTTGATTCTTCCGCTTGGTTGGTTGAATATGTGGTACAGGGTAAGATCATTATGCTTTCTGTTTTCCATTAATTGGTAATAAGCAAATATTGTTTCTAATATTGGACTAGGATAGCATTATGTGGATTGGCTGAGTTGTTAATACGTTTACTTTCTTGATTTACTTCCTTGCAATATCAATAAATTTTGCTTTGCAATCAACTCATCTGGAAGCTTAAAGTCATGGGATCTGGTGTGGCATTCCCTCACTTGTGAGCTAAGGCTTTCAATCGAAGCCTGTCAAGTGGACTACATAGTAAAATAGGTGTGAGATGTGTGTGAAGGTGCTTAAACTTAGGATCTCTTATTCTAACATCATGATAAATATAATCCTACAAACAACTTCTAAAAACTTAAGCCACTGGATGTAGTTTTACATTTATAGGTTGATAAAATTAATTTAGCTATCATTTTATTTGGGTAAGGTTAATTTAGCTATCATTATTTCATGAAATAAATATAGAGGAGAGCAAAATAAATATAGGACTCAGAAACATAATTTAGCTATCATTATTTCATGAAATATGTGGAATTTGATATATTGCTGCGATGGCAATATTTTGCCACTTAGTTGAGTTATTTTGATCCCGGTTGACATCCATTCATCACAATTGTCATCAATAGATATGATACATCTTTGTGCATATGTTGTCATCTAAGTGACGATTCTATATAGAATTTAACGAGTCAAACATGATGTGAGAAAGGTCTAAGATGTCATGCATGTAAATGAATATGATGCGGTGAATAAATTCCATTAAGAAGCTTTTCCTCTTCTTTGCAGGGTTATTATCTTTCATCATCTCGAGAGTTAACTCGCTTGGACTCAATTACAAAAGCACCTGTTATTGATCACTTTTCAGAAAGTATTGCTGGTGTCATGACAATCCGATCTTTCAGGAAGCAAGATAGCTTTTGTCATGAAAACTTAACGAGAGTCAATAAAAATTTAAAGATGGACTTCCATAATAATGGATCTAATGAGTGGCTTGGTTTTCGCTTGGAGTTGATTGGGAGCTTCATGCTTTGCTTTTCTGCTATGTTTATGGTGTTGTTACCTAGTAGCATTATAAAGCCAGGTACAATTCCATATCATAATGTTTCTTTCCCCCTCTAAGATCTTAAGTAATCTCTATGGAAATTATACCAATGCATTCCATACCAATGCAAATATATTGATGGTATGGATTGTAGGAAATAATACCACTGCAACATAATGAGATTATTTGCTTATGAGGTCATTGTTCTTGGCTTTTAGAACTCATTATAAACATAAAGTCCATATAGCTTTTTCCAGAATAATTTTAACTTATCAGAACTTAAAGCAAAATATTTCTGGTTCTTTTCAAGTGGATACGTTCTCGTTGGATTGTTATGCCAGATTCTCATGCTGTCTTTCATTATACAGAAAACGTTGGGTTGTCTCTGTCATATGGGTTGTCCTTGAATTCTGTCCTTTTCTGGGCCATATATATCAGTTGCTTCGTGGAAAACAGAATGGTTTCAGTTGAGAGAGTAAAACAATTCACAAACATTCCATCAGAAGCAGCTTGGAGAATCAATGACCCCTTACCTCCTGCAAATTGGCCCTCTAAAGGCAATATCACTCTTGAAGATTTGCAAGTAAGTCTATCTGGCTATGCTAGTTGTAACTGTGGTGGCAATTACTTCTGAATTATAACTAGCAAGTGAATTTGAACTGATTATTATGCATCCTATCTGTCGCTTTCCAAGATGATTAGGAATTTCTTAAAATGTAACAAAGTATGTCCTCATTTCGTTTCAGCTTATAAAAGCTCAAATATCCAGAAAGGGACATTATTGAATGTTTGGATTGTAGTCATGTGCATATAGTAATTCTCTAATGTTTGCAATTTTTTATTTTATTTTATTTTAAATATGTTACTGATTTTCTAAATTGGTTGATGAGCAGGTTAGATATCGTCCAGACACTCCCCTTGTTCTCAAAGGCATTAGTCTTAGCATTTATGGTGGAGAGAAGATAGGTATAGTTGGTCGTACTGGAAGTGGGAAATCCACCTTAATTCAAGTCTTCTTTAGGCTTGTGGAACCTTCAGGGGGGAAAATAATTATAGATGGAATTGACATCTGCTCACTTGGGCTTCATGATCTGCGTTCACGCTTTGGCATCATTCCTCAAGAACCTGTCCTGTTTGAGGGAACAGTGAGAAGCAACGTCGATCCAGTTGGACAATATACCGATGAAGAAATTTGGAAGGTACATGTTGCTTCCCTTTCTCAGATATTTCTAGCGAAAAATTCTTGAGCCTTTTAGCTGAAAATATCATTATGCAATAATGCATGGACTTGGTTCTATCTGAGCTGCTTTAAAACTTGTTGAATCTAACCCCCATATCATTTGAACTAAAAGCTTAAACTTATCGATATGTTCATGGATTTTAGATTTAATTATTACTTGACACTGTCTATCAGTTGTGAATTGGGATATTTGATTGAAATCCATCAATGAAGATGCAAGGATTTAGCTCTGTGATTAACTGATCTAAAATTTTTAGTTTGTGGATATGGTATGGCCTTATAGATTTTTTTAATCACTTAACAAAATCATTGTCTTGAAAAAGAGAACTGCAATTGATTTCTTACAATATCAATTCTAACTAATTCATCTTTTGCTATACTCTCAGAGCCTTGAGCGTTGCCAACTTAAAGAAGTAGTTGCTTCTAAACCAGAGAAATTGGATTCTTTGGGTACGTGAATTGTCTGTATTCTAGAATCTTGCTACACTTTATTAGTCTTAGCAACTGAATTTCATGTATTTATATCGGCGTTACAGTTGCTGATAATGGAGATAATTGGAGTGTGGGACAAAGGCAACTGCTTTGTTTAGGGCGTGTAATGCTAAAGCGGAGCCGCCTCTTGTTTATGGATGAGGCAACTGCTTCCGTTGATTCACAAACTGATGCAGTGATTCAAAAAATCATCCGTGAGGATTTCGCAGCATGTACAATTATCAGCATTGCTCACAGAATTCCAACCGTGATGGATTGCGATAGGGTATTAGTTGTAGATGCTGGTGAGTGCATTCATTTAATTGCTTGTAGTACGTTGATATTACTAGAACTAGTGATAATCTCAACCGTACAGATTATTAATGAGAAGTAAATAGATGCATCATGTTTCTAGGCAAGAGTGTAGGTGCAACCGGTTGCACATGTTTTTGTGTATATTCTTCATTGATGTTTTAAAACATAGGAGTTTGAGTTTGCATATAGAAAAATGGAACTACATATGCAAAAAATTGATGGAAGAGGTACATGGATCTACATGCAACTGATTGTAACTACCTCTGTTTTTTCCCTCCATATATTTGGATGCAGCATATGGGGTGTCCTGGTCTACTCACGAGAAGTGGACCCAGACATCGATCCCTTTTCTCCATGAGTCAAAAAATAAGTAGACAATTTTGTCCACTTTTGCGAGCAACTAGACATAATTATTGTATCCCATTATTTACGATGATTGTTAGCTCGAGCCTTAGATTTCTTCTGCTTGAGAACATGCATGATTTTCTGTCTAAAATAAACTATCTTGCTTCCAAAATTTTGTATTTTATCTACTTATTCTTTCCTTGCAACAGGCAAAGCTAAGGAATTTAATAAACCATCAGAATTGCTTGAGAGAAGATCACTCTTTGGAGCGCTTGTTCAGGAGTATGCCAATCGCTCTTCTGGGTTGTAGATGAATATTGTTAAATTGGTGCTGAACCTGCTATTCAGATTGGTAAAAGAAGTCAAAAAAAGTATCTCCAGAGCCTGACTAGGTTTGCTTTGTTAATATATGATGCTCACAGAGAAGAAGGGGCAACTAGATAGGAATTATAGCGATATCATTGTTGTAGTTAAAAAGCCTTACTGGCAAGTGATGTCACTGAATATCCACATGGATGCGAATTCTGAGGTCTTTCTTGCATTGAATTTGTTAGCACCCATAAATGAGAAGAAGAGAGATATACTATTGAGTTGAGATGGTCTAGATTTATGTATTAATGAAGATATAGCTTACATTTCAGTGGCAATAAGAGCTTAATGATGTTGTATACGATTATCACATATGAGCACCCTATTCATCAGGATCCTCTCCTGTTGCTCTGAAAGCTGAGGTAATCCAGTTCCTCCAGATTTTTATTCATGGCAAAGCCGATTCAATTGACACGATTGGACTTCATCCATATTGGCAATAGCAATATCAGCTTAAAGGTAATGCCACACATAGCGAGCTAGAACTACAAAACACAATTTTGTTTTGCCAAACAAGTAGCGATTAATTTTTGTTTTACATGCAGTGCATATGTAGATTTCAAACAAATGTTAGCAACAAGCAATTGGGATTAGTTCGATCACCCATTTGGCCTAATGCTTTCATGTCTTCAATAAATTATACTTGAAATAGCATACGGAAGAAATTGGATCAAGCGATAAGATTTCAGTCAGAAAAGTGATGTAGGTAGTTCTAAGTAGCTTAGTAAGGAGAAAATAAATAAATAGGAGGAGTTGATTTGGAAGCAGGAGTGGTTTAAGGAGCAAACAGAAATGAAGGGTGAGAGCACTTCTCCTTAAAGGACGAGGCGGAAAAATCGAAGGAGTGGGAATGGAGCCTTCAATATTCTCAATGTGCCTTTCTACTGAATCGAATCACTCGATCGCTTATGCAAAACAAGAAGAAAACAGCCAAGGCTAAACTAGATATGAGCAAGGCTTATAATGGGGTTGTGCTGTCTTTCCAATCAATAACACGTGATGTTTTCGTAAATGGCGGATTGTGCAGTATACACAAAACCAGAGAGAGGTGTACGGTAGGGTGACCTACTATTGCCATATCTTGCTTTAATATATGTGCAGAGGGGGTTTCAGCGTTGATAAGAAACGCAGATATGTTGAATGATCTCAAAAGGAATTGCTGTTTTGAGGAATAACCCACGCATCTTGCACTCCGAAATTTTCACATGATAGCCTGATTTTTACCTTGAGCGAGCAGGACCGGATCTTGAAACGATTAAGGAAGCCCTAGACATCTACAAGAATTCATCTGGAGAGGTCATCAATATCTTCTTTCAGTAAATGTGCTAGATTAGAAGGAAAGGAAACGCTTCAAATGTGTGGAGAATAAAAGATCAACTAAAGTGGATAAACATTTGGCTTTTCCTATGTTTATGGGTAGATGTAGATCAAAGGACCTCTTCGACCACATTGAAGACACGATCTGGAAGAAAACTTAAGCTCGAAAGGAGAAAAAAAAGGCTATCAAGAGCACGTCGAACCATTTTGATTAGATCTGTTTTTCAAACCATACCCAATTATGCGATGCCTTGCCTCTTGTTACCATAAACTTTGACAGATGAAGTGAATGAAATCGTAGGAAGATTTTGGTAGGCACATAGAGATAGAGACCCGCTCATATGATTCAACAGAGCAAGGCGGCTTAGGATTCTAAGATTCAAGGACACAAAATCTGGCAACGTTAGCTAAACGAGGTTGGTGACTCACTCATAATGATATTTCCCATTTATTTCCAGGGTCTTAAAGGGTCGTTCAGTACTTTAAAACTCGGGGTCTTTCCTAGAAGCAAGTTTGTAACATTAGCAACAACATTAGGTCTCACTGCCTTTCATAAATCCCTAAATTCTGTCGGAAGCCACTTCTTGTCATTAAAGGAAATATTCTACCCATCATAGATTTCTCCATTTTAATCCTCCATTTCAATCCATCTATGTGGAATGTGAGGAATAATGCATTAGCTACTCGTGCTAATCTCAATAGATGAATATAGCTAGGGATGACATTCTGTAGATTGTGTGGAAGTGAAGAAGAAAAAGAAACTGCTATTTATTTGCTGTTCCACTGTCAACAGGGGAAAAAGAAAAAAAAAAAAGTAGAGGTTTGGCTAAATTTTATGTGAGGATCAGAATTCATCAACTACTACCACTGCTGTTGATTGGGTTCCTGATGTGCTGAGTGTAGATAGACATGGATCAGCTCAATTTATTTTTTTAAAAATTTTCTTCAATTCACCTCATAAAATATTACCACGTGCAATAAATTATTGAAATCATAATAAAAAAAAAATAATATTATAATAACATTACATTATGTTTCAAAATTTTAAACAATTTCAACTATCGATTTGTAAATTAGGAGAAATTAAGTGATGAAAAATTTAAACGATCCAAAACTTACTATTAATATAATTAAATTTTATTGATAGTTATCGCTATGATTATATACATGGGAGAACTTTTCTTGAATGAGGTGCTGGTATGCTTAGTGCGTGTCTACTGGGGCAATTCGGCCGGCAAGAAAATTTTATATTATCACAAGAAGACTAAAATTTAGTCACTAATTTTAACCAACAAAATCGCGAGTGGTGATTGCGTCATCGCTAGATAGCCACTGCTAATAAAAAATTTATATCAGGGAGCAAAAGAAAAAAGAAAACCCCTCACTTGACTGTTATGATTTCAAGCACTAATCCTCTCGTTCTCATGAAATCATAGTGCACACAACAAAATGCGGTTTTTAATTCCAAGGAGAAAGAGGTTTATATTAAAAACAGGTTTACTTCGGAAATGATCTAAAATTCATTCTTGTTAAAGAATAAGTAATGTAAAATATCAACAATATTTTGGTATAAAATTAATGGTAATATATAGTTTTTAAAAAACCTATCAACCATATTTTATTAAAACAGCAATATATTAAAATTTTATCAGCGTTTATATATGCTTACAGTCGGTTGATGTAACGTGCAAATAGAATTCTATTTGTCTGTTAAGAGTTTCGTAAGTTATTTTTTCCGTCTCTTTTTCTCTTGCGAGGTGTCAGTTGACAAATGCTATTTACATTCCCTTTTAAAGGTGGGAAAACCAAATTTTTTCCCTAGCCAGCACATCCATAATTAATATTTGCAGATCTGACTTCAAGGATAACCATAAATAATATAGATATGATATCGTCTCAAAGTATTTGTTAATAGTAATTGAGCTTTGCACATAATAAATTTATAAAATAAAATACTGTGAGAAGATGCTAGGAGTTATTAAACATGACTATTATGATATTTAAGTTAGTAATGAATTCTTGAAGAATAGAAAATGCGTTAGAGTAATAGGCAAACTTAGTGCGCAGAGTGTAAAGAGATTTACTGTTAGATGGTAATAGGATATTTATAAAGGAGTAGTGTAGACGATTAAATGATAGTTAGTGGGAAAAATTCTTTCCTACAAGTATGGAAGAGTAGGGTTATGGTATCTAATGTGTTTCACTTATATCGAAGGTAGCTATTTGACTTGGTATTTTATTCTTATCTTATATATTTTAACTGTTGAAAAGCTCCTTAGGTTAGGTCAATCCAAGCCTAAAGCTTGAGCCCACAGGGGCAAGCTCCAAGAAACAAAGTGTGTTAGATCTAAACGAGCCCGAGATCCCTATGCTTAAAGAGCCTTGTCAACAGGCATGCTTATTTTTTGTGCATTTAATGCAATGTGACAGGTGTCCTGTTGTAGTAGACTGGTATGCAACTATATGCGTTTTGCTTTTTAAAGATAACCATCTGATCAAAACTCACTCTACGTATTTGTTCTACAGCATTCTAAGGGATTTGTGCTTCTACAAATCTCAATAATTGCCTGTACAGTTTCCTAAGTGCTTAGCTTATAAATAGATCACTTTTTTTGCAATCTCTCTATTCTACTATTATGAATTCCACTTTCTTGCATTGCATCAAATTTTCTTCAAAAGCTTTTCTAACTTCTTACTTTTTACTTCTTTATCACCTTCTGCAACCATATTAGCTAACACAGGTGAGGTGAGGTCGAACTGGTCACAGCATTACCCTACTTAAGGATTTGTTTAATGCACTTAGGAGCAAATCCACTGCCCCAGTTGGGTCTCAAGTAACTTCATTATTGAGGTAATCCTTGGGTGGTAAATACAATTACCAAGTAGGGAGGAGCGTATAGCCCTGCTATCGGGAGGTGCTTTGCAATTTTCAAGAAGTGTTTGGAGTTCGAGCAATGCCTCCCTTTAAGCCGATTTGAGAAAGAGTTCTTTAACTTCCAGCAGTGTAGTTCGGCACAGGTTCCTCCCAATAGGTAGAGTGTATTGAAGACTTTTCAGGCGTTGTGTGAGTATTTGATGATAAGGGCTACTCTCGAGCTCTTCAACCATTTCTATATGTGGAAAAGTGTGTAGGGAGGTGTCACTGTACCTACAGCCCTATCTAGGGAAGAAAATATTTTGTAGCCTTGTAGATTTTGTGAAGGGTTAATAAGATGACTACGTGGTGGTCGAATTGCTCGGTGAAACACTTTTTTGGATGTGGTGGACTAAGTTGATTCGGACCGGGGCCTAGAAAGAGCTTGGCCCCAGTTAGGCGAAAGCTACGTAAGAGATTTAGGCCTTCATGGCCCTAAGATATAGCTAGAAGATTAATGCCATAGAGATAGTAGGAAAATACTTCCGGCATTCGATCTGTAAGCTCTTCCCCAGCATGAAGAAGGTTGTGGTAAAGAAATGGGATGAAGGTAGAGGTTTGTTCTATTTGCAAGTGCCTTTGTCTGTTGTGTTAGTTTTGAGGTGCTTCATGTAGCACCTCCTTTGTAGAATGGGAGAACTTCCTTGACTGTGTCGATTACATTTGTGAATGGTAGTAGTAGTTTCTTTTGTTCATCTCACTTTTTCTTTGTTTCATCAATTCAATCTATTTTTGCAAGTAAAAATTTGGCCAAGAGGGTTCCTCGTCCTTCTATGGATGAGCTGATGGGTTGCTGCTATGTAAGAGCTAAGGTGGGCGAGTCGAAGGGAAAAAATGTACTAGTAAAGCCAAGGGCTGGGGAGACCACTAAGGCATAACTGATGACTATTCCTCAAGGGATTGTCATTGGTATCTGAAATGAGTCACTGGATGCAGAGCCTTTGGGCATGGCTCTTCCTACCCCTACCCTCGTCTTTGCTATCGAACCTACACTAATAAGGGATAAGGGTATCGATGCAGAGGAGCAGAGGTTCAGATGCTTACCCTTCTAGGGGTAAGAGAAGAGGAGATGGTAGAGGTTGCCACCCTGCTTGAAGCTGCAGGGAAAAAGAGGAAGGCTTCTAAAACAGTTAGGGAGGTTGGGCTCGAAGCTAAGAAGTAGAGACACCTGGTAAGGGCACCTTTGAGCCATATCTCTTAGGCTAAGTGACCGACAGCTCATCCCTTCAAGTGTATAGACGAACTTAAGGACGAGTTTTTTGATGTCCTTAATAAGTTTAGATACTCAGGGATTGAGCTGGATTTTTTTAAGGGGGTCTCTACATCTTTCGAAATGAAGAGTTGCTTAGCGAGGCCCTCGAGTTCGAGATTAAGAAGGTCGGGGGGAAGCTCCTAAGGCCTAAGTGGGAGATCCAAGCTAATGACCTTACGTTCTAGTATTAGACTCTCAGTTACCAAGCCTCATTGGATTCTTACACCCTTAGCGACTGAGCCGTGCTTGAGGGGCTATCCGTAGTAGGCGGGGGTGACCCCATAGAGATGGCAGGTCATTTAAGTAAGCTCATATGGTAGGTAAGCCTTCACCTCTTTATCTTAATGTACTTCGTCCCTTTCATTGAACTGACCTTAGCTCGCATTTCTTTGCAGTACTACGGCCAGGTGTTGCTTTAGCTAAGCAAGTACGATGCTGCCTAAAAAGAGGTAAAGGGTAGGCGTTGCGCTGGGTTGAGAAGTACTTGCAAGAGGCAGAGTCTTCTAAAGATAAATATTTCGAAAAATTCTCCAAAGCTAACTGATGCTTGCGTCGCTCTTATGTACAGGTGATGAGGCTTCAAGTGTGGCTAAAAGATGCGGAGCGAGAGAGAGAGAATGTAGAGAAGGCAACAAAGAAGGTTGATGACTTGAAGGCTCGACTTGAGGATGAGCAGAAGACCAAGGCTTACCTCACTTAGAGATTGGATGAGGAGGGGGAGACCAAGGCCGAACTTAAGAAGGAAAACACCGAGTTGAAGGCGTTAATCGCCAGGTTGCAAACCAAGCTAGCAATGAAGGTGTCCGAGTGCAAAAGTGTCAAAGCTAATTTGTTGGAGTTGGCCAGTTTGAAGTTTGGCTTAGACCGACAAGTCCAGGAGCTGCAGGGAAGGGTTTTAAAGATGAAGGAGATAATCTCTAAGATGGAGAGTGGAGAGGTCCTCAGCGACGCCACCGCGAAAAAGGTCGTGGGTAATTATCAGATGATGAAAGAGTGGTTGGAAGAGCTATTAGACCTATACATCGATTTCGCCCACTATACAAGGAGGTAGGTGTTCTCCTACCATCCGGGCCTTGACTTGACCTTTTTGGATTTCTTAGACTCCCTTACTTTTATGGAAAAGAGGGAGGTTAAAGCACAAGAAAAGGAGGCTGCTCAAGCGGCCAGCGAAGTTCCAGGCACCTCTTCTATTGTTGGGGCCAAACAGAGTGCTCATACATCTACTTCTCCCCTAAATTTGCTACTTACCTCCTCTTGTACATTTGCTTTTTCTTATTTTGCCTTTGAATATATTCGTATAGAAATTCCTCTATGCAAGGGGTGTTTCCTCTTACCGAGGTTACCTAAGGTGGTCAGGTCAGTAGCATTCCAACTCGCCTGATAGTAGGGGTTACTCTATACAAAGGATGTTTTCTCTTACCGAGGTTACTCGAGGAGGTTAGGTTGGTAGTGTTCCAACTTGCTCAATAGTGGGGGTTACTCTTTATAAGGTATTTCCCCTCATTGAGGTTACCTAAGGTGGTCAAGTCGGTAACATTTTGACCTACTCGGTAGTGAGAGTTCCTCTATGCAAGGGGTATTTGCCCTTACCGAGGTTA
Organism: Lumnitzera littorea; assembly: GCA_024138015.1. Classification (NCBI taxonomy): domain Eukaryota; kingdom Viridiplantae; phylum Streptophyta; class Magnoliopsida; order Myrtales; family Combretaceae; genus Lumnitzera; species Lumnitzera littorea. Next base: position 97,091,323 of record JAMXBB010000002.1, on the reverse strand, counting down.
CTTGAACGGTCAGGTTGGTGGCGTTCAGACTTACCCAAAAAGTAGGAGTTCCTCTATGTAAGGGGTGTTTGCCTTTTCTAAGGTTACCCGAGGGGTCAAGTTAGTGGCATTCTGACTTACTTAGGGAATGGTCCATTTACCCTTTCAAGGGCTAGGATGGCAACATAAAGAAAGAAAGAGAGGGAAAGGGGTAGATAACTAATTATGAAGCAAATTGTTTATTTCATTATTCTAGAAAGATGTACACAACATTATGTTAATCGATATAAAGCCAAAGATTATCAGCATTCCATATGCATGGGATGAGCTCACTTTCCAGTCTATACACTTCATTGCCTAATCTTTCCCTGACTCTGATTAGGTCTTCCTAATTGGGGGTTAGTTTGCCCTACCCTTCTCATGAACTCGTGGCTTTTAGCTTTCTATACACTAAATTGCCGATCTTAAACTCCTTTTGTCTAACCTTTTGATCCTAGTATTTAGGCGGCCCGATGTTAGTATGTAGTTACTTGAGCCGTAGCACGATCTTTGATTTTCTCAATAATATTGATGCTTGCTTACAATAATGACTCATTAAGGCTGGCATCAAAACTTTAAGTCCGGATATTAGGAAGCTCAAGTTTAATGGGGAGGACTGCTTTTAACCTAAATGCTAGACGAAAGGGGGTCTTGCTTATAGAAGTGCAATGAATGGTCCTATATGCCCATAGGATATTGGGTAGTTCGTCAGCTCAGGCGTCCTGAGATCGATTCACGTACTTCTTCAAGCCATCTAAGATAATTCGATTGGTTGCCTCAACCTATCCATTGGATTAGAGGTAGCCAACCGATGTGAAATACAGGTTGATGTGTTACTTTTTTGCAGAACTCCTTGAACTTAGGGTTATCAAATTGTCGCTTGTTGTTAATAATGAGAGCATAGGGGACCCCGAATTAAGAGAGAATGTTGTTTTTAGTGAAAGATTTAACACTTCTCTCTGTGATCTTTGCCATCACCTCGACTTCTACCCACTTCGTAAAGTATTCAATGGCAATAATTATAAAATGCCGTCCTCCCAAAGCTTTTAGGAAGGCATTGAGAATATTAATACCCCATTATGTGTATGAGCCCCAAAGCTAAGCTAATTGACTATAGGATTGAACTTAGAACATAAGGTTTTGGACGATCGGTTAAAGAATCCGATCAAACCCCAAATTATAAACTATTGAGAAAAATATTAGTAAAAATGACCTCGTAAACTTGAATTTAAGAAAATAAGTAATAAAATAGAAAACTATAAAATTTTCAAATTTTAAGCATAATAATTGCTAATTACCGAAAAGGCAAAAAATGTAATCTAATAACTAATAAATTATTAGAAATAGATTATATGTATACTAAAAATTTTAGAATGACCAAAATAATAATTAGGAATGTTCACATGTACCCCACATGTATTTACGTGTAGATAAAAATATGTGAAATTACCTAAATTGGCTAAAAACTTAGTAAATAATTAAAGAAAATTATAAATTAATTGTGAAAAAATCAGAAAAAAATTAGAAGAGTGTGGAATGATGAAAATTTGGTCATGGCAAGTCAGAATCTAAAAAAGAAAAATCAACCAATTAAATTAGAACAACACAAAAGTCAAAAATTAAGGGATAAGGCAATTGTCTTGTCCCATTCAATGTACAATAAATCCCCTAAAGCCCTATAAATAGCAGAAAAAATCTAGGAACTCATTTGGACAGTTAGAAATTAGAGAAAATTAGGGAGAGACAAAAATTGAGAGAAAAATTCAGTTTAGAAAAAAATTAGAAAAAACCGTGCAATTAGGGCTTTTAAAGGGAACCCACACCAAACGAGCAGCTGGGAGTGGACGGCCACCACCAACACACGGTGGTGGCAGTGCCCAGGCCGGCCGACAAGGCCACGGCGGCCGGCGGTGGCCAAAGCTACCCAAATCGGTGAGTCTAATTTCCAGCCCGATTCTTGTGTAATTTTGTAAAAATAGTAAATATTATTAGAAAATCATGAATTTTATTATTTTGGAATATTTTTGTATTTAGTTTGTAGGAAAAATATTATTTTGATGAAAATATGTCTCGTGATATAGGGTCCTTAAGAAATTATGCAAAACCGAGCATGTTTCGGTTTAGAAATAAATTACCTTAGGAGTGTAGTTTCGAGCCCAAAATTTTTGTGTAGATTACTTAGATGATATAGAATAGTGCTATGAAGCCCGTTTTCAAAAATTAATTTTCAAAATTTTTAGATAATTTTTAGGTCTTAAAATGAGGTATAAAATGGGTAATTTAAGGTTAATTAAGTAATTAAATTATTAATTAATGACTTAGTGAATAAGTAGATATTTTAGGATGTGGAAATCTGATGGAGTATGATACTTGTAGCATTTAGGCTGTTAGATTTAATTATTAGGTTAATTATGTAGTAAATTAGTAATAGAAAAACATAATAAATTAAAAGTTAATTTTGTAAATTAGGATAATTAGGTGTAAAACCTGATCTAGGATGAATTTAGACATTTTGAAATGATAATTGATGTTAGAGGTGGTAATTATGGTGATAGAAATATTAGAAGTGCATTATGTACATAAAAGGTAATAATATATAATATGTAATTTTTAGAAATATAATAAATAGAAAATATTATAATAAAAATTGATGTTTTGAGAATAATAAAAATGTACAATAAATCTAATAGGAAACTTGAATTTATGGAATTATATGAAAAATGTAAAAACTTTCTCACATTAGGAGTGAATTCGGTACACTAATAGGGATTTAAGTGTACCGGGTAAAATAAAAAACTGACTAGGGGTAATGATGGTATTTAGGAGATCGGGAAGTAATGTGATTAATTTTACATTATGGGTTGAAACAGATTTCTAGGGTTAGAATTTAAAACATTACTTAGAAATTGAATTAAAACCTAATTTAGAAATCGATGCGAAAACCGAACCTGAACTTAACCCCAAACCTAGAATAATTGTAAAAGACTTAATATCTAGATAATTAGGCATATTAAACCTTAAACAAAACCTAACAATAAGCATTATAGGATAAAACGAACCTATAATAGTTATATGAAAAGCTGAAACCATGTTTGTGTTATAGGGATGATCGGCGATGGCCTGAGCAAATCGGACCTCGAGTGAGTGAGCGAAGAGTCGAGGTAAGTTGGGATTAATACGATGCTGTATTTTGGAGGCTTAAGATTATGTTTGGTTGTGCTTATTAGATAGTTGAATGTGTGCATGTGCTTAATTATGGGTGATGCTATGATTCTGTTTATTGTTCTGGCATATATTGTATGATTTGTATGTAATGATCGATCACCTTAAACTGGACTTAATCAAATATACGACCAGTAATCATAATCCGACATGCATGGCAACCCGTTAGGGGAACTTAGGACTCTCCGACCAAATACCAACCCTTTCGGAAGGGATAATGCAGGATTGCAAAATGGTCCCTTCTTCATCTTTAGTCGAACTAAGTGACAGGAGAGGAGGTCGCGGCGAGAGTGAAAATAGTGGTTCGAAGGTAGTCGCGGGAGGAGCAAGGTCTCCATTGCATAAGCCTGGGTATGGTCGTAAGTTGTTGTATTAACGGCAACTCCTTAACCCGGATTAGAGCGGGCGCAATTTCTTTAATCTCACGACGAGCCGGATAACGTCGTGCGATGGCATTTGCTTGCACATGCATTGCACCTGATAAGTGATTGAAAACCTTGTTATGTATATGGTATAGTTTTAAGCCCTCCATCCTAACTTACTGAGCTGTGGTTGCTCACATCCCTATAGACGCCGTGCAGGTGCTGGCTAAGAAGGGGCAAACCACTACTCTGAAGCTAGCAACTTCTGGATCCTAGGGAGTGAGGAAAAAAGTGTGAAGAATAAACATATATTTTTAAGGTTTAAGCTTTTACTTTAGAATTTTTCATTTCCGAATACTGTAATAACTAGAAAATATATCACAGAAAAATATTATAAACTTTAATTATAATAGCTAAATTATAATATATATAGATTTCCTCACTTTCTTAGATAAATGATTTATTTAAATTACAAACTGTTTACTTCAAAGAGGATTAGTCGTTGATGCCTTGTGTAAGTCAGGTCTAAGATAGCGGTTGTAAGGCCAACTTTTATCTTAGGATGGTTTACACGGCGGGGCTGTTACGACTTTGCCGCTTCGGGGTGTGACAATGTAAATGGCCATGGGCTGGTCAAGGGTTGGAGGCTAGTCAGGGGTTGGAGGCTGGTGCTAAGTGTATGATTGACTGGCGCATGCTTCTAACACTGTGGGCATTTTTGGGCTACGGCTTTCAGGTCCTACTTTATAGTAAGCTAATAATACCCGAATCGTAGTGCTCGGAGGTAGAGGGCTTGAGACTGAATATGATTGCTGCACACTTCATTATACAGCTCTTCCATGACATGCAGCCCTTCACCTTCTCGGAGGCATCGGAGCAGGGGAAGGCTGACTCCTCTGTGATATAAGATGCCGTTGACCAATGTATAGTTGGTGGTATGATATCAAAGCTTCTTTACCTCCCTCCTATCATCCAGGAGCATGCCCTTCTCTAAATAACTCTAAATAGGATCCATCTAGCTTGACTCTAGTGCTTTTGTGGTCAATTCCAAAACTTCATTTGAGCCTAGAGTTGTGCTTTTTTCTAGTAGATATTCTATAAAGATTTTCCTATCCTTTACCTTGGGCCTTTGCATCCCAATAGAGGTAAGCTTAGATAGCTAATTTGTTGTTGAATTCTCAAGTTAAGGGATCTTTATGGTGTTCCACAAAGGGAATTCATCTAGAAGGCTCTTTACTTTCTCAAGGTACCTAGCCATAGTATTGCGAACTGTGACCAAGAACAGGTCGCTGGATAAGTTCAAGCTTGCAGAAAGCTCGAAAGGAATAATGGGGAATGGTGCAAAAAAGGATGAATGCGAGTAAAAAAAGTAAGAAAAACTTACAAACAACTCCAATGGATATAACACAACAATGGAACTTCTGAGAACTCATGGCACAATTTGATATGATGCAAAAATCGGTCTGATGAGGTTACTTGCCACCTAGCCTTACTTAAGGATTACGATAAGAGTAAAGTCGAGAGTAAATAGGCAGTGATTACACAAGGAAGGAAAAACACTCAAGTGTATTAATGTTTAATCTGTCTTTATAGCTACAAGTACAAAGGTTATTTATACCCATAAGTTAAGGCAACTTACCCAAAATGGAAAAGACAAAAAGGGAATTTCCTACGAAAGTAATGTACAAGATTCAAAAGGGTAAAAATGAATATATAAGGAAAGCAATCATTGATGTAATGGATTCTACACATGCTGTTGTATTGGTGATACTGTTGGAAGATGTGGATAAAAAGTATAGATAGCTTGCTTGTTCGAGCAGGGGTGACTTAGTCAATCCAGACTCTTTCTCTCAACATCTCGACAAGGGTATGGCCGAGTAAGTGATTGGCCAGGTGTGTATGAGAATGATGGGTTGTTGTCTTGACCTTTCACTTCTTGGTATACAACATGTGAGAAACAGGTAGTCACTCAGCCTAACAGGCAGAATGGGTCGGTAAGGAGATACTCAGCTTCAGCATGAGTCAGCCGAAATAGGAGGATTCATCTTGCCAATCCGTCTAGTCTTTAGGCTTGGCTGTGGGTTAGTGGTTCGATGGTTTGATTCTTATCATTCCCTTCGAATTGTTTTGGATTTAGGATCAAATCCGAATCGTCTTCGTTCAGCTCTCTATTAGCGTGATATGGACTAAGGTTAGCAACGTTAAAGGCGTTTGAAACCCCATAGTCCTCGGGCAACTCCAATTTGTAGGCATTGTCATTGATCTTCTGGAAGATTCTGGAAGGTCCTTCAGCTCTTGTAGATAATTTGTTCCTTCTCTTGTTTGAGAACCGTTCCTTGCTGAGGTGTAGTCATACTAAGTCTTCTAATAGGAATTGTTTAGCTGTCTTACCCTTAGTCTTCTCTTGCATTCTTTTAGTAGCTTAGTCGATGTGTCGAGTGACTTTATCATATATGTGCTGGAGGGATTGTACTTTAGCCAAGGCATTAAGGTCCTCTTACGCAAGTGCAAGTATAGGAGGGTGGTCGAGGGGCAATTTAGGATTGAAACCATAGATCACTTCAAAGGGAGTCTGCTTAGTGGTGTCATGCACTGTTTAGTTATAAGCGAACTTGACCATTTGTAAACAGGCATCCCAATCAGCTAAGTTTTTACCCATTGCAGCTCGGAGTAGTGATCCCAAAGTACAATTGACCACCTCTGTTTGACCATTGGTTTAGGGGTGACAGGAAGTATTGAATGGTAGTTTAGTTCCTATTTGATGCCATAAGATCCTCTAAAAATGGCTCAAGAATTTTAGGTCTCTATCGGAGATTACACTTCTTGGTACACCGTATATCTGTACAATCTCCTACAAGAAAAGAGAAGTAATAGACAAAACATCGTTAGTTTTGGAGTAAGGCATGAAGTGTGCTATTTTACTAAACCAATTCATGATGACCATGATAGAATCTTTGCCTCGGGTAGTTCATGGTAGTTCGAGAATAAAGTCTATGCTCAATTCAGTCTACAGCGTCATCGGGACAGACAAAGGCATTACTTTCCCTTGCTTGGCTCTACACTTAGCCTTCTTGCACATGGCATAGATTTCGATAACTCGGTACACATTTTTCCTCATTTTCGGCCAAAAGAATCAACTATTCAACAATTCAAGGTCCTTCTTTCTCCAAAATGTCCAGAGAGTCCTCCATTATAGGCTTCCCTAATCAACAATTCCCACATAGGTCGGTACGCATAATTTTCTACCTCAAAATAAGTAAATATCTTCCATATGATACTCATCTGCCGTTCTTCCATCAACGCATTGCATGATTATAAGTCTAAAGTGTAGATCCTCAAAATATTGCTCTTTGATACTTGTAAACCTAAATAACCTAGTTTGCAGTTCGGTTAAAAGCACATGTTGCCTTGAAAGAGCATCTGCAACTACGTTGCTCTTTCCCTACTTATATTTAATTACGAAATTGAATCCTTTAAGGAATTCAACCTATCTCACCTACTACTTCGATAACTTCATTTGACTTTGAAGGTACCTCAAAGATTCGTAGTCAGTGTAGATGACAAACTCTCTTGGTAGTAGATAATGTTGCTATACTTGCAGTGTTTGGATCAGCGCCAAGGGTTCTTTGTCATACACGGAGTAATTTAACTATGGTCTTTTAAGTTTTTCACTGTGGAAAGCAATTAGTCAGCCTTCTTGCATTAGGACAGCGCTTATTCTAATGCCTGATGCGTCACATTTCAGCTTAAATAGTTTCTCAGAGTTAGGTAGAACTAACATCGGAGCAGAGGTTAATCTTTCTTTTATCTCGGCAAAGTTCTTCTCCTCCCTTTCTCGCCATCAGAAGTCAGTGTTTTTTTTTTTTTTTGTTAGCTTGGTAAGTAGTGCAGCGAAGGTGCTGAAATTCTTGATGAATTGTCTATAGAATGAAGCTAGTCTATGGAAACTTCTCACATCGGTACAAGTAGTAGGAGTTGGCTACTCTACAATTGCTTGAATCTTCTCATCATCCACTCATAAGCCTCCTCTACTGACTACATAGCCTAAGAATATCACTTCCTCCTGGCAAAAGCAATACTTCTTGAGATTTCTGAATAAACTTTCGGTACGGAAGATATTCAATACTTCTTAGAGATATTCATAGTAACTCGGCATGTCGGCATTATAAATCAGGATGTTGTCAAGGTACACCACAAAATACTTCCTTATCAAATGTCTCAACATTTGATTTATTAGTCTCATGAAAGTGCTTGGGGCATTCGATAAGTTGAAGGGCATGACCATCCATTCATATAATCCATTTCGAGTCTTGAACGTTGTTTTCCATTTGTCCCCCAACCTTATGCGAATCTGATGGTAGTCAGACTTAAGATCAATCTTGTTGAAAATCTTAGCTCCATTCAATTCATCCTGCATATCTTCCAACTCGGGATAAGATACCTGTACTTGATAGTAATCTTGTTCACGGCATGACTGTTTATACACATCTACTAGGTTTCATCCTTCTTTGACACTAGAAGGGTTGGTATAGCATAAGGACTAAGGCTTTCCCTCACATATCCTCTCTTTAGCAACTTATAGACTTATCGTTAGAGCTTAATAACCTGTTCGAGATTCATCTGATAGGCTAGCTTATTTGGTAGTGTAGTGTTGGGTACTAAGTCGATACAGTACTTTATGCCTAAAGTTGGGGGCAACCCCTTAGGTAACTATTCTAGGAGCAGATCGGCATAATCGTCCAGTAACTCTTTGATCTCTTAGGGTAGTTTATCCTACTCCCTCATTTCTAATAGGTACCTAATCAACATAAAGGTTGGCTCGTTAACATTAATGGCTTCTCGAAGCTCGGCTATACTCATCACTAAAGCCTTCTTCGATCTACAAGCAAGTTTTGTTTGCAATTTATTAACTTTTTTCGACAGCATCGGGTTCAGGGTGATCTTTTGGTGATCCTTCTCAAACATGTATGTGTTTTTGTAGCCGTCATGGATAACTCTTCTATCAACTAGCCATAGTCTACCTAGTAACATGTGGGAAGCACATATGGGCAGCACGTCACAGAGAATCTAGTCTAAGTAATTCCCTATGATGATAGATAGTAGTATTTACAAGGTAACATGTAATGCTCCTTTCTCACTCAACCAGTACAACTTGTACGGTCTCAGACGTGCAATAATCAGCAACTTTAGTTTTGAAATAAGATTGGCTGATGCCATGTTGGTGTAGCTTCCACTATCTACAATGAGGGTACACACTTAATCATTCACCTTACAGGTGGTATGAAACAAATTCTCTCTCTGCTCTTCCTTTTGCTAGGGTTCCATGTTCATAGTACGTTGGACAACCATGAGTAACTGGTCTAAGTCCTCAACCAACATATCTTCTTCAATTAGTTCTTTCTCGGCAAAGACCTCCTCTTCTCTAGGTTCCTCATTAGTGTTGTCTACCTTTAGCTTTAGGATGTTTCCCTTGATGACTATCGTTCGTCAGTTTAGGCACTGAGTAGTCATGTATCCAAACCCTTAGTACTTAAAAGTACTCAATCTAGCTAGTCTTCCTACCAGACCTTTGCCCCTTCTCATAAGTTTGGGTTGGTACTTCAATGTCAGGTCGACCCTTCAGTTCGACTTAGACATCTATCTTTCAGCTCGGCTTAGTACTCAATTGTGCTCAGTGACTTGCCTATCTAGGTTAGCTAGTTGGTATCCTCATCGGTACTCGGCTCTTTCTTTGCCTTTTTACTCACTAGGCTATTCTGATGGCCTCATCCATTTTGGTAAATTGTTAGAGTTTCACAATGTCTCGATTATCACCCCTCAATCCAGTGATGAATCTTGAGATTGTTTGAGTTGGTGGTTCCTCCACTTCGTAATAGATCATAAGCATTTAAAAATCTTGAACATATTTGTCAACAGTCCGGCCTCCTTATCTCAACTCCTGGAGCCAAGTGAAACTATCTTGAAGATAAGTTTTTAGTACGAACCTGTTTCTGAGTTTTCTCTTCATCTTGGGCTAAGTGTTAATCTCTTAATAGTCCTCTTATCTCCTCATGGCGTAGAAATTCTTCCACCACATGGCGTAGAAATTCTTCCACTACATGGCGATATATCCGGAGAACTCAATAGTGGCAGTTCTCACTTTCTTGTAATCCTTGTATTGATAATAATAAAAAATATGCTCTACCTTTTCTCCCCGCTCCACCTTTTCTTCCTACTCCAAATGCTCATTAGCTTTCCTAGATCCATTGAAGCTTGAAATCTGAAGCTTCACATGGTCAGATGCTTTAGAGACTCATATGTGCTCTTCTTCAAAATACTCCTCTTCTTCCTCATCTCCTATGTTCATCAAATTAATCCTTTTCCTCACTCGTCTACCTACTCCTCTACCTTTAACTAATCAAGCTAGGTTCTGACCTCTAACAGGTTGAGTAACTTGTGGGGTGTTTCATACGACCTCAGTGGGTCAGTAAGCTAATGTGTGAACAACTTAAGTCAAATTTACTAAGAGGTTTGCCACCTCATGAAGTCTCTCATCAGTGGTTCTAGGGGTTCCCTAAGACCATCGTCTATGGTGAACAACTCTACTATTGTCATCTCCCACACCAACATTCACACTCGAGTTTGTCATTTTCTCCATAGATTCAAATTTTAAACAAACACTTTAGGAAATTAACAACTAGCAAACACAACAACTAATATGAAGGTAATAACTTGCTTGTTTCACATATGCAGAATAGAGTATAACAGAACTTCTAAAAGAACCAACTACAGCTTATACGAAACCTTCACTTTAATACCAAGATGTTGCAAACCATGACCAAGAATAGACAAGGTTGGTCGCTAGATGGGTCTAAGCTTGTAAAAAGCTCGAAAGGAATGATAGGCAATGGCAAAAAAAGGGACGAATGCAAATGAAAAAAACAAGCAAAACCGACAAATAGCTCCAATGGATATGATGCACCAATGGAACTTCTAAGGACTCACGATATAATTTAATATGATACATAAATTGGTCCGGTGAAATTATTCGCTACCTAGCCTTACTCAAAGGTTAGGATAAGAGTGAAGTTGAGAGTAAATAGGCAATGTTTACGCAAGGAAGGAAAAACACTTAAGTGTATTAATGTTTAATCTGTCTTTATAGCTATAAGTACATGGGTATTTATACCCATAAGTTAGGGCAACTTGCCCAAAATGGAAAAGCCAAAAAGGGCATTTCCTACGAAAGTAATGTACAAGATTCAAAAGGGTAAAAATAAATATACAAGGAAAGTAATCATTGGTGCAATAGATTCTACACATGATATTATACACGTAGTGACACTATATTGGTGATGCCGTTAGAAGATATGGACAAAAAGTACGGATAGCTTACTTGTTTGAGCAATAGTGGCTTAGTCAATCCGGACTCTTTCTCTTAGCATCTCAATAAGGATGCAGTCAAGTAAGTGATTGGCCAGGCATGTGTGAGAATGATGGGCTGTTGTCTTGGCCTTCCTCTTCTCGGCACACAACATGTAAGAAACAAGCAGTCACTTGGCTCGACATGCAGAATGGATCGGTAAGGAGATACTCGACCTCCACATGATTTGGCTGGAATAGGAGGATTCGTTTTTCCAGTCCCTTTATTCCTCGGGCTCAGCGGCTGGTCAGTGGTCTGGTAGCTTAATTCCCACCACATAGTGTCATCCCTAGCCTCGTATTCACCTCGGACTTACTAAACGATAAGCATAGGGTCTAAGAAGATCTATAGATGCTTAGTACCGATCTCCTTGGCCAACTTAAGATCGGTGATAAGGGCCTCATATTCGAATTCATTATTGTTGGAATTGAACTTGAACTTAAGAGCATAACAGATTGTAACTTTGTAAGGGCCAGTCATAATGAACCCCACAACTCTACCCCTTGAGGTAGATGATCCGTCGACATGGAGAGTCCATACTAGTTTATCATTACTTAGTGATGCTTCCTCCTCTTCTGTATATTCTATCACAAAGTCGACCAGCACTTATACCTTGTAGGTCGCTTGTAGCTGATACTAGATTTTGTATGCACTTAATTCCATCATGTACTTCATCATTTATCCAGACACATTAGGCTTTTGCAACATTCTACACAGTAGTTGATTTGTAAGTACAATTATCTAGTGCGCCCAGAAGTAGGGCCTTAGTTGTCGTATTGTGATAATGACAACTAAGGCGAACTTTTTTGCCCAGGTGTACCTTACCTCAAGCTAATAGAGTATATGGCTAACGTAGTATAGGGGCCTATGTTCTCTTCTCTTTATTCTAAGCAGCATAAAGGAGAGCACCTGATCGCTTACGGCTAGGTACAAAGATAGGTCCTCCCTATGGACAGGCTTAAAGAGGATGGGTAGGTGTACGCAGAAGTCCTAGAGTTGTTGAAAAGCGACGGTGTACTCTAGTGTCCATTGAAAACCCTTTGGATTTTTTAGGATTTTGAAGAACTCAACGCATCTATCTGCACTCTTCGAGATGAACTTGCTCAATGCGGCTACCATGTCGGTGAGCATATATATGTCTCAAACTGAGGTTAGGGGCTTCATTCTCCTGATGGTAGTAATTTCTCAAGGTTAACTTCGATAGCTCTTTGAGTGATTAGGAAATTAAGGAATTTGCCGAATCTGACCCTGAAGATGCACTTCTGAGGGTTCAACTTCATATCATACATGCACATTTGGTCAAAAGTTTCTTAGAGGTCCTTAACATGATCATTTAGCTTCTGGCTCTTGATGATTAAGTCATCAATGTACACCTCCATATTGCGCCTGATTTGGGCCTTCAACAATTTCATCATCATCCGTTAGTATGTTGCCCTAGCGTTTTTCAAACCGAATGACATCATGATATAGTAGTACGTGTTGTAATCAGTGATAAAGGAGGTATGGACTTTGTACTTTAGGTTCATTTTGATCTAGTTGTACCCTAAGAAAGCATCCATAAAGCTCAGTAGGGTGTGTCCTAAAGTGGAATCGAATAGTTGATCTATCTTTGAGAGAGGGAAACGGTCTTTAGGGTAGGCTTTATTAAGGTCGGTGTAATCGACACACATTCGCCACTTCCCATTCTTCTTCTTGACCAGCACCATGTTTGCTAGCTTGGTAGGGTACTTTTCCTCCTTTACGAAGTTAGCCTTAAGTAGCTTTTGTACCTCTTCCTCGATTGCAGCTTACCTCTTTAGTGTAAAATGCCTCTTTTTCTACTTGACAGGTCATGTTGTAGTGTTGATATTGAGACTATGGGTTGCTAGGTCGGGCTAGATTTTGGGCATGTTTAACATCGACCATGCGAAATTGTCTAAATTTGCCCGTAGGAATGCGATGATTTTGTCCTTCACTTATTGGGGGGGGGGGGGGGGGGGGGGGGGTTAGTCTTAACTCTCATGGTCTACTTAAGTGAGGGTCCAATCTGGACTTCTTCTGTTTTTTCCCTCGACTCACCTCTCTCAACTGGCTTCTCTTGTAGGCCGATCTCTAGAGTAAAAATGCCATCTCCCTTGTCGACCTTGACTACAGCTCTTGCGAGAGCTTTTGATCACACTTACATACTCCCACCCTAATTGAGGTTGGAAATTTGGCCTTCAAATGAAAGGAAGATGTGATTACCTCGAATGCATTCAAGCTTGTTCTTCCTAAGAGTGTGTTGTAGGGGGAGGGGCAATTAATCACGATGAATTCTATGGGTCGTCGCACCATGCGTCATCATCGCCAAGTTTTATGTTTGATGTGATGATCCCCTTGGATTAGATCGTACCTCCATTGAAGCCGATTAGATTATGGTGGTACTGCTTCATTTTCACTAGCAGTTTCTTCTTCATCCTCTCGTAAGACAAGTATATTGGTGAAACTGCTAGTGTCCACCATTATATTTAAGATCTCAAAATTTGAGATCTTTACCCCTATTATAGTGACCACCTCTAATGGAGCGTTAACTAAGTTGCTAGTGCTCAGCCAGCTCCTAGGGGTGCACACTCCCTTAATAATTACGTTAATAATGCTATTGGGGGCATGATTGTTGCAGAGATCACTATTTTGCTCGATGTGGGCATTCTTAATTTGTCACCTTTGAGGTGCTCTATCTCCATCATCATCAGAATGGTCATCATTCCTTAGATAAGCTACATATTCATTGAAGTAGCCTTACTGAATGGCATACTCGATGACATTCTTCAACTGGAAGCACTTATTAATGGTGTGGTTATGATTATTGTGGAACTAGTAGTACTTATTGGAGTTCCAACGATTAGGGTTTCCTTGCATTTTCTATGACCTTTGAAGCAAATTTTAGTGCCTCACTTCAAAATAAACTTGAGCAATGGGTCTATTTAGGGGGGTATATTATATGTAAATGGGAGAAGGGAGTGGATCTCATATTGCTTGGTGCTTCTTCTTTCTTGAGCTTTCTCCATTGGGTCTACTCGATGCCCTTTTGCCGAAGCGATCCGTTACAAACAGTTTACCCTTATCCTACCTCTTACCTGACCTTTCTTGGTCAACATCGCGCCTTGCGTGAATATTGTCCTTGTGGTCGATGTACTTTTGAGCTTTATTTCAGAAGTTGGCTAGGGTATTAGGCTTGCTTTTTGTAAGCAATTGGAATCTCCCAAAGGTCTGATGTCGAGCTGGGTGGCATGAATAGTAACTCCTTTGTCCAGTTAAGGGATCTTGACTACGGTGTTATTGAACCGGGCTACGTAGTCGCGCAGGGATTCACCTTCACTCTACCTTATGAGGTACAAGGACAACATATCCTTGGACGAAAGCTTGCTGGCCCTGAAGTAGAGGCTGAATCTCTGCGCTAGCTTGTCAAAGGAGCTAATAAAATTGTTAGAGAGGTGGTTGAACTACGTCCAAGCTACTTTCCTCAAGGAGCTCAAGAAAGCCTTACATATTATAGCATCCCCATAATCATGAAGGTTCATGAGAGTATAGAAGTAGAGGAGGTGATCATCAGGGTCACCTATGCCATCATATTGGTCCAGGACGGAAGTTTGCTATTAAGAGGCAACACTTCGTATTGGACGCCCTTAGTGAAAGGGGTTTTATTGCTGGCAACCAGTCTAGTGTTACCAGCGGCCTTGCTCCCTCGCTGCTCAGAGAGCTTCCTTACCATTGTACGAAGCTTGTTAAGGTCGGCATCGTCTGCTGGGTGAGCTCAACATGTTACTGATCGAGTTGATATTCCCTGTGAGTTGATTACTTGCTCATTACTAGCCAGATTTCGATTACAGGTAACCATAGACCTTGCTAATTGTTGTTGCAATGGGGGATTAGGTTGCTAATCCCTACCATTTTGTTGCTATTACTGGTGGTTGTTTTGTCCAATGCAAGCATTCGAAGCTTCAAGGGGGAGGGTTTGTGTGTTACACCTCTTTACTTCTTTGAGGTGAGCATGGAGTACCTTGTTTTGAGTAGCATACTCTTCAGCCAGGTGTTCCATACGCTCTAGGTGCTCCTCCAACCTTGCCCTTTGGAGGGGCTGATTGCCTATGGGTTGGTTATTCACCAACTAGCAATTCTCTTGCTTGTTATGATAAGACATGATGTTTGAGAATCATGCTTAAGGAGTGATGGGAATCAGGTTATAGGACCTTTGACCTAAAGCCGAACTCGAGGACTAGAAGGCCTAGCACGGCAAATTCTCCTGTTCTAGCTGACTCTTATTGAGGTTGAGTATTTCCTTGCCGACACATTCTACATGCCAAGCTGTATGACTACCTATTTCTCACAGATTGTGTGCCGAAAAGTAGAAAGTCGAGAGAATAGCTAATCCTCATTCTCTCTTATGCCTGGCTAATTACTTATTTGGCATTACCTTGATCGAGATGATAAGAGAGAGACTTTAGACTAACTTAGCCACCTCTACTCAGACAAGCAACCTATTCATACACTTTTGTCTGCATCCTGCAACAGTCTCACCAATGCATCATTACCACGTGTACGAGACTACGTGTAAAATCTACTCCACTAACCATTACTTTTCTAGAATATTCATTTTTTACCCTTTTGTATTCTTGTACATTACTTCTTTAGGATAATATTTTTTTTGTCTTTTTCTTTTCGGGCATGTTGCCTTAAATTCTTATGTATAAATACTCTTGTACTTGTTGTTGTAATAATTAGATAGATTGAACATTAATACGCTTGAGCATTTTCCTTCCTTGCGTAAATACTATTTGTTTACTTTAGGCATCACTCTTATCTTAACCCTTGAGTAAGGTTAGGTGGCGAGTAACCTCACCAGACCAATTCATGTATTATATCGAATTATGTTGCGAGTTCTTGGAAGTTCCATTAGTGCATCATATCTTCTAGAACTGTTAGTCGGTTTTTGCTTACTTTTCGTTCATGTTAGTCCTGTTTACACATTTCCCCATCACTTCCTTTTTGAGTTTTCTGCAAGCTTGAACCCATCCAATGACTGACCTTGTCTATTTTTGGTTATGGTTTGCATTAGAGAGTATGTTTAAGGTTTTAGGTGTATGAATTTAGGTTCCTATAGATGGTGCCAAATATCGTCTTAGGGTATTTACCGATAGTAATTGGGCTCTACACATAGTAAGCTTGCAAAATAAAACATTGTGAAGGGACGCTATGGGGTTGTTCGGTGTAACCAATCTGATGCTTAAGTTAGTGGTGAGTTCTCGAAGAATAGAAGGTGCTTTAGGGTAATAGGTAAGCTTAGTACATTTAGTGTAAAGAGATTTACCGTTAGGTGGTGACAGGATATTTATAGAGGAGTGATACTAGTAGTTAGAGGATAGTTAGTAAGAAAAATTCTCTTTCGCAAGTATGGGAGAGTGAGGTCGTGGTGTTCTATGTGTCCCACTTATATTGAAGGTAGCTGTTTGACTTGGTATCTTATCTTTATCTTGTAAATTCTAACCATTGAAAAGCTCCTTGGGCTTGGTCAATGCAAGCCTAAAGCTTGAGCCCATGGGAGCGAGCCCTAAGTGACAAGGCACGTCAGATCTAGACGGGCTAAGGAGCCCATGTTTAGAGAGCCATTGTCAACAGATATGTATATATTACATTCAAAGGAAGAAATATCACCTAATTTTTATTTAAATAAACCTATCTTTCACAAATTTGAATATCTAATTTGTCCAATAATCAATGTTTGTTTCCAATCCAAACTTATACGAGAATAACAACATGATAGGAACATTTTTTGCATGGAAAGAACAGAAGAGAAAAGAATGAAAAAGGAAAGAACTGAAGTGAAAAATTAAGGAGAATGGAGAAGCAACAAAATGAGTGAAGGATTTTTTCATGATGCCAAGTAGGGTCGGTGAGTAAAAGTAGGGTATGAGGTCGGGCTTGTACCTCATTATATGGATTTAGGTTTCAAAACTTTATTACTTGCACTTTGCTTTGTGGCATCCTAAAACCACCCTATAAACCTTTAGGTTTTTTTTTTTTCCTTTCTAAATTTCAACATACCTATTCTTTCAAAATATAAAACAAACTTGACCTCTCTCTCTCTCTCTCTCTCTCTCTCTCTCTCTCTCTCTTCAAGCAATTGCTCAATTTAGATAATCTTTCAAATGACGCCAACAAATAGGATCTATTGAGGTTTATTTCTAATAAATTATTTTTTTCTTAAATAGTTCTTTAACCATTATTATTATGAATGAATTTATGAAAGCATTATACAAATCATTTTTTGTGTAAATAAAATATTCATTTTGTAATAATTGCATTATAGAGATATTTGAGGGAATAATGACACTGTTTTAAAAAATGAGAGTGGTAAACATCATACATAATGTGAGATTTATAAAGTTTATTAAAATGTAAATAAAAGATTCATAATATTATATAATTCAATAATTATGGATGTGACGATAATATAGATTAAACAATTAACTATGGAAAAATTAAGCCATAACTTAAAAACGAAACGAAACGAAACAAAACATAAATTCAAACTAAAACATTTTTCTTTTTCAAAGTACATGTATCAGTAAAATAATCTCTCTATACTTCAAGAAAATCATATTTCACTCCAGTAATAATACCAAATCTTTTATCATATACAAAATAAAGAAACTATTCCATTACAAAAAAAAATTAATAAACATATTTTTTAACTTATAGGTAGTACTAGAAGTGGGAACTAAGAACTTAGATTCTTTTATTTCAAACTTTATTAGATGAAGGACTTAATAAAAGAAGAAGGAGTAGAAAGAAAACTACAATGGAGTAAAGATTAAAGATAGAAGATAAAAAGGAAGGGATTAACAATCGTTTAGTTTAACATTTTCTATAAACTGGGTTTTACAATATTATAATGAAATGGTATCCTTTATCTATTAATTTTATTTAGTTACTATTATAAGGAGGGAACTTTAGAACATGTAACCTATATGCTTCAAATTATATATTTCGATACAGGTTTTAATGTGAGTATAAAATGCCATGATTTTTTACTTATATCATACTCTGTGAGAATAGGTTTAAGAAATTACTATTCAGGACTTATCCTATAACTTTAATTATCCATTTAAAAACAACCCAATTAAGTAGAATCGAAGGTATCCTATATGATAAGGTTATCCACTCACCCCTAATCCTAGATACATTTCTTCCTTTATTTATTTATTTTTTGGGATATATTTGTAAATTATATTATATTCTATTTTGTGTTTTAGTAGTCATTAAAATTCTTTTATTGTATTTGTTTTATGGAGGAAATAAAAATAAAAAGAATCAAATACTTATAATCTTTTCTCTTACATTCTTTCCTTCCATGTTCATTCTTTCTTAATTCCTCCTCTTTAATATCATTTGGTGTAAAGGAAATTGGAAGTAAAGTTAATGTGAGAAAAGAATATGGAAAAAGTAATCATAAAGGAATTTGAATAATTGGAAAATGGAAAATGAAAAATTTTCATTATTATGAAAAATAATAAAATATGATATAAATGACATACCTTTATAGAATGAAAAAAGAAAAAAAAAAAGAAAAAGCAAGTAAATAAGCATTAGGCTTGAAAATACAATCAACATTCCACTTTTGCTTTCTTTTTCTCGAACCTAAGAGGGGAAAAAAAAAGTAATGTTAGAAAAAAATATTCTCCATTTTCTCTTCTTTCTAATTGAAAAGGATCATCTATAGAATTTTATTTAAAATTATAAAATTAATGGCCAAAGCTTTTCAGACTTTTTAAATTTCTCATGATATTACGATGATATAATCTTATTACAAATATCAGTATTCTAAAAAATTAAAAAAAAATAACCATATAAATTCAAATCTTTACTAGTTTATCCCATACCCAACAATAATATTTTAGATTATTTTTTCCTGTATCTTTGATGTCCCATTCCTTAGGAAAAGGAAAAAAAAATTACAAAATGTGGCATTTAGAAAAATAATTCCAGAAATACCGTAATTTGAATTGTCTCTTAAAAATGTTATTTTAGTATACGCCTACTCAAGAGGCGATTTTAGTACAAATTATTTCAATAAACCCATATTTTACATTTTCATCTACCTCTCCACCTTAAATTTAGTCGAGCCCATGCATGATTTTAGTTGAAAATGTAATCAGAATGCAATGTTCAATAGATAGCTATTTTTTTAGTCAATCAATCGAATTATAGCCGGTTATTTATTTGTGAGATATTCGGTTTTATCTTCTTTTAATACTACACAGATACGCGTTTTGAATCAACATAAAAAACTGTTAATAACTTTAAATTATAAAGAAATAAAACTATTGTGCGAAATGTAAGTAAACCATCGAAATAGTTAAATAGTGTTTCGAAAATAAAGAAAGTAAATCAGAAGTGAAATATACAAAACTAACGATATCAGCGTCATCGTTGAGGCAGTAGTTGAGTATCTTGGGGTTTTGCATTGTCCTATGGTTAAACTATCTAGGCTGCATTTAGTTATGTGATCTGTCGGCCGTCTTAACTATAAGCACTTGAGAACGATCCATGCATAGAGATCGGAGAAGGGTGTATCTATGTGACTCTCTTGCTTATGTTGTACTAAGGATCTCTAATCGACCTCCTCAATAGTAGGGGGGGGGGGGGGGGGGGGGGGG
>JAMXBB010000002.1:96957204-97071291 GCA_024138015.1 Lumnitzera littorea | reverse complement strand
GGGGGGGGTGGGTGGGTGTGTTGTAGTGTGGTATGAACTTGACTAGTGGAGGTTTCTCTAATGATATAGGTGTGATACATAAGATCCTCGGAGCTCTCTTCGAGGAATGGCCTACGAAACTCAAATTCAAGCAATCTAGGAGATGCTGGCGGTGAGAAGTGTAAGGGAGAAGTATCATCATGAATCTCTGTATCAGGCTGTCTATGTACTCGACCTTTAACTCAATGACAACCACATGTCCTATGACCCTTACCTCTTTATGACTCATCTGGTGGGGAGTTATCTTCGTCAACATTTGGACCAGATGGAGCTAGGTTGCTTAGGTGGACCCCAATAATCCCCTAAATAAGGTCATATACTCAATGCTGTTTAGATAATATGTCCTCATATGACATGTACGGCATTCTATGTATGAAGTTCATTTACATTTTGAACGCAAAAGTTTGAGTTGCATATAAATTGAAAAAAAAAAAGTGTAAATAAAAAAGTAATTGTACGTATCATATACATATAAGAAGCCTTAGATTTGCCGATATATCTATAAATAACTTACTGGTAATAGTGGACATTGTCAAGATGTACACTAGGTGGTGGTCGCACCTAAGTCATCTGGTTTCGGTGATCCTCCCATTATGCTCTCTAATCTGCATAGTAAGTCACTCAATTTATCTTTATCTTGTCCTTTAGGTTAATATTGTATAGGGTTCGTCCCATATCAGGGTGGGCTAAGATCTCTTGCATCCTACCAAACTGTTGAGCCACGTAGTCGAGATAGTATATTTCCACGATGTAAAAGCATATAAGTGGTATACGGGCTAATCATACGTTACTCTCATATAAAAAAAAAAAATAATTAGGGAGTTTGGTAACATTGTCGTGATCGTATGGAATCCAAATAACTTGAATTGATTATCATCAATAAGGACGAAAAAAGTAACTGTTATTAAATGAATAAGGAGAACGATTTTGGTAAATACACACCTGCTCTAGACATTGGAGATTGAATGCATCTTTGTACTGTCCAATCACATGTGTAGGCAGCCTAGTCATGTCAAACTCTACCTCCCATTGACTCATAAGTAGTTAACCATTGACAGTTGTCGTAATTTAACAATGCAAAAGGGTGAATGTACGAAATGCTCTCATGCTTACACCTACAGAATCATCAATGAACTACTAATCTCTCATGCATCAACTCTAGAAGCCAAACATAACTAGTAGTATATCTATACTAAGCAAGTTGCTTTCCATGTGTATTAGATGATTGAGAGTTTTCTCAAATAGTTGAAGAGAGAAAGTATGTTTTCAAGAATTTGTATGCATGCAAATGGAAAAGAAGAAGTGTACAGTTAATATAAATGTTCGTATATACCATACTTTAGAAAAATGATTTTAAATATAATATATTTAAAAATATTTTTTTGGATGTTGCATTTTTATAATAATTTCTTTTTTTTTTTTACATCTCTCTACCTCTTTTCCCCTCTCCAAACAAAATACTTCCAAAACTAACGTGCCAGAGATTCCTCCTTATCTTGGACCACTCGACATTTGGCTTTCTGTCACCCAATCCAATCACGGACGCAACACAATTATTATTCTCTCTCTTCTCCTTCTCCGCTCTCTCACTCGCCCTTCCTCCCCGCTTCGCTGCCATAGCCCATAAACCGTGCTTGCCTCGTTGGACTTTCCCACTCAAAACCGTTCGTCTCTCTCATTCGACTTTCTCATTCAAAGATCGCAGTCGTGTGCGATGGCAGATCAAAAGCAAGTAATGATTGTCGGTATCGACGATAGCGAGCACAGCACGTACGCTCTTGAATGGACTCTCGATCATTTCTTCACTCCTCACGCTCCTAACTATGTCTTCCAACTTATCGTAGTCCACGCTAAACCCGCCGCTAGTTCCGCTGTCGGTCTCTCTGGTCCCGGTAACCTCGTCCTTAACTAAGTCTCTCTGCTCTTCGCTATTTCAGTACGACAGATCAGTGATGGTTCTAAATCTTATTGTTTTTGTCATAGAGCTAAAAAGACGTCTTTTTTAGTAGTCCTTCAATTCATGTCTAGAAAGTATGAATACACAATCTATAAAACCAGAAATGTTTATGCACTTTAGAAAGATTTATAAATACGAAGATTGGTGTATTGGATAAGTTTAATTTTGAAAATATATCGATTTCAGGTAAGAATGTTACAAGGGAGGCTAGAGTGTTCATTTGCACAATTCCTATAATTTAGTGGTTTGATTGTAATTTTTACTTTTATTTGTATTCTTTTTCCAAAATCGAAAGGTTTAATTGTCTATTTGACTCATTTTTCACTTCACTTTGCAGTTTTTGTTTTTCGAGTAGGATTCAGTCAATGGAAATCTGATTCATTTGATTCATTGGATATGAGATTAATAAAGCATGACAAAACTCCTATTTAGTTTTTCTTCTTCTTCTTTTTTTTTTTTTTTTTTTTTTTTTTTTTTTTGTATAAGGGGACGTGATTGGAATGCAAAGTAGATTCTTATTGAATGTTGGCAAAAAAAAAAAAAAAAAAAAAAAATCTTATTGAATGCCAAAAGCATGATCTATTGATATCTTTGAGTATGCCAATGATATGTATAACAAGAATGATGATTATTTGATATTTTGTCAAATATTTGTGTTTTTGATTTTCATTTTGGAACGTTTTTGGATGTTTGATTGCAGGAGCTGCGGAGATATTACCTTTTGTTGACTCCGACCTCAAAAAGATAGCTGCTAGAGTTCTCCAGAAGGCTAAGGAAATATGCATCTCTAAATCGGTAACTGCTATTTCCTTATACTTATCTATCAGGATCAGATTTGGTCTAATTTTCGAGCTTTTTCACTCAATATGATTCATTTTAGCGGTTAATCAGAATTTGTAATCCTATTTGTTCTGCTATGATGGGCATATGAGAGATGTGGGTTCCTGCAAAAAAAAAAAAAAAGGTATTATAAAAACATGACTCTCAGAATGAGGAGGAATTTTGACAAGATGGTAGGACTAACCTACACAATGAATTCCCCATCCCAAAGTAAAGGTGGTGGCTCTAATGACACAACCAACAGGGTCAGCCTCATTTTTTCCTTGTGACAAGGTTGTCGTTTGAGAATACTAGAAATAATATGTTGGAATTTCTTCAAGAAGTACAGGATCATATTCCTCTTCCTTAGCATATAGATCCTCACTCCACCATTTGAGATTATATAGTAGGAGAGTGTACAATGAACCAGACATATTTTAAATAGAACATGCTTTATATTAGTCTTATTATGGGCTCAATCCACTCAGCTAATGAAGTACTAGTTAATTAACAAATTGCTCAAAACCAGTGGTGTGTCTAGATTGAATTTTTCTTGTACGATACTGGAATTCTATGTCGCATGATGATATAGTACATCTAACCAATAAGATCGACACACATTAAAGTTTTTAATTGCAACATCACATTCCGGTCCTGATTTGTTGGAGAATCATGAATTTATTGGCATATTTAAGATGACAATTAGAAATTATATGCTGAGATGTGCATCTTTTCTTAGTTGATATACTGTGTCGTCATGGTTACATAAAATTCCATGGGTACTCAGTAAAAGTTCGTCCGAACTGGAGACCAATTGTTGACGGGCTGGTCTGAACTGGACCAGCATTTTGGTAGATCCAGAACAAGAGCCAGCTTAGATGCTGCTTACTATTTACTGGTTCATGGTTCCAAACCGTAGATTTCACAAGGCTCAAAAACCCTATTAGGAACCGTGGGTCTGGAACTGGCCATGATTGGCCAAATCGATCCAAAACTATGCTCCAAGGACTGGTGTGGAGAACTGCCTATGTCAAGATTGGAGATATGGTGAGATATTGGATGCTGTGAATGATAGAAATGGTTCAACCTCTCTGCAGTTCTTGTGTAGAGCAGGTTTCGAGAATGTATGAATATAGTATTGCTACAGATCTTTGAGGTGGATCTTATACTTGCCTCTTAATTTCTTGGTTTCCTTTTTCTTCCCTTCTTGTAATCCTTTCTCAAGTTTTGTTCAATTTAGGTAAATGACGTAATCTTGGAGATGGGAGAAGGCGATGCTAGGAACGTGCTTTGCGAGGCAGTAGAGAAGCACCATGCGTCAATGCTAGTTCTTGGTAACCATGGATATGGAGCTATAAAAAGGTATTACAATATATTAGATCTTCTCTTTCTATTAGCTAAACTGCTAATTAGGGTATGCTTGTTACGTTGAAAATGATTTCTCTATTTTTTTTTTTCTCAACATTTGTTGTATGAAAGTTTTAGCATTGTCTTGTAGTAGACTTAAATTGTTTTATTGAATAGTGGTTTTCAGCAAATGATTGGTTTGTGGAAGGTAATAGCGGAGTTACCAGCAGCAGTAGTTAACAACTAAGGAAAATGCGGAAAATGATTTCCTATTTCTTATTGACATTTTTAATGATATTTAACTACCATCGGTGGCTGCTTCTTTTTTACCTTTCACTAGTGCATACCACCAAAATCCACTAATAATCCTGACATCTTGAAATTGCTATAATAGCTTTTCTAAATTCTAGAAGAATGTTTTTCGTGAAACCAAAGTGCACTCATTTTGCCATAGAATGTTGTTTATACTGTCCATATTCCAGCAGTGTGTCTGAAGCAGATTGTAACTTTTCTCAGGGCGGTTCTTGGCAGTGTGAGCGATTACTGTGCTCATCATGCTCATTGCACAGTGATGATTGCGAAGAGGCCCAAATCTAAACACTAAGCAATTGATCTCTGCTATATCTCTTACAAATAAATGCACGTAATGTTCGAGAAACTATATGCTTGTCACAATAGCTAAATCACCGTATCATTGTGTGTTGTGTGCTCTTCAAATTGTCGCTTGTAGCTTATGTATTTTTATTTATAATTGCTTGTTGGCAACAAATATATCAAAATACAATGTCTTGGTGTCACTGCAGAACTTCATTCAAGATATTTAAATTTTTTTTTTTCTCCCCCTCTTTTTCGATGAAAATATTTTAAAGTTTAAAAGTGAATTGCTACAATTGGAAGCTTTAAAATTTGATTGCATCAACTTTAAAATTTTTAGAAATCCAAAAGTACCTTTTCCCTAAAATTCATCTCACAATGCGGAGTGCGTCTCCTATTAGAGTTTTCAATGTCTGTTGCTGCTGTGTGGCTAGTTGAAATAGGCAGAAAAGTAACAGGAATGACAACGAAATTTGATTTCCATTTTTTTTTTTTTAATGCAGAAAGAGATTAATTAATTAATTTTATCACTTTTCCATTTATCATTTGTTGGTAATATACGCTCATAAAAAAATGTATAGAAAGTATTATTTGTATATAAAGTTCTTGTGTTAGAAAGGTGAATAATGCAGCCCAAGTAATAATGTATTAAAAAGAAAGAAATCAGCTGTGAGATGTTATTGGTATTTAATCATGGGCAAATGTACAAAATATGTTTGGAAAACAACCGCCAAAAGTTTTTACGTGCACGATTTTTTATATTGTATAGCTCTGGTGAAAGATATCCAGCAGCAAATGTCTAGCTGTTAAAAAGAAAAAGAAAAAAAAAATGAAACACGTATTCATTTGTCTGAAATTAGAACGTAATGACGTTAGGGAGAAACACGCCAAGCGGCAGAGGTGTAGCAATTTTGGCATCCTCAGAAGCTATCTACGTCTCCTAGGATTCACCACGTATTACTACAAAAAAAAAAAAGAAAAGAAAATAAAATGGGAGAAAGTGAAAAAAAAAAAAAACCCATCAGCTTCACATCACATACATACAGAGAACAAGTTCCTCGAATACTTTGCATATTTATCTGTCATCAGCTTGGAGTAGGGTTAGGTTAGTGTCTGTGGTATATATCATAGCAAAGTCTTTTTTCAAGCATGGCAAGCGAAGAAGAGAAGCCACTGATGGTGGTAGGGGTGGACGAAAGCGAGCACAGCATGTATGCACTGGAATGGACGCTCGACCATTTCTTCACACCATTTGCTCCAAATCCTCCTTTCAAGCTGCTTCTTGTGTATGCCAGGCCCTCCCCTGTCTCCGTACTTGGTGGTGTTGGTCCAGGTATTTGGTATTTACACCTAAAAGTTACAACCCACGATCCCCGTTGCAATTAGGCCTATCACCAATCTTTAGGCATAGCTGGTAGGAGAAAATTGTTCATTATACCTGGTTTCTGTAGGCTGCATCGGCATAAGGTATGGATACCACATATAAGGTACCGATATTTTTATTACGTGGCAGGGCCGCAGGGGTAAGCAAGTAATAAAATGACTCAGCCTAAACGGTGATTTTCATACGGCAACTGAAGAATCAGTCTGGTGTAGTTTGATCTTGATTTTTTAAAACTTGTTTTAACATTATGTTTAGGCAAATTTTAATGGATCTTAGGGAGTACTCGTTAATGGACCCACAGTCCTATTTAAAGAAATAGGAGACAGAACATGATTTTATTCCAGAAGTAAAAATTATCAGAAAATAACTAAAATTCCCTTCTTCATTTTGAGAAATTTTATAGAACACAAACCCTATGTATCTTAAGGAAATGAAATTCATTAATTCAATATTAAATCTGAGATATATGTATAAATCGATTGCTCGAAATGGGATTATGGTAAAAGTGTGAGTTAAATTTTTTAGTTGTGTTTCTGCATGCAAGTAAAATTAGTTAGTGTTTGCTTCATGAAGAAGTATGGATAAAAGGAAATCACCACTACATTTAGTATTTCTGTAACTCACCTATATTTCTCTATCATAACTTAAAAGAAGCTATATACGATATAATATAAAGGTTGTTTTGACTTAATATTACTCGCCCTCTTACTACGCGCTCAACATCGGATTTCCCTCTCTGATGAATATGAGTATATACAATTCTCTAGTCAATCCATCCCTACAACAAATTGAACACATGGTTGGTGCTTCAATGTTTTGGCATCCGCTACAACTTTATCCTTATATTGAAGACTTAAGACTTGCCACAGTGAGCTAATTAAGCTTTGTGAAATACTGAAATTTAGGTAAATTAGAACCTTACCATGGCGAAGTCACACCTGATTGGGATCCTTTCGGTTTAGACAGAGGTAAATTATTTCACTTACGACGTCAAGCTATACTTACAAATGTATGAACCGTTAAATCTTAACCGTAACTACTTTTTGTACCAACGTGATCCAGTATAGATGATTCAGTACAAAATTGTATAGGTAAGAAAATCTTGAATCTTAATTGTCTAGATGCACGCAATCATTGGGTCGGTGATGAAGCCATGAACCTATATTTGAGTCTTTTTGAATTTCTCTTTTGTCTTGTATCTTATTTGATATTTTATATACTTAATCTATATCCATTTGAATTTTGGTTGGCGTTTAAAAATTTTTGTATTTGTATTTGATTTGTTTCAGCTTCAATCCTAATATTTGAATAGATTATCTTGTTTTATATATATCTTGTCATGATTATGGTAAAAAACGGTGATTCATGAATAAAAATTAAAGCTCAAATACTTTTAAGAAGTATAATAATTAAAATTTTACTTTTATTGTAAAATTAGTTAAATAGAGATTTGTTAATTATTTAATTTTATAAGAGGAGGACACCTCTTACTTTTCTCTAGTTTTTGTCGATAAATACACAATTTGGAAAAAAATAAAAAAATAAAGGTTGCCAAAATGATATAAAAACAATGAAAAAAATAAAAAAAAAAAATTCTCGCTAAGAGGACCAAGAAATGCTGCGAGACCACCTTTCCCTATGTTAATCCTAAATTAACGAATTAAAATATTCTATTACTAAAAACAAACTTTTGTAAGTCTCCATGTGTAGTCGCCTAGAATTTGAAAGGAGATGACGGGTTCTATAATCTTCCTATAGAATAATGCATGCTTTGCTTTTAATTAATTAATTAAAATCTGTTGTGTAAACTCTCAACAGGATCGGCGTATGTCATACCGATGATTGAAGCAGACCTGAAGAAAACAGCTTCCTTGATCACGGAAAAGGCCAAAGAAATCTGTGATAGAAAATCGGTATTTTATCGTATGATTGACCTATATAATTAATGTGGTAAATTAATTATGCAAAATCATTACACCCAACTCGAATCACTCCTGCTTGTGTTCAGGTTCAGGATTTATTAATCAAAGTGGTGGAAGGTGACGCCAGAAATGTCTTGTGCGAAACCGTGGAAAAGCTCAATGCTACGATGTTGGTTGTTGGAAATCACGGTTATGGAGCTCTAAAGAGGTGTATATATTCTTTCCTTAATTCTTTAATCTGAATTTTTCCGATAAGTAAGTTAATGATACGTTTACAATGGAGAAGACGATGTGGTGTTGCCTTCAGGTACTAACTAGAGGGTCTTTGTTTTATGTTGTACCGTGCAAATCGAAGGAAAGATTATATTGTCGATTTCCTCTTAACAATAATGCACCTTTTTTTTTTTTTTTAGTAAAATTGAAATTATCTAACATTACAAAAATATGTTCAAACAATTGCATGTGTGCTGTGGATTTGCATTTTGTGAGATAATTATTGCAGGTAAACATAAGTTTGCCCCTTTGTTATAATAAAATATTGCTGCAGGGCTTTTCTAGGAAGTGTAAGCGATTACTGTGCCCATCATGCTCACTGCACCGTGATGATCGTTAAGGGACCCGGAAACAAGTGACGGATCAAAGCATGATGTTCTAATACATTTTGTATTTTATGTTCTTTTTATTTGTTTCCATCCATATATATATATATATATATATCTATATGCTATGTATTATAGAGATGTGAATAAATTCCACAGCAAAATGGAATTGCATCTGTTCTCTTATTATTTTGTTAAGATTCTGATTCCCAAAACATGACGTGCACTGATATTTAGACAACCTTTACATCATCTTTTGGGTTATAATTTCTTTGGATATTTTGTTTAAAACCCTAGGTGTGGATTAAGCAGTTTTATAAGATGGAATGACCATTGCCTTCTAGTGCAGCTCCGTCTCAATCATGGAAATTGGTTCCATGCAGTAGTAAACATACTGTTGGTTGAGTGCTTTGAATTATTGTGACGTGCTTCGAATTTCAGGGACTAACACAGGATTAAACGGTAGGAAGGACTATCATCAATATCATCGGTTAATGTTTTTATTGTATAAGGAAAAAGTATACCCTTAAATGGTCGAACTAGTATATATTGTTGGGAGGCTTATTGCTTCAATTGATATGGTGAAAAATCATATCACCTTTTTACTTGTTACTTTAGTAGGTTGGAAAAGTTGGATTCAGAGGAAAAAGAAGAGGCAAAAAATTGGAATAGGTTAGAGTAAGGCCTAATTGAAAATGAATGAAATATATATAATGCATAATGTATACATGTATACTAAAGTTAAACTTATGGCTCTTTCTTATGGAATCTATATCAATTTCTTGAGCAATACTTCTTTTTATGTGAAGTAAAAGATAGTTGATAAGAAATGCATCATGCTAATATATATTTCTTAGCCTTATCTCGACCTCCTTTACTTTTACTTATGTCTTATTCATTTGTTTATTTGTGGGGAATTGGAATTTAATTCCTCTCTTATTTCTTATTACAACGTTCATTTGGTTTTTTATCTCTGAATCGCAACTCCTTAAGAACCTCTATTACATGAAATCAAGTAATAGGAATTCCTTAACTCGATTAAAATATCATGATTTCTAACAAAATTTCACATTTTTTCCAAAAATAGAAATTCCTTAACTCGACCAAAGAATCACAATTCTTTACAAAATTTCATATTTTTTCCACAAATAATCTCATATCAATTTAATAATGACCATCACCATAATTACCATCGCCACTACCTACCTACTTACCACCACCATCACTTATCGTCACCACCAATTACCACCGTTACCATCACACTATTGCCACCTTCATCACTTTACTCCCATCATTATTGCTGCTGCCCTCATTGCCGCTACCTCTGATTGTCGCTATCATCATCACCGCTGCTATTATTACCACTGTTGCAACTGCCCTTACCCCCTTTCCAAGCCATTTCCTCAGCCACCCCCACCGCCATCGCTATCGCTGCCACCACCACAACCACAACCACCACCACCACCATCAGCCACCGCCACCGCCACCGCCACCACTATCGACCACTATCACATATTATCGCTAGTAACTACTGTCAACCATTATCACCGCTTTCGCTCCCATAGTCGATTTTTATTACTACCACCTATTAATTTAGAATTACTTGAGAAAAATTAAGGATATTTTAATTATTAAAGTTTTATTACATGTTTATTTTTAAGTTGTTTATCAATCTAACTAA
The DNA here is from genome assembly GCA_024138015.1 of Lumnitzera littorea. Taxonomy (NCBI): domain Eukaryota; kingdom Viridiplantae; phylum Streptophyta; class Magnoliopsida; order Myrtales; family Combretaceae; genus Lumnitzera; species Lumnitzera littorea. The sequence goes on along the minus strand of JAMXBB010000002.1, from coordinate 97,060,949 downwards.
ATAAAGTAAATTCATTCGTCAAGAATTCCAATTATATTCGTTCCTTATTCCATTAAGTGAAGTGAACAAGCTGTTAGTTTGACTAAGGGTAGGAAAATGTCTATTTCAACTATCCTCATAAAAAAGTTCGATGTGTAGTATGACATACCTAATTGTTCCCTTAGTGGGTTGTTATGCATGTCCAGTTACGTTAAGGGTTAGTCTTTATTTCAATCTAGTTAGGGGTAATCGACATAGTAACAAGATAAAGCAAATCAAGCACATTTACATTAAATAACGATCTAAGTCTACAATTCCAATAAATAATCACACACGAGGCATGCTCATATTCAACTAAGTTACAAATATAACCAAATGCACTCCTAGGTCTGTAAGTACTTTAACGCAATACTCCAACATACTGTGATACATGAATCCCCACTTAGTTGCATTTCGCTGGATTACTATTCTTGATCGTTAGCTTATAGGTCTTTAGTTCTCCCTCTATATACACAATAGATTACTTTTGATTCACATTCGAGTCTTAAATCATTAATAATTAGTTCAATTAATATAATTTTAGCTATTTCGACATAAGTTTCATAAGTTATTTTTACTTACAAGTTAGGATTTCTTAAGTAGTTTACTAGTGTTTATAAGTTATTTTAGGTTACAATAGCCTCTGAGTTACCCTTTGATTTTTGCTAACCTTAGAATTTGTAGAAAATTACCTTCTGATTTACCTTCTGAATTTCCCCTGTACATACATTTTCCTTTTACATTTGTCTTTGATTTTGCTTCTGAGTAAAGTCTTTAATGTCATCTAAGAGTATTTATTGGTAGTAATTAGGCTTTGTATGTGGTAAGCCTGTAAAACAAAACACTGTGAGGGGATGCTGGGGGGTTGTTCGGCGTGGCCATTTTGATGCTTAAGTCAATAGTGTATTTTAGAGAGTAAAGGATGCTTGGGAGTAATAGGCAAGGCCTAGTGTGTAAAGAATAGAGAGACTTACTATTAGGTGGTGATTGGGTATTTATAGTGGAGTGGCACTGACAGTTGGAGGACAGTTAGTGAGAGAGATTCTCTCCTGTAAGTATGGGAGAGCGGGGTCGTGGTGTTCGACATGTCCCACTTATACCCAAGATGGTTGTTGATTTGGTGTCTTATCCTTATCTTGCATGCTTTAGCTGTTAGAGTTTTTTAGGCTTGGTTAATCCAAGCTTAAGGCTTAAGCCTAGGATGATGAGCTCCAAGTATTAAGGTGCGTCAAATCTAGATGAGCTTGAGGGGCCCATGTTTAAAAAGCCCTATCAACACTTAGTATAGTATCATTATAAGTCCTATGTATTTAACCAACCCACTATAACTAATTGATTTGCTGACTTTCTACTAAGTTTTAGTTATCAAATCAACTTGATACTTCAAATAACACTTCAATCAACCCTCATTAGCTTCATTACTTCCCAAATTCCTCATATAACATATCATTATATATCCATTCTCAAATTCTATACTACTAAACTACTCAAATAAGGGTAAAATCATGACTTTCTATAACTTATTATTGTACAAGTTAATTCAATAGCTCCAATCCAACATGTTACAAATACTCTACTAAATGATTGAGCTCACAATCCAAATAAGAACCTTTAGGACAACTTCCTAATTTTTGCTAAAAACACTATTTTAAGCACAATTTAAAGCTTTAAAATTCAACAAAAATATAGAAAATAGTTTTGTAAAAGTTCTTATCATAGCAATTTAATATGAGTATGGGAAAGTTTATATAAAAATTTAGGGGTCGGAACTACACTATTTAAATAATTTATTTCAATATCGAAAATATCTCAATTTTATTGATTTCTTAAGGATATGTAGTATAATTGCTAAATTTATACAAACTAATATTTTTCTTAAATTCTTCAAATGAAAATACTTAGAAATAACTTTTTTCAAATTTTTTTGGGAATTGTTAATATTATTAACAATTTAATGAAAATTGGTGTAAAATGGATACTCAATGGAACATTGACTCTTCGGCCCCAAATGCTGGCTCTTCTATCGTTTAATGGTGGCTATTGGTCCCCAGTAACTCCTAGAGTCCTCAAACCCCATAAAGCCCCAATTTATAATTTAATTTGTATATTTTTTTGAAATTTACTTCTTTAATCTTCTAATCCTAACACTATTTATCCTAAATCCTAGATTGCATGTATGATCTTTTGGAGAGAGTTTCTAAATTCTCAAAGCTTAGAGAGCATGATATGACTTTTGTTTTCTCTCTCTTCCTAGAAAATCACTTTATATATTAAGTTTAATTTGCATGCTAATCTTGTTTAACACCTTTGCATCTATCCTCCAACCTCCACATGCTTATAAGAAGCTTAGTCTAGCTATCCCTAAATTTTTATTAATTTCTTTAGCCTATTTTAGTTTAAAATGTAGTTAATTGTATACTTTGGTTAATTACAAGTACATATTTATACATAAAAATTACACGTAGTGTATATATATATATATTCTATATATTATTTTATGTTGTATAATAATTTTATTACATAAATAAACTAGTTGGTATTATTTCTATTAATGCTGCAGTTTCATTGTTGCTTTATCTAACCTAAGACCATCCAAATTTTTGAATTGAAATTGTCAAAGCTAAGCTAAATGCATATTGCACATTATCTACCATGTAAAAATTATAACCTAGAGACATAATAGCATGCCATGTGTCTTATCATCAGCTAAGCACATGTAAGAGTCAAAATTTTACTCTATAGAAACTTCTTTGTCTTTAAAAGTTTTTATTATCTGAAATATCTTAAAACAAGTCTACAATTAGATGAACTATAACATAATAATTAAAAATCATATCTATACAAACCTCAATGTCTCAATACATGCAACCTAACATTTATTAACCAAATGCAAAATTACAAACACCCATAAAAAAAAAAAAATGCTCGCTTAATGGTAATTTAATGTGGGAGTAGAGGCAATATATAGACAAATGGTAAATGTTGTAGCATCCTAAGGCTAATACAAGCTATCTGTTAAACATCCATGAATGACACATCACATATTGATCGTGAGTTTATTGTTTATATTAATTACATGTTAGGAGAGGTATTGGATTGCTCTAAGATATAGTCCATTGTCTCTATTGTCGTGCCCATAATATAATTGCAACCCGTTGATAACATCATTCGAAGCGTATCTATCTATATGAGTCATAATTCTACTATATTGACAATGTACTTAGCTATAGTGGCTACTAGCCTCAGTGCCAAATTATTAGCTTTGTCATCTCATATATTCATCTCATAAAGGTAGTGGATACCCTATTCACGACTTGTTCAATTTATCCGGTATCCAAAGTGCTTGTTGGCTTTAACGATACACAAACAACACTCGTCAATTATTTAAAGCAAAAAAAATTAATTTAATTAATTGATACTACACATACTAATAGGACAAATACAATAGATTGTAATTAGCACTTATATTTTAATAGTTGATCTATTTTGGTCTTTCCCTAAAGGTTCCTATAATTCATAGACTATACAATTATTTAATAAAATTTTACAAATGTGCACCAAATTATTTTAAAAGTTTTTTAGGTCATTTTATTACTTTAGGTGAGTTAATTATGGTATAGGATAAAAATCTAAGCTTAAATATGAATTAAAACAAAATTCAATTAAAAGAAAAGGGATAGCGGTCAACTAGAATGGGATCTGGTTTGGTTGACCAAGTGATCATATGAATAAGTTGAAATGGTTGACCACCTCTATATTTTCCCAATTTTTATCTAAGTTGAGGTTGATGATGTTGTTCTATAATCATACAGTTTCCTTTCTACAAAATTTCTAAGCTTTAATTGATCAAATCTTTTTAGGTTTTGTTAATGGTCAACATTCCAAGGATTGGTTAAGGTTAGGGACAATCTACATAAGTAACAAATGTAAGTTATGAAGGGCTGTCGAATTTTGTTTTAGCATGACCACTCTAATGTTTAAATTTGTAAAGGATTTAAGAAAGTGTTTAAAGGAAGATAATATAAGTAAGGATGTGAGAATGTTGAACATGTACCCATAGAATCAACTGGTATTTATAGGAGTTGTTGGTGAACTTAATGTAGAAAGCATATCATATTTCTAAGATATTCTCTTAAAATTATTAAGGGGATATTAGGTTAGGCATTTGGTAACTATGGACTTTCTTCATATGGCTAAGCTGCTCTCGCTTTATCTTCCCTTAGCCTTATGAACTAAGCCTATACATTGCAGGCTTGAGGGCCCAACCTTTAAGGGATCGGGAGATGACAGGAGCTCAATGCAAGTCTTCTGACTTGGTCGACTATGCTATTAGAAGCTCAATCCATACTTTGGAAAGGTTATCCATAAGACTAGCAACTTAACTTAGATCATGTTAAGGTTGAACAAGCTTGAGGGAGCTAGGCTAAGGCTCTTAATAGGTCGATCATGGGCTTTTGAGCTCAAGCTAAGCTCTTATAAGGTTGGTTTCTACTTGGAGGCTCATGTCCAAAATATTTTATCAATAGGTTTCAAGTGTCTCATAAGGCTATGTTTCTTCAGGGCTATATTTAGATATTCTTTATTCTTAATTTTTGTGATTATATATGTCATAAACATTAAATTATTTTATAATTTTCATTTAGTCATACTCTTGATAAAATGTTTTAGGATATTATTTCATCTTTTAATGAAGTTAGATCTTTATGAAATGATTTAAATTGCTAGTTAATGAAATCTCATCTTCAAACATAATCTCATATAAATGTATTTGTGAGACATTTACTCTAGGTAATATACTTTAGGGACGTTTTTTAGATAAGCAACATTTTCATCATTTTCTCTAAAGTCACACGTGACAAAAGAATAAGAAATATACAAGTATCTCATCTAAAAAAAAAAGAAAAATACATAAATATAGTCAAAATTCCAACTCATCAAACCTACCCATAAAACAAAGTATATATTTCATAGCTAGTAAACATTTGGCTTAGCATGTTGTAACATTGTCATTTAATCTAATAATCATTATGAAATTAACAACAACTCAAGAAAGTGAAGCTAGAACTTTATCCACAAGCTTGTATGGTTAGAGCTGTGCGAAATAGTGTATTTATTAGTATGGATGGTAATGAAAGTTAGAAAACCTAACATGGAAAGAATAAGTGCTAAATAAGTATCTACATTTTATACTTTAGATTTTTAGTACTTATATTTTCAAATGGTGCATAACTTTTCATTATGATATTTGATGCTTGTAAGCTTTATATTATCATTGTAATGCCTTGAACTTGTGAACATTATATTCCGCTATGTGTCAATATAGGGTACTGATCACGAACGCTCAGAACCTATTAAAATTCCACAATAGTTAGCATTCTGCACATAACTCACATAAATAAGTCTCTAGATTATTCAACATAAGCGCCTTTAGTGAGTCTCGCTAGCATACAAACCATTACTCATATAAATAGATGACATCAATGGAGTCTATCCACTCCCACAAGAAAATATAATATAAGTCAACACATCAATAGCAATAGCACATCAGCATAACTAGTATGATGTCTATTCTTTAGAACATCATCAATCTCACACTACAATCCTTTCATATGCTGATGAATTCTAGCCTGCTACTTCTCATAATATTTGTAGTTTGGATCATTCTCTTGATCATACACTAGATCATAACCTAGGTTGTGATACAAATCTATGTCTCCTGAAGTACCTGTACCTAAAAATAAGAATCCCAAAGGGTAAGCAAAATGCCTACTATAAGAGCTACCATAAGCATATATACATGAGCACATGACTAATCATCATGCAAATGCAAACATGTAAGAACAATGACTAGTTATTATTTTTAATTATTGTCGAACACATGGCACAACTTTAGCATTGCTAAGTTTGGGTAGCTTTAGACCTTGAGTCACAAACATCAACATAAGTATGTGGTGATGGGAGTCTCTAATACCTTAGAGTCAATATTCAACCTAATTATATCCATATTGACTTGGTATGCAACTCCACTCTAAATAGTACAACATACCGATCCCTAGTTACTACCCTTAAATCACCGGTACCCTCTATCCCCTAGGCTCAATGATAACAAGTAATTAGCACATATTCAGTAGTTATTTTGTACTATTATGTATATTAATTTAGTTAATTTCATAGTGATTTAGAGTTGAATTCATTTAATTTTCATTTTTAAGGAGCATTTAATGAAGCTTTGAAGATTTTATTAAGTTTTAGAGCATTTCAGAACAAGAGTATTGATTGAGAAGTTATATTAGAAGGATTTTAAGCAAGAATCGAAGTCTAGCGAAGAACACTATCATGGTCTATGCTTATGTTGCCCTCCTCAATTAATTTCCATCGAATTTTGAAGATTTCAGATCAAGTGCAAGTATATACCTAACTTTACACCCATGTACCTGCAATAATTTTCAAATATTTTATTTTTGTTAGGTTTTCTTTATAAATTTAGGTCCAACCAATATAAAAAGATGTCTAGGCTTGGATTTACAATGGGAGCCCCTTTAGAGTAAGAGTTGGTAGGGTAAAGAATTAAAAGGGGCTTCTTTACTCTTTTCTTTTATCTTTGTTATCATGTTGTCATTTTACTCTCTTAGTAAATCATTATTGAACACTATGTTCTAGGGTTATTTTTTTTTATTATTAATGAAATTCAATTTATGATTTTGCATATTGTGATCTAATTGTATTGTGTTTATTATTTGTTTTAATTCAATATACCAGTGATTAAGTTATTGCTAGAGTCTATTATAAAGTTCGTGAGAACATACAATGTGATTGATTGATACAATTAGACAAAAATGGCTTACTAAAACGTTTAGTAATTTGTTTTTTTTTGGATTAGGGTAACTTAATAGTAGGATTCAAAAGTATCATGCAAACCTACGATACTCCATTTAGAAGCGATTCGGGTAGAAAGAGTTTCAAGAATAGGAATTGACTAAGAAATGTGAGTTAGGATAGTTCATAATAGGAATTTCCACAGTTCAATATTGTAATTGACATTTAATAAGTTACTTAAAACTAAGTAGTAAATAACACTAAAGATTTATTAAGGTATATATTTCCCCTTTAATTTAATTTAATTATTTTTATTCTTGTTCTTGTTTTTATTTTTATTTTTATTCTTCATTCTGTTTATTTTTGTTTATGTTATATTTTTGTTAATTTAATTATTCATTATTGCAATCTTTACTTTATCATTCTTAATTATTTCAATATATTTTTTATTGTAAAAGTTAGGTAATTGGAATAATTTAAGAATACAATTGCTAAAAATTAGATACTATACTCATATATGGTTACTTGTGAGATTGAAACTCAGGCTCCATTTGAATTTATATTATAATTTAACTAAGTGCACTTGCCTATGTATTAAGCCCTAAGCCACTTAGCAATGAACTCTCAACACAATTAATCTTAAGGGTCAAATATAAATTTTTGTCCATTTTCAATTATAACTATACAAGCACATAGGACGAACAAAGTGACTTCATACCTAGATTAGCGAACTCATCCAATACTTAATTCTCTCTAATATCATTTCCAACACTAACACCTGAATAAAAGTACACATCTTCCTAAGAATTAGAGTTCTATTCTAGGATTAAAGACATCTTAGTGTCATTATGGTTCAAGTCTCATGAGACTTCCACTTAAGTGTTTGTTGTTTTTTGGAGTGTTTAATCTAGTAGTTTGGATTTGGTTGTAAGTTAGATTGAGTTTAATCTTTGGTTTGTTAATAAAAATAAGTTTAGGATTAAATATAGCACAATTATATGTACACATACAACTACCGTCAAGCTAGTAGCATAAAATGTTGTCAAATTGAATTTCGGAACAGAGAAAAAACAAATTGCATCAGCAGGCCAATAATTTGTATTACTGCCAGGCTGACTCTTACCAACTTGACGGTCCAATATTGGATCGGCTTGCCAGTGCTTTTCAGTCCCAACTAGCGATATTTGCTTCCTTCGCAAAAACTTCAATTTCGTTCCGAATTCCATCAATTCTCTTCACGTTTATATAAGATTACTTCCAACCAGTTATCTACACTCGTTCCCTTTCATTTTTACAACTCACAATGCAACAATAACGCAATGTTTAACATGATTTTTCTAATTTACAATTTATATCCTCTTGAATCTAAAACTTACTTCTTGAAAGATCGTTTAGTCCTTAACATTCCTCAACACTTGTAACATCTAAGATACCAAAACTATTAATTCTTAAACGAGTTACAAGTTTGTTGACAAAAAAAGAAAAATAAAATAAAAATAAAAATGAAAAATAAGTTACAAATTCCTACTTTTAAAAGAAACCAAATTGAACTTACTTGTATCGAGAATGTTTCTCAACACCGTTCCATTCTTCTTCTTTTGAAAGGTGAAACAACCTTTGTTTTGTCGTCCGAGATATCTCATTAATGTGAGTTAAACCGCAAGATAGAAAGGAAAAAGCTATGATTTCTCATTAACTTCGATATCCGTAGCTTCTTGCGTTGAGGAGTTGGGAACCTCTAGGAAGGAAAAGAAAAAACATTCAAGAGAAAAAGTAAGTTATGAGAAATGATATGTACATTGGTTGGTGTGGGTTGACAAAAATACCCCGTCTCTTTAATTCAATCACCCTTCCATCACCTCCTTTAATGCTACTATTTTTTTCTTTTATTATTATTTTTTATTTCTTTATAGAAACCGCGGTTATTATGGCCATAAAACTCGTGGCAAGACTTTAATTCAATAACAAAATTAGCATTATTTTGATAAATGTTTTGATATTATATCCTTCAATGGCCACCATGCCAATGTTTTCCTTTGTTTTTAATCTTCATAGTCTATTAACTTGAGAAGTTGATATTTTATGATTACAATAATGATTGCCATCGCTGAACATGGAAAACAAGAAATTGAAATATTATCTACTTGGCTATAAATTTAACATATAAAATTATGTTTTTGACGTTGATACTTAGTAAATTATAAATTATAGTTGGTTACACAGAGGTAAATAAACTTAAAAAATAAAATTTACTATACCTATTTATTCATAGCAAATTGATGTTTAAATCTATTGAATCATATTTATGTTTCTTGTTCTTTAGAAAAATTTTTATAATAGAATTTCAAACTGTTATTCACGCATTAGGAATGCTCTTACTTATCCGCACATGTACTTGCCTAACTATAGAATTATACAACTTCATGATTATGCTTATACAAGTATATACATAGTCGAGATGATTTTGATTCTTTTTTCCTTTTTTTCTTTTGACCAAACAAGATTATTTTAATTCAACCACATAATTATACGATTACAATTATATGACTTATCATAACTACTACTTTTACATATTTTTTACATTATAAGTATATTTCTCACAACATCATAATTTTAGTTAGAGGATTATATTTATATAATTATGATACCGGTAGACCCTATACCCACCTTACAGGCATCTAAAAAATGGTAACTAATAAATTGTATTACATATGAGATTGTTTAAAAAATAGCCATGTGCAAATTTTCTCTACACGGTAATTATCATTCAAGGAAGAGTAACACATTATCTCTACATAATAACTCAGAATAATTTCTTTTCAACTATAATTATTTTAACTTCATTTGATTGATATGTACTCTATATCATGTAAGGCAGTAAAAATCCTCCCTACACCTTAATGTTAAGGGTAAATACAGCACCATAGTTATAATTAGAATATGCTTATGTAACTATAAGAACATAAATATAACAACATAATATAATGTACAATTATATGGTTATACTTATACGATTACTGTAATAATATGATTATATTTGTATAAGTATACAATCATAATAATCCATTATAATTACTTGAAATTATTGTAAGATGCAATTTTAGTAGAATTGTAGTGGAAAATCAAACATTTTGTAGAAGAAAGGCCCGTGCTATGAGGAATAAGTTTATTGTAAATAGATATTCCATATTTGATTTGCAATTATATAAAATAAGTAATAGCTCTTTCAGTTCTAGTAGAAAAGGTTAAGCCTAAGCTTCCAATCCATAAGCTAATATAGAGAATAAAAGAGTCAATAATTGGTATATGTCTAGAGTCGGTTGAGTTGGAAGTCTTTCTTTCTAGCACCTTCGAGAGAGAAAATCCTCTCAAATTTTGAGATCCCTTACTCAGTAGTGGTAGTTTGTTATGCTTGCTTTAACAATACTTAGTTTTTTGTACTCATCAATATTACATGATTTCATTGCAAAAACATACATTCATTACGTCATTTGCCGTTCTACTTATTCATCTATATGCATTTACACTAGAGTTTGAATTAATCCAATGCAATTAAAAGTTAATCTAGGTACAAGCTATATTTGTCCACTTATATAAATATCATTCTCCTCCGCCTAGTATCATTCTCCTCTACTCTTTGGTTCGGTTTTAGCTCTTTTTTGTCTTTCTTTTGATGGGTTATTATCTTCTTCCAGTGTTGATTGTGTCTCTGTACATACCTGTTCATATCATTAAATACAAAAATTGAAAAACAAAAATAGTAAAGAAAAAAGAGAGAAATATTGTTTGATTTCCTATTACTTTTTGTTGGTTCTTTTGAATCTTAGTTTAGTAAGTGTTCATTGTTTCAGTACTAATTCCTTATTATCCATATACTTTTCTCCAGTTATGGTAGGAGTTGGTGATTCTTCTTCAAGAAATTCCAATAAAGATAGAAAATACCAGAGATGAGTTGGATCTTGAAATTAATGAGGATATTAGTCAAGAATCTGAGTTTTTATTGATTAGATGTATGGTTACTGATAAGGCGCTTAATAAATCTGGAGTTATGGGTATTTTTCAAAAAGCTTGGATGGAGTTTAGTAGGTTTACCATTACACCTGTGGGTGTTAATAAGTTTTTGTTTAGTTTTGATGACATTTGAAAAATGAAAGCTATTCTTGAGCAAAGTTTATGGTCGGTCATGGGTCAAGTTTTGATCCTAAATTCCTAGAAACCCAATTTGAAAATGGAAGAAATTGTACTTGATAGAGTAGGTTATTGGGTTCAGATTCATGATTTAAAACTGGATCAAATGACAATTTGTAATAAAAAAAATTTGGGAAAAACCATCGGTAAAGTGCAAAAAATTGATGTTATTATAGCTATATCTAAGGCACGTAGGAGTTTTTTACAAATAAATGTCTTGATTGATATGGAGAAACCTCTAAAATCTGGTGTTGGATTAAAAGGCTTAATGGTGAGAAATATAGAGTGTGATTTAAATATGAAAGGTTGTCTAACTTCTATTTTGTTTGTGGAAGATTGGGACATATGGGTAAGGGGTGTACTTTTCCTAAAGAAGGGAAGGAGGAGTATGGTTAGTAAATGAGAGCTTTGAGTTTTAGAGAAAATGTATAGAACAGGGGGAAGGAGGATATGAGTTGGAGGAAGGAGAGGTTGGCACAAGATAGTGTGGAGATTGATGAGGATTTGTTGAATTAAGAAAATGTGAACCCAAACACTGTAAACTAAATCAATAGAACCCATACACTAAAACCATCATCCCCTTTACACGAAACTGTTTTTAATCCTAATTCACTCACCCCATCCCATATAGAAACTCCTACCTCTTCAACTTAACCTTTTTAGTCACATAACTAGAGCCTACCCTCACATGACAGCAACCTTATGACTCCAATTCAACACGAAACTTACCAAGATAATCCTCTAAATCTATGCTTATCTAAGCAAAAGGATCCCAAAGCTGATGTAAACCAGAGTGTTACTTTCTAGAGAGGCTTGGATGAAGAAAACCTGCTAGTACAATGCAATCAACAAAAATTGAAGAAGGCATTAAAGAGCTGAAATTGAAAAGAATGAAAGATGAGGAAGTGCTTTCTCCAAACAAAAAATTGAAAATAGTTGTGTTAAATGAAGAAAAATAGATGGCATCTCAGAAGAAAGTGAGGAAATCCAAGTTCTCCCTTGCAAAAAAGATGTTAGTTTCTCAAAGCAATAAAAATTTTCTTGTTGATTTTGCATTAATAGAAGTACCTATTGTTGACTTATCTTTTATTGGTTATGGTAGCTAGCCTAAATCAACCATAAGGGCACCATGATTATTCGGAGTTAAAACTGTTAAGGAATTGGCCCTACCTTGATTGCTCGTCATTTAAGGGATTTACTGAATAAATTTAGCCTCGATCTAGTGTTCTTAATAGAGACAAAAAATTAAAAAAATAAAGTGGAAAGAATAATAAATAGTTTGCAGTTTATAGGTCATTTTTATGTTGATCCTCAAGTTTTGGCTAGAGGACTTGCTTTATGGTGGGTGCAAGGTATATCTATGGAAGTGTTGGGTGTTGGCAACAATTATATTGATGTTTTGATTAGTGATGTGAATGGGAAGAAGCTTAGAAGAGTTACATGTGTCCATTCTCCTACTGATTTTTATGGTAAATGTCAATTTTAGAGAATGATAAAGCAAATTTCTACTGGCAATGATGATTCGAAGCTTTGCATTGGTTATTTTAATGAAATTTTGAGTGATGAGGAGAAGGAAGGAGGTGGTCCTAGAAGTAGAAGACAAATCGAAGGATTCCAAGACATGGTTTCTAATGCTGGTTTGATGTATGTAAGCTATCAAGGACTGATGTTTACTTGGTCTAATGGAAGGGTTAGTGAGAGAATTGACAGGTGGCTCATTTCCATTAGTTAGTTGGTTGAATATCCAAACACTCAGGTTTTCCATGGACCAAGAATAGGTTATCATCATGTGGCTATTGCTTTAAATATAAACTTTTGTGAATTAAAGTGTAAGAAGAAGTTTAAATTTGAGAATATGTGGAGAAGCAATGGCAGTGTAAGGATGTGGTAGTCAAAAGTTTGAAATTAATTGGCATTGTAAGCTTGTGGAATGTGCTGGAAGTGCTACAAAATTGTTCAAATGAGCTTGTTAGATGGAGTAAAGAAAAATTTCCAAATAATAAGAAGATGATGGATATGTTGTATAGTCAACTATCACATTTGCAGTAGAGAGGCTATTTAGAAGAGAAGGAATTATTATTGGGACAACTTAATGAAATTTTGGAAAAGGAAGAGATGTATTGGTACTAAAGGGCGCGGTTGAATTGGATTAACTATGGTGACCAAAATACTACCTTTTTCCATCGGTCTACATTGTGTCAGAGGTAGCGGAATAAAATACAAAAAATTAAGGGAAGGAATGGGCTTTGGATTGAGTTAGAGAAGGAAGTAATGAATGAGTTTCTAGATCTTAAAGGCCTATTTGTAGCATAAGGTGTAGAAGAACGGGAGGATAAACTTAGCTAGGTTCCTTCATTAATTTTCGATGATGTTAATGCTACTTTATGTGGTGAAGTTACGAATTTTGAAGAAAAGGAGGCAGTGTTCCAACTTGGTTCTCTAAAGGCGCTTGGATCGGATGGCTTCCCTGGTATTTTCTATCAATCCTACTAGATTGGTATTGGAAAGTCAATAAATTTAGCTGTCTAGAGTTTTTTCCAATCAGGTCAGCTTCCTTACCACCCCCCCTACCTATGTTAAATTCTACTAATATTGTGTTAATCCTAAAGGTAGCTAATCCCTAACAAGTGTCTCAGTTTAGGCTAATAAGTCTATGCAATTTTTTGTACAAAATCATCTCAAAAAAATCCTACTTAATAGGTTTAAACCCTTTCTTAATGAGCTTATATTTGAAAACCAAAGTGCTTTTATTTTAGGCCGATTAATTCAAGATAATATTGTAATTGCAAATGAGGTTTTCCATTTTTTAAAAACTAAGAAAAGGGGAAAGACTAATTTTTGTGCAATTAAAGTTAATATGAATAAGGCTTATGATAGAGTAGATTGGAGGGTTTTAAGAGCTATCCTTGTTAAATTAGGCTTTGCTAAGAAATGGGTTCATTGGATCATGGCATGTGTATCTTCTATGAATTATAATGTCTTGGTTAATGGAAGAAATAATGGAAGTTTTAAACCTTCTAGAGGACTTCGATAAGGGAATCTTCTATCACCTTACTTGTTCATTCTAGTAGTTGATGTACTATTTAGAGGCATTCTAAAACTTTTAGGAGATGGTATGTTAAGAGAAGTGAGGTTAAAGGCAGTATATCCCAATCTATCCCATCTTTTTTTTTTATGATTCTTTGTTTTTTTTTTTAGAAGCAAGTATGGACAATATCTCAAGATTAGTTTAGGTGGTTAAAAGGTAATGTAAAGTATTTGGACAACAACTTAACTATGACAAGTGTTGTGTATATTTTTAGTGCAAATACTTTAAAGATAGTAAGACAACAAACCGAGAGTCTTTTATACATGAAGTCCACAAGCGACCTTGGTAAAATTTGGGTGTTCTTCATATATAGGGCAAATCTAAATTTGAAGTATTGGGCTTTGTAAAGGAGAAAGTTTTAAAGAAAATTCAAGGATGGAAGTAGAGTTACTTAAGTCAAGCAGGTAGAGAAGTGCTTTTAAAATTAGTAGTGACTATTGTGCCTACTTATTCCATGGGGTCTTTTAAATTACCCTTAAAGTGGTGTCATGAAGTCAACTCAGCTATGGCTAAATTTTGGTAGGGGTAGTAAGGTGAAGAAGGGAAAGTCCATTGGGTTAGCTAGGATAAGTTGACTGTAGATAAGGATAGAAGGGAAATTAGGCTACGAGATTTACTTGATTCTAACATTGCTTTACATACAAAATTAGCCTGGAAAGTACAATGTAACCTGGATGCCTTATAGGTAAAAGTATTGAAAGGCCTCTACTTTCCTAATCGCAATTTTTTAGAAGCAAGAAAGAAAGGGAAAGCATCTTAAGGGTGTTCAAGTCTTTTGGAATGGCAGAAGGTATTGCAACAGGGACTTATGTAGAGAATTCATAATGAAGAACACATTAGAGTTGGAGGGGGGAAGGCTAAGTGGAGTAGACAGAGCTCATAATAGAGATATGCATGTGTATGAACTAACTAATGTGAACTGTATACGATGGAACCTTATGCAGATTGCTAACAATTGTATAGATGAAGAAATTAAAGCAATAAAGAATGTACCTTTATCTCACCTATTGAGAGAGGATGAAGTGGTGTGGCATTAGGATAGGAAAGGATTATGCATGGCACAATTAGCTTATCATTTCATCCACTCTAGGAAGTAAGCATGAGAGAAGGCTTCATTTTCTGTTTCAATTCAACTGAGTGACTGGAAGCAAATTTGGAAAATTGACATGTTACCAAAGCTTAGATTCTTTATATGGCATACAGTACACAATAGTAACACAAATTTCTTAAATTTAAATGGGAGGTGTACAACTCAGAATCTAAACTATCCTGGTATGGCGAGATTGAGACAATAGAGCATGCGATTATGTAGTGCAAGTGGATGAAAGGCATTTGGTTTGGCTGTATGGGACTAGGGGTTTGACGAGAAATTGAATCTCCTTTCCTTCGATGGTGGAATGATATAAGATCTAGAATAGAAAACAGAGGAATGATGAGATAGGACTTTGATTCGAAATTGGTTTTACTATGCTAGATTATTTGGTGTGAGAGATGTAATGCTTCATACAATCACAAAAACCCTAACCTTAGCTTTGTGGTACAAGCCTTTTTTAAAGGTTACAGTAAGTGGATAAGATTGAAAAAAAGAGTCGTATCTACTACTGAACCCGACATGCAAAAGCCTTCACGAATTTGGAAAGCTCCGTTAGCAGACGAAATTAAAATCAACGTTGATGCTTCATGGGCTGAGTAAGCTATACTAGGAGGCTTAGGTGCTATTGTAAGAAATTAGAGAGGTGAAGTTATTGCAATCTATTTGTGATATGTTTAGTACTAATTTGTAAGAAACGTAATAACTTAGTTGAATTGAAAGGATGGAATATGTTAAGACTTAGAGTTCCACTTGAATTTGGATGAGCTTATAATTTTGAATACAAGTTCAACTCGATTAAATTTATCTAGATTCTATTTTTTCATAAAAATTAAATTGTATTTCTTTCAATTAAAATCATACTCATTATGCAGCATTAAAATATTAAAATATATTTAAGGATAGTATCTCTCCATAGAATAGAGAGCATGAAATGCCTAAAACGAGAAACTAGAATAAAGTATTAGCATTAACAAACTATAAACATGGATTAAAAGAATCAATTATGGTTATTAAAAAAAAAAAAAATCACCTTTACATTTAGTACTTTGTAACTCACCGATATTTCTATAATTTTATATAAAATCTATAGTTCAGTAGCGTCTTTTGGCTTAATAGCATTACCAGGCACAATTAAACTCCGTAGTTCCCTCTTAGTGCACGGTCGACCTCAGAGTTTCCTATTTAATGAGTTTTTTAGTAAACAAGTTTTCTAGTCAATCCGTTCCTAATACAAACTGAACACTTGGGCGGTACTTCAATGTTTTGGTACCTCTAGTGACTTTAGAATTGCAACGAAGACTGCGAAGGTGAGTTGATTAAGCTTCGTGAAATACTAAAATATAACCTAGGTAAATTAGAGCCTTAATGACCTTGGCAAAATTACACCTTATAGAGGTCCTTTCAATTTAGATAGAGGTAAATCATTTCTCACCATAAAACTAAACTTTTAATTTTCGATTAAAAATACCATTAGAAGAGACATTTCCCCCCTTTTATTTGATGTTATGTATTGACCTCTAAGTGTAGGTGTTAAACATTTTTTTTTTTTTGAACCAACATGATCTAATTGAGTACTAAATTGTAAAGATAAAAAACTTATAGTTGCATTGATATTAACTTCATTCTCTCTCTCTCTCTCTATCCTAATAACCCAAGTTAAATAGATTTGAATTTCCTAAATTTTCCTTTTTTAGATTTTCCTAAATTTATAACATAAACTTCTTTCTTATAATCTAAATTATTAATTATATGTTATAGTATCTTCAGGTACGATTTTAAGAAAAATTTTAAAAAGGCAAATCTAGTGAGTTCCAATCAGTTACAAAAGTTATGGTGTGTGATCGAACTATGAACTACATAGTTTTTTTTTTTTTTTTTTTTTTAATTTGTTTCTATTTTTTCTAGTTGGATCTATTTCAATGTCAAATATGATGTTTAAATAAAGAAAAATAATATAGAACACGAAAGACAAATCACGAACAAAGTGTACGAATTATGTGTGAAGAGTGTTTTTAGGCCATATGTATTTCTATATCCAATTGCACAGGAGAAGTCACTTTTTTTAAATGCTTGTAAATGCTTTTTCGTACCCTTTTCGTGATTTGCTTTCGTGATGACTATCGTTGCTCTTAAATAAACCGTCTATTTCTTGTTCTTTTGTATATCATCATGATTGCAGTGAATATAGTAATTGGTGAATGGCAGATGAGCAGAAATTTACATACTTTTGAGGTAAAAGGTATAAGGATAATATTTATTCATTGGAAATGAAAACTTTATTTGTTTTTAAATTAAATCTAATAAAAGACAAATAAGTGGTATGTGACTTTATGGAAACTTGTTTGTTATTCAATCTTCTAAGAGTGAAATACATTTATCTTTTTGGTAACATATATGGCAAACTCACAATTTGAATGTTTTGATAGGTTGTTGGTATAATTGCAAAGGAGATAAGGTACTATTGCCTCCAAATTGCAAATTTTAAGTGGTATAAACTAGGCATAAAAGTTATATTATTAACTCCCTACTATGGAAGATTGGAAAAGAAAAAAACCACGAGTCATGAACTGAATTGCAAACCAAATTGAAGTGAGCCTATAAATAATTTTTTTACAATCAATCTAATTCATTGTTTAGTTTGATATTGTGTAAATAGTTCACAGTTCGGTTTAGGGGACTAATGGAATTGAATTGATTAACTGTTTAAAAATAAAAAAAGGTGAGGTAATCACATTATTCAACAGTGTTTACTATGTTCTTCTTGGGGCTTTCTTGTATTTTTTCGACATCACTTAAAGCAAGCATACTTTACTCGACATAGCAGATTACATAATTGAAATCACATTAAAAAAAGAAAAAAAGAAAGAAAGAAAGAAAATGTAATGGAATAATCATTGGACATTGCCGAATTTATTATAGTTGTGATATTTGGATTGTTTTCTTACTTTGTTAATGTGAATTTGTGACAATATGGATTAGAAAAACTATAACATCTCAGAACCTAGGATGCTATAGCTCACCACATATCTCTAATCTCTACTGATACATTAGACATTTAGGAACTTGTAACCTATTTAAATTCTACAATTAATTGTAAATCTATCAACTCTTATACTAGATAATCTTATCAATTTACAACAACGAGTGGCATAATAAACTACTCAATCTTCCAAGTATAATAAATATTTGATATAACTTGTACAACTAAATAAAGAGGTCATAGCTTAATATAACTTAAGCCTAGCATTTACGTGTATCTCGACCCATTACCAAAGTAGTAATAGTCCTCATTCTCAATTAGTGGCAAACTTGCAATTGAAAAACAGCAACTCCCATCAATTGAGCTAACGTTTAGTACAGAATACCACACATATATGTATGAGCATACATGTAACAAGCCAAGCACACATGAGTAACAATCATAAATGAAACAAACAATTGATTAGATCTTGTTATTTAAGTGCACAAATAACACGATCTTAGTGTCTTAAGACTTGAGGTTACTCATGACCTCTATACACATAATATATAAATACTATATAAGTATTGATGTTGAGTTCTCCCCAATCACCCGAGTACCAAAAACCATCCTAAATCTACCTAAGTCCTTTTAGTGTAGGACTCCACTAGGGACAACATTGCGTAAAGATCACCAGGTGCTTCACTAACATTACTAGACCTGACTAGTAGGTAGTCGAAGTCAAGCACAAACAACAAATAGTTAAGTCCGAGTTTTATTTAAGTCCAGCCAATGTATACTAATCTAATACATAATCAACAAATATGTATCCTATACCTGGTACTCCTATCTTAATAAGATCCAATTCCTCATAACTTCTAGTACTTATGCAAAAGGATTAAATATCAAGTTTAGCATTTATTAAATTCTTCACAATTTGACTCAACACTTCTTCCCCTTTAACTTAATCCTCTACCCTATCCCTTAAGCGTCCAAACGACCCTCTATGTGTCCTTCCATAATCTCTTATTTACTTTTTGACATCTCATAATATACATACATCAACACTAATGCACATGTCACGGGCAAATTCCCTTACTCGAACCCGTGTGGTACTTAGCATTCCTGACCACACTAAGGAAGGCTAAGTCAGCCAGTACCAACTCACAATGTTTAGAGAGAGAAAATATAGAGAGAGAAACTTTGATGTAAATAGTATTTACTTGAAATAATTTGATGATACAACTGAGGGGATCTCCCCTATATATACGAGAGACCTCTCAAGATGAATGACTAAGATCAATTCGATCTAATGGTTACAAATGAATCCCCACTTATCTTTACATTAAATGCATCTCTCTACCTTACTTACCACCTACTCTAGAACCTTCTAGATTCTCTAGAATCTCTAGAATATTCTAGATTATTTCCTTTTAGGTTTGAACAAACCTCATGATTTTGGGCTCTTCTAAATCGGCCCGTGACATTCTCCCCTACTCATTCCGGTGACATCATCGTCGTATTTCCTTCGTGGAACTGTTGAATTTTGTTTAGAAAACTACCATAGATCTTCAGTAGGTTCCTGACTAGCCTCACTTTCCGGCTTTCCTTTCCAAATAACCATATACTTGTGCTTAGGAGAGTGGTCTCGTCTTCTCACATATCTATCCGCAATAATTTTTCCAACTTCTTTTTCGTATGATTCCTGAATTCTAATTGGAGCCCTCTGTGATATTGTTCTACTAAGGTCATCCTCATCCTTATGATATGGCTTAAGTATACTAACATGAAATACTAGGTGGAATTTTAATCTTGGAGGTAACTTCAACTTATAAGATACTCGTCCCATTCGTTTTATGATGAGAAACGGTCCTTCATAACGCCTCATTAGTCCTTTGTGTAATTGGCCCTTGGTCCACTAGATCAGGTGTAACTTCACAAGTACTTGATCCCTTACTTAATACTCCATTGGCTGACGCTTCTTACTTACAACTTTCTTCATTCTCTTAATAACCTTGTTTAAGTAATTCAGAGCTAAGTCTTGGCTCTCTTACCACTCTTTTACGAATTTATATGCTGGGGAACTAAACCTCGTATATCCTGTGGTTACCGTATTGGGAGTTGGCGGCTGTCTCCCTAGGACAAACTCAAATGGACTATGCCTTGTTGATTCATTTTTCTATAGATTGAAAGAGAGTTGTATGACATCCAATAACTTAGACTAGTCCTGTTGACTTGTACTTACAAAGTGCCTTCAAACTCGAAGGCAATGCACTACAGCTGTCATTTCCTTTTCATGTACTGGGTATCGCCTCTCCGTATCATTTAACTTTTGGCTCTCAAAGGCTATTGGATAGTTTTCCTGCATCAAAACCTCACCAATGGCATAATCACTAGCATCCATGCATACTTCAAATACTTTACCAAAATTAAGGAGCGCAAGAACTTGTTCTTTAATGACTACTTCCTTCAAGGTATCAAATGCCTTCTGTCGATCTTCCCTCCATACCTAAGAACATCTTTCTTGAGTAAATTCATTAAGGAGGCAGCCATTCGAGAGTATCCACGTATGAAACTTCTGTAATAATTTACTAAGCCAAGAAATGACTTCAATTCAGTGGGCTTAGTAGGTTCTTTCCATTCTCGAATGGCCCGTATCATCTCTTCATCCATTTTGATCTTTCCCTGTCCTACTGTGTGCCCTATGAAGGCCACTTCTTCCTTTACAAAGGCATATTTCTTTAACTTTACATATGACTCGTTTTCCCTTAAGGCTAAGCAAACTGTATAAAGATGTTTTAGGTGCTCTTCCATAGATTTGCTATAAATCATGATATCATCTAAGTAAACCACAACAAAATGATTTAAGAACAGTGCTAATACCCTATTCATAAGACTACAAAAAGTAGCCAGGGCGTTCGTGAGCCCAAATGGCATAACAAGAATCTCAAATGTACCATACCTTGTGATGCAAATGGTTTTGGACTTATCTCCATTTACTATCCATACTTGATGATATCTCAATCGTAGATCCAGTTTTGAAAAATATCTTGCCTCTCCCCATCGATTGAATAAGTCTGATACCAAAGGAATAGGGTACTTATTTTTTTTCCGTGACCTTATTTATGTCCCTATAGTCAATACACAATTGGAGGGACCCATCATGTTTCCTCTGGAAGAGAACTGGAGCTCCGAAAGGTGCCTTTGACGATTGGATGAATCCAACTTCCAACAACTCCTTCAATTGTCACCTTAATTCTTCTAATTCTTTTGGGGACATGCGATAAGGAACTATAGCAGGGGCCTTTGTACTTGGTTTTAGCTCAATCGCATAATCCACTTCCCTTTTTGGTGGTAGCTTCTTTGGTAACTCTTTAGGCATGATGTTTTTAAATTCTTCTAGTAACTCCCTCACTCAATGTGGAATTGCCTCTTGACTCCCCGTCTCTTCTTCCCCTTTCAATGTAGCTTTATACGTAACTTCATTCTTTTTTAGGCCCTTCGCTAGTTGCATAGTAGAAAGGAATTTTGTAGCTTGGTTAGCTTTTCTTATAACAGGCACCACACATTGAGAGTTGGTCTCAAGTATACATATACAGTTTGTACGAGGAACAATAAGTGTGTCAATACGATCTAGGAATTCTATCCCAATCACAAATTCGAAGTCATCTATAGGTACTACTTCTATGGTTTCTTTCCCTTTCTACCCTCTCACATGGAGCTCTATCTCCCTGGTGACTCCAATAGTAAAGACTTCCTTTGAGTTTACCGTCTTGAGCCATGTCTTGGTTTTCTTTACTTCCATTCCAATCTTACTTACTGCTACCTCGAAGATGAACAGATGAGATGCCCCTATATTAATAAAGGCATTTAACTTCTTGCCAGTAACTATCACCTCAGTGTACATCAATCCCTTTCGCTTCTCCTGTATTTTCATAGCACTAAACAGTTGCACCGAACCCAATTTAGCTTCGTCCCCTTCATCGGAGCTCTCATTTGCCATAATTGCTGCTAACCGATCTTTTTTTAGGCATTCCCTGGCATAATGGGGCCCATTGCAGAAATAACACTTCAATTCTTGGGGCTTTCATCGTTCCCCATCTTTTCCTTCATGAGTCCTTCCTCAATCATTATTTTTCTCTTTCATCTTAGGCTTTCCTCTTAAGGAACTCCCACTCCTTTCCTTCTCAACTCTCCCCTTCCACCATCCCATTAGGGTCTTATGTTCTGTCTTCTTAAACTCCATTAGGCCTTTAGTAACTGCTATAGCCTTAGAGATGTTTTCTATTCCTCTTTGATCTAGCTCTAACTTTGCACAAGGTTTCAGACCATCTAAAAACATCACTAGAGCGTCATCCTGATTATGGTCTGGGATCTCCAACATTAATTATGAGAATTCCTTCACATATTGCTTGATGTCACCCTTATGAGTTAGGTGACACAACTTTACCTTTGCTTCTTTAGCAGCATTTTGGGGAGAGAATTGCCCTTTGATTTCATGTACAAAGCTAGCCCAAGTATTGATTTCATTTACCCTCCTACGCCACCATTCCATAGCAGAATCTTTTAAATACATAGCAACAGTACGTACCTTTTTGAGGTCATCCAAGTTTCTTATAACATTGAAATATTGTTCTATTCCCCAGAGGAAGTTGTCTACTTCCTAAGCGGATCGTATCCCATTGAAAGGTTCGGGCTTGGGCACATCGATCTTATGAGCAGACTAGATGGTTACTCCATTTGCTATTACCGCCCGACGTGCTGCTAATTGGTTCTTAAGTTCTTCAATCTCCTGGTGCATGGCTACCATTATAACATCTATCTTAGCTTCATAATCTTCCTCTTTAGTTTCCAAAGCAATAACTCAAGCTTGGAATATTTCGTTCTTCCCTTCAATCGCCTCATCATGCTGCTTCAGCTCCTCAATGGCTTGATTCAATACTCCTTGCAACTCACCAAGAAGTTCTTTCTCCATCTCTTTAAGGCTGCCTTATGATTCATCGAATTGTTCCTTCGCTTTAGTAATCCTCAGCTTCGTTCTATCCATCCTATTAAGGAGGGAGTTTAGCAAGTCCTAAGACCCAACCCTCTACTTGGTGACTCTACGGTCATCTTGATTACCTAACTCTTTGACCATCGAAGTGTTGTTGTCTCCTCCAGAGGACATCTTCTCCACATAAAGTCTCTTTACTTAGCTTTGATACCACTTGTCATAAGTAGATTTCCTTACTCGAACCCGTGCGACACTTAGCGTTCTTGACCACACTAAAAAAGGCTAAGTCAGCCAATAACAACTCACAATGTTTAGAGAGAGAAACTCTAATGTAAATAGTATTTACTTAAAATAACTTGATGATACAACTGAGGAGATCTCCCCTATATATACAAGAGGCCTGTCAAGATGGAGAGCTAAGATCAATTCGATCTAACGGTTACAAATGAATCCCCACCTACGTTTACATTAAATGTATCTCCCTAACTTACCTACCACCTATTTTGGAACCTTCTAGATCCTTTAGAATATTCTGGATTATTTCCTCTTAGGCTTGAACGAACCTTATGATTTTGGGCCCTTTTAAATCGGCCTGTGATACACATGTGGACTGCATGTATTATATATACATATATGTAATTCATCTATGTATTATGTTATATTATATATTATAATATATATTATTTTAAATGTACACATACATTATTTTATATTATATATTTAATATATGCATAACATTCATAATATATACATATTATTTATTTAATATAATATTATAATATATATCATCTCTCTCTCTCTCCCTCTCGTTGGCACATACATACACACACACGCACATACACATTCATGCCTGACACATACACAAACACATATCATACCAATGATATACATACACATTTACATCGATTGCCTAATCACACATACACATCCTTCATCGACGGCACACATACACCCACATTCACACCATCACCTAACATCCACATGCATATCATGCCGTACAGCTACACTCTGGTGCACAACTGACATTGCTCGACATACCAATCACACTAACAATTATAACCCTCTCCTTTAAAACTCTAAGAAAAACTTTAAGGATACAAATTAACAAAGTAAAATGAAAATAAAATGAAAACTTAAATATGGAAGAATTCTTATTTAATTTTCCTTTCAATAGTGCAATTCTTGATATAGATTTGAGGTTGAGTTAAGAATCGTAAATTTTCTATTCCTGTAGAAAAAGTAATGTGATATTTTGGTTGGGAAAAGATATGAAGTCAAATAATTGTTTTTTTTTTAGGATAAGGGATAGTAAGAAGTCTAAATCTTTTCCCATGACCATATTAACCCTGCTATCCCTTATAAATTACAACCCATATCATATTTGAAAATAACAACTCCTTTTTTCTATTATTATATTCCTTCCTTTATTTTATATTACTACTATTATTATAATTATATAACCTCTTTTCTTTTTTTTTTTGGATCGGGTTTTACATAAACTAATAGCAACGTGGACTTGATTTCTCAACATTTAAAAGACAAGAAGTATATTGTGGCATGAGAATGAAAATAGGTTTTGCTCCTGAAGACTAAAGAGGCAATAACAATTAACAATAGTAATGTGATTCAATAGCAACAAAATTCTTTTTATCAGGACCTAATTGCTCATAATGATTGTGAAGCAAATAGTAAACACTACCCTAAAAGTAAGTTTAGAAATCGGGGATATTATATGTTTATATCTTGTGAGAAATATTCATTAATGTGATATCTTATCATCACCACTATCCTTATTCATCAATTATTCATTGTGCTTCTTGGCAAGGAAAAAAGGGAGAAGAAAAAGACATGGAGCAATCAATACCACATTTTGGTACTAGACCGAACCATATTTTTTAGGTAAAAAAGAAATCACAAATCGAACCGTATATTTAGGTTTGAACTAGAAAAAAGATTGAACCATTATATTACATTTGGTTCAGTTTAGAGTGGCCAAACATACCAAATCGAATCACATGTACCCCTTTTACTATGACTATATTAGTTTTGTGTGCTCTCTCTTTATGCACCAAATGTTAACATTGTTACAATGGTGTATGCTACAGTATCATTTGTGAACACCACATACTACAACATTTATTCTCTTTTGCACTAGTTAAAACATCATGCTCTATATGTATTAAAAAAAAAAATAATAGTACAAATGTGATACACCTTAAATAGAAGGTAACAAAATTCTAATTATTAAGGTGTCTTTTGATGTAGCAATTTAGAGTTCATTGGAATTCTAAAGTTAAACATATCTAGATTAAAGCATTCTTAGGATGGATGACTTCTTGGGAAGTAGTTGTATTAAGGGACAAAATTATGTAGCATTTGATGCTAAAGTTAATAATATATTAGTGGAAGGAGTTTCAATCGGGTTATTACAGAGTGGTATCAAAGTAGTCCACTAATTGGAAGGGTGAAGTCCCTACTTAGTGGTGCTCTTGAACATACGTAATGAAACTGATAAGTACGTCAATGATATAAGGGGATCAAATGTTATACCCTCTAAATAGAAGGTAACAAAACTTTAATTATCAAAATGCCTTTTAGTATAGCGACTTAGAGTTCATATAAACTTTGAAGTTAAGTATACTCAAGTAGTCATATTAGAGGAATCTTAAGATAGGTGACCTCTAGGGAAGTAGTTAAACTAAAGGACAAATTTGTGTGGCACTTAATGCTAAAGTAGAAAATATTTAGCAAGAAGAGTTCTAATCTAATCATTACGACAAACATATGTTAGGTATCCTACAAATCATTAAGTGTAGTATAAACAATTTGTATTTTAAGTAAGTAGCATGATTTCCCAGCCTTTACATTTGAATAGAAATATAATATTGTTTTGATCACCACTAGCCATTTAATCTATATTATTAAAGACAATGGTACATATGTATGATGTTTTTAGTGTTTTTACTATTTAAATAATATTTGGTAATGTGATACCCATTCACCCTTTATGTCTCTTTCATATTATCTTTTAAGATGATATCATGATTTTATTTTATTTTTATATATTTTGTAATATTATTTACTTTTAATTTTACTACATAATCCCTATCTTTAGAGGGCTAATTTGTAAAATACTAATAAAAAAGTAACTTCCCATCCATGTTCCCACTTTCCTAATTTTATGAAAACCATCACAATAATACTTTTATCCATCTCCCCACTTCATAGGCCATGTAACTAATATATATTTTTGTATGAATGGTTACTACATTTTTTTTTTTCATACATATCACATAGTGTCAGTCAGTACTACTTAATAAAGACATTGCAATTCGTTCCTATTTGTACGTTTCACCAAATTACTTGGGCTTTGTCGAGCCCATGTTCACATGGTTAGAGAGAAGTAGAGTGTTGGCTAATTTTACTAAATGCAACTAGATAGAGCTTATGCAAATTATGGGTGAAGTAATCTATACCCTTAAGCTAAAGTAATACATTTGTCATGTCACCAATTTGACCACTATTTGACCTTATTGGCTACACATCTAAAAGTTAAGGGAAGTCTTTGGAAATTGCAACCTTTTAAGTTCCAACCTATGTAGTTGGACCACCTGGACTTTAGAAACATTTGTCATGTCACCAATCTAATCACTGTTTAACCTTATTGACTACCAATTTGAAAGGTAAGGGAAGTCTTTGGAAATTGTAGCCTTTTAAGTTCCAACTTATGTGGTTGGACCACTTAGACTTTAGAAACTTTACGAAGACTAATTAGGCCTAGCCAATCTTTAAATTTCTAAAGGATCTTGAAACCTTCACTCAAAAACTAAAAATAATGGAATAAAAAGGTCTTCTAACCTAGTTCAAGTTAAAAATAATAGTCTAAATTGAAGAGGTTAGAAAACAAACTTAATTGACACCTCCTTAATCTCTTTTGAGCCAAGAAGCTTTCTTGTGTGACAAACTTGATAAGGTCTTAGGAAGAACTTTGGGTTGTTAAAGTACCCCTCAAAATGTCTAATTGAGAGGGAAAGAACACTAGATTTTTCCATGCCAACATCATTACTAGATGATCTATGTCTAGAATGATTAGACTTTTTGACAGTATTGGTAATTGGATTTCAAAGCCTTTACAAGTGAAAGAAATGATTGTCAAGTTCCTTTCTTCTCTCTATGCTAAGGACAAGGTTTGTTTTGACAAGTCGGCTCCTTAGATAAAAGAAACAAAATGATCTTTCTAATGATGTGAAAGAGGCTCCAAAATGAAGATGTCTATTGAGGAGATCAAGAGAGTTGTTTAGTTTAACAGTAACAATAAAACATTAGGCATTGATGAGCATCATGTTATTTTTTATAAGAGATGCTTAGACATAAGGGGAAGACCATTGTCCTATACAAGGAAAAAAAATTATGAAGAGAGAAAATGTAAACCCCATAATTTTAGGTGACATTTGAAGTAGTCAAGAGTACTCTCTAATTATTTCCAATGATCAATCAAATTAAGAATTAAGTTTAATTTAAAGGCTATATCCATCGACTTCTTAAATGTAAATTAACTTAGGAATCCTAAAGTCGATACCAATTCTAGAAACCACCTTAAACCCTAAGTAAACTGGAATCTTAACTCAAATAGTTGAAAACCCTAAGATATAATAACAAAACCTAACTTACTAAAATCTTAAACGTTAAGATGAGCTACAAATGCTCAAGATTTCTAGAACTCTAAACAAATCAAAAACTTGAACCTAACTAAGTTTGATTTGACCCTAAATTTCTATAATCTATTGTGAGAAGCAATTTAAGAGAGGAAGTATTTAAACTAAACCCTAAAAGAACTACATGAATAAGATAATTTAAGAATCACATGTAAGGTTTAGGATTGGCCACTTCCATCCAATTTCCTTGCCAATTTGAAATCTATTTAAACCAAATTCAATAATGAAGACTTAGTTGACTTACTAACCCAATAACTTCCATAAGTTTAGATAAGACAATTCCCTTGTCACCATATAAGTTATATTACTTATAGAAAAGTAATCTAACTAATTAATTTACTTAATTAAAAAAAAAAATCAAGTTGATGGGATAAGCTACCATGCCCAAAGGACATGAACCATACTAGTTGGAGAGGGGATGGGTATGGCTTGCCATTTCTCCATCTTATCAACCCATTATCATGTCTAATGTATCACATTTAGAGGTGGTTTAGTAAGGCATGTAACCCCATCACATCTCTTGATTTAAGGACTTGAATAAGGGAAATAAAACCCTTATGTAGAACCAGCCATCCCATACTCCCCACATTGTCATTTGCTTCTCATTTTCTTAAGCCTTTTAAACACTAAAGTCAACAAGAAAAAACTCTCCCAAACACCTTATCCAAGCCATCCACTACACTTCTACACTACATACCACTTCCTACCTTTTTGCGCACTACTTTAGCTACCTTATGAAACCACACAAGTTCACTCTCTACTTCACTAGCTATGGGAGACATTTGGATACTCAATAGCAACCACAATCGTAAGAGTAAAAAGGAGCAAAGGATTACTTAAGAAAAGGGGGACGGAAACCAAGAACCAAGGGAAGCTTTAAAAGGCCAAACCACAACCCCAAACATCTAGTAAAGTGTAATTTTCCTTTAGATGCCTTTAGAACACTCAGTGCAGAGTGTTATTTTATGCTCATGTAACTATATCATGTATCTTAGAAAATCTTTTACTTAGGTCACATGTTAGTTTCTTAAAGTTTTTACACAAGTAGTAGGATATAAGTAGCACAAGCTTACTTTCCTCTTAGTATATTTGCATACCACTTGTAGTATAGCCTTGTATTTAAGAAAAAACATGGAAATTCAGCTCTTATAAGGTTCCTTATTATGCTGGATGTGGGATGTTTAAGACATGCTTAAGTGTTATTTTTACTTATATTAAATTTCACATGCTTTAAATTAACTTTTGGTAAGGGAAAAACCATCATGTGAAGCTTTAGTGAAGAGATCAATACTTAAGGACCTAAACCAAAGCATAGCACCTAGAATATATGCATGCTCTATGAATTCCACTTGATATTATACCACAATAAACCACTTACAAAGAATAAGTTGAGTAAGGATTGAAGAACAAGTAGTGTAAGGCTTTAGTTTAGTACCTAAGCTTAAGAAAACAATGAGTTGAGTTGAAAAATGAAGCTAGGAGCTATAAGTTCAATCTAACCAGATTTGTAATGTGTACTTAATCCACTTAAGAGACACTAGAAATTGAAGTAAACAAAGTGAAAAGACCAACCAAGACTAATAAGTTAAGGTTAAAGGTCAAAAACTTAAAATTAGGCCCTAAAACTCTTAAGACAAGTCTAAAACTCTTAATCAGTCATTATAAAAATTTCTAACCAACACCCTAAACTTAGGAAAAAGATTTTAGGAGATCCATAGAAAATCTACATTTAATCCCTCAAACTCAACAAAGATAAGCATTGATTAGTACATTAGACAAGCCCATTTTGACCACATAATCTACTTAGAAATTCAAGAAGTGCAAGATAGTAATAATACCATAAATAATAAATGAAAAACTGATCTTAAGAAGAGTGTTTAAGCCTAAAATGAAGTCCTAAGCTCAAGCCCTAAATAATTCACCAGGTAATAAAAAGCCCAATGCCAATTTCAAGCTCAAAAGAAGACTTAAACCCTAACGGTGCTACTGTTTTGACCAATAGGAAAAATTTTAGGCCTCATCTCTCAAATCTAACCTTACCACGTGAAAATACACTTGAAAAAGATGGAAATCAACTGTAAGATCATAAAAATTAGATTTAATATGAGAAAGTTACACATAATTGAAGATTAAGTATAACCGATAAAAATTTAATACCAAGTTAAGAATATAACTAGATAGAACATTAGGTTGACATTTTAATATATATCAAATTCTTATGATAACATATTTACGATGTTTAGGGGATTTTACTTTTGGAGATGATCTACCCTCAAACAACTACAACTGAGCAGCTATGATAGAGTAAGTGACTTACGATGACTTTATGCTTGATTTTGCTTGTAGTATAGTTGCTGTAAATTGATATTACAACTTAGATGCATGAGGGATATGGGGAAATGCATGTATATGGTTATGTGATTGATTGTACGACATAATAATAATAAGCAATTAGAATCGTTTGTGTGTTTGGATTACGTTCTATTGTTGTGGTATGAAATTACTTAACTATTGAGTAACTTGAATTAAGTAATTGTTTGACTATGAAATTAAAATGAGTCATGCATAGCACTTCTTCTTTGCATCATAATTATACTAATTGCCATCTTATGCGAAAGGTGAGAAGGGACTCATAGGAGTAGGGGCTCTTAAAGTAATTAGTTTAGGCATCGATATACCATATTATTGAGTTCCTGTCTTAACCTATAGGCTTACTAGGCATTAGAGGATACTAACTATTTGGCTAAGGATCGTGTCTTGTGACTTCCGCTTAAGGTATGTAATATAGACTATAGGGGCCACCATATCACTAGACCTAAAAATTTTGTTTTGAAAAAGAATCATATTTATCTTTAAAGTAAAGTATCATTATGTATATATGATGTATGTAAATAAGCTAATTTTCTCACATAGGTGCAATTTATATAAAAATTTAGGTGCTAGAACTTGGTTGTTGGTTTATGTCAATCAATAATCTCTAACCTCGACTATAGGGAGCAAAATTTTTGAGTTGCATATGGTTTCTAGGCTATTTCATGTATTGTATGGCATACTATTTGTCACATACATTCATATGATTGTTAACATATATATATTATTTGTGAGGCATGTTGGAGGGATTATCTCATTAAACATAAGCTTACACCCTCTTAGATTCCTTTTGACGAAGGGCCCCTTGTTTGCCGAGTCGAGCTGTGAGATGCAGAAGTTTAGTCTCGACTTGGGATGAGCTATGAGTCATTAGAGTAAATGAGAGAACTATTTAGTTTTTAGATTTAGCCTTATGAAATTGTTGCTATAGTTATATTAGACTTTTAGTAGCTACTTAGACTATTGTCACTATTAGGAACGTCATGTTTCGTTATTATCATTATTATTATTTGATAATGCATCAGTTATTTAGTTAAAATAATAGTTACTATGATACTATTTGTCTTTATAACTAATAGTAGCTAAGAGTGGAGTAGCTTAGGACATTGTATAGAAGAGCGATGACAGACAAGAGGGTTAATTGTCGATCTTCGTATGATGTACGGTGATCTACCATGACATAGATACTATCTAAGTTATAATAGAAACATCTTGATGGAACTTAGTAAGAGGCTAATAGTTTAAATCTTGAAGTTATTAGGGACTAACAAATTAAATTATTTTAGATCCATTAGCCTTTATATAAAGCGGTTAGCAAAGTTATTATTAACCGATTTAAACTCTTCTTAAATGATTTAATTTAGTCTAAACAATCTATTTTTATTCTTGGAAGGACTAATTAGGATAACATAATAATTTTTCATGAGTTTTTCCACTCCTTAGGAAGAAATGAAGCTCAAAGAAATGGACGATTGTGAAGTCTGGCATATAATAAGGTTGAATAAGATTTTGTGAGAGATATATTGTATGATACCCCTTGATAGAACTCTAGTCATAGGAAGTTTCCATTTAATAGATCACTTCTTTTAATTATTTAGGAATTAATAAGCTTCCATTCTTTAGATGTCTCATAATTGATAAATATCTTTGGTTTTTCTTATCATGAATTACTCAATCATCTCATCAATTTTATTCATTTCTACTTCGAATTTGTTAATTACATTTAATTAGAAAGTCCTTGAGGCTTTAAGATGAATTGCAACCCCATATAACAAAAGTCCAAGAAATTATTTTAAAATCATAAAGTTCTTAGTAACCAAGAAGATTAAAGTTGATTAATTGTTTGTGAACCAGTTCATGTGGTTCTATATGTGAGAGGGGAAAAAGAAAAATCAATGGAACTAGTTTGTAGACAAAGGCAATCCTTAATCATTTTTAAGTTTTTAACTTTTTGAATGAAAGCTAATAACCTTATAGTCTAGTTGCATGAATGTTGGTCTCTCATTAAGATGGATTGGATTTGAATTCTCCTCTCTTGTTGTAATTATTTGGGGGGGGGGGGGGGGGGGGGGGGGAACTTTCTAAATGGAAAATTTCTTACATAAGCTAAGGGCAAAATGCATATTAGGGCCATGGGTAAAAACTACTTAAAACATGATGAATTATTACATCATGGGCCCATTAAAGAAATAAATAAAATGCAATTTACATGATATGTGATGTAAAAAAAGAACATGGTGCATTTGTATTGTGTATCATAGTACCCCAATCAATAATAATAATACATTTTGAAAGTATTTTCTCGCTTATATCTCTAAATTGAGATGGAATCCTTATCTTTACACATCTTCATATAGCTTAGAGCTATGAATACGTGATTCCATTAACATACCTAGTATTATGTAGCATCATGTCGAATGAAGATCTATCTACAACTAGTCATCTTTCATATACCTCACTCTATTGGGAACTAGCTAACCCATTAGTTCATGCATGTCCATTTTCTTTCTTCTCTTACCTTTTCTTAATCTTGTGTTGTCTTCAAATGTAACTTC
The DNA here is from genome assembly GCA_024138015.1 of Lumnitzera littorea. Taxonomy (NCBI): domain Eukaryota; kingdom Viridiplantae; phylum Streptophyta; class Magnoliopsida; order Myrtales; family Combretaceae; genus Lumnitzera; species Lumnitzera littorea. Next base: position 97,028,154 of record JAMXBB010000002.1, on the reverse strand, counting down.
TATCTTGTGAAATATATTCATCATTTAATGTAGCACATCATGAGCCCATATGGCACTGGCAACAGTAGAGAAGCCAGTGATGGTGCTGGGTGTGGATAAGAGTGAATATAGCATGTATGCTCTGGACTAGACAATTAATCACTTCTTCACAGCCTCTGCTCTAAACCCTCCTTACCATCTATGCCAAGCCTACTCTTACTTCTACCAAGTCGTCAAAACATGTTGTAATGTTTAGTTTCAATTGCTAGAACTAAGTACTTGCTGCATTTCATAATGTTGATCAAGCAACTGTATTACTTAAGCCATGAAGCTTAGCTCATGTTCGATAATATTCTAAGTGATCTTTCGAGTCTTTCGTCCCATCATAAGTTTTGAGTTGCGGAAGTTTAATGTGTAGAGGAATAACCTCTTTAAGAATTTTCGGACAAAAGGACTCTTCTTCAAGATAAACTGCTGGTTGGTTGATACTGTAGGGCTTTTCCTTTATCCGATCTTTTAAGAGAAGGGGTTGAAGCCTCACATGCCACTCTAGCTTACTCAACACCTCGTTCAAGGGAATGGATTGAATATTCTGAACCATCTATGCTATTAGCATCTTGTTCTTAATTCTGATTTGGCAATACATACGTGAACCAAATTTAAGATTTCATCATTTTTCCTTTCTAACTCTTGGTTTTCTTTTGCTAAGTTAGTGTAAAATTGCTCCAACTTAACCAACCGATCTTCTTCGAGGTGATACCTACTCTCCCCTTGTAACCGTTGGGAAGCAATTGCACTACCTCCACTTTTGTCAATCGTATCTTAGTCACCATTGTAGGATTAGGAAACAAATGGTGCCACATTGTTGTTATCGAAAATTAGTTGTGTTTGATGATTCTGCAAAAGAGAAATAGAAGGCTTTAAGAGGTGTTGAGACTATTCCGGCATAACTACTCTGATGCTTAGGTTAGGTAAGTATTTAAGTGTTTATAGTAACTAATAAAATGAGCAATTGAGTACAAGGAGTGTTTAGAGTCCTTCTAAAGGTTGACATCCCATATTTATAGCCCTTTGTCTAGTAATTGTAAAGGAAAGGTAGTTGAACTGCCTAAGCTGCTTAGGACATGTGGCACTTCTTAAATTCTACCATGTGTAGAATATAAGGAGAAATAGGCGATTGAATAGTTATTGTCTAGGCAGCTACTAAACTATTCGTCCCCATGTTCGAATATTTAAATCTTTGTAGACTGGGCCTTGACAATTGAGCCTCAAGTAAGACTGGTTAGGTGATAAGCATTGAGTCATAGAAGCTCTAACAAGAGGTCAACCATGATAGGGACTAGTCAAAGATATGTCCTTCTTGGCCATTTATCAATTCTCTGGTTACAGGTCAATGGTTAAGCATATGATTAAGGGAAAAAAATCCCCTATTAACATTTGTCCCCCCAACTTCCATAGTTGACACATCAAGTATGGGAGTAGTAGCTTAGTAGGGTCCTTATTTATGTTAAGCAAGCAAGCAATCATGTGATGGTTGAACTTATGCTACAATCTAAAGTACATCCATCAAACTCAAGTAAATCACATTGTCAATGGGGTGATGTGCTTATTTGGGTTGAGTTACCTTAAAAGAAAATGAAACTTCTAGGTGAAGAGTAATGAATTTGTACAAAGTGGTTGGTAAAGTGCTTGCTGACCAAATCTAAACCTCTTAAATCATTTAATTTGTTTAAAACAATCTATTTAATTAGAAGGACTAATTAGAATAACATAATAATTTTTCAAGAGTTGCTCCTTTGCTTAGGAAGAAGAAAGGCTCAAGGAAATAGATGGTTGTGAAGTTGGATCTAAAAATAGCATATAATAGGATTGAATTGGATTTTGTGAGACATATATCATGTGATACCCCTTAAATAGCTTCTTCTTTTTTTTTTTTTTTTGAGCTTTTCCAACTTGTCATGAATTACTCAATCATCTCATCAATTTTATTTATCTCCTACTTCAATTTCTTTAGTTACATTTAATTAGAAAGTCCTTGAGGCTTTAAGATGAATTGCAACCCGTTGTATAAGAAGGTTGTGCAATTATTTTAAAATCATAAAGCTCTTAGTAGCCAAGAAGATTAAAGTTAATTAATTGTTAGTGAACTAGTTCATGTGGTTCTATATGTGAGAGGAAAAGTGAAAAATCAATGGAACTAGTTTGTAGATAAAGGTAATCTTTGATCATTTTCAAGTTTTTAACTTTTCAAATGAAAACCAATAACTTATAGTTTAATTATATGAATATTGATCTCTTATTATGATGGATCATATTTGAATTATTATCTCTCATTATAATTATTAGAAAAAGAAAAAATCAGAATGGAAGATTTCTTACCTAGACTAAGGGCAAAATGCATAGTAAAACATGAGGAATCATATCAGGGGCCCATAAAAGAAATAAATAAAATGCAATTTGCATGATATGTGATGTCAAAAAAAAAAAAAAAAAAAAGATAAGGTGCATTTGTGCTGTGTATCGTGGTATCCCAATCAATAGTAATAATAATTCATTTTGAAAGTATTTTCTCGCCTATATGTCTGAATTGAGATGGAATCCTTATCTTTACACGTCTTCATACCGCTTAGAGCAGCGAAACCGCGATTCCATTCACATACCCGGTATTATGTGTCATTATGTCGGTTGAAGGTGTATCCACAGCTGGTCATCTTTCACATGCCTCACTCCACACCGAACCATCTAACCCATCAGTTCATGCATGTCCATTTTCTTTCTTCTCTTACCTTTTCTTGATCCTGCGCTGTCCTCAAACGTAACTTGTGTCCTGTGAAATATATTCATAGTTTAATACAGCACATCACGTGCCCATATGGCTGTGGCTACAGCAGAGAAGCCGGTGATGGTGGTGGGTGTGGATGAGAGTGAGCATAGCATGTATGCTCTGGAATGGACAATCGATCATTTCTTCACGCCCTATGCTCCGAACCCTCCTTTCAGCCTCCTTGTCATCCACGCCAAACCCACTCCTACTTCTGCCGTCGGCGTTGTTGGTCCCGGTAATTTTGATGCATGCATGTGTATTGTATACTTCCATGTCTGTTCGGTTGTAAACATCATTAGCTTTGTTCTAGTTCGACTAACTCTTTGTGGTGAAAAAGTATAAGAAATTAAGGACTTTATAGAATGTTAGAGGTTTTAAGATCGACATAGTTTGGCGAACACCAGAAAAGCTAGCACCCTAGCACTCGTGGGTCCTATTGGTGTTGAATTTATTACCAGCCTGTCTGCGGAGTTATGGAAGTTGTCGAGCTGAATGTTAGTAGGTGCTCAGAGTCTTTTTTAATAATATTGACTCTTATTTGTTGTCATGCGACATTGTATTTATAATATTATAGATGAAGGAAAGGATGTGGCAAAAGGAAGCTTTGCCTTGAAATGAAGCCTTGTCCCCGGATTATCGTGCTCCTATTTTTCCAATTAACCAAATCCAACAAAAATGTGCAATATGCTAAATGAGATGTCTTGCTCTCTGGATATTTAGATATCCTAGCAAACACGGTGTGAAGGAAAGAACTAGCAGTGCAAATGAAATGAAATTGCGAATATGTTCAACGGTAGTCCGACATTCTCTGATTGGTTTGATCATACTTGCTAGATTCACACCAAGAAAGAAGCATTTCTCCCTTGATTATAGAGTAAGGACACGACTATCATGAATAGATACAGTTTTTAATAGAATTAAACAGCACAGTTTGAGCTATAAGTTAGTAATGACACCGGCCTGCCAAAAGTTTGTTAGTGTTGCCACGGAACATGTAGCAGCTGATGCTTTGGGTTTTGATTCCTTATAAATATAATGACCAAGAAGTACCATCACGGAGTAGAAGAAACATGCAACCGTATGCACTAATTTTGGGTGCATTTACCTTCACATTCATAAACACAAATGTTTTTGGAGACTCTCCAAAGATAAATGAGACTGTACGTAGGTCCATTATCCTATATGTGAAAAAATCAATAGAAGATGCATGATTCTACTTAAAACCTGTTTATTTTTAAGTTGCCACCATATGCTGCCAGTCCCTTGCGATCTCCTTATTGCTTTGATAATCCTAATCACTATATTTGCTTAATCTTAAGATATTTGTTAAGGAAGAGTAGTTGCCTTTGCTTTGTCTTGGCTTAGGGTGTCTATCCTTACGTGTTTCGTCAATCATGTAGGAGGATGGGAGGTCTTGCCAATAATCGAAGCAGATTTGAAGAAGATAGCATCTCATGTCACTGATAAAGCTAGAGATTTATGCTGTAATAAATCGGTAATGACCGAGATAAAGCTAGAGATTTATGGCAAACATACTTATAGGCATGTTCCTTAATTCCAAACTTGTTTGAGCTAGTTTTTCTATCTTTTCATTTGTTTATAGGTACAAGGTGCAATCATCAAAGTGGTGGAAGGTGATGCAAGATATGTTCTCTGTGAGGTTGTAGAAAAGAACCATGCCTTGATGTTAGTTGTCGGCAGCCATGGTTATGGTTTGATTAAAAGGTACGTGAGCTTTTATAGGATTTAGCTTGTGATTATCATGTCTAGTGATGTGAATTTTGTGCTTCTTTTGTCTCTTGAACAAAAATCAATACATTGTTGTGCTTAACTCAGTGCTTTAGTGCACAGTTATTATGGTTGGTAAGTAATAAATATTAAAGTTTACATTATATCTATGAGTTTAAACTTTTAAATAAGATAAAAGATGATTAACATAGTATCACAATGGAGTTTGTACATTCAAATCCCCATGTAGTTGTCTTACCCATTTAATTAAGTGATCCATTTGATGGCCTTCCAAGTAATAAATATAAGAGCTCTAATCATATCTATAGACTTAATGCTTTTCAATGAGATAATTGTGGTACTAATCTTAAAATTGTATTAGATTTTATAATTAATTATTATCAATACCATGTATCTTTATCAATGTATTTCAGCTTAGAATCTATTTGAGAGTTTCTTTCTTTCAGTAACACATTTATATTTCCTCTAAATTAATGTAGGGTTCTTTATTAGGGCCAATACCGAACCAAAAGATGACCTCCCATCATGTCTTTTATATGCCCCATTCCGTTAGATGTGTGCTAATGACAGTTTGACTTTGCAAGCAAATTATACCAAACAAAAGTCAGTAGCTTCACAATGCTTAAATGCATCACATAAATCATTGGTGTCTACCACCAGATATGATCAACATTATTCATTTAAAAAGGTTCATTAGATGAAAGATTTTCTTTTTAGTAAGTTTCCATTCCATCATACCTAAAATTCTAGGATTCGTTGTTTTTCAATGCTAAGTAGCAGCAAAAGGTTCACTTTTTTGAAATTTTAACTTATTATAGTCTCTTTTTTCGTATGAGCTTTCATGTATGTAAAACTTACGAGGATAAGTAGTGAAATTGAACATGACGAAGCAACAAGCAAGTCATCCATTTTGTTTGGGCATGTTTATTTTATTCCAGTCAATCTTTGTATGAAAATAATGCAAAAACAACCACCATTACAACAAATTTAGCAATGGGTGTAATCTGCCTTTGTCTTCATGTCTAAATTAGTGGTCTTTACACATGATGCATATTTTGCTTAATGCAGGGCTCTGCTAGGTAGTGTGAGTGATCATTGTGCTCATCATGCTAACTGCACTGTGATGATTGTCAAAAGACCAAAACTTGAACATCGAGAGCTGCCCTGCCTGAGCCACAGAGGAACAACTACGAAATGTTAATCTTTTCTTGCTGTGATCCAAGCATGTTCTCTAATTATCCGTAATATGTATGTTCTGAGAGGAGCCTTTTCTTAGTTAGATCAAAAGTTGACTCTCAAGAGCTTCGCGCTTGTTTATGCTTTTTATTTGATATGCTGGCCAGCTCTTAAGGTTAGTTTGTTATCTAATTCAAGTTAATTTTGTTTAATCCAATGTGCCTTGATTAATGCATCTGCCCAATATGTAGTAGACATTTCACTGGTTATAAAGATAAAAGGGACATCTTAAGTATGTTGGAAGAATTGGGTGAGATCCTAATTAAAATCCTAGGCAAACGAATTGAAACTTTTAGGAGGGCAAGGTTCAATCTATTGACAAACAAATATGAAAACACGTGATTTAATAGGTTTGAGCTTCCAAATCAGCTGGCTCGGTCTCGGTCTCGGTCTCGGTCTCGGTCTCAGTAGGACACTGCTTTGCTCTTATAATTTATTTTTCTACCGAACCCCTAAAGCTCCTCCTTAAGAATGGGAGCAACTTATGAATGAAATTAACAGGTTTGTCCTTTAAAAATTCAAAGTGCCGGTTTCCAGATCAAAGATAATAGTGACAAAAGCTGGAACTCGTATTTGATCCAATCCTACATGTAAAATGCAAGCAACTTCGAGTTATCAATTATAAGGGAACCAATTTAGGAAACTTATGATGCAAATATTGATTAGTGTGGACTAAAGGTCCAACACATATCTACCTATCCTTAAAAAAAGTACATAAATATGAGTCATATAAAAAAAAAAATTACCAATTCATTTAGAAGATGCAATAGTTTAATTTTGAACCGGTACCAAGATGGATAAAAAAAAAATGTTTATACATCAAATAGGGAGCAAAATAGCATTCAACAAATAAGCATGGGAAATCTGGTCCGTTTTGTTTTTTTTTTTTAATTTATTATTATTTTGTCGATTTATGGTCAGTGTTGGATTAAGTACTATCCGATCAGTCTCTTTTTTCTTCCCCCAAAATTTAATTAATTACGGACTTAAGTAAATGTTTCAGTTATAGTTAGTAATATAGGTTAACCAAAGCTAATTAAGCATAGATATAAAATGAGAAAATTCATTGGAGAAGCTTGAACGGAAACTGTAATATACACCGTTAATTCATATCTTATTACATTTGCAACAGCTTCTATATATGCACTTATATAGGTAACTCTTTCAGTATCCTCCAACGTTACAATGGGTATCATTCTCTAACCTACGATATGCACATAATGTCGCGTCAAAGTTTTAGGATATAGGATGGTAGAGGTACCACATTCTGTATCACATTCAGCAAAGCAAAGGTAAGTTGTAATAACATCTCTCCTCACAATCACAAAGATATCCCGAATATTTACAAATGTTTACTGATAACTCTGATTTTAAACATATTTCATATAGTGATTTTATAGCATTTCCCTCACATTTTTTGTTTTCTTTAAAGAAATTGATACTTAATTGAGTAAAATATTGATTTCAGGGTTTAAACGCGTTCTAAGCGCGAAAACGAAGAAAAGGAATCAAGTTTCACTCAATTCTGAGTTCAAACGAAGAAGTTATGAAGTTTTGAAGTTGTGCAGAAATTTTGCCTTAGTGCAGAAAGTTACACGACCTGGGGACATGGCCATGTCCCAGGCCATGTCTGGTGACGAAAATAAAATCCGTGTAATACATATATAAAAGGATATCTTAGAGTTTAAAAGGGGAGAGACATTACAGAAACGGAGAGACACAAGAGACGAGGGGAGACTTGAGGAGAACATCAATCAAGAAGCAAGAACAACGTCGATTTCAAGATTAGAGAGATTGTTCATCAAATCAAGAGGGGTTTTTATGCTTTATTTTATATTTTTGATGGAACTCGTTTTTAGATTCGTTATGATAGCTTAGAATTCAAGTATTTAGGATTATGGAACCTAGGGTTTCATGTAACCCTTGAGTTGAATTATAATTTCAATGAAGTTTCTATCTTTTCTTGATTCAATTATGTTATTTAATTGTTGATTGATAATTCTAGAGTGTCAATATATGATATTATGCATGATGATTGAGAAACTGCATGTGTAATTAGATCTTAGCATAATTGGAGAGAATTACATGTATACTTAGAGATAAGATACATGTTTCTTCCGGAAAGTTGATTGTTTGTGTGGGAATTCATTATACATTAATGCAATTCTAAGTTATATTACTAAGTGAAGAGATTCCGGTAAATAATTTAGGATTAGGGTTAATTTGCTTGAGAAAAATATCAGCTTTAATTGTGAATCCCTCCGGTCAAGAATTATATAAACTAAATTGAATATATTTTAAAAGGTTACATGTTAAACACTAGGGGAAATAATTCCTAAATACATCATTGCATACTTGAAGTCGTTTGTAATTTATTGCTTTCTAATTTGCGTAATTAAGTCTCATAGGTAGTTTAGTTGTTAATTTCAGTATTTTTAATTCATTCAATTTATCACAATTTTCCGGTTAGATAATAAAGCTAAAGTTAATATTAGTACTCAAAATCTTTGAGGGATCGATTCGGACTCACATCCACTATATTAAAATTGATAGGTGCGCTTGCCTCGTATCACCTACTTATATTATTTGGAAAATGTTAACACCATAAAATTACTCCTTTATGTATAGTTTGATTGCCATATATTTATACATTATTAGATAAATTCTTTAGTCTATTATTTAATTTGTATATTAACCAAATCACTAGACAGAAAAAATCTTAAGATACTGGATTAAAACTAAAACATTTGTATTATATATTTGATAATATAAAAAAATCTGTTTTCTAATACAATATAAATATATTTTTAAAATTTTAAAGATAATTCTAAAATACTATTCAACCGTGCATGTAGCTTAGAGCCACGATTCCATATGCTTCGCCAAATACCATTAATTAACAAGACACCGGTAATTTGCATCATCATGTTGGCTCAAGAAATATCCAAGTGGTCATCTTTCACATGCGTCTTTCCACAGCAAACCATTTGACCCATCATGTTGGTTCGAAATGTTGATGTATTGTAGAATTCTTTTGGTTATTTTTGAGTGAGTTGTTGCTAGTACCTCTACATATTGACTTATAAGATAGATCCAAAGAGAATATCTGGTCTCGTACGTGTCAGGTATCTAAGGCTTCCAACTAAACATTTAAAGAATTTTGAGTCTATTTATTCTCCATTCTTATCAGATAGTTTGACTCCATAGTCTATAGGTGTAGTGAGTGTCTTATAGTCTTTCATCTTAAAGTTCTCAAAAATTTCCTTTGCATATCTTTCTTGAGAAATGAAGTTATCGTCCTTCTTTTGCTTTACCTTGATACCCACATAGTAGCTCTTGAGTCTAATGCTTGTCATCTCAAAATCTCTTGTCATGGCTTTCTTGAAGTCTCCAAATATCTTTGGATTATTACTTGTGAAAATAAGGCATCTAACTACAAACAAACAATTATAATATCTTCACTTTCATGTTTACCATAAAGAGTATGTAATGTGGGCACCTCACAAAATTATTTTCTTGGAATATTGATCAATATGACTATACGAAGCTCTTGGAGCTTGTTTAAGACCTTAAAGAGCTTTCTTCAACTTCAAAACTTTGTCTTCATGCTCCTTTTCTACATATCCTAACGGCTACTCTATGTAGACTTCCTTATTTGGATGTTCATCCAAAATGCAAACTTGACATCCGTTTCATAGATTTTTCATCTACTTTGAGTTGCCATGGATATAATAAATCTTATAGTTTCCATGCAAGTAATAGGAGCAAATACCTCATCATAATCGATGCCTGTTCTTTGACTATAGTCTTATACAATTGGTATCGCCTTATATTTTTCCACATTACCTTTTGTATTTCTTTTGATCTTGAATACCCATTTAACTCCAATAGCCTTATGACTTTGGTAATATTGTTAATTCCGAAGTGTCATTCTTCTTGATAGCTTTTATTTCTTCATCCATTACACATCTCCATCTTTTGCTTTGAGCAGCATTCTCATAACTTATGAGTTTACAATCAGCAAGGAGGCAATAAAGGGTTACCTCATCATTCAAGTTTTAAGTTATCTCATAAATTTCATCTAAGCCCCTTATATGATGAGTTTTTCACTTAAGCTTGTTGAAGGGGAATCTTGAGTTGGCGAAATTAGATTTTGTGGCTCTTGTTGCTCTCTTTGTTCATTTTCTTCTTCCGGCATTCTTAAGAAGTCATATTACTCTATCTCTTTGATACTCCAATCCCATGTAACCTCTTCATCAAACTCCATATGTCCACTTACTATCATTTTTCCATTGCTTAGGTTCTTCAAGCATTTGTCATAGCCAATAAAGACAAGCCTTTTACTCTTATCATCTAGCTAGGTATGATCTTGATTTAGGACATCTCCCAAATACTCTTAAGTGCTAAACATTTAGCTTCCTCGCATTCTATGCTTCTAGTGGTATCTTGTTAAAAAAACTTCTTATTGGACTTTGTATGCTAGGTAGATTGCATAATCTACTACTTCAACCCAAAATTCCCCGAGCATCTTCTTACTCTTCAACATGCTTTAGACAATATTAAGAATTCTTTTATTCTTTATTTTGACAACACCATTCTACTAGGGTGAATATGGAACTATCAAAGGCCTTCAAGTCTTTTCTCTTCACAAAATTGGTTAAATTCTCTTGAAATGAATTCTCCTCCTTTATCGGTTCTCATAGCCTTGATTGTATGATTACTTTCTTTCTCCGTAAGAGCCTTAAATTTCTTCAACATAGTAAATGCTTCAAATTTTTCTTTTAGAATATAAAACCAAGTTTTACAGCTAAAATCATCAATGAAGAGAAGAAAGTATTTATTTTTGACATAAAAAATTGGATTGATGGGACCACAAAATATCTACATATATAAGCTCTAATGGTCTTGTGGCTCTTGATATAACTTTTTGAGGAAAACCTTTCTTGAGCTATTGTCCAAGTAGATATTCTTCACATACTTGATTTAAAGCATTAGTAAAGTGTAACCCTTTCACCATTTCCTTTTCCTACAGTAAATTAAGGTTCTTAAAGTTTATATGCCCATATCTCAAGTGCCAAAGTGAAGAAATATCTTTCATAGATGCCTTTAGGCATTTTTCCTTATTTTGAATGTTGAGCCATAATATTCTGTTTCTTATCATTGGCACATTTACGATTAAATTATTTTCTGTATCTCTAATGGCACAATATTTATTTATTTATAATAAAATCTCATAATTCCTTTCAAGAAGTTGTCCTAGACTTAGCATGTTAATTCTCAATTTGAGCACATAAAACACATCTTTAATAAAGTTATGCCTTCCATCTTTAAGGAGGATTGGAATCTCACATTTTCCTTCGACTTCAACTTTAATGCCATCTTCAAAAGTCACAAAGCTTTTTACAGATTCGTCAAGCTTCTTGAATAAGGTCTTGTTGCCACTCATATGACTACTTACTACAGTGTCGAGATGTCATGAGATTGATTTTTCTTCCATAAGGTCTTGACAAGCTATCAACAAAGAGATCTCCTCATTGCTTTTTTCAGCAATATGTGCCATTTCCTCCTTATTTCTACACTCATAAGAATAATGCTCATACTTTTTACAAATGAGGTGTTGTATTTAAGATTTATCATACCTTGGTATACAATAGCTTTCTCGTCTACTACCTTTCTTCGAGTTAATGACACCAATTTTTTCTTCTTGTTGAGATTGAGTAAAGCTTCCTCCTCTACTACATCCTTGTTCACCATATCCTCTTCCTCAACTTTAGCCTCAATCGCATCCACCAAAATTTCTTTGATTGTTAGACAGTTCTTCATTCTTCATTGTGAGCTTACTTTGTAGCACCTGCTCTAGAACTTCTTTATTTATTCTCTTATATTGTTCTTCATAGGCTAGTGATGATCTTGTGAACTCATCAATAATTGTAGACTCTAGGTCTTTTGACTCCTCAATCGCTATTATAAGAGACTTATATCTTGGATGCAAAGAGTGAAATTTATTTTTTCAATAATTCATGCATCATTTAACTCATTTTCTCCATGTTGTTTTGATTGATTAGAGATAGTCAATAGTCAAGCAATATAATCTGAAATTGATTCAAAATCATCTATATGAAGAGATCCAAACTCACCTCATAAAGTCTGAAGACGCTTTTGCTTTGCTCCATTTATACCCTTTTGAGGTTTTTTTTTTTTTTTTTTTTTTTTTTTTTTAGAATCTCCCATGCTTGCTTTGTTGTAGTTCACTTGAAATTTTCTCGAACATAGGTTCATCAGGGCAAGGTGGATGATTATAAGAGCCAATTTGATCTTTCTTGTGTGATTCTTGTACCAACTTCATTCGATAAGACCTTGCAACCTTTTTCAACAAATTCCCATGTATCTTGTGAACCTAGGATAGTCTTTATACAGATGGACCAAATATCATAATTATCTTTTGTAGAACAAGGAATTTGTGATACAATGGAAATTTCCTATGAGAATTTAGATATAATGGAAATTTTTTATGAACTAAATAGAAAGAAATTTGTTAAGCGCAATATATACAAAAGAAGCACTCAAAATTTTTATAATACTCACACATGGGCAATAATAGGCCTTTTACACTTCTTCTCATTTCACTTACTTAGTTTCTCACATTTTTGGATTACCCAAATGCTTGACATGCTATCCTAGTTATACTAGTGGAAAGCACACCTAGCACATGCCTACCATACCTAGTATAGATTTTTTCATTGTTACAAATGAACTAGGTAGGTAAAACATGTGTCTAAGTTAAATTAGTTAGGTAAAACTTGGTAGTTGGACCAAATCAAATTTATCAAGAAAATTACTTGTTTACAATCAAAAATAAAAAAAAAAAGTTTACCAAAATAAAAATTGTACAAAAATAATTACCAAAATACTAAGCTCATATTGCATCTTCAAAATGTGACATAGGTATTTATACTAATGCGACATTAACTTTTGTGTCCAGTGATTATGTCACATCTTAAATATGCAATACTAGTGCAAATAATAATGTCGTATATTTAAAATGCAATATAATATCGGTATTTTGATTATTTTTTTATATAATTTATAATTATGTAATTTTTTTTTCTAAAGTTGGTAGACACATATTTCACTTGAAGTTTATCTATCTATTTAATTTTTCAACAAATACAATTAAACCTCCATAAATTAATATTGGATAAATTAATAATTTCTCTAAAACTAGATTTTTTCTAGTCTCAACTTATGCCAGTTTACAAAATTAGTAATTTTGATAAATTAATAAGATACTAATTTTTTAGAAAACTCTTATATAAATCTATAGTTCTATCGATATCATAAATTAATAATTTTCCAAAATTGTAAACATACCTAAGATAATTTAGTAAAATATGAATATAATGTTGTTTGTTTTTTTCTTGAAATTTAGATTTGAGTGGCTTTCATTTCTGACTTTTCTCTTTGCATTCAAAAGCTCTGATGTCATGTTCTATAATTACAACAAAAAATTGTAAAGAGTTGTTGTCGCTATTAATGTTTCCTTTCATGTAACTAGAGCACTTTTTTGAATTCATAAATTATTAATTTATTGATTTATTAATACCTCTCTAAATCAATAAAGTTTCATGGTCTCAACATTATTATGTATAGGTTTTGCTATATAAGGACCAAGAAATACTATCATGGAATAGAAGAAAGATGTAACTCTACACACTAAATTTTATGTTCACATTTATAAGTACAAAAGATTTGGGAAAAGTACAAATTTATTACTCAATGATGTGTATGATGTTCTATTAAAAATAATTTTTCAATAATAATACTTTGGCAAGTGAATCAGGTCGTATACTGTAATAAAAATATTGGTGAAATAAGATCGATTTCAAGGATTGAAAATTAAGTATTAAATTATTGCAATTCTTTTCTTAGCTAGGCGATCGAAATAGAATGATAAAACGAATTAAAATAAAAATAACTAATTGATTATGACTATGAATGAACTAAAAATAAAATATTAATGTAACAAAAAAAGAATTTACTAATAATAGCATGGGATCTCAACTAAGCTATCATCTGATAAATCAACATATATCCGTAAAATATGGTAAAATTAATTAATTAATTTTTAATTAGATTCACAAGAGCTCACTTTTCTTTCGAGTTGATATTACTCTAATTATAGCAAAAACATCTCTTTTGAGTAATTTATCTATAATCCCCTGTTATATAGTAAAATTTTCTCTCATAAAATTTACTATCTTAATTAATATCAAGATTCATATATATATTTCTATATCATAAAAATTAATACTAATAGCATTACAAACGTAAATCCTAAAACTAACTTAAAGTACATGTTTCCATATTAACAAATGAATTAATTCTCTTACAATTTTATATAAACTATCTATTCTCTTTCGAGTTTTTCAAGTTTTATTCACGAAAATACTATTGACGATACAATAGAATCATGAATCATGAAATCAAATAATTGAAAATCCAATTAATTAAATAACAACATATAATAAAGTCATGTATCAATCAAAATTATCAAGCCATGTTAAAATCCCATTAAATATAATTTAGTTCATAGTAAAACTTAAGATCACATAAAAAAATTCAAAAAACATGGTAAATTTTGAAAGTTAAAAAGATTAAAAAACCCGTTATAATTCTTCAAGTACAAAGCTGTTTTTCAATCCGATCTTTCCTTTCGTCTTCCTCTCATCCTACAGAAATCGTAAAGACGATATGCTAGCCGCTACTAAATCTGAAGAAAAATCAATGGTTATTCAATTCCTCCTCTCGCGTGCGGCTTCGGAAAAATAAAACAAAAGACTCCCAGGATTTTTTTTTTTTTTTTTTTTTCCCAATCTGAATAATGGATAATCCTCCCTTTTTATATGCGGCATGAATCTATTTTATTCTTCCGTCAAATCCTTGCCGACTTTCCTTTTATAATCTCTTTTGCGGCTACGAATTGAAAATATATATTTATATCCTTCTCTTAGCGTTTTGTTTCCGGAAACTTGGCGGACTTCAGAAAACTAAGATAAATTAATCCCATCTATCCTCCCAGCCGACTTTAGTTTTGTGTTTAAACTTCAAGCATCATGGATTCAACTCGCGTATTAATTACTTTTAGGTTTTTCCAATTACATGATGTTGGATTATGGACAACTATACATTTGGAGAGTTGGATCGTGGCTTCAGTGAACTCAATACATTGGCTATAGGCTTTTGGAAAATTTTTGTGGATAATAAATATAGGCTTCAGGCATATATTAAGCTTCATCTCCTTGAATTAAAGGCTTTGAAAATTGTTCACAATCCACTTCTTGATATAATATTATACTTGAATTAACTAGTGTATATATTTTCTAAATCCGTAAAATTTCCTATCAAAAATATAAAATATACACATTAACGTAGTATAAAGTTAAGATAAAAAATATAAAATTTACACTTATTAACTACTCCCAACTTTAAAATTTGCTTACCCTCAAGCAAAATATGTACCAATAAAAACAATTAAAGACAAGTACTACACTAATTACAATATTACATAAAAAAACAATCATAGATTGCACATCAATTCTATTCAATGATTAAGAGATACGACTCTCCTATCGATTCACATTCAATTTAATCAAATTTAGGTTCTTGCAACTTTCAATTGCATATATTCATCCGATCACAATTTACATGCACTAGGAACACTAAAATACTGGAGTTTAATAGTTAATCTATGTGAGACAAAGTTTTTTCATATCATTTAAACAAAGATTTAGAAAGTTGAAATCAAGTATAACATCAACTAATCAAGAGAAATTCACTCGTACTTTATATACTTAACTAAAATGTATATACTCCCATTTTCCATCTCTTCAAGCGTCATAATTCAAAGTAAATGCATATTATATTTACTCATTCCTTGATCATCCCCTTAGTACTAATTTTCATTGGAGTTTTTTCTTTTTTTTCTCGATTGTTTGATTGTTTGGGTTGGAGTAGTTTCATCGATCAATAAGTCTTAGGCCAGACGACCTTAGGCTACTAAGCATTAAGACTCCCCTTTGAACCATCCACTTACTCCATTATTTATTCAAGCACAATTATTTTAATTGAGTCAATTGGTAGCGGAATTCAAATCTCGCTCTTCCGAGAGACCAAAGTAAATTCATACCAACTTCTCCTTACGTAAGTAGCAAGAAAGAACCTTACCAACATATCCAATTTATTTACCACTTTTTTTTCTATTTTTTTTTTTTTTACACCTCTAGTTAAATTGATTTTTCAAGGGATTTTCAAGAAACAAGTTTCACTTGTTCATTTACTATGAATTATAAGGCTCTAAAGACTTCTAAGGGATAAATATACAATAAAGTAAGCTTAAAAATACAAGGATCTAACTCCTAATTAGTAACATTGCCCTAATTTTAAGTCTCAATCAAAGTTTAAATAACACGTAAATAAACCTAACATAGATTTCACAATTCAACTCCAGTCAAGTGTTAAAAGTTCGTAAGTAATCAAATAAAATTAAGTGCAAAAATCGAAAAAATTTAACTAAGAAGTTGCTTTTTTTAATTAAAAAATGCAAATTGATTTTAAGATATGTATGTGCAATGAAATGGTATTTCATATAACAATGTAAATTCAAACGTAAGATTAAAAATATAACAGTTAAGTAGCATCAAGATATAACATTTTAATTCATCTCTATCACCTTAACTTCAGAATAAATTGATGAGCGACTTGTAAATTGATATAACAAGATATAAAAATGTAAATTGATGAGCGACTTGTTTGTTAAATTGACCTATCTATAGTAACATGATCTTGGCATCCACAGTCAAATTAAATCCTGTAGCCTGCACACTTAACAGAGAGTTCAAAGACACTAAAGAAAATGAAAATAAAAAAATGCAAAATAAGCATGAAAAATAAAGAAATAATAGGTTGCCTCTTACCGAGCGCTTACTTTAAAGTCTTCAGCCTGACTTTCTTTCCTTCTCAAGTTGGGTCACCTAGACCCACCGCTAGCTGCTTGATGGGAATCAACCTCTGACCATATCCAAGTCGAAGCTTATCAATGCTTGCCGAAGCCGAGTTGCAGCCAAAAAGACGAGGGGAAGGAAAATAAACATTTAGTATCAACTTTATCGTCAGCCGAGGTGCCAAGAAATCGCAGGGCCGAGTACTCAAGACTAAAGAACCACTAGGTACGACCCTGAGAGATTAGTGTTGACTAATTCCAAAACTCGACAATTATAGGTAGATCTCTCTGGTGTCTCGGCTAAGCCACACAAGATGTTAAGGATCCCTTCCCGAACCCGTACATCCAACTACCAACCCCATCTGGTTCGGATACTACTCCTCCTAAGACATGCCGAGTTTTGTAAAACACATAGTTTTGTATTCTTGTACATGTTTTCTTTTAATTTTATTTATGGGCTTGATTCTTTAGGGTTTAAAGACTTGTACGTTATTTACAGTTTTGCCACTAAAGTTTAAAACTTGCCATAAATAGTGACGTTTGTACTATAAAAAGAGGATAGATAGATATACAGAGATATAAACAGAGAGTGAAACTTTTCTCTTTTGAGTAAGGTTATACTTGAGGTACCATTTGCCGGATTATCAAGTGTTGATTAGACTCTTTAATCATCTCTGCATTCTTATCAATCTTGTTCTCAGATTTTAGTGAACCCCTTCATTTGAATAGGTTAGTGACTTGCATCTAACCTTCATTTGAAACCCTAAGCAACATTTAGTGTTCGTGAGTCAAATTGAACTCTATTTTGAGCTCAAACCCTTGATCGTGCTTGTGTCTTGGTGAGTTATATTCATCTACATCCACTATCAAAAGCCTTCCTGTTCTTCGTACCCATTTTCCTTGAATACTCATTCCTGTTCATTTCCAGATCTACTGTTGTTTCTTTCTGGATCGATCCTTAGATTCCTTATCATCTTGGCATCAAAGATTTGATCCTTATCATTTGGTATTAGAGCTTTGGGGAGATATGTGTGCTAATATTCTTCAAAGTAGATTTGAGGTTCTAATATTTTTGTTAATCATTGTTCTGCAGTGTAATGTACTATTCTTAGTAGTAAGTAGCTGCAAAAGTTGAGTAATAGTTGTTTTGAGTTGCTGTAATTTTGTTTTATTGTTTCTTCAATTTTTTGGTAATTTACTATACGAACAAGAATGTCAGAGGATAATATCAACATTGGAGATAGTCCTCGTGAAAGCTTAAGGAGACATATCGACAACTTGGAATTCTAGATTCAGAATCTAACCAACTCTATTCAGGAGCTTACTAGGTTAGTTAGAGGCCGCAAACGTGGTAGCCGAGAAGAAATGAGGGAACGGACACCCACCAGTAGGGGTGGTTCCAATGAACTTTATAATGATGTGAGATAATCAAGAAGAGCTGCTGAGCTGAGAAGAAGAGAAACCCTGCTAATGTCAAGAAGAGGCAATAATAGGAGTATTGACTGTGAGTTGAACCACGGTACCCGGAGAAGAGAGCTGAGGCCGAGAAGAGATATGGCCAAGCAGAGCTCGAACAGAAGTGGTCAATCCGAGGTAAACCGACTTGCTAGGAATGCAAAGGATGAACCCTAAGCACCTGGCCAAGGACTTAACAATATAAAGCTTAAGTTGCCGACCTTCTATAGAAGTAGCCAACTTAAAGAGTTCCTTGACTGGGTTTCCTAAGTCAAGAAATTGTTCGAATGCTACAAGTGTAATGAATGAACAAAGGTTAAGTTGGCTTTACTATCCCTTGTTGAATATGCAAGTCTTTGGTGGGATAAGCTAGTTGCCAAGCGAGAAGCTAAAGGAGAAGAGCTAATTAGAACTTGGAGACTCATGAAAAGGTTGATGAACCAACGCTTTGTGCTGACTTATTTCAAACAAGAGATGCTCCCTGCTTTCCAACACCTGAGACAAGGTCGAAATACTATTGAAGAGTATTTACAGGAGTTTGAGACCTTGATGATGAGATGTGAAATTGTCAAGCCATAGGATCGCACCATTGCCAGATTCCTAAGTGGACTTCGAGACGACATTACCGACATAGTTGAATTGCAGTCGTTCAACTCTCTAGATGAGCTAATTAATTTGGCACTAAAAGTGAAGAGGCAGAGGAAGAGAAGGCATCAAAGGCTGAGTAGTCAACCTCAACAAGGTAGCCCCGAGCCTGAGAGGTATGCTGAGAGAATGCAAGAAAAGAAGATAGAGAAAGGAGAGCCTAGCCGGCCAAACCATGCTGAGAAAAAGATTGCTGAGAAAGAGAAGGCATCCTGTAACAAGGCTCGAGAAGTGAAGTGCTTCAAGTGCTTAGGCTACGAACACATTGAGTCCCAATGCCTGAATAAAAGAGTCATGGTCTTGAAGGGCAAAGGGCTCGAGGCTCAAATCAAGAGTCAAAGTGACAAGAGCTCGGATGACCAGTTGATAGAAGAAGATGTCTATCCCAAGGACCTCAATAAACTCTTGGTTATGGCGACATGAGTTAACCTGAAGGCAGATCTTGAATAAAGGGAAAATTTATTTCACATGCAGTACCTAGTAAATGGAAAGACCTATTCCCTAGTAGTAAATGGAGGTAACTACACCAATATTGTCTCTGGCAAGTTGGTAGAAGAGATGAAGTTGCCGACCTACCCGCATCCCCAACCCTATGGATTAAAATGGTTTAATAACAAGGGTATGGTCCATGTGCATAAAAGAGCATGAATAGCATTCAAGGCAGGACAATACGAGGATTATATTGGTTTTGATGTCATGCCTATGAACACTGCAAATCTACTTCTTAGCCGACCTTGGGAGTATGACCGGAAAGTGATCCATGACGGCTTCCTCAATACTCACATCGTTTGAAAGGATGGGAAGAGTTATTGCTTAACCCCTATGAGCGTTGAGGAAATCTAGAGACACTCGACACCTATGGTGAAGAGAAAAGGGAAGAAAAGTTTATTCGGCATCCCAGCTCGTGCTCAATACTTATCGTCAAGGACGGCTTCCTTTCAAACCTACAGTAATGATGGGAATTAGCCTCTGACCTTATCCAAGCCGAGGGATAAGGGAAAGGAAGATAAACATTTAGCATCAACTTTGTCGTCAGCTAAGGTGTCGAGAAATCACAAGGCCAAGTACTTGGGATTAAAAAATCACTCGGTATGACCCTGAGAGACTAGCATTGACTAATTCTAGAACTTGGCAATTGTGGGCCGACCTCTCTGTTGTCTCGGCTAAGCTACATAAGACATCAAGGACCCCTTCCTGAACTCGTACATCTAATTGCCGGCCCCGTTCGGTTTGGATACTACTCCTCCCAAGATATGCCAAGTGACTGCATGTCGAGTTCTGTAAAATGCACAATTTTGTATTCTTGTACATGTTTTCCCTTTATTTTATTTATGGGTCCAATTCTTTAGAGTTTAAGGCCTTGTTGTTATTTACAATTTTTCGACTAAGGTTTAAGATTTACTATAAATAGCAACATTTGTACTGTAAAAAAGAAAATAGATAGATACAGATAGATATACAGAGATATATATAGAGAGTAAAACATTCCTCTTTCGAGCAAGGCTATACTTGAGTTAACATTTACCGAATTATCGAGTATTGATTAGACTCTTTAATTGTCCCGGCATTCTTATCAATCTTATTATTAGATTATGGTGAACCCTTTTATTTGAACCGGTTAGTGAGTTGTATCTAACCTTCATTTGAAACCCCAAGTAACATTTAGTGTTCATGAGTCGAATTGAACTCTATTTCGAGCTCAAACCCCTGATCGTGTTTGTGTCTTGGTGAGTTATATCCATCCACATTCACTATCAAACCCTTTCCTGTTCTTCGTACCCATTTTCCTTAAATACCCATTCCTATTCATTTCCAGATCCGCTGCTGTTTCTTTCGAGATCAATCCTTAGATTCCTTATCATCTTGGCATCATAGATTCAATCCTTATTACTGTTGCTCACTAAAATTCTCTCCCTCATAATAATGTTTCAACAAGTGCCCATTAACTCGAAAAGGGACCCCTGTATCGCTCTAAATCTCAACAACTCCATACGAGTAAACTTTGGTCACCTCAAATGGTCATGACCACCTAGACCTTAATTTACCAGGAAACAACTTCAATTGAGAGTTATATAACAATACCTTCTGTCTAATCCTAAACTCTCTATGAAGAATACTCTTGTCATGCCACCTTTTTGTCTTTTCCTTATAGATCTTGACATTCTTAAATGCCTCATTTCGAAACTCCTCCAACTCATTGAGTTGGAGTAACCGATGGCTAGCTGCAACATCTCTATCAAAGTTTAGAAATTTTATTGCCCAATAAGCCTTGCGCTCTAACTTTATAAGGAGATGATACGCTTTGCCAAATACCATCCTATATGGGGACATGCTAATTGGATTTTTATAAGCAATTCGATATGCCTAAAGAGCATCATCGAGCTTAAGCCACCAGTCTTTGCGTAATGCATTAACTGTTTTCTCTAAAATTCGCTTTAGCTCTCTCTATTAGAAAGCTCAAACTAACCACTTGTTTGAGGATAATAAGGTATTGCCACCTTATGCTTCACTCCATATTTAGCAAGCAAATTATCAAATTGCTTGTTATAGAAGTGAGTCCCTCCATCACTAATGATAGCGCATGGTGTCCCAAACCTAGTGAAAATGTTCTTTTTCAAAAACTTAAGTACACCTCGGTGATCATTGGTTAGGATAGCAACAGCTTCAACTCATTTTGATACATAGTCAACTGCAACCAAGATGTATTTATTAGAAAAAGAAGTAAGGAATGGTCCCATGAAATCAATCCTCCACACATCAAACAACTCAATCACTAGGATTCCAGATCATAGACACTGAGCATAGGCTAACAGAAATACCCTACAATCCTTAAATAGGGTAGGCCAATAAAATCTACATTGTAAAACCTTAGCTGCAATCCTTTCAACACCAAAATGACTACCAACCTCTTTGGAATGGCAATGGTGAAGAATCTCGGCATGCTCACACTCAGGAACACATCGCCTAATTAGTTGGTCTGTACAACTCTTGAAAAGGTATGGCTCATCTTAGAAGTAATATCGGATATCGGACAAGAATTTTTTCTTCTGGTGATAAGAAATTCCATAGGGCAATATGCCACTAACCAAGTAATTGACAATATTGGCATACCAAGGTAGAATTGTTGAAGATGCTATGTACAGGTGTTCGTTAAGGAACACTTCATTGATCAGTAGCTCATCTTTCTCATTCACAATACTCAAAAGATGAGCTACCAAATTTTCAATACCCTTCTTATCTTGAATTTCAAGATCGAACTCCTGTAATAGCAAAATCCACCTAATTAATCTTGGCTTTGCATTCGCCTTTACCAACAAATACTTTAATGCTGAGTAGTCAATAAACACTATTACCTTAGACCTTATGAGATAAGATCTAAATTTATCATAGGCAAATACTACTGCAAGAAGCTCCTTCTCTATGGTGGCATAATTTCATTGTGCATCATTGAGCATCTTACTAGCGTAATATATCACCTAGAACACTCTATCCCTCCTCTGACCTAATATAGCACCCACTACCACATCATTAGCATCGCACATGAGTTCAAAAGGCAACTCCTAGTCAAGTGCCACAATTACTGGTGTAGTGGTCAATTTTTCCTTCAACAGCTCAAATGCCCGAAGGCACTCTTCATCAAACACAAATGGAGTCTCCTTTTTTAACAAATTACACAGAGGTTTTGTGATCTTTGAGAAATCACAAATGAACCTTCGGTAGAACCTTGCATATCTTAGGAAACTATGCACCCCTTTCACATTTATTGGTGAAGGCAACTTTTCAATCACCTCAACTTTAGCCCTATCCACCTCGATCCCTCTAAGAGAAACCTTATGTCCCAACATGATCCCTTCTTACACCATAAAGTGATACTTCTCCCAATTAAGGGTCAGGTGAGTGTCTATACATCTCTAAAGCACAGATGATAAATTCTCTAGACAATGTTCAAATGAAGAGCCAAATACAAAAAAGTCATCCATGAAGACCTCAATTTATTTCTCAATCATGTTCGAGAAAATTACCATCATACACCTTTGAAAGGTGGCTGATACATTACATAGACCAAAAGGCATACGCTTAAATGCGAAGGTTCCGTAAGGACAGGTGAAGGTGGTCTTCTCCTGATCCTCAGGGGCAATATGTATCTAGTTATATCCAGAATAACCATGTAAAAAATAATAGTACGCATGCCTTGCTAACCTCTTTAGCATTTGGTTAATGAAGGGTAAAAGGGAAATGATCCTTACGGGTTGCATGGTTTAGCTTTCGATAATCGATGCAAACCCTCTATCTAGTCACAACCCGGGTAGGTATCAACTCATTCCTCTCATTCTCCACAATAGTCATACCACCCTTCGTTGATACCACTTGTACTAAACTCACACACTTACTATCCAAGATTGGGTAAATAATCCCAGCATCAAGGAGTTTCAAAATCTCCTTCTTCACCACTTCCTTCAAAGTGGGATTGAGTCTACATTGTGGTTGAACCAATGGCTTGCATTCGGCTTCTAAGAGAATCCAATGCATGCAAATTGATGGATGGATCCCCTAGATGTCAGCAATCATCCATCCAATAGCCTCCTTGTGTTCTTTGAGGACTTTTATCAATATGTCCTCCTTCTCTGGTGATAACTCCGCTGAAATGATAACAAGGAGTGTCTCTTTCTTACCTAAGAACACATACTTCAAGTGAGTAGGAAGCTTCTTCAACTCGAGTTTCGGAGGCTCTTTTATGGATGGAATCAATTTTGTCTCACTGGTTCCCAACTCTTCAAACCTTGGTGGACCGAACCAAACCTTTGCCACTTGCTCCACCTGTACATCACTCTCACTCTCCTCATCTCCATCTTCCTCATCACTACTCCAATCCTCTGATAGAACTAGACACTCATAACCATTCAGTCCAATCTCCTCCTCTTTCATCTCTTGCACTAACTGGTCGACCACATCAATGGTGTAACAGGAATTGCTATCACTAGGGTACATCATTGCTTTAAACACATTAAAGGTCACTTGCTCATCCATTGCTTTGAGTGTCAACTTGCCCTCTTCAACATCAATCAAAGCCTTCCCAATAGCCAAGAATGGCCTTCTTAAGATTAGTGGAAGTTCCTTATCTTCCTCCATCTCTAAGACAATAAAGTCTGCAGGGAGGATAAATTTGTTCACCTTAACTAGCACATCTTCTACAATCCCTTTAGGGTACCTAATACTCCTATCGACCAACTACAATGATACCGTCGTTTGTTTGCACTCGCCTAACCCCAATTTCTTAAAGATAGATAGGGGCATGAGATTAATACTAGCACTAAGGTCACA
This sequence comes from Lumnitzera littorea, assembly GCA_024138015.1. Taxonomy (NCBI): domain Eukaryota; kingdom Viridiplantae; phylum Streptophyta; class Magnoliopsida; order Myrtales; family Combretaceae; genus Lumnitzera; species Lumnitzera littorea. The sequence goes on along the minus strand of JAMXBB010000002.1, from coordinate 97,003,945 downwards.
AAGGACTTTGTCAAAATAGGAGTTCCCTATAATGCAGTGAATTGTAAAGCTACTAAGATCTTTGAGCTTGGGAGGCAGTTGATTTTGTAAGATAGCTTTACACTCCTCAGTCAACATTACAGTCTCATGGTTAGCCAGTTTCCTCTTTTTTGAGAGGATCTCCTTCATGAACTTTGCATAGAAGGGCATTTGCTCGAGCGCATCCATAAATAGGATGTTGATTTGCAACTTTTTGAAAACATCCAAAAATTTGGAAAATTGGTGGTTGAGCTTTTGCTGTTTTAACCTCCCTTGAAAAGGAACAGGAGGAACATAAGGCTTCACATCAACCTTTTTGTGCTTCGATCTTGCCTCATCCTCCTTCATTTTCTCATTTTTGGTGGATGGCTCCTTATTCTTTTCAACATGCTCTGGATCCTTCTGTATAACCTCCTCCAACTCTCTTCCATTCTTGAGAGTTATGGCATTCACCTCTTTTGGGTTCTTTTCTGTACTGCTAGGCAGCGAACCCTGAGGGTGGTTACTAAGCATCTCCGAGATTTGACCCATTTACACCTCTAAATTATGAATAACTGCATCTTAGTTCTGAAATTTCATGTTAGCCCTCTAGATAAAACTAGTCATAAGCTCCTCCATACTTGGCTTCTTCTCCTTTGGTGGCTGAGAGGGTTGTGAAAAGCCAAGCGATACTCTATAAGCATTTTGATTCTCTCGCTAGGCAAAGTTTGGATGATTCCTCCAACCGGGGTTGTAAGTGTTCGAGTATGGATTATGATTCCCTTTATTGAAATTGCTGACAAAGTTAGCTTGTTCAGAGCTCGTACTTGCAAAAGGGGGGTAAAGGGAATACTATTTAACAGTCCATTGTGTCTTAGGTGCCTCCATAAAGGGTACATACCATTGGTGGACTACAACTAGAACTCGCAGCAATAAAAAGCTTACTTATCTAGCTCATCTAAGTAGTGAGAGCTACTACTTGTGCCAATAACTATGACACTTCACTCACTTCATGTATTCCAATAGTTCTCCTAGGCATTGCTCATTCTGTCTGCCAGCTATATGTATTTGATGCCATCTCCTCAACCAATTGGTAAGCATCTTCTACTCTCTTACTCATTAAAGCTCCTCCAAAGGCTGCATCAATCATTGTACAAAGTTAGCCTCCCAAACCATTATAAAATGTCTGTACTTGAAGCCATATAGAGAGCCCACGATAAGGACACCTCCTTAAAATCTCCTTATACCTTTCCCATGCCTCGTACAAGGATTCACCTTCGTACTGCATGAAGGATGTGATGTCACTTCTAAATTTGGCAGTACGGGCAAGAAGAAAAAACCGAGTGAGAAATTTTTGACCCAATTGATCCTAAGTGGTAATCGAGCCAAAGGGGAGTGAATTAAGCCAACTCTTTGCCTTATCCCTTAATGAAAATGAAAATAACTGAAGGCGAATGGTATCTTCTAAAACACCATTACTTTTGAAGGTCTCGCATATTTGAAGAAAATTTTGAATATGTTCATTGGGATGCTCATGCAAAGATCTTTCAAATTGGTTGGCTTGTACCATTTATATCAATGCAGGCTTGAGTTCAAAGTTGTTAGCCTGAATTCTAGGGTGCGGATACCAGGTATTGCTTCTTGAACAATGGGAACAAAATATTCTCAAAGGTCTTAATTATTTTCTTCGTTTTGATTCCCATTTTCATTATTTTTTGCCATGATCTCTATTGGCTTTTAATTTAAGTGTACGCATTCTAGTTTAAGCCTATGGAAAGTGCGTTTGATCTCGGCGTCAAAGATCAATAATTCAAAGTTCGTACTTCTAGTTCTACGCATACACTTATGGGGGATTTTTTTTTTTTTAAAGTAAACTATGATAAAAAGAAATGTGAAAAGCTTACAAAAATATAAGCTAAATGCAACTATCTTAATCTACTGGGGAACAATTACATAATATAAATCTATGATGAATTGATGGTATGCAAATCAGCACGGCAATAATTGAACATTATCCAGTGAATTACGAATGCAACTAAAAGGAACAATACTCCAATGAATTAATCATGCTAGTTGATGCCTTGCCAACTAAATGTGGAAAAGAAAAAAAAAATGCAACTATTTACGAGAGAAATATGAAAAAGTAACAACCACTAACATGAAAAGAATTTAATAAAATAAGGCTAATAAAAGAATATAAGATGGACACAAAAAGTAACCAAAAAAATAAATAAATAAATAATACCAGGACGGGCAAAACTCACAGTAGGATGATATCTTGAAAATCTCAGTTAATGAATTGCTCTTTAATCTTCACTCTAACGAATGTGCCGAAGTCCAGAAATTGCTCGATGGAAATTGCTCCACATATGCTTGGCCTCGTCGTCCCTGTCCAGTCAAATCCAAATCACTCCGATGGTGAAAATTTGATATCCAAGCTGTGCAAAGGGCTCCTGCAGATGGAATGCGATGCAATTGCTCCAGAGCGCGACCTAAAAGATAGAAATTATTAACGTGATAAAAACAAAAACTAACGGATTCGAGTAGAGAAAAATTACTGGAAGTAACAACTAACGACTAACTGAGATGATGAAAACCTAAAATTTAATAGTGTCGTAGATTAAAATAACCATCAAATATGCAAAAGAAAATGCTTAGTCTAAAAATAGAACTAAGAATCTAATATTAATTTAGTGTAATCATCGGCAACAGTGACATATGTACGATTTTTTTTTTAATAATTTTTTAATAATAACACTTTGGCAAGTGAATCTGGTCGTACACTGTAATAAAAATACTGGTCAAACTAGGTCAATCTTAGGGATTGAAAATTAAGTATTAAATTATTTCAATTATTTTTTAAAGATAGGCGATCGAAATAGAATGATAAAACGAATTAAAATAAAAATAACTAATTAATTACGACTACGAATGAATTAAAAATAAAATGCTAATGTAACAAAGAAATAATTTACTAATAATAACATGGGATCTCAACAAACCATAAAATACGATAAAATTAATTAATTGATTTTTAATTTGATTCGCAATAACTCACTTCCTTTTCAAGTTGATATTACCCTAATTATAGCAAAAATATCATTTTCGAGTAATTTATCTATAATCTCCTATTTATAGTAAAATTTACTTTTATAAAATTTACTACCATAATTAATATCAAGATTTATGCATATTTCTATGTCATAAAAATTAACACTAATAACATATGAAACTAACTCAAAGTGTATGTTTCCATATTAACAATTGAATTAATTCTATTCTAATTTCATATAAATTATCTATTCCCTTTTGAGTTTTTCAAGTTTTATTCATGAAAATATTATTGGCCATACAATAAAATCACGAATCATGAAATCAAATAATTAAAAATATAATTAATTAAATAACAATATATAATAAAGTCATGCATCGATTAAATTATCAAGTTATATCAAAATCCCATTAAATGTAATTTAGTTCATAGCAAAACTAAAGATCACGTAAAAAAATTCAAAATATATAATAAGTTTTGAAAGTAAAAAGACTGAAAAACCCTATTATAATTCATCGAGTGGAAGCTGTTTTTCAATCCAATCTTTCTTGAATTTTTTATGCTCTTAGGATCAACCTAAAATTTATCTTTTTCTCCCTATCCTGCGGTTACGAAATTAGTATCTTTCCGTTCGTCTTCCTTGCGTGCTACGGAAATCGTTGCCGCTACTAAATCTGAAAAAAAAATCAGTGGTTATTCAATCCCTCTTCTCGCGTGCGGCTTCGAAAAAATAAAACAAAAGACTCCCAAGATTTTTTTTTTTTTCCAATCTGAGTAATGGATAATCCTCCCTTTTTATATGCGGCATGAATCTGTTTTTATTTTCTGTCAAATCCTCGCCGACTTTCCTTTTATAATCTCTTTTACGGCTGCGAATTGAAAATATATATTTATATCCTTCTCTTAGCGTTTTGTTTCCGAAAACTTGGCGGACTTCGGAAAACTAAGATAAATTAATACCATCGATCCTTCCAGTCGACTTTAGTTTTGTGTTTAGACTTCAAACATCATGGATTCAATTCGGACCTTGGAATGGGACGAAATCCAGATTTTTACGTATTAAATGTTTTTAGGCATTTCCAATTACATGATGTTGAATTATGGACAACTAAACATTTGAAGAGTTGGAACGTGGTTTCGGTCAACTCAGCACATTGGCTTCAAATTCATTTACTCTACGGTTTGCATGACATAGGCTTCTTGAAAATTCTCATGGACAATAAACATAGGCTTTAAGCATACAAGGTTTCATCTCTTTTGAATTGAAGGCTTCAAAAATTGTTTACGATTCACTTTTTCATATAATATTATACATGAATTAATTTGTGCGTATATTTTTTAAATCCGTAAAATATGTTATTAAAAATATAAAAATATATACATTAACGTAGTATAAAGTTGAAATGAAATATATAAAATTTACATTTATCACTCAACCTTTTGTACATTTTCTATTGAAGTCTTAAACATTTTAGAATTTCTTTTTAAGTTCTCAATGTTTATAAAAGTTTTCGAATAAGTTCTCTATTAATTGTTATTAACTTTTTCATTTGCTACGATACATTGTACTTTTTAATTGGTCCGTGGGACAAGTATAAATTTAAGACTCGATGTTTTGTACATTTTCTATTCCAATCCTACATATTTCAAAATTTCTACTTGGGTCATCAAATGTTTCAAACTATCTCAATTTTTTTATTTGCAAAAATTTTTAAACAAGTCCTTGATTACTTTGTTGTTAACTTTTTTATTAACTATAGTATGTTCTAATTGGTCTACATGTTTTTATTAAATAATTACTATTATAAAATAATTAAAAAATAACAAAAAATAATAAAATTTAGGAAAAATAAAATAAAAATAAAAATATAAAGGAATGTAAAATTAAATAACAAAGATATACATATAAATAATATAATAAATGTATATACATGTGTAGTTATTATAATTTCAATAAAACTTAAAATATAGAAAATTTAAAGAAAAGACATTTAAAAAAAGGAAAAACAAAAGAAAAAAATTTGCTCTAACTACCCCAAGACTAAGAGCAACTGGAAAATTGAAAAAAAAAAAAAGAAACTGATAGGTCACAACCTACATATTAAAATGGATCGAATTAATTCACCATTGACTGTAAGTGGCTGTCTTCCCCATAAAGGGGGTCATGAGATCCCCCTAGGAGCGTAGGTGGCTACTTACCTCCCTAATTTAGGAAAAAAAAAAGAGAAAGGGAAATAAAAGTAAAACCAATTGGGTTTCCAATTGAGTTGTGCAACCTTGTTCAAACCAATTGAATTTCACTCTATTTTTAGTTTTTTTTTTTAATACTTAGCTATGAGTAGCCGCGCTCCCCACCCCCAAATAGGAAGTCCTGTAACTTTAAGGAGGTAGGTGGCCACCCATAACTAATGATAAGTTAATTAAACCTATTTTTACACGTGGGTTGTAACCTTCCACTTTCATTTGGCCATTCTGACCATCTTAAGACTAAAAGGTAGCTATAATGATTTTTTTTCTTTTATAATTTATTTTTATTTTTTAAAAGTTATTGTTTTATTGAAATTATAATAAGTATACACAAATATACATTTATTACATTTTATACGTATATATATATATATATCTTTATTATTTGATTTTTCATTTTTTTTCTTGAATGTTCCAAAATTTTTATTATTTTTTATTTTTAAATATTTTAGTATATTAAATATTCAATAAAAGTACTTATAATTATAAAATGTCATGTGTTGTAATGAACAAAAAAGTTAACGGTTAACTAATAGATAATTTATTTGAAAATTTTTTGCAAATATTAAGAATTGAAATAGAAAATTTAAAATGTTTAAGACTTGAACAAAAAATATACAAAAGATTGAGTCCTTAATTTTTACTTTTCCGGTTGACTAATAAAAAATTATCATATGCCATAGTTAAACGGAAAAAATAATGACAACTAACAAAGGATTTATTTAAAAATTTTTATAAATGTTGAGGACTTAAATAAAAATTTTAAAACATTTTAGACTTCAATATAAAAGATGTAAAAGGTCGATTATTAAATTTATACTTTTTTCGTAATCAATAGAAGATGCGCTTGTTTCTACTTTAAACTTGCTCTATTTATTTTTTAGTGGCTACTGAATGCTACTAGTTCTTTGTGATCTCCTTATTGCTCTAATCGTCCTAATCATAATTTTTACTTGTTCTTAAGGTATTTGTTAAGGTAGGGTGATTACCTTTGCTTATCCTGACCTAGGATGTGTTTCCTTAATGCTGCAAGATGATGGGAGGTCTTGCCGATAATTGAAGCAGATTTGAAGAAGATAGCATCTTGTGTCACTGATAATAAAGCTAGAGATTTATGTAGTAGAAAGTCGGTAATGATCAATATAAAGTGGATATAATCATGATTCTCCGTTTATAAATTACATTAATTTTCTCATCCCTAACATATGATCCTTCTCCTTCACGAGAAAAATATATTTTTCAAGTATGAAAAAAATACTTGCAGGCATTTTCGTTAATTTCAAACTCGTTTGTGTAGGTTTTTCTATCTTTTTGTTTGGTTATAGGTTCAAGTAATAAATATATGAGCTCAGATCATATCTGTAAACTTAAGTTTATTAATACGATAATTATGGTATGATATTAGATTTTATGAATAATCTTCATCGATACCAAGTATCTTTATCAATGTATTGCAGCTTAGAATCTATTCAAGATTTCCTTTTTTATAATAGCACATTTATATTTCCACTAAATTAATGCAGGATTCCTGATTGCGGGCGACACTGAACCAAAACATGACCTCCCATCATGTCTTTTGCTTAACCCGTTCCTTTCATGTGTGCTGATGACAATATGACTCCGCAAGCGAGTTTTACCAAAAAAAGAGTTATTAGCTTCACAATGCTTAAATGTGTCACGAAAATCTGCTTTAAAAGATTGGTATTTACCACCAAATATGATCAATAGTATTCATTTAAAAAGGTTTACTGGATGGAAGATTAACTTTCTTAGAAATTTCCATTCCATCCTACATAAAATTCTAAGATTCGTTGATTTTCAATACCAAATAGTAGCAAGGAATTTGCCTTTTTGGAATTTTAACATATTATGCAAATTTTATCTGTATGAGCTTTCGGCAGAAGGCAGAAGGTCTGTATGGTTTACGCGAATAAGCAGTAAAATTGAACCTGACGAAGCAACGAGCAAGTCATCCATTTTGTTTAGACATGTCTATTTTATTCCAAGTGTAAACATAAATCAATCTTACTATGAAAATAATATAACAACTATCGATGCAACAAATTTAGCAAAGAGTGTTATCTGCCTTTGTCTTCATATCTAAATTATTAGTCCTTACATAATACATGTTTTGTTTAATGCAGGACTTGCTGGTTAGAGCGAGTGATCACTATGCTCATCATGCTAACTGTCACGGTCCGAGGCTTTTTTTGGTACACAAATAGATTATGCGGTGCTTACTATCCTACCTCTACAATAGTAAGTAAGCTTAACTCATATGCAACACTAACCAATAAAGTCTAAACCTGTAAGCAACACAACCAAGGAAAAAAGCCAACAAATTATAAGAGACACAGGCATGAATAGAAAAAGGAATTGTACACTTTTATTAATTTTGATAATAATACAAGGCTGCAATGTATATGCATGGGGGTACAGTATATGTAACAGATACCATCGGTCGTAATCAATCGACGTGGTGAGTAAGAGCTTTGATCCAAAATAATATTCAAACCCCCGTCATAAAAAGCTTTGTGAACATTATTAGGCCTAGCAGGAAGAGACATTAAAACTGGTAAAATGGCACCACTTTCTAAAAGTGGAAATTTCTATTAATAGTAAAGCCCTAACTACACAAAAATAAAGTCCTCTCTTTAGGTTACACTATATACAAAAAATGGCCCCTTGTTAGTATAAGTATCTTACAAAAGGCCCTGACATTCTCCCCCACTTAATTCTATTGATGTCCTCGGCAATATGTATTGGAGCTTGGATTTGGTGGCGGAGGTCTTCTAGCTAGCAAGGCTAACTTTCTCTCAGATAAGGGCTTTAGATCTTTTTCAGTCTTCCAGCTAGTATCTTCTTCCTCTCAATCTCTCCACTTGACCAAATATTCTTTATGTTCTTCTCTAGTGGAGGGATCTCTGACTTTTCGCTCTACAAGGATGTCTTCCATGGCTTGACTTAGGTTAAACTTGATCTTAACGTGTAACCGCTTGGACACATTGCGAGATGGGTCTTCCATGTCTACATAATATGGCTTCAAGAAGCTGACATGAAAAACTAAATGGACCTTCGACCACGTAAGAGGCTTGACCTTATAAGTAACTCTTCCAATCTTCGATATGATAGGAACTAGACCAATATACTTTTGGATCAATCTTCTATCATTGTTCCTCAATGATCTAACCTGTTCTGGAAGAAGCTTTATGAGAACCTGATCTTCAACATTAAACTCTCTGGGTCGATGGTTTTGATCTGCCCATTTCTTCATTCTCTTCGAAGCCTTTTCAAGGTATGCTTTTGCTACTTCTGAACTCTGTTTCCAATCCCTAGTGAACTAATAAGCTCTTGGGCATCTCCCAGTGTATGGTGTTGCCACTGTGTGGGGTAACAATGGTTGCTGACTCGTAATGATCTCTATAGGGTTCTTGTTGGAGGAAGAGCTTCGTTGGATGTTAAAATAGAACTGGGCGATATCTAGTAAGTCAACCCAATTCTTCTGGTTGGCACTAACAAAGTGCCAAAGGTATTCCTCCAACAACCCATTGAATCTCTCTGTCTGTCCATCATTCTGCGGATGGTAACTGGAGGTCATGCTCAACTTGAAGCCCAAGAGTTGGAACAACTTTGTCCAAAACTTCCATGTAAACCTGGCATTCCTATCACTCATAATATTTTAGGGCACACCTTAGAATTTCACCACATGCTTAAAGAAAAGCTAAGCTGTCTCTTCTACGCTTGAACTCTTCGTGGTAGGAATGAAGGTAGCATACATAAAGAACCTGTCAACAACAACAAAAACGGATGAATACTCCCCCACTTTTGGTAGGGAAGTGATAAAGTCCATGGAGACACTCTCCCATGGGCAAGAGGGTACATGAAGTGGCTCCAAGAGGCTTGCCATCTTCTGCCTCTCAACTTTGTCCTGCTGGCAGGTTAAGCAAGTCTTCATATAAGTTATCACATCCTCCTTCATATCCGGCTAGTAATAGCCCTACTTCAACAAGCTCTATGTTCTCTACTAGTTAGGATGCCCGGCCCACAAAGTATCATGACACTCTCTCATGAGTGCCCTTCTCAAGTTGCCCGCCTTTAGGATATACAATCGGTGCCCCTTTATGTAAATGAGGTCACCTTCTACCCATAATCTACACATCTACCATTCCTCAACCAATTGCTTGAGATTTTTGGCCAACAAGTCTTGACCTATGTGTTACTTAATCTGCTCTTGAATTGAAGTTGAGATTTGACTCAACGACTAGTGTGCAATCTATGCTAAGGATGCTAAATTAGCTCATCTACTTAAAGCATCTGCCACCTGAATAGTCTATCCACTATGGTACTCAATCTCTATATCAAACTCTGTAAGAAACTCTTGCCATCTTACTTGTTTAGCTGAAAGCTTCGGTTGAGTCAATATATGACTAGCAGTAGAATTGTCTGTCTTCACTAGAAACTTGGATCCTAGTAAATAGTATTTTCAGGTCCTTAGACAGTGAACAATTGTAAGTAACTCCTTCTCTTGGGCTGAGTACCTATGCTCTGTTTGATTCAGCTTCCTACTCTCATATGCCACTAAATGACCCTCTTGCATCAACACTCCACCCAATGCAATGTTTGAGGCATCTGTGTGGACTTCAAAAGGCTTAGAAATGTCAGGAAGTGCAAGTACTAGCTTTTTGGTCACTATACGCTTCAAATCCTCAAAGGCACTCTGACATATCTCATCCCATGACCATGCTTGGTCCTTCTTCAATAGATCTGTGAGGGGTGTGACTTGACGAGAATATCCCTCAACAAATCTTTTGTAGTAATTTACAAGTCCAAGGAATGACCACAACTTCGTTACACTCTTAGGCACTAGCCATTGCCTGATTGCTTCTACCTTTACCATATCCATTCGGATCCACCCTTCTTCAACAACATAACCCAGGAAGTTGATGCACTTCTAGGCAAAGGCACCAAATGATCCTCCTGCAACTTCTTGAAAACCATTCATAAGTGCTTCACATGATCCTGTAATGTCTTGCTATACATAACAATGTCGTCTAGATAGACGACTACAAATTTGTCGAGATATTCACGAAATACATTATTCATTAAGGTACAAAATATTATAGGAGCATTAGTGAGACCGAAGGGCATCACCAAGAACTCATAAGCGCCATACCGGGTTACACACGTCGTTTAGGGCTCATCCCCCTCAGCAATGTAAACCTGATGATAGCTTAAGTGAAGATCCAATTTTGTAAAATACTTAGCCCCGCTCAGTTGATCAAACAGATTAGCAATTAGAGGAATTGGGTAATGATTCTTCACCGTCAGCTTGTTTAGAGCTCGGTAGTCAATACATAATCTCAAACTCCCATCTTGCTTCTTTTGAAATAGAATAGGAGCCCCGTATAGAGCTTTTGAGGGTTGAATGAAGCTTGCCTCTAACAACTCATCCAATTGCTTCTTCAATTTAGCAAGTTCAAGAGGCAACATTCTGTAAGGAGCTTTAGCGGATGGTTTGGCACCAAAAATCAACTCAATCTCGTGGTCTACTGACCTTCTGGGAGGTAATTCCTTTGGGAGCTTGTTAGGCATCACATAATCATACTTCTTTTGGACCTTCTCTATTACCTCCGGTATCTTCATTTTTCTTGCTTCCTCTTTCTCAGTAAAGAAAGCCAAGAAAGTTGGCTCTTGATGTTTGAGTCCTCTCTTAAATTAGAGCACTAATAACATCATAGCCCCAATATTCTTCCCTTCCTTGTCATTGTTGTTTGCCCTATTCCTTTAAACTATCACACAGTAAGGCTTTTCACCTATGAATAACAAGTAATCTACTATGGGCATGGGAGTAACTTTGGCTTGTCTCAAGAAATCTATTCCAAGAACTATGTTGAAGTCATCCAATGGAATAATTGTGAAGTTGAGATTTCCACTCCAATCTCCAACCCTTACTTTCACTCCTCTTACATCTCCTTAGACAGGGCGAGCCTTGGAGTTAATAGCTTTAATCTGGCTAGTGTTCTCAGCAAGCACTAGCCCCAATCTTTCCACCTCAAGCACATCAATGAAGTTGTATGTAGCACCACAGTCTACCATTACACTGGCACTCTTACCGTTGATGTTCAACTAGACATACATCAACTCATTATTGTTCTTGGGCTTACATCGCACTGAGGAACTCTTTCCAACAGCCGACAACATGTGCAATGCACCCATTCAGGTTAATCATCTCCATCACTCCCCAACTCATCATCTTGGCAGACATTCTCTACTTTTTGTACCATAGCATTGAGTGCTGCCCTATGTGGACACTCAGCTATTTTCTGTAGGCCATTACACAAGAAACACAAGAATGAAGGCTTCTTACCTCCATTGGTTGCCCCATTCTTTCTGGACTAGTGAGAGTTATAGGATTTCCTTTGACTCCCTCCAGTATTACTACTGTTGCTACTTGAACTTAGGGCTCCCCTACTCTTGGGTTTGCCCAACTTGACTGACTTTCCACCCCCGTATTCTATCGACACATTCTTCCCTTTATTGTCATGAGTGTAGTCAGTCAAGCGCTTAGCTACTGCCTATGATGTAGCTAAGTTAGTAACTTGTTGCCTCTGCAATTCATTCCTAACATAATGCTTCAGTCCTTCTAGGAAATAAAATAGCTTATCATCTTTGGCCATGCTCTTAATGTCCAACATCAATGTCGAGAACTCACGGACATACTTTCTAATGTCATCACCCTATTGAAGTTCCCTCAACTTCTTTAAGGCATTGTACTCAACATTCTCAAGGAAAAACTGAGTCCTCAACTCAGCCTTCAACTCGACCCATGTATCTATATAAGCATTGCCATTTTGGATATCATCATATTTGGTGCACCACCACAGTTTGGTATCACCAGTTAAGTACATTGTAGCTATGGTGACCTTTGATCTCTCATCATTTGTCCCCACAACAACAAAGTACTACTCCATATCAAATAGAAAGTTCTCCAACAACTTGGCATCCCTTACGCCAGTAAATGCCTTGGGCTCAGGCATCTTTAGATGTCCTGCATGAACAGGAACATGAACGGGGGCAGGGATAGAAGCATCTCCCATAGCTCAAGTCAAAATAGCTACTTGTGCCCGCAACTCTTCAACAATCTCAATTAAGGTACGAGTAATAACGTGTCTTCTCACGTCTTCTACTTGAGTCTCCAAGTGTTGTCTTGTCTCATTGGTCATTACGTGCATTTGCCCCTTGAGGGTTTGTACAGTAACACCGAAATTCTTAGCCATTTCGATCATCTTAGTATTCATCTCCTGATGATTGGCCTCAACTTTAGCCACTCTTACCAATAATGCGACCAAATCATCTATCCGCTTAGACAATCCCTTGAGGATTTCCTCAAGGCTATCTAGCCTCTTGCTCACTTCCTTTTATCATATCATGGTCGTTCCCACTAGAATAACCTAGGTTCTGATACCAACTATCACAGTCCGAAGCTTTTTTTAGTACACAAATAGACCACACAACGCTTACTATCCTGCCTCTACAATAGTAAGTAAGCCTAACTCATACACAACACTAACCAATAAGGCCTAAACCTATAAGCAACACAACCAAAGAAGAAAACCAACAGATTATAAGGGACACAAGCACGAATGGAGAAAGGAATAGCATACTTTTATTAATTCCGACAGTAATACAAGGCTACAATGTATATGCACAGGTATACAGTATATGTAACAGGTGCCGTCGATCGTAATCAATCAACATGGTGAGTAAGAGCTTCAATTGAAAAGAATACTCACACCCCTGTCATAAAGAGCTTTACGGATATTATTAGGCTTGGTAAGAGGAGACATTAAAACTGGTGAAATGGCACCACTTTCTACAAGTGGAAATTTCTACTAATAGTAAGACCCTAACTACACAAAAATAAAGTCTCCCCTTATGTTACAATATATACAAAAGAATGGCCCCTTATTAGTAAAAGTATCTTACAAAAAGAGATCCTAACACTAACTACATTACAATGATTGTCAAAAGACCAAAATTTGAGCATTAAGAGTTACTCTTCCTATGTTGCGAAGAAACAACTATGAATTGTTAATCTTTTCTTAGTATGCTCTAAATATGTTTCAAATTGTTATTCCTATTATGGTGTTGTACTTAAGAATGTCTATTTATCCTTAACATGTATGTATTAAGTGGAGCTTTTTCTTCATTAGATCAAATATCAATACTCAAAGAGCTTCGTCAATGTTTTTATGTTTGTTTGTGCTTTTTACTTTATATCCTAGCTAGCTTTTGAGGTAGGTTTTGCTAAAAATAAACCATAAATATTACAGAAGTATAAGAGCAAGCGCATTATTTATGTCCACATGTGAACTAAACTATTCAAAACTTGATATATGATGGGAACAAAAAAGTCCCACTTCACTCAAATAATACAAATACTCCACTATGTATCCTCATATAAAAAACTCTTACAAAACAAAAAGAAAACAAAAAGGTGAACTTCTCTAAGAGATTCTCATATTGGTACGTTACAATTTATTATTGCGTATTGGAAATGAAAAAACTCTCAATTTATAGTGTAGCCCTTTTTTTTTTTAAAATTATCCTAAAATAGAGGAGATTTGACTTTCCAAAATAACTAGAATGAAAAGAAAGCTATATGTTAAAAAATCTCTAACTTGGCTTTAATTTTTTTTTTTTTTTGCCACAAATTTCCTTCGTCATTTATACCAAAAATGCTAACTAAGGCCAATTCAAAGTACAAACACCCACTATGTCCAAACAATACTTAAACTTAGATATTGGAATTGACTTTATCATAGTATTGGTTAGATTATTAGATATACCAACCTTTTTTACTATGATAATACCTTGAGAAACGATCTCTTATATAAAATGATATCTAACATCTATGTGTTTGGTTCTTTCGTGATACATTTGAATTTTTTTTGTCAAATTTATAGCACTTTGGCTATCATAGTATACTATTATAATATCTTGTGTCAAACCTAAATAGCTTACGAAACTTCTAAGCCAGATAACTTCCTTTATTGCTTCTACTACAATCATATATTCAACTTTTGAAGTTGATAATGCAATAATGGACTATAGAGATACTTTCTAACTAATTGCACTACCTAAAAGTATAAACACATAGCCTATCAATGATCTTCTCTTATCAATATCTCCAACATAATCAGAGTCAACATAACCAATAATATTATCACCAATATTATGACTCTTGTTATATACCAAGTCAACATTCAAAGTACTATGAAGATATTAAAGTATCCATTTCACAGCCTATCAATGTATCTTGCTAGGATGCCCCATAGATCTGCTAACAACATTAAAGGCATGTGAAATATCTGAATGTATGTAAACTATAGCATATATAATATCACACCCCAAATTAGAGAGTCGTAACAACTCTACCATATAAACCAACCTACACTAGAAGCTAGCTACTTTAGCTGCTAACGTAAGTATAACCTACACAAGGCATTTCCTACTCCATTGCTTGGAAGCATCCTATTCAGTACCTAGTAAGAATTAACCTAAGGTGTAACTTTTCAAAAATTCTACTAAAAATAATTCTATAGCTTAAATATTAAGGGAAAAATCAAGTTTTATAAATCGTATGAAGAATGAAACCTTGAGTTTTATAAAAAATTTCAAGAACTATGTTGTTACGAAAAGATAAAGTATCTACTAAAATTTTACTAAAATCCACAAGCTTTTAAAGCATATATTAAATCTCACTAGCTAAAAACCAGGAGTCACTCGAGGAAACTTTATTAGCACTACTGGTGAATCTACTGGGAAACCTGCAAAACAGCTATAGGAGAATGAGCGATAACTTGCTCAGTATTACTTAATAATTGGGACGGAGATAATAGCACATATCTGACACAAAGCAACTACAGTTATCAAGCAAGTTTAGTTAAATGTAATACATGATCAAGCAAATGCCATCATACAATATTAACCGGTTGCCGTAAGGTTAAGGAAATTGTGCTCACTCTAGTCCGAGTTTTGAAGAGTTTGACATCACACATTCTCAAATCAAAACCAAACCAAGGCTTGTGTAGTAGAGAACATCATTTGCCTGAGACTACCTTCAAACCATGGATCCCAACCTTGCCGTAACCTCCTCTCCTATCATTTAGTTCAACTAAGAGTAAAGAAGGGATCATTTCTGCTATCCTCATCTAAAAGTCCGTGTTTAGCTTGAGAATCCTAATTGTTTCTCTTAATGGGTTACAATGCAGGTCTAGTTAATAGTTAAGCCAAGTTTATGATAGATTGCTTTTGGAGTGATTCAGCAATTTCAGACAATCTAAATCAAACAATATCATAAGGTAAGCAATACATAAGTCTAATACTCAAAATAGTACAACCATATTTAAGTACACACATTGTATACGCACAGGCAACTAACTTACAATCATAAGTAAGACATATACTAAAGTCTCGAAGTATTCTTAAAAATACTTCAAAGTGCAGTAAGACACTGATCCTACTTACTTAAATACCGATGCTCATTCTCCTCATGCATTGCTCTTGTCTTTCTTTATTATCCCTAAAATTTAACATGATATCTTTAATTTCTATCCAATATATAACATATGTGTTCATTGTGGACATTTAAGTACATTTTCAATTGTGTTAAGTGAGTTTTTCTAAGGTGTTTATTTGATATTAGTTAAGTAGAATACATTCTGACTTGGTACAGGTTGTTGCCCGATAGTTTCTAACCCAAGTTCTAACTTCAATAAGTTCTTAGAAGGTATAATCAGGTGACTTTTTTATCTACTCTCTATCTTCCAATGATCCAATATTCAATACCAACTATCTTGAAACTTCCAATTACTCCTACATTTTGCATCTTACATCGAACCACTTTCTGATTGAGTTTTTGACTTAGGTTTTAACTTAGCTTTATGGTATAGGCTAATGACTGAATAGCTTTTAACTCATGTTTTAACTCTAATAAAGGTATAAAATTCATATATGAATCACTAACTAATCTACTATCGGACTCTTAATGTAATCGAAGATATTCAATACTAGACTATATTCTAATCCTGTTTCTAATGAATTTTCTGATCCACCATCTAAGATTAAATTCTTATTTAGGAAGTTTCTAGCTCACGTTTTATTCTCTAGAAATAGCGTAGAGTCCAAGGATAGCCAATTTTTTATCCAAATCCAGATTCAAATCCAATTTCTAGTGTATTCACCATATTCACACTAGATTACATTTTGACTTACTTTTTGACACAATTTCTAACTATACCACTACTAGCACATTTAATAACTTCACATAAATTTCACTTATCCTGTATTTCCAAAAGTCTAAACCCTGCATATGCAATAAGTGTCAACTAATACTTCAATCATTTACTTCCTTTTTTTATCATATTATTAATTAGTTTACAAGTGTACTAGATATTTCGAAAATTTAATCCTAAATCATTAAATACTTATTTTTATTCAAAAATGATCATTCCAAAACTCATATTAAACCACTTTTAGCTGTTGCATGTAGATAAATATAAGTTACACTATAGTTTATAAAGATTTGGTTAAGTTGCTTTGCAAAATTACACTTTTAGCGCACTGGTTACAAGAAAAGGAAAATTTTCCTAAAATTCGATGATCCAATTTTCACAATCCAGCCACATAACATAAAAATTCAACCTCTTAGGAGTATAACCACAAAAATTCAAATCAAAACTACACTAAATAGTTTTTAAAAAACCTAATTAAAAATTAGTGCGCAGGAATTTTTCTTAAGGACCTTTGAAAATCTGATTGAAAATTTGAATTCTTCATGCAAAAATACACGAGGAAACCAAATTTCAAAATTTTTAGAACTCATTTAATATTTTTAGAAAAATAGAATAAAAAATAGCCAAAATCGAAACTCACTACTACTTGCAACTCCGACTACTGTTTGAAGGTAGGGCTTTATCTTCCTAAGTTGGTGCCACCTCCTCTATTTCAAGTGGTTTGGTTAACTCCTAGGTGATGGCTAACGTTAGAAATTCATATTTCACCTTAAATTGCCTTATTTCTTTTTAATTTTGCAAAAACCCTTATTAATACTTCGAAAGCCTCATAATATTTTTTATAGATCCTAGATTGTGCAAAAAAAATTTCAAATTCAATTTGGTGATTTTAGGGAGCTCTTCAAGTCGATGGTGATATTTTCTATACTTAAAAACCACTTTTTCCCTTATTTTCTTAGACTACTTGGTTACTAATCCAATTACAAAGTGTCCTTTCTATTTTCCCAGCATTATCCCCTACTTGTTTTTGGATGATCCTATTTTTGTCCCATGCAAAAAAGTTAATTTATTTAACTTAATCTCAATATAACATTTAGTATATTATATAATATATAATTATTTCCCTATTTCGGTATACAGTTGTACATAGAATGCTCATGCCATGCCTAAAGTGATGTCTCCTAGTTGTCTATTGATTTTTCATAATTTTTCCCATATCTTATTAATTTGTTTAGTGAATTTTACTCAATTTCAAGTATTTTTGGTAATTACAGATACACATATTGATATAATAGTTATACCTGATGTATATACATGTCTTTTATATATTATTTTATATATAATATTAATTATATTACTCCTATAATTTATCTCTAAGTATTCATTAATTATCGGATTTAATTCGCATACTAGCGATAATATGATAATATAGTAAATTACTACCATTTTAGCTATATTTTAAATAACTTATTATATTTTTAAATTTTGAGGCTATATGAATTTCTCAACTAATCTTTCCAAACTCTTCCTAAGTTTCTAACCTTATTGAATTACCTTCCCGAACGCCCTAAATTGGCTATTAAATATAGTCACACTACTATAAGTCTCTTACATAATGTTTCCAATTGCACTAACGTAAGGAACATATGATATGTTCCTCCTCTTCATCAAATTGCAGTGACATTGCAGTTGATAGTTTGAAATGTGTTGTTAGTGGAGTATTCACAGGTTTTGCATTTTGCATGGCAAACTACTCCAAAACTTTTTCCATGTGTTTCTTTTGTGATGCATTGTCGATTTCTTTGAATCTTCATTCCCAAAATTTTCTTAACTACACCTAAATCCTTCAATTCAAATTCACCACTAAGCTGGGCTTTCCACTTATTGATATTAGATAACTCTTGGCAACAATGAGTATATCATCAATATAGATCAATAAATAAACAAAAGAACCATTTGCAACCTTCTTGTAGTATACATAACTATCATAATCACTTCTTGAATAACCATGACTCAACATGAAAGTGCCAAATCGTTTATACCATTGATGGAGGGATTGCTTCAATCCATATAATAACTTCTTCAACAAACAAACTCGATCTTCCTTGCCTTGAATGATGAAACCTTTTGGTTAATACATACAAATCAATTCTTCAAGCTCTCTATGAAGAGTTATTTTGACATTAAGCTTTCCAAGCTCTAAGTCAAACAATGTAACCATAGCAAGTAATACTCGAATGGAACTATGTTTCATGATAGGAGAAATACTTCATTGAAGTATATTCCTTCTCTCTAATTAAAACCATCGTGATAGGAGAAAATACTCCATTAAAGTCTATTCCTTCCCTCTAATTAAAACCTTTTGCAACTAGGCAATCTTTGTAACAAGTCGCTCCAATACCTGGGGATCCGTCCTTTTTCTTAAAGATCAATTTACAACCAATGATCTTTTGTCCTTATGGAGGCTTCAATAATTCTTGAGTTTGATTTTTGTGAAGAGATTCTAATTCTTCGTTCATTGTAGTTATCTAGTATGCAAACTCATTGCTTGTTATAGTCTCATTGTATGTTATAGGGTCTTGAGTTTTTATTTCTAGCACAAATGATAATGCATATGATACTATATCTACATGAGCATATCACGTGGTTTGTCTAATCTGTCTTCTTACTCTTTCTCTTACAAGGCTGTACTGTTGTTGTTCATGCAAATCTCCTCTTGCTCTTCTTGTTCTTCTTCCTCTTCTTTGTGAGTAGATTGATCTAAAGTACATTCATGTACTTCCTTTGGTTTCTCAAATTTAAGCTCCACTTGCTTGCTAATATTATTCTCTTTTTCTACGTTACCAAGCTCTTCTGTTAGATGAAGCATAGATAACTCATTGAACTTAACATCTCCATTGATTATGAATTTTTGTGGCCTAGTTTCAGTGCACCATATTCTATAGCCTTTAACACCAGAATCATAACCAAGGAATATGTATTTTTTGTGCCCTTCACTTAAGTTTTCCATCATCGATATGAGCATATGCAAGAAACCCAAAAATTTTTAAATCAAAATACACAACCAGAATACTAGATCATACCTCAATATGAGTTTTTTAACTCAATTACCAAATAACGAGCCATATTAACAGCTTCATCGCTAAATTCCTTTAATAATTTAGTATTGCAAAGCATAAAACGTGCTCTCTTTACAAGAGTTTTGTTCATACGTTTTGCAGCTCCATTTTGCTGAGGTGTCTTTCTCATAGTATTGTGTCTCACTATACCTTCATTTTCATAGATCTCATTGAATTATCCCTCACAAAACTCTAAACCATTGTCCGTTTAAGGACACTTGATTTTCTTGATGGTTTGATTTTTAATGAGCACTTTCCATTTTTTGAGTGTAGGAAAGCTATTACTCTTATGTTTCAAAAAATATACCCAAATTTTCTTTAAAAAATCATCAATGACAATTTGCTACCATCTTTTTCATATATAAGGACTCTAAGTTGGTCTACAATGCTATTGCCGTTGTCTCATAGAGAACAACTTGCAATACATCATCTACCATACACAACTGAATAGTAGAAAGAGCTTTATCATCAATCGCATCCCACTCAAAATCCTTCAATGTGGCAAGTTTCTTTTCTTTTTCAGAAAGTGTTGTTCTTAAAATTTGTTGTGCCAAAACAACCAACATATCGACCCCTATCAAACTACTAAATATAAAATTTTATTATTGCCATTTTTTCAAGGAGTTTTTCCGGAACGCTATAAAAGCTATGATACAAATTGTTATAAACAATCATAAATATTGCGAAAGTATAAGAGCAAGCGTATTACTTATGTCTACATGTGAATACAACTATTAAAAACTTGATATATGATGGGAATATGAAAGTCCTACTTCACTCAAATAATACAAATACATCGCTATATATTATCACATAAAAAATTCTCACAAAATAAAGAGCTTCTTTGAGAGATTCTTGTAATGGAATGTTACATATTGGAAATTATAAAGTGCTCAATTTATAGTGTACCTTCTCTCTTAACCATCTAAAATCAACTATGAGAAAATAATTGTTCCTTTACCATCAATTTGTTAGTGACAAAAATAAAAGAGATTTGACTTTCCATAATAACCGGATGAAAGGAAAACCACATGTTGATAAGTTTGTTATTTAATTTAAGGTAATTTTGTTCTATCCAGTGCCTTGATTAATGCTTCTGCCCAATATGGAGTTGATCTTTTACTGGTTATAAAGATAAAAAGGGATATCTTAGTCTAATGTTTGAATAATTCATCGAGATTCTAATTAAAATCAATTGAAATTGTAAGGAAAGCAAGGTTATTGACCAATAAATATAAAATCATGTGATTTAATAGGTCTGAGCTTTTAAATTAGCTACTCGGTCTCAATAGGACAGTGCTTTGCTCTTATAATTTATTTATTTACTGAACTCTTAAAGCCCCTCTCTTATAATTTATTGATCTACTCAACCCTTGAAGCTCCTCCACACTTCTGGGTGGAATTAACAGGTTTTCCCTTCAGAAATTGGGAATACCAGTGTGCAGAAAGTTTGGGATGTCTTTTCAAATCTGGATCGTCTAGATCAACATAATAATGACCGAAGCTGGATTCATAACCGTCCAATAACTCGAACAAGTCTAGAAAAGACCATGTGAAATATCCTCTTATATTTGATCCATTCCTACATGTAAAATGCAACTTCTAGTTATCAATTATAAGCAAAGCAATTAAATATTGATTAGTGCAAAAAATAGTTTTATTTTCAATTGGTATCAGGATGGAGTAAAAGAAAGTTCATATATCAAAGAGGGGCCAAAATAGGATTCAAACATAAGCATGATAAATCTGTTGCTTTTTTTTTCTTTGTAATTTATGGTTAGTGTTGGATTAAATATTATTTAATCGCAGTATTACTTATGGACTTACCTAATTGTTTTTAATATAGTCAGTAATATTGGTCAAGCAAAGGTAATTAAGCATAGATATAAGATAAGAAAATACATTGGAGTTTCAATTTTTTTTTTTTTCTTTTTGAATGGAAACTATAATATACACCATTAAATTCATACCTTATTGCATCTAGAACAGCTTCTATATATGCACTTATATAAGTAACTCTTCCAGTGTCCTCAAGAGTTACATTACGTTTTGTTCTTTGACCTGCGATATGCTCACAACGACAAAGTTTGAGGATATAGTATGGTACTGGTACACGCATTCTTATATCATTCAGTAAGGTAAATTGCATTAACATCTCCGCTCACAATCATAAAGATATCCCCAATATTTAAAAATGCGTATTTATACTATTTGAAAAATATTAACACCATAAAATTACTCCCTCAAAACCAAAATCAATTGTATAGTACACTTATTTTTCAGATATGATTGATTTGGTTTGAGGCTCTTTTTTATTCATTTGATATTTGAACATTTAATATGATTTATAAAAAATGTTCCTTGCTGAAGCATAAAACGTGACTAGTTAAATGGGCACTGAGGCAGTTTGCAAGAGTCACAAGTACCCACATACTTTGTTTCATTCTCTTGTGCTATTCCAGGAGGGAATAGAGGGAATTATATAGAAAGCAAGAAGGGACTGCACTAGCAGAACCAATGTCCAATGAATTGATTAATCGACCATAATGAATAATCACAACCGTACACTGATGCCACTTGAAGGAGAAATCATGCACTGCCGAAATGTTTAGTGTGCTAATTTAAATATTCAGATGCCACAGTAATTTTAAGAGTTCCATAGAGTGTGATGATAATTTGCCCCTGTTAATGTATCATACTTGGAACGAATTGCAATTCAACCCAAGACTTGCTTATTGATATTTATGCAACGTTAAAAAGTTTAGAGAGAGAGAGCTTACCGTTTTCATATATAAAAAGAGTAGAATTTCCATAAAATTGCTTGAAGTAATCCAAATTTAGTTGAAGAGCCCATGGCATTGGTTCATACTGATAAATGTCAAACACAAGCTAATTAGGACAATTAAATAATCCCCTCATTTGTAATTTTAACCGATATCTAACCTGATCAAATCCAGTGATATCCGGTTGGTCTGGCAAAGATTAATGATATTAAATTAGCTCTTGAAGTTAGACAGAGATAAAAATAAAAATATAAAAAAAAAATCAGCCATATAGTTAAATAAAACATGGAATAAGTCTTGAATCTTAGTCAAAATTTTTCCTTAGGAGATTCAGCAAAGAATAATATAAGATGGAAGTAAACAAGAAATTATGCTCCAACGTATTTGTACAATTGTGAAAACCAATTGTAAGGACTCTCAAGAGATTTTGATTATGAGTTATTTTATGTGATGGTGATAAGTAAAAATAGTATCAAATGGCTGTATAGTTGTTAACTATCATAAAATAATATTTTTTAATTTTTATTATCATATTCTAATTACCAACAATACTTGCAAGTTATTCGAGCTCGATTCTATCATGGGTTTAGTTCTATTAATTGAACGGAATTGTAGAATTTAAATATATTTAGCTCTATGAGCTTGAAAGCCTAATTAAGTTCAATCAAGCTTAAGCATATAGCAAGCAAGTTTTATTGAATTTGAGTCAAATTCAAACTTTAATATAAATTTAATTAAAATAATATAAAATGTGAAATAATTGAGCTTATATAAATTTAGCCAAGCTAATTACACATCTTCAAATAGCACTTAGAATCAAGCTTGAGCTTAAATAAGTTTAAGGCTCAATATCATTACACTCGACTTAGATTTGTTTACACTTTAATCTTCCACCATCACTTACAGTTAAAAGTCCATTATAACTACGAGGACGGTTATAAAATTTTAATGATAATAAGCATTTAAAAGAAGTAGTCTCCTGCAAAACAGCCAAATCCCTAGATTGACAACATACCTACAAACTGTATGGCCATGTCTCTGTCGAAGTCCCTGGGTTGTAGGTCAAGTATGCTGGATTTGTCCTTAACCGAAATTGCAGTATAATGTAACAGTCCAATAAAATCAACTGATCCTTTAACCGTCTCAGATTCATGCTGCGTGAAAGATGGAAGTCTAGAGCCCACATTTTTCTTCATTGAATCAGGATAATCTCCATATGTTAGAGGATTCATCAACCTGAAATTTCTCATTAACTTTGACAAAGAAGAAAAAAGACGGACATGTATATGACCGTGATGCCATTCCTTATTACATTACTCACGAAGGTCAGAGAACTAAGGATCATAACAATGAAATCAATCGCACAGGATCCTTTTTCCGGTCTTCCTTATTCCTATTTTGATCTATGATATACTTCAATGCAAATTCAAGAACTAACCAACCGATGAAGAAATCATTTGCTCGTTTTGCTGCCTCCAAATCCTTTGATAAATTTGTGGCCGGAACGATCCCGAAGGAATATATGGTGAGTCCTAGGAATCCATGCTGCTGTTCCTGCATGAATCATGCTTTCTTTCTTAACAAAAGGCACTTGCGTCTAAGTATGAAACCACACCAGATCCAACAGGTTTAAACTTCTTGAATGATGCATTTGAAAATGTATTACCCATGTCATACTCATACCTGATATTTTCCCCGATAAAGTGTTGCAGCAGATGCATGTGCCAGCAAGACATTATGAACCGCAATATATGGCTCTGTTGAGGAATTTCCCCTGGAGCAATGTCCAAAAGGAGGAGAGCAATGCCTTGGTGGCGCAATTCCTTGGTCATACCCTCCAACTGCGAATATATTAGGCTCATTCAAAGTGGTCCAATATTGAACCCTGTCACCAAACTCTCTAAAACATGTATCTGCATATGCTGTGAAGTCCTTTCTGCATCAACAAAGTCATAAATTCTCTTTTTCAGAAACTAGAAACGAGCAAGCAAATTGAAACTTGATTTTTCTTTTTTTTTTTTCTCTTCTTTTAATGGCGTACATGACTTTTCGGCTAATCCATCCTCCATACTCATCTTCAAGATCTTGTGGTAGATCAAAATTATACAAGGTAACATGTGGTTGGATCCCTGCTTCATTGACCACCACGCAAATTCTGTCTTACGATTAAATAAGATATGAATGGAAACGAGAATGGCGCTAATTTCATTTCTGAAGAACCTGTGCTAACCATGTTTAAGTAGTTCATTGATGAGGTTGTTATAGTACTGTAATCCTTTTGGATTAACAGGTCCTCTGCCATCTGAAAATCAGGAGCAAGAATAGTTTAGTTGAGCAGAAGACACATAGTAATTGCCAACGAAATTCCTTCTATGAAATCAATATGTAATTGCATACGCGGAATGAGTCTGGACCATGAAATGGAAAATCTATAAGCGTCTAGACCCATTTCGACCATGAGTTGAACATCTTCCTGCAGACAAATTGAAACGATTTGATCCATGTTTTACCAAGGAACAATATTGCTGAAAAACACGGTTGTTTTTGGTGAGTATTAAGCAATTGTTGTTTTAATGAAAATTACAACCTTGTATCTGTGATACCCATCACAGGCTATGTCTCCATTTGCTCCATGCACATAACCTGAAACATGAATCTGATTCTCACCAGTACTTCATAAAACAAGATTCTTTCCGACCTAATAACTCCCAGGATCTATAATCCCAAAAAGGACCAATATCACAATGTCCCAAAATTATTTCAGATCAAAATAAAAGCTCTCAGGTTTTCTATCTTATTGCTGCAATTCATGTTTGAGATGTAAGATATGGAAAAATAATAAAAAGGAAGAAGGATGAATTTAAGCTACAATAATTTGCCATTAAGTTTGAGCAGATTGCTTGTTGACAATAAAGAAATAAATGAAAAATAAAAAGAAGGTGACCAGCATGTGCAAAGGTATCCCAGATGCTTGGAGTCCTACCATCCTCATTTGCTGCTCCTTCAACCTTTAAATAATTGCACTTAATCATATTTCGTATTTTACATACTTTTAATTTGAATAGAATCTAAGTTAATAGCTGAACTAAATACTATACATATAACAGAAATTTAAAGCATCCACATACTTGAACTTAAAACTGCAAAACACGAACCAACTTTGGTATGAATCGATCAAGTAAAAGCATGCAAAAGAAAAGAATTTACAACGTTTTGTTTCTGAGCAAAAGAGTCGTACGATTAATCAAAGAGAGATGCAACAACTAAGAATGATTCTTTAAGACAATAAATAACTGGCTAACCTGATAAGCTGATGTCCCTGAACCGAAAACGAAATAAGGTGGAAAATCATATCTGCTATAATAATTGTTAGCACCAACATGGTTGGCTGCCAATTTTAGCAGAAAAACAAGCAGTGTAGTGAGATTCAACATTTGTTGGCAAGTCAATAATTGCTTGGATTCTTTTTCTTCTGTGGAATTGTGATTCATAAATACTTTTAGAAGCCTTCTCATTATGTGCGGGAAGGTGACATGCAAATAAGAGTTAAAATTTCGAAAAGGATTTATCTTAAACTCTTGGCTCTCGTCATTTACGACCCCCCTCTTATTCCATTATATGGCCGGTTCAAGCACGACATCTCAGTGTCAATGCACCATTTTTTCCTTCTAGGCTTGATATTTTCGTCCACTTCCCCTTTTATGTATGAAAAGTCAATTGAATACGTCTTATTGGTTTGTTTTATATATATAAATGATGACATGAATCGTATCATAGAATTAGTATTGGTTTATAAGGCTAAAATAATGAATACCATATCAAAACTAGTTAAAAATCTTTTGGATAAAAAAAAAATTCAATGGTACCAATCTACTACGTAAATTAATAAGTAATATGTAAATAGTATTAAAATTTTAACACATAATCGTAAAATAATGTACCTTTTGAAAAAATACTGCTTAATAATATTTATCAATTCACATAGTATATTATTATCGTTAAAGCCTTTCTCATTAGGGCAAAATAGTTGAAAATAGCTTATTAATATTTGCTAGGCTATTAACTATTTTTGGTTAAAGTGCTATAAATAGTATTAAAGCTAACCCACTCATAAACAAACGACTGGAGGATGAAACAAGATGAAAAGTATATATATGTTAAAGGTGGCATAAATAAAAGATGAAATAATGAATATGGCATTGATACCAAGTAATATTTGCAATTCGAAAAGGGTGATCAATTCTTATTAGCATAATTATTAACTATTTTTAACTCATGGTATTACATTAAAATTGTCAATAGAAAATTATTTAGTGGCTTAGGGATTACCATTTACCGGTTCCCTCTATTGAATTTTTTTTTTTTTCCCCCATTTAAAATAAGAGTACATGGAAGATCAATTTTCCCGTATATGGAACTCAATGTCCCACTTATAACTTATTAAATACCGAATGGTCCATAATAATATAATTTTTGTTTTTGATACCTAACTTCATGATAATGTTTAGTTGCAAAAACTGAACTAAATAAATAAAATTAAACAGTATAAATAGAGGGAGTAATAAACAGTACAAATCTATTTACTATGTTTGGTTTGTACGATAGTGAATATAAACTTTTATGATATTTCTTTATTAAGCATAAACAGGTCCAATACTCTCAATAGATAACCGTTATTAGTAGAAGAAGCCGACTAAATACACCGATGCTTGCTTAACGGTGCAATGGGGTTAGGTAGTTATGGCGAATTTCTAATTCTGATACCATTAACCATGTGAGAAGTCTTAAACCTATATTAAAAGCTAACCCATAAAGCGGATGGTCCAACGTAAATATAAGCACCAAACATGATTTTTTAGGGCCGTAATAATCATCCTACTTAAAAAACGATGAAATCAAGTGAAAAAGGGGAATCTATGTCCTAATGATGGGTGAAAACGTTGTTATGTTGCTTCTGTTGCTCATGTTAGTGAGATTTTTCATTGGACTGGGTCAATCCCACTATAAACAAACCAGCAAGTGATTTTTTTTTTTTTTTTTCGATATCCTATTTCTAACATAAAAAGAAGGAAGCAAGACTTTCTAACACCTAGTATTTAGTTAAGAGCAAGCTCAGGTTGGTTGTCCTCTCAGCTCTAGTTTAATTTTTACTTCACAAGAGCTTAAGTAGCCCTCATAGTGATAGTTGTCCTCATCCCATACTCTAATTTTCCCTATTACTGCTATATAATAGCAACAAGAAAAAAAAAAAAAAACGAAAAAAGAAAACAAGTTACATCAGAGACAAGATGGGAAATGACAATACTAAAATATGAAGATTAATTAAAACCTTATTCAAGCGACCATAAAATGAAGAGAAAAAAGGGGGGAAAAAAAAACTAAAAGACACTAAAACCTAAATTCATCTGCTATAAAGTATCTATTTATTTAAAATTGATAATTCTTACGGTTGATGGAAAATTATAGCATTTATAAAAAAGAAAAATGTTAATTGGCGTTTTGAAAACAATTGTTAAGAAGTTAGAAAAGATATTTACATATAAATAAGTAGTATTATAAAATATGAAGATTTTCCTTCTTCGTTCTTCAACAAGCATCGCTGTGGTACTCGAGAAGTCTTCATTTGTAGCTTGAGACACAGAAATGAGAGGATGAACTTGAATTGATTTTTTAGTTAAGTAACATCCCAGCGCCAGTGTCCATGTGCCGTCATGTTTTGGTGTTCTAGGGAATAATTGTGAACTAAATGCCAAAATGGTTTCGTGGACCACCTTTCCATTCAACTAAACAGTAAATACTCCACGTGGGCTTGCATATATGCATATATAGTTCCAACTCATCATTTTGGAAAGACTGAAAACGGCCAACATGCTCGCAAGGCCTTGTTTTTTTTTTTTTTTTGGGTTGGAAACATGGTAGCAAGTTTTTTCTCGTGCTTGCTTGTCCATCTCATTAGCTCAAATCGATATCGTCCATCGTTCATAGGTCCAAAAATGACAGTCTATCTTTTGATTTATAAGTGCCAATGCAACACACTAGCTTTACAACCGATATGTTAGTTCTCTCAAATTTGTTAGACTAAGTTTGGTTATTGCCTCGTAAATATAATAAAGAAGATAATTCTTCAATCATCTATCTATTACTATTATTATTATTATTATTAAGTATTTTTTCAACGTAACACCTAAAATTTTAAAGTTTTGGTGGTAATTTTGATACATAAAATATTCGATTGAGGGTGATAACTAGCAATTTAAAACTTTAAGTGTCCAATTGAAAAATACCCCAACTAAAAAATACTTAGATAACCAAAGAATTACCATCTCTATACATTTATATGCAAATAAAATTAAACTTAATCTAACCCACCGAGGAGAACCAATTGGTTGTAAAGATAATGTGTTGCACGGGCAATTGAAATTTACTAACATCATCTTTGAAAAGATGATGTGGTGATTAGACAGATTTTAATTTTAGATTATGTAAGTTGATAAGTAAAGATTTTACTTCATTTGGATGTAGAGAATTTTGTGTTTGTGGTCAAAATTGAGGTACACAATTGCTACATGGTCATGTTAGAGTTTAGATTTGAACTGTTTACGAGTTTGGAGAAATGCAGATAAGCACAGCCACAACACGCTCGTCTTGCTTCGTCAAGTTCAAGGAACTCAAGGATCCAAGAGATATATGCCCATGTCTATAGGTCATGTATTGTGTACTAGGTGACTAGAAGGAACGTGACCTTATACACAGTCGCATCTATAAGTTGCTTATTGAAGTGTCAAAAAACATACATGGTCTTAAACATGAGCATGACTATTCACTGTATTAGTACAACTCCTCACATCAGTTAAATTTTTTAGAAGAAAATATAAATAATCCTTCTAAACTTTTAAAGTGTGATTTTTTTATTTTCCAAACTTTTATTAATTGGCAAATAACTACTATAATCTCTTTTAATTTTTATTTTGATGTGTAAATAGCCCTTTCACATACTAAAATATTTTACATACCAAAACCAGAGTTTAAAAGGTTATTCTCAATTTAGAGTATTGTCTACCAATTTATGAAAATTTAAAGATCAAAAACCACATTTTAAAAATTTATAAGTTAATCCATACCAAAATTAAGGTTTAGGGAGTCATGTGCAATTTCCCTAATTTTCTATAAATAAGTGCAACGTATCATGTTTCAAAAGTTAACATTATTTTGAAATTGACAATTAAGATCAGTTTATAGCTGATCCAAACTTAATCTAATTATTCAAACTAAGTGTTTTTTCGATGGATATATCCTTAAGAAGAGTTATAACACTTGGAATTTCAGATTAGATGTCTAAGCATATAATAATATTTGCGAATATATTTTTGCACGGTTTTGCACTTATATTTTCAGTGTTCTTTTCCCAAGCACCTCATCAAAAACCACAATTATTCTTCCAAATTTTGGTATGAATCAATCAAGTAATAGAATGAGAAAGAAAAGAATTTGTAATATTTCGTTTTTAAGTAAAAGAGTCGTACGATGAATAAGGAGAGATCCAACGAGAAAAAATGATTCTTTGAGATAATAATAACCGGCTAATCCGATAAGCTGATGTTGCTAAACCAAAAATGAGATAAGGTGGAAAATCATAGTTGCTATAATAATTGCTAGCACGAACAAGGTTGGCTGCTAATTTTAGCAGAAAAATAAGAGTGTAGTGACATTCAACATTGTTGATAAGTGAATGATTGTATGGATTTTTATTTTTATTTTTTTTCCGAGGAATTGAAATTTATAAATGCTTTTAGAAATGTTCTCATTGTGTGTGAGAACACGACATGCAAGTAAATAGGTATGTAAATGAGTCAAAATACTCATAAACTACTCGACCTCGGTTGAATATTTACTCGAGTTTAATTTAAGAAAAATTAAGTCGAGCTTAAGTTTTATAGTGCTTAACTTAATTAGCTTGTAAGCCTAATTAGACTCAAATTTGATATAAATATCAATCGAGTTTAAATCAATTTTGAGTATTAATATTATTATAATTAAAAAATATATATAAATATA
The DNA here is from genome assembly GCA_024138015.1 of Lumnitzera littorea. Classification (NCBI taxonomy): domain Eukaryota; kingdom Viridiplantae; phylum Streptophyta; class Magnoliopsida; order Myrtales; family Combretaceae; genus Lumnitzera; species Lumnitzera littorea. The sequence continues at coordinate 96,973,395 of JAMXBB010000002.1, read as the reverse complement.
TATTTTAAGTAAATCAAATTTAAACAAGTTGAATCGAATTGAGCTTAAACTTGTTTAGCGTTATTTTACGTCAAGTTCGAGCTTAAAATTTTAAACTTGACCGAGTTTTAACTTAAAATTTTAAACTTAACCAAGTTTCAATCGAGTTTGAGCTTAAACTTAATATTGTATTTCCTCAGTTCAACTTGTTTACACCCCACTATATAAGAGTTATAACTTTAAAAGGGGCTTATGTAAAACTCTTGGCCATCGTCATTTACGAACCCTTTTATTCCATTGTATATATGGCCGAATCAAGCACGACACCTCACTGTCAACGCACTATGTTCCCTTTCTCGGCTCGATATTTTTGTCTATTGCGCCTTTTATGTATTACAAAAACTACATACGCCCTATTGGTTTATTTTATAATATGTATAAACTGTGATACTCTATATTAATATGAGATATAATTTCACATGGATTATAGGAGATAGTTGGTATTACTTTACAAATTCAGAATTGTAAATAATTTATTAGAAATAATTAAAATTTTTTGAGTTAAATGCTTTAAAATAACTTATTAATATTTGTTAGGTTATTAACTACTTTTGATTAATGTAATATAGATGGATTCCGAATCGATCCCTTATTCAAGACGAAAGCTAGGGTGGCACATATAAATGGTGGATCGATTTTTGTTGGCTACTATTAACTAGTTTGAACCTCAGATGTTAAATAAACTGTTGGTAGGAACTAGTTTAGTGGTTTAAAGATTACCATTTACAAGGTTCCTTCTATCGATTTTATTATTTCTTTTTTTTTTTTTTTCATCCAAAATAAGGAGACTTACTTAGAAGATCAAATTTCCCGCACATGGAATCCAATATCCCACATATAACTTATTAAATGCCAAATGGTCCATAATAATATAACTTTTGTTTTTGACACCTAACTAAATATATCTAGTGCTATTTCGGCTTTCCATATCATTATTTTAAATTGCTAAGCACAAATATTCTAGATCAGCATGAGAAATCGAAGTTCCTTACTCCAAATGTTTGCCTGTAAAACAAATGGTGAAAACAAATACATAAGCACCGGGTAGAATGTAAAGAACTAGTCTAGCACTGTATTCTTTTTTATAGGTTATTTATTATAATAATTATTAATTCATTTGACATATTAATACCTTTCAATATTTTTTCTATAGCAAGTGAAATAAAACCAATCTCTTTAATGGATACCAGTCATAAGTAGAAGCAACCGACTGCATACATTGTGGCTTAATGGTGCCACACGGCTACTAATTATGGCAAAATAAATAACTTTAATAGCATGTGAGAAATCTAAATCTATTTTAAAACTAGTGATGCTAATCAAGAAAGGGCATATATAAATGATAATATTTCTTATATAGATTTTATTTTATTTTATATTAGGTTATATATGATATTATTAACATATTTTATTTTAAGATTTGATTAAATAACTATCTTTTATTCAAGATATAAAATTTTCTTTATTTATTAAGATTTAGATTTCTAGAATGTTAAGTCTTATTATAAATATAAATAGGCTATAGTTGTGATTAATTAGATAAAGAGAGTGACTTGATATTGAATAAAATTATTTTTCGAATTGGTGTGATATCCCTCTCTTTTTTTTTTTTTTCACTAGTGGTGTGATGTTATCCTTTTCCCCATCAATAACATAAGGCCATCAAAATCTCATAATGTGGTATAAAGTTATCATCTTAATCTAGTAGACTAAGGCTATTAAATATATTTTTCCAAGTTTGTTTTATTTTATAGAAAAAATTGTTTAGATTAATTTTTCTCATTGATTTTCATGTTTTCTCTATTTTTTTTTTTTTTATAATTTTCGCTCTTGTTGAATCAATATCTTCTTGTGTGTGATTTTGATGAGAGCAACACTATACAAGTTATGTTAAATTAATCATTGATTGTAAACCTTTTTACAAAACTTATAAAAATATGGTTCATTTGATAAAGAATTTAAATTATCTTTATAACACTATGTTTTGCATGATATCTTTTTAATATAACTTAATTAGATTGAGCTTAAAATTCTTGAAAGAAGTAAAAGGGATAAGAATTGCTTGCTGTATCTTAGTGTGTGCTATTCAATTGTCTTAGTATGAACCGTTCGTTTGGTAGTCTTAGACTGTCCGTCTAGTAGTCTTGGATAGTCCGGTTGGTTGCTACAGATCAATGGTAGGTAATAGACTGTATGACTAGTTATCCCTAAACCGTCCAACTAGTTGCTATAAATCAGTGGCAAGTGATGGACTATGTAACTAGTTGTCCCTAGACCATCTTACTAGTTGCTACAGATCAGTGGTAGTTGATGGACTGTGCGACTGGTTGTCCCTAGACCATCCGACTGATTGCTACAAGTTAATGAGCTATGTTAGACCATGCAACTAGTGACTTGAAGACCGTCTGAATGGTGACCCTATTTGAATGGAATGTTTGACTAGTCCCACTTGAATCGGCCCGTTGGTCCACACAGATAAGAGCCACTATAGAGCATTAAATGAAGAGAGAAGTAGACCAACAGTTAGATTTTCTTAAGAGGCTATAAATACAAATTGTTGGGTTGTTGAAGGAAAAGAAATAGAGCTAGAAATCTGTAATTATTCCTTTTGTTCACTTGCCCTTTATCTTGTGTATTTAATTTACTAAATCATTTGTAAAACCCTAGTATAGTGCAAAGTGATTTATACTTGCAAAAACTTTAAGAGAGTACACTATACTTGAGATTAAGTCTGTTTTGAGAGTTATTGTGATTAAGAATCTTATAAAACTAAGATTGGGTGAGTTGTGAGTGTGAAACTTGTATAATCAAGTTTATTGAGAAATTAATAAAGTTATGTGAAGTCCTGAGTTGGAGGCATTGTGTGTCCGTGGAGAGTAGTAGTGGTCCAAACTCCACGTTAAATCAAGGCTTGATTTTCTCTATCCTATCTCTTTTATTTTCTGCACTTATTATTGGTTTATCACTATCTTGATTATACTCATTGTTGCTTCACTGTTTCAATATTGCATTCATTTAGTTGCCTAAATAAAGAAATTGCTACCCACCCCCCTCTTGAGTTCCTAGTGTAGTTTTTCAGCTTCCACTAACCTACATCAACTAGCTTGTAAAGTAGATGGTCAAAAGTTAATATAAACATCAAACATAATTTTTTAGGACCTTAATAATCATCCTACTAACAAAATGATAAAACTACATGAAAAAGGGAAATTTATTAGGATCAATGTTACGATTTACACTACAACTTCATAATTATACACATAAAGTTTCAACTTATTTAAGTGTATACCTAATTAAAAATTTAGTTGTCACAATCTATACCTTGATTAACTCCAATTCATGTAGTTAGTCCATTCAATACGACTAGTCAATAAGATGATTGCCCACAACTTTAAGGGACTTACCTAACCTCCCATAAGCGATTGCCAGCCACCCCATGCGAAACTGTGAGTCACGACCTACTTCAAATATATATGTCATGCAACCTACTAGCGACCACTTGTAACTATTTACAACATTACGAAGGTTGCATAAACCCCTTAAAGTTGTGAGCAATTGTCCCTTTAGCAAATTACACTAATTGGATTAACAATATGAATTGAAATTAATTGAGATGTAGATCATAGTAACTAAATCTTCAATTAGATATATAATTAGACACGTTGAAACTGCAAATTTATAGTTGTAAAAAGTGGTAAAATTGAGGTGTAAATCATGATATTGCCCGAAATGTATTTCCTAGTCATTACTCAAAACATCGCTATGTTATGCCTCTTGCTCATGTCAATGAGATTTTTCATTGGATTGGGCTAACCCACTGTAAACAAGCTAGCAAAGATTTATTCCTTGTTTCCTTGTTAGTGCTTTATAATAATAATAACAAACAAAAGCTTCTAAAATATAAAGATTAATCAAAGCCTTATTCGAACAACACTAACACGAAGAGAAAAAAAAGGGTAAAAATAAAAATAAAATAAAATAAAAAGGAGCCAAAAACCAAATTCATTTACTACAAAATATTTAACTATTTGAAATTAGTAAATCCTACAATTTTATTAAAAGGAAAAGCTAATCATTGTTTTAGAAAGAATTGTTAAGAAATTAAAAATGTTTTACATATAAATAAATAGTATTATAAAATATGAAAATTTTCTCCATTCATCCTTTAGTAAGTATCCTAATGGCACTCAAGAAGTCTTCATTTGTACCATAAAGAAAAGAGAGAATGAAATTGAATTGATTTTCTTGGCAAGTAATATTCAACCATTAGCGTGCCTGTATCTTTATGTTTTGGTGGGATAATGTTACGATTTACACCTCAACTTTATCACTTTTTATAATTATATACCTAAAATTTTAATTTATCTAATTATACAACTAATTAAAAATTTAATTGTCATGATCTATACCTTAATTAACTTCAATTCATATTATTAGTTCAATCAACATGATTTGCCAAAAGGATGGCCGCTCACGACCTTAGGGGGTTCATACAACCCTTGTGGGGCTATAGACAGCTGCTAATAGGTCATGTGACATACATTCTTGAAGTGAATGGTGACTCACAGTTTCGTAAGAGGTGGCATGCAACTACCCATGGAAGGTCGAGCAAGCCTCCTAAGGCTGTGAATAGCCATCTCATTGGTTAATTATGCCGAATAGATTAATAATATGAATTGAAGTTAATTGAGATGTAAACCATGACAACTATATTTTCAATTGAACATATAATTAGACAGGTTAAAACTTCATGTGTATAATTACAAAAAGCGGTAAAATTAAAGTATACACCATAACATTGACCTTATTTTAGTATTCTAAACAATAATTGTGAACTAAATGCCAAAATGGGGTTTTTTGTTTTCTTTTTTTCCAAAAAAAATGCCAAAATGGTTTGGTGGACCACTTTTCCATTCAACTAAACAGTAAATCTTCTACGTTGGGTGCTATCTATATATACATATATATGTATCCCCAATTCATTATTTTGGAAAGAATAAAAAGGGCCAATATGCTAGCAAGTTTTTTTCTCCTGCTAGCTTGCATGTCTCATTAGCGGCCTCAAATCGATATCATTCACTATTCATACTTCCAAAAGTGATAGTCCAATCTTTTGATTTCAAGCGTCAATGCAACACATTAGCTTTACAACCAATATGTTAGTTCTCCGATTTAGATTAAGTTTCATCATCTCATTGTATAAATGTAATTCTTTAGTCACTTAATATTATTTCGTTTGTTTAAGTGCTTTCAATTTGACACATAAAACTTTGAAGTTTTTTGTGGTAATTTTAATAAGCAAAGTATTTGATTAAGTATGATAACTAGTAATGTAAAACTTTAGGCATCAAATTGAAAAACACCTAAAATGATTGAAGAATTACCCCCTATTACATTTACAACGAGATAGAATCAAACTTAAACTAATCTATTAGAGAGAACTAATGTGTTACATTAGAACTTGAAACTTACTGCAACAAATGTTTATTGGGCAAAGAGTAAGGAAGAAGAAAAAATGCGGTAGAAATTGACATGTAAAACTTAATTAAGTGAGCATAATTTTAAATTTTCAAGTATGAAATTAAGAAATAAAAAATAAAATTTAGGTGATTTTCTTTCCTGTGATTTATAATAGTATATAAATTCCAAATTATTTTAATTATATTTTTATTTTCAAATATTTGCATTACAGACCAATTACAAAAACCATGTGTATTCTACACTTAATTGATTTAATAAGAGCAATAAAGCACACTCAACTGTATAGGTTTCTTTTATTTATTTATTTATTTATTTATTTTCCCTCTTTAACACTAATGTTTATAATTGTTATACACAAAATAGAAGACTTCATGTAGTTTTAAAAAAGCTTTATATAAATCATCAACTTATTCTATTACTTAAGGACAATACAACATCTTACATTATTATATATATATATATATATGTATGTATGTATGTATGTACGTATGTAGATAAATAGATAGATACTCAGAATACATGATATAAAATTTTCAAACACCGAGAGAATTATGGTCTTTCATCCATGCGATTCTAAATGGGATAAGCTTTGAAATTCTAAATAAAATGATGTAAGATGATAGGACGAAGTATTTATTAATTCGTTTATCTTTTTGAGCAGTCTATTCTTGCCAACAATCGAAACCCTAATATACACCTTCGAAGCATCCCTTCCTACATATAAATTTTAACCCTCAGACTTGTAGGACTCATTCATAAATCATACTAATCTCAATGGTTTGTAATGCTTGCTATACAATAATTTCTCATACTTGTCATATAAGGTCTGATTTGGTAGGTTGAAGTCCTATAAGCTAGCATCATTAAAATTACTTGTAATTTTAATCAATTGTTCCATTAAACCAAAAGTAACATTGAAAAGGGAGGTAAAACACAATATCAGTGAGTTAAGGTGTACATTCAAAACTCAAGAAGTGTTTTCAATTCATCAATTATATTTGTTAGATAACAAGCAAATGCTATTAAGCATTCACCAATTCTACTTAACTATAGTAGGTATATATTATCATGTATATGGTGTAGTATAAGGAAATTATATTATTAGAGTTACAAACATGGTTAATTTGATAATTGTACTGATATTATATATTTATTATTTAACCTTTTTTTTCTTTTTCTTTTTCTTTTTTTTTGTTTTCATCCTTATATGTGATTATGTTATATCTTTTGTAAGATTTATCATACTAATCAATGCTCTTATTACAATCAGTTCGATTAATGTAGTTTTTCTTATTGCATGAAAAGGGCATGGCAATGCAATTTTCATTTCATTTAATCCCTTCATTACCATGCAAGAAATATGACACTAGATTCAATTCATTAGATTTCTCAACTATCATGCTATCTTTTGTGGTTTGGTCCATTATTAAGTAACCAACATCTTGATTACAACTTTGTTCCAAATTCCCAACTTGACCACCGATAGGTCATCTTATCTTAATTTTTCCTTTATTCCTTCATTGAGGGTTGGCCAATGTACTTAGCTCTGAATCATACAACTCAGGCTATAGAAACATTTCCTTTTATGATCTTAGATCAACCATAAAAGTTGGTTGACAACAAACCTAGTTTAAGCTACTACAAATCTTGATATTTAGAACTAAACCAACTAATTCAACCTAATTTTCTCCACTAATGTTGTTTATTATTTGGTAGTTCATGATTCAATACCTAAAATTTTGAAACCTATTTTTAATCATAAATAATTGGTCTACAACCCACAACTTGCCCAAATTATGGCAAGCAATGTTCCATGTCAAGCAAGTTTGGTAAATAACATAGTCGAACACAAATCTTTAATCGAGTTTAGATTAATGTCTAATTATATAAAAACATAACAACTAAGAAAAACTAGTAAGCATAAACAAAATGTAGCTAAGCAGCTAAGTAGTTGACAATTACTCACTCGTTGCCCTTGATCTTCATTATATTCACAAGTCACACCTATTTTTACTGTTCATTGATTAAAGAATTAAACTCCTTAACTTCCTATACTAAAAAACAACTTAAATATCCTAAAGCTTTTTTATTGACCTTTTCAAAGGTTCGATCAACCAAACTCTCACACATAGTTCATGTTCTTCTCCTCTACTTTAATTTGACTACTGTTATATTTTGTCTCGATCAAACAATTTCCCTCCTAAAATAGATGAGGGCGCGATTTCTCATAAGCTACTTCTAAGTTATTAACTGATTCTCAATTTCGAATTTCATGATGTAACATCATAAATCATTTTGGTAAATCAATCATATTACTTCTAAATAAGGCATAATTACTCCAATTTCAATCACTTGTTCCACTCCTAGTTCATCTTCTCTCACTATTAACAACACTGTCATAACAAGGGATCCACCATTTACCAACAAATATGAATCGTACAATTAATAATCAAATTCCTATTAATGCCACAATTATAATCATCATTGTTTCAACTCTAAATCGAATCATTTTGAAATCTAATTCCAGCATAATATGCATAAATCCTAACTATATAACCAAACTTAACATCACACAGTCTTCAATGATAGCCACAAGTTAAGCATTTATCTAAAAAACGTTTCAAACCAACTAGGTTGTTCTTAGGCTGATTTTTCCAGTTCCATCCTTGTCTTTACAATTTACGAGATAACCAATAAGGTGCCTACCTTTTTTGCGAAAGTGCCTACTAATTACTAGGGTTATTGAAAAACACTGAACAAGCCAACTCTCATGGGCCAAACCAAATTGCAAACTTTTACTCGTTATTTTTTTAAAATCCCAATTGTAATCACAAGATAAACCATCAAGCAATTTGTTGAAGATTGCTTATGAATCAATCCACTCTTTCATCACCCATATATAACTATTTACTAACAAACTAATGAAGGAGAAGAAAGGAACGAAGAAGAAAGAAGAGGTAGAGAGAGGGAGAGAGAGAGGACAAGGGAGGGAGGACAAAGGGAGAGGGGGAGCAAAAGGGAAGGGAGAGAGAGTGTGAGCTAGTAAATAAATGATAAAAAAATTTTGAGTTTATATTTTCACTATATTAGTAATACATGAGGGTAGGAATTGACAAACAATAAGGGAAAAGGTAATATCTATTTTTATCTAAATTTATTGGAAAAATTGAAGGAACTGAAAGAATCATTTCTTTTTAGTTGTTTGATTAAATTAAGATAAAGAAAATTGAAAGGTAGAAATATTTATTTGCAGGAATCTAAAGAATTATGAGACTCATAGGGATGCATTCTATAGATTTAGGGTAATTGTACTTAAATTTATAATTTTATACTAACTTCCCCTCCTTTCCACCTACTTCTTTCCATATTTTGAGAAAAAGACATTTAAACTTAAAAGGGTAAATGTTACGCACTTACTATAAAACCCAACTCACGCGTGTTATTATTACCCTAAGTACCAACATAGTATTTTGGTAGAAGATCTTTTTGTCTCTCTCTCTTTCTCTAAGCTCTTCCTAAGATAAGTTTGAGAAAACCCTAATTTTGTCTCTTCTCTTGTTCTCGATTTCTTATATCTTAAATAAAAACAAATAGTAACTTATTCTTCTTTTGTTGTAGGGTATGAAGGTGGTCACTTCAAGCAGATCTGTACTCTAAGAGTGATACATTCTATAGATTCGGATCGTAACATGCTTCTTTTCATTTATTCCTTTTCTTTATATACTATTTCCTATATATTGTCGTTAGTAGATTTGTTGATATCTAGTTATGTTTATAATTTTTACTGTTACGATCTATTACAACTATTGATGGTTGTAATCTCGTTTATAACATCCACTATCATCTTGTTTGTACAAACTATGCTTCTTTATTGATTTAGTATAAAATCTCTAAATTTGACTAGTCTCTTAGTTAATCTTCAACTTCTAATCATAATAGTAAATTGCAAAAATGTAACTTGTGTTTTTAGTTTTTTAAAAAACAAATAACCTATGTTTTCTTTTTTTTTACAAACAAGTAACCTATATATTATTGTTAAGTGTTGATTTTAAAATAGGACACATGTTAAGTCATTACTGATCCATTAAAATTTATTTAAATTAATGAATGTATTTGATCAGAAAATATAATATAAAATTTTAAAATGCAGAAAAATGATAGAATATTAAAAAGAAAAAGAAAAGGAAAAACTATAATGAACATTGAATGGCATTTTTCATCATACCATGGCCTTTTAAGTCCATGAAGGATCAAGGATCAAACTCCCAAAGAGATAAAAGTACTTCAAATCGCCCTTCTAGATTATCATGAAAATGAACTTGGTAATTTTTATCTTCTTTCTCTTTCTATTTCCTCCTTTTATTTTTTCCTAATAGCAACATGAATAATAACTAAAAATCACATTCCTTTTACAATGTATTGGTGTAGATGAACAGTTTATAGTGGTAATTCATATTTCAAGGAAAACAAATCATGAGTTTGGTTTGATTCTTTTTGAATTTTAATTAAAACCAATATCTAGAAGGTCTAATTGTTCAAAAGTCATATTCTGTATAACACTTATAACCCTACCAAAGATGAGAGGTGATTTAGGCTTTATAGATCTGAATGATTTTAATTTAGCTTTTTTACAAAACTTGCCTAGAGGGTTCACACTAACCTTGATGCTTTTTGTATTCGAGTGCTCAAAAGTATGTACTAACTCTTCTTTTTTGCAGGCATCTAAAGAATCATGAGACTCATAGGGATGAACTATAATATCCAATAAATCAGCAATCAAGACATAAATATCTGAATATTAGGACAAAGCACTGTCCTTGTACAATTAGGGCCAATAGTCGATCTAGAACATTCGAGAAAATAAACCGATTAGGCTAGAAACTTATAAAAAACTTAATAACCCTAATAAAGGAATTCTTGTACTTTTGGAAATCCATAATATAATAAGAATATCAAGAATACAATCAAAATAGTAAGAATTTACTCTATATAAGATCCCAAAGTTGAATTTAAGGCTTTTAGGAAAAATTATTTGATTAACCCCAAACTTTACCACTTACTTAGAAAAGTTAGTTGAAATGACCCAGTAAGGTCCCAATTTTAGCCGTAAAAGTATCATTAATCATTATAATACAAAACTAATTGAAACTCCTAAAACTGAGCTTGGAATATAACGATGACTTAGAGATAAATTAATTAGGCAATAAAAGAAACTAATATAGCATAATATCCTATATGAGTATATATGTATTTTTATGAGCATGCCCAGTATTTATAATAAATATACTTATAAATTAACCTAAAATTATATAATTTTGCATAATAAGCGATAAAATTGCATAATTAAATGGGAAAAGTATCTTAAAAATAAAAGATATGCTAGAAACATGATTACATGTATATAATTACTCATTACATGTATAATATATATATATGATATATATGTGTGTATATTACCAAAATCATTAAATACTAATATAAAATACTAAAATATCTTCTAAAAATTATAAAAAAAAATAAGAAACAACATGTAATATGATTGGATTAAATATTGAGTAGCTTAAAAAGAATAATCAGCTGCATCAAAAGTAACTAAACAAAAATTTGACACCTCATACTTACAAATTCCTTAAAAGAATAATCAAATAAATAAAAAAATAATTACTTAATGGCTAAGAAAAATTCCAACCAACCTAAAAAACTATAAATAGGATATTAAGACTTAGATTTAACATTTTGGAAACTAAAAACACCTAAAGAAAATTCAAAAAAATATTTAGAAAAAATGGGAAAAACAAAACAAGAACTGAGCCTAGCTAGTTCGCGGACCGAGCCTAACCAGTTCCCAAACCAAGCCTTGATTTGCTGTGATGCCCTTCCACCACCATAGAGCACCACCAATGCCCTTACCAGCCGACATACCCCCACCGACCAATGGTAGCCAGAGCATCAATGAATAAGTCGATCAATTTTCTGTCATGTTTTTCTTATAATTTCTAAAAATATTAAATTAAGTTAGAAAATTATGAAAAAAAAAATTATATATAGGTTATTTAAGATATAATTTCATGTTGTAATTTTATTTTTGTAAAATTGTAATTATTTTATGTACATACCTAAGAAAGTCACTATTCATTTGAATTTTTACTTTCAAAATAAATACACTAAATGATGTAGTTTCTAACTCAAAATTTTTGTGTAGGATATAAATGATATATAGATAATTTCAATATAGCCTAATTTTTTATTTGAATATTTTTAATATTTATTATATTTTTCAGCTTAAAAATAACTCGAAAATAGGCTGAAATTGTGAAATAAATAAGAAATTATGAAATTATATGATGAAATGGACATGTGTTGATTTCTAGTGAATAATAATAATGTTGGGATAGATTGAAATCAATTTGGTGTAAAAAGGATAATAATTGGGTAATTTAGAATAATTCAAGGAAAAAATCGTAAATACAAACATATAGGCGATAGATCGAAAACTTAAAACCAAGTACTAGCTGAGTTCCCTATATTTTTATGAGTCTATAGAAATTTTCGGGGAATTATTTGGTAACTCGAGCTATTTATTACGAATTTACATAGTGAAATAACTTAAATAATGAACCTAATTCTAGTAATAATAGGTTAAAATATGATACATAGTTGAATAAAAACTATGTGTATGTATACTGAGCAAATTAGATAAAAAGTGTATTTTTAATATATTTAATGATTTTTTACTGACTAGGATATGTTATACGTGTATTAGAGTTAAATAATACTTATATTATAGGGTTATATTAACAAATTAGGTAAAATATGGTTTAATAACGTAAATTACGTATAGTATAATAATATTTGATTATATACATATAACTATATTAAAAACTCAAATTATCCGTTAAAAGTCATCTCTAGAAATAAGATTTATAATATGTATCATTAGGTTATTACGAACCCAACGACACTATTTTTACTAAAATCAAATAATCTTAAGTAATATAATCTATAACTCTATAGTATTACTAAAATATACGTATTACAATAACTCTATCGAAATTGAAACGCAATTTAACCAATTAAAAGTATACTTCAATACGATCAAAATAATATATAATACATAATGGTACAAATTGCGTATATTATTAACAATTAATAACTTAACTCGATATATATATATATATAATAAGACTATATATTATAGTGATAATATATTCTTATATATATAACCATGTTAAATAAAATCTTAATATTTTCGTAACTATTACGAAAACTAAATTTAGGTTTTGTATATATAGGGCCTCCCAATGATCAAACCGTTGATGACACGAGTTTTCCGAAGTGAGCGTCAAGACAGGTAAGTGAAATCAATGCTTCACAGCATTTTGGGATATTATTTTAAAATATCCGAGAACTTTGGTATGTATTGACTTGTAATTGTAGTTAGCTATTTATGCATATGCAGCGCATGTGGTCGAGTGTCGATTTGCTATAGTGGGAGCTAAGCTCCATGTTATGATTATTCCATGAATATTACACTTGAATTGTTTAAGTTTGGCTGATTACCCTAAAAATGAACTAACTTAAACTCGACTTAACATCTAACTTGATATGCATCGTAACCCACTATAGGTAATGGCTAAGATCCTCAAGCCAAACATAAACTCACTTTAATGAAGATAGTTGAAATGATCTTTTCCCCACCCTTAGTCAAACTAAGTAACAGGAGAGAAGGTTGCGGTAAGGTTGAGGGTTGTAATTTGAAGGTGATCGCGGGAGAAGAGTATTTTCCATTGCACAAGCCCCGGTTTGGTCTCGATTTGCTAAGTGTATGACATCAATCTCCTCAACTCGAATTAAAGCAGATGAAATTTCTTTAATCTCACAATGGATTGGATAATGTCATGCGATAACATTTGCTTGTACATGCATTGCATCTAACCAACTTGGTTGAAAACCCTACTTATGATGTGTTAAGTGCATACTTCTATCTCCACCCTACTTACTAAGCAAGTTGTCACTCGTTCTCCTATAGTTTTTTTTATAGGTTTCAAATGAATTACAAGTACTTAACCAAGACTAGTACACTAGTAAATTAGGACGAGAAGTGAGATGCAACGAGAGATGGCTAGATATTGGCCTTAGTATTAACTTTTTATCTTTTAAGAAAAACTATACAAGACCCTTCAAAAGGCTTAGTAGTTTTCAATATTTTGGTTTGTAAGTAAAATGATAAGTACCTATAGGATTTACTGTCACTCTTTTATAAAGTCAAATTATAAGTTTATTATTACAAATTATTTCAAAGAATTACTCTATAAGTCTATATCAAATGGATATCGAATTGGATGCTTCAAAAGAGTAGAGTCGAGTACGCCTGGTGTGAACTAGGTTTAGGATAACAGCTATAAGGATAGTTTCTATCTTAAAATAGCTCATACGACGGGACTGTTACGACTTCATCTTTTCGGAACGTAACATGAACCAACATTTTTCATGATAGAGAACATCTTTTAGGGCAGGGTGTTTTATTTAGCAAGTAGATGATATTGCTTCTATTTGTGTAGGGAGACAAGTAGATTCCGAGCATAAAAGGGCATATCCCTTTATTTAAGTCAAATATGGAGTATGGGGAGTTGCAAATAGCTAAACAAGGGACTAAGAGATAGAGAAAGAGGAAAAAATTAGAATGAGATAGGGAAGATAATGTAGTATCTTATTGATAACCTCATAGAATCCTAGTTATATTTTTTTAATTTTTTACCTACTCAAATCACATAGGTAGAATGAGTGATCTAACTAAATTAAAACATCTAATAAAGAAAAGAAAAGACAAGAGAAGAAACAGAAACTCTAACTCTAGTCTACTATTGATGAATAATGAGTGGAGTGAAATCCGTGTTTACAAAACTTTTCTAATTTATTTATATGTAGAAATATATCTTGAACATATTTTGAAATATCTCCCACATATCTTTCCTTTATTTTATCTCAAATCATCCCCGCCTATCAATGAATACCAACATATAAATGGCACGACATCAATTTAAACGAAAAGCACAGCTTTGGTTTCTAAATTCCAATTCTTCATTACGTCATCGTCATCAATATTTTCTGATTTGCTTCCACTTGTTAGTTTATGGACAAATGGCAACTTCTAATATAGTTAAGTCTTCATAAATAAATACTCGATGAATTAATAACCTTTTTAAAATAATATTTTTTTTTTCTATCATTGAGCTAGTTTATAAAATTAGCAATTTCAATAGATCAATAAGATAATGATTTAAAAAAAAAAACCTTATATAAATCTATAATCCCATCAATATCTATAAGACCCTAGCTACTCAATATCGATGCATGTTAGGACGCTTGATATGATTTAGGGCTTTTAGAAAATTTTGTCCAAATTGAGTTGAATTTTAACTTGAGGAATCCTAGTAAAATTTATCCCTTGAAATAAAGTGTATAGAATATTTAATGTAACAAAATATAACTATATCACTTGTTATTTATCGAAAACTCAAAACTTCAACTTTCAGATACAAGGAGACCTTGAAAATGAATTATTTAATGCATAAAATTAATAATGTATGAATTGGCATTCAAAGGATATGCATACTCATTAATATGCATATTACTACACACATATGCACACATACATATATATATATATATATATATTATAATATCTTTTTTCAAAATTTTAAATAAGAGGAGTTACACACATTAATAAATCAATCTATTTACATACCGTTGCTTCCAAAAAAAAACAGAAAATAAAAAATAAAAGATCAACTATGTACATTTCTTTAAAACAAATTTATTCCAAAATTTAAAAAAATTATTGAAATAATTTTTTTCTTTTGATACTTTTTCTACCTTTATCTCAATAAAAAACAAAAAATATAGCTTTATAATATTCAAAGTATTTGTTATTTCATTTGTAAATGCTATTAAATACAAATATTCACATTTGTGGGCATTTAAATGAAATTCTAAAATCAAACAAATAGATACATATATTTCAAAAATATATCCCTATATAAGATGTCAAAAAAATAAAAATTCAATTTAAACATCAATTTCATCAAAATAAATGACTAGAAAGAATGTCATTGTAAACCCTAGGAAAAACAGTAGTTGAACCTTAACTCGAGTCTGAGTGTTCTAAACTGTACAATAAATCAATAAGGCGAATGATAATAAAAGAATATGAAGTTTAATGAATCAAATATAACACCGATAACAAAACCTTCAGGATTTATCAAAACCCTAAATTGCTTACTAAAACCCTAAAACTCGTTTATGCATCATTAATCGAAATCGAGCTTAAAATTGCTCGAGACCCTAAAATCATAAATATAAACCTATAAAATAGTTAAATATTACACAATAGCAATAAAATTATAGTCGAATGTAATTTCGACTAAATCGACTATTTATACGACATTGTAATGAAATTACTATAATAACTTGTAAAAATTATAATTGTAACGGGTACCAGTTAAATTGATAAAATTTCACAGAATTTTGAAAACTAATCTACGAGGAAATTCGTTATAATTTATATGATCCGAAAAATTACACATATTTGTTAATAAATTTCATTTTCCTTCTCTACTAATTTCAATTTATCTCATTTCCTTCTTCCCTTTCCCATTTCAAATTCCTTTC
>JAMXBB010000002.1:96865612-96957127 GCA_024138015.1 Lumnitzera littorea | reverse complement strand
GTTGGGTTATGCTTGTGCATGATAATTGTTGTGAATTGTGAATCTACTTTAAAGTTCAATAATATAATGTTTGATGCATAGTAGATTCAATAGATTGATTGTTTGTGACTTGGAATGATCACTGATTAAATATGACTTAACTTTTATTCGACTAGAAAAGTTAACTTGGATCATTCATAAATCATGCACTGCATAACTATTTCCGGGCAGTCACATTACACGGAGGTATCGAGAGGCCATACTTAGGTTGATTATTGAATGTTATTGATTTCGTGCGGTTCACACATGCGATATGACCTTACCCTTGCCTGCGGGATGACTAAGCGTTGGAGGCGCCAATCGCCTAGCTATGGGTTGAGTCCAGAGGCCTTCGTTTAGGGGTGAGTGAGGCTGCGTGAACCTACTCACAATCATATGTAGAACTCGTTTTGATAAAGCTGGTAATGAATGTACCATTACATTTTAAATACGAAACGCGGAGTTTCGTTATGAAATAAGTTCTAATATGATACCCGAATCTGACTGTACCGAAGAATCTCCAACCCTGACTTCGGAGGGCGTTAAATCTGAGTTACATGTAGTACTTGGTCACCTGCATGTATTTGTTTGGCATACTGCTCGTTCATGCATTCATTTGGTTGAACTTAACTGTGATATAACTTAATTGCTGTATGGTTGAGGGAAAATATCTCACTAAGCTAGTAAGCTTATACCCTGGTAGACTTCTCTTACAGGCCGACTTATTCGTGGAGTCAGGCCGTCGTATACCCGAGGTTAGCTTTCTATACGAAATCAATGTGGGAGCTGTTTGAGGACAGAGAGTACTTTTGACTAAATGTAGAGTTGAATATGTAATTTTTATATTATTCTGACTTTAGACATGTTTCAAACGCTATATCTGTAAACTTTTATATACATTAATTATGTATTAATTTTTCTATATTCTTATTTGTCATGAAATGCTATTGCTTAAGCTTGCGCACTCTTGATTGTTAGTAGTAGTTGTAGTCTTGTGTATCGTATAAAAAGGTCGTCGATTGTAAGGGAACTCAATTTACAATTCTTTGTACGGTATACGGCAACTGCCACGACTAGCCTCCTCGGGTCGCGACAGTCATAAACCTATTTGGTAAAAAAAATTAAAAATATTCCAATCAAATTTGATATGTAGTTATCATATATTCCAATCATTGATCTTGAGTTAAAAAATGACAAAAAAGAAAAATGGAAAAATATAAACTTGTAGCAATAATTACTTATTAATTAGAGAATGCAGATTACAATGATTGTCATGGTAATTTTTTTTTTTTTCCTTTTTCATGATATCTTTTAGTTTGATTGAAAAAGATATTATTATTTTTGTTGAATCAATAAAATAATGCAAATTAATTGCTCAATAAAAAAAAAAAAGAAGCTATGTTTTCTCTTTGTTAGGAAAAATCAATTGATGTTATTCCTTCAAATTTCATTTTTTTGTGAGATTTATGGATCAAATATGACCACAAAATTTTTAGGTACAATAGATTTTTAGTTTGAAGATACTAATTAAACAAAATTTTGAAGAGAAAAAAAATAAGGATGGCAATCAATTATTTCGGTAGATTTATTACATTAAGAGTACTTGTTTCTACCAATATATCAAAACAAATGATGTATACTAAAAGCACAACTAATAGCTCTTATTTGGTAAAACTAATAGAGTGACAAATATACATGGGCAAAACATATATATTGTTAATAAAATGGTCCCAGTACATCACTTACAAAGACAAAATTCACTCTATTAAAATCCCAATCCCAATATTTCATGAAGATTGCACATATAATATTAAAAAAACGATAAAATTAAGACCCCGAAAACAATTCATTGTATAACTTTTTTTAAGATTTTAATTTTAAAAACAATCATACCCATAAGCAAGCTTATGGTTGTGATTATGATACATGTATTGTGAATTTGGAATTATTGAATGTTTGGCAAGCTATTTGATAGAAATATTTGAACTTTCTAAGTTCCTTTAACTTCATTGAAAAGCAACATTATTCATAATTTTGTTGTTTCCAATGTTCAACTGATTATGCTTCAACGTCAACATAGCTAAGGGCTAGCATATATCTAATGAGGGTGGTCAAAGTGAAATAACGAATTTATTAAATAGAGATAAAGGTAGAAGTAGAAGATAAAGCAGCATATATAAAAGCTAGGTAAAGAAAATCTTTAGAGCCCAAAATAGGGCATCGAGTCCTTGAAAGAGTGCAATTAATTAATCTATTGAAGTGAAAATTTGCAATTTTTTTCCATCCTAACTTCATTAGCTATTCAATAGGAAGACAACTTTAAACATTCCCATAATTAAACTAATGAACTTCATCAATATCAATTTCCATATACTACGTTCCACTAATGTATAAGACTTTAAAAGAAATAACTAAGCCAATAACACAAGCAGTAGGTGAAAAATTATAAAACTAAACCTATTCTGCAACATAAGATAATTATAAAAAACTTACAAATTGATATATTAGCCAAAAAAAAAAAACAATGAAGAAGAAGAAAACAATTGACATTATAAAACGATAAGTTAGCCAAAAAAAAAAAAAAGCAACTTTGATTTTACCTCATACGATATTCAGAAAGTGAGAAAGTAATAAGAGATAATAAAACTTATTTTTATAATTCCATCATTACTATCATTGCTTGTAAAAAGAGAAAATTGTAGGTTGGTGTAGCCTTTTATTTGTTCTGAAGAAGGCACTTCTTTAACCAATGTTTTGCCATAACTCGTATTGATTTTTTATTCATCTCCAAAATTCAATTCAATTCCTATAGGAAAAACATCTCCATTTGTACACAAAATATTAATAAAATCACTAAAACTAAAAATATAAACAAAATAGCTAAAACTAAAATCGTACACATTATCAAGAGTTAAAAAAATTAATAAATCAAAATCCAACACCTCAAATAATAATTTGCAAAACAAAACCTAAAAGAATAAGTATGTGCTATTATAATATAAATAATTTGTCAATTCATATGAACAACGCCCATTTAATAGGTAAGCAAGTTGCAGAAAAGAAACTTGCAATGCGTTATTTAAAACCTACAAGAAATATATCCATTTTGAAGTATTTCATTTACAAATGCCATATCATATTCAAAAGCAAAATATAAAGGGATAATCTTTCACTTATTTCACAAATTAAAATTTGGAAGAAGGTAATTGCTACCGTTAGAACAACATGCATAAAAGGGCAATATCATTTATTGTAATAGAAATCATCTATAACCAATAAGACTTCATGAAAATGAACTCACTTTCTATAATTAAAATTGTTACCAATTAATGTAAAACCAGTTGACAATTATTCTTCAACATACCAATTGAAAAAGTGTTGGGTGGATTGAATGCATTTTTCATCTTAGTTCATCACCAATCGAGTTAGGAGAGTAGGTGCAACATTCCCTACATTGTTTTCCTTTATAAAGCCAATAGTAGAGCTGATAAAAAGCAAAGTAATGATACAAACAAAGTCTTACCATTGCAATGGGTTTTCTTAAATAAATACCAAAAACATAGTCACCATTGATTACACAAAAATCTTCCTTTACATAAAAAATTCTTCGTTCCAAAGGTTAAAGTACTCACTCCAAGTGCAATGGCCATAATAGCAACAACAATTATGCTACACGAGAAAAGATTCCACATAAACCCCAATAACTTCAAGAATTCACTTTCGCTAAAGCAAAAATATCATGATATTTAAACACAAATAAAATTAACAATACAAATCCTCGAAAAGAATGAAACTTCAAACACAACAGAAAAGGGAGAAAAAGGAACCATATTTTCTTACCATCTTCTCTTCAACCCCATAACACTGCACAAAGAAGGAAAAAGAAAAAAGAAAAAGAAATGTTTAATAAAGATATAAACTTGAACTGAAAATACAAAGATAAACCACCATAGAACATTGAAAACTATTTTGCAGTTTAGTCATTTACTTAGCACATAGTAAATGAATGAGATTATAGTATGGTATTAACCTAGCATAACCATCTGATGTCGAAACGTTTCAAATTAAAGCACTTCATACAAATGTCTTGATTTAAAGCCAGAACAACCTCTTCACTATTAATGATAGTCTCGTTGTTTATTGTTGGAAAAATCTCTTCTATAACATACCTTAACCATGCATTGAAAACATCACACATTTAAATATAAAGAATGAGAAAGCAGCCAACTTTATAAACAATTAGGAAATAAAAAAAAATAGCGACATATAAAAAAGAAGAGAAAAAAAAAAACCCTCAAAATCGTCCCTAAATTAGTTGATGCCTGCAATAGGATCAAGTAAGTAGATGGTAACACTAAAAAGCCTAAACTTACACCAACGTATGAAACCCTATGGTTAAGTATCCTACATGGATCGTGAGAAATTGTGATACTAGTTTATAAAACTATAGTTATAAGCACCTTGTTAACATAAGCTTGAAACTTTTAGGCCAAATAGTTGAAATGAGCACATTAGTATTTGTTGGTTTAGCTATTCACTACTTTTGGCTTAGGTGTTATACAATGTTACCCGTATGTTCTTGCATAGATTTCCATGATGGGTGTATCAATTGGTTTAAATAACAATTCTAAGAAAAATTAGGAAGGGTTTCAATTATAGTTTTATGGAAAATATGGATGAAGAGAGAGAAATATAATGGGGAGCACCTATAGTTAGTAGGGAAGGTGGGAGAGAGAGATACAAGAAAATTGGGAAGGGTTTCAATTACAGTTTTGTGGAAAATGTAGATGAAGAGAGAGAGAGATACTTAGTGAGAAGATACGTGCAATTAATAGGGGATGGTGGGAGAGTGAGATAAGAAATCAGAGGTAATGTGGAGATATTAAGAGTAGAGAGAGAGAAAGAGAGAGGAGTTGTGAGGATTTTGAGGAAACAAAAATTAAGTTAACATATTTAACCATGCGATAATATCTTTATAGTTTTTAAAAGTTGATTTACTATTGGTTTTACTATGATATATATTAGATTATGGATGTAAATAGTAATTTTGAAAAAAAGCAATTACTTAAGCCTCAATTGGCTTTAATAATATAGATATATAGACATGTATCAACATAAATATGTAGATATAAGCAAAAGCATACCTTAAATTAATATATTTCAACAAGAACAATTATTATAATGTTGTCAATATTTCAAAACCTGGCATGACAAAATTATAAACTAGGTAGGGATGAATCATCCAAAAGAAATATATTAGAAGATAACACCTAGCACAAGGATAGTTAGAATAACTCTAAGAGGACACTTAGATGCTGACTAATCCATGTTCCCCACCTAAAGTTGGTATAAAAACATAACAAGAGCTAAGTTCAAAGTTTAGCCACAGAAAAAAGAATTAATTGAATATTATAGAAATAAAATATAATAAAAAATCAGACACCCTATAGCCAAAGGACTTTCCTTTCTCAAACATTAAGGTAAGTTTTTTTTTCCTTTTTCCTCTTTCAAGCTATGGGGGTTCCTTTTTCTTTTTAACCTATTTCTCCAATTATATTAAAGGAAAGCACCTGCAAACTTTGACTGGAACCTTCAACCGAAAGATCATGTACAAGTGAAGATATAATATATATATATATGTATGTGTGTATGTGTGTATGTGTGAACTTTATGATTTTAGACGCTATAAGAATTTATGCAGAACATATTACTATGGAATTATTGTATAAATGTTATATGTTTCTCCATAAGAATGGACACATGTATGGGAACAACATAGTTTGTTAATGACTTTAGAATCCAAATCAAGCTCATACTGATTTTATGAATTAATTTCCAACAATTATATAATGACATAAGAATTTAGAGTGTTGATGAAATATATTGTTTTAAGACAACATATTCGAAATTCAAATGCACTCTTGCAAATGAGAACGATGTTTCTTGATGATTATAGCAATGTATTTTCCATAATATTTTGTAAGTTGCACCAATGGTTAAAAAATATAAATTACATTCTATGATATATTTACATCACTATATATGTGTGTAAGTTAAGAATCTATTTTTCCCATAGATACAAGTATATGAATATAAGGATATAATAACTTATTTATATAAATATATACACACACATATAACCCTCCGTAGTCTCAATTTATATGGTCATACATGATGCATATTTAAACTCTTATGCACATATAGGATATATAAGGGCTTTAGTTATGTATATGGTTATGTGAATAACGTATTTTATCGGTAATTTTAAAGGTACATATTATATAAGCAAATATTTATGTATCAAATAATGTTTGATGATGAGGACATTATTCCATGAGCTTTTATATATATATATACTTAAACATTAACAAGTTATGGTATCTTATAATCTTATAATAACCACAGTAAAGTGTCATGATGTTATAAGGAAGGGGGAGTTTCATTAGTTATATATATGCATGGTCTGTAGTTGACTTGGGTAATATTTATCCATATTAGGTGAGATAGTCGAAGAAGAACATCTTACTAATGACTAAACTTA
Source organism: Lumnitzera littorea (assembly GCA_024138015.1). Taxonomy (NCBI): domain Eukaryota; kingdom Viridiplantae; phylum Streptophyta; class Magnoliopsida; order Myrtales; family Combretaceae; genus Lumnitzera; species Lumnitzera littorea. Next base: position 96,950,568 of record JAMXBB010000002.1, on the reverse strand, counting down.
AGAATAGTCAGCAGGCTAGGTAAGTGGATTTGCGTGTGTAGGATACAAACTTATATTTGATTAGTGGAGAAAGAATATCCTTGCACATGATTGTGGTGTTTTTCTGAATGATGTTTGGAATTGCTGTATAAAGTACTTGCTTTACGTTTGATTAGTGCAGAGTCAATGTTTTTGTTCATAATTGGAATGATCGATCATTTTAATGTTGCTTGGTTTCACTATGCAAGTACTTAGTGATGCTGTACTTTGTGAGTATAATGTTGGCAATATTTTATGTGATGAATTGTAGACTTGGTTGTGAGTAAAACATATAAAGACTTATGCTATAATAAGTATTCAAATCAGAAGTTAATTCGAAAGCAAACTCGAAACCTAAGTAGAGACATAAGGAACATGATAATCTTTGTTGTTATTCTTGACATTAATTGATAGTTAGTTGATGCATTCACAGCATGGCACAAAAAGGACCTACATGTAAATTTTCTTTAAACTTATGATTTTGTTAGGATGAGTTTATAAAACTAGGTTTCATGCATATATTTTTATATTAACCAAAACTTCAACCATGCTCCATGGGTTTTTGCTAAGCTGAGATATTTTGCTAGGTTCTTGAATATATTTTTCGGATGCCCGAATATATTTTGCTAGGTTCATGTGCATTAGTATGGCATACAATTTGCATTATTTTATTTGACACTTGAATATTAACTAAGTATGAACTTATATGTCTGTGTTATGTGCTTCAGTATATTGTTGCTTATTTCTACTCTCACTCAACTCAACAATAGTTGAGAGGATAAGTTTTCACTTATCCTCAGGTTATGATACAACTTTTTGGGGTGCCATAAGCAACAAGGGTAGACTTTTGGAGAGCACTAGATAAAGTTAACTATTTTGAAAATGAAAGTATTATTGAATAAGTTCAATGAAGACCCTGAAGCTTAACTATAGTTTAGTATTTAAGTTTTTGAAGTTTGATAATGTTGTAAACATTTGTAACTAATAGCCTACAGTTGAACTCCTTTAAGCACCAAGTATATAATGATGTGTTGTTTTACTAAAATTGAGCTTATTTATAACAAGTTTACTTGTGTGATGGGGCATCATATGTTATGTCAAGATGTGACAATATCATAGATTAATAATCCTCTAAAATTACAAATATAATTAAGACAATTAAGTCAAATACGAATCTATTGTTATTTGTTTTTTCTTGAAATTTATGCAGATTTCATATCTAACTTTTCTCAATGAATTCAGAAACTCCAGTGTCATGTTCTCAAATTGCAACATATTGTAAAGAGTTGTCATCAATATGAGTATTTCCTTTCACAAAATGGGTTTCAAAGGTACTAAATCATCCTTAACTTCATCATCAATACAATTTTCCATGATACTAGTCATAATTTCTTATAAGCTTTAGACCTCTGAATATTTATCATTTGTATTTAACTAATCCAACAGGTAATTAACATCTGTAGACAACCCATTTTTACCATACAAACTTTTAGGTTCAGACTTGCCAAGTTTACATTAGTTTCTTTTTAATTTTTTTAGTTTAGAAGATAGTTAAATTAGTTAGTCCATTAGATTAATAGTTTGTTTAATCTATTTATTATGTGAATTAAGATTTAATTTTTAGTTTTATTTTTTAGGTTGATTAGATTAGTGGTTAATGTAAATAGAATAATTAGTTTAATAAAACAATTAGTTAATTAGATCAGTCTTTTAGTAAGTTAGGTAAGAATATTGAAATAAGGAATAAAAGGAAAAAAGAAAAAGAAAAAGAAAAGGTCAAACATTTAGATTTTGTGCCAGGCACGTAACTTGCACGCGTTGGCTCATGGGGGAGCTGGGCATTTGTGTGGTTCATACATACCATCTTTAGTACAAGCTTAGTGAGCTCAAATAGAGGCTAAAAATGGAGTTCTAAATCCAATTTATTCTACTAACAAACCTACCTAATTTTTAACTAATCTTTATGGAAAAATTTATGTAAACCTACTACAATTCAAATGGATACAATTTATCTTCAAAGATTTACTTAAATCGGATCAAATCTAAAATTTAAAAATATTACATTTTATCACATGAGATTTTTTACCCAACTTAAGCTTATCCTAAAGTGCTAAAATCTTGTCTATGGGTGTTTTATAAATAAGATGATGCACTAAATCATAAAACATAATCCAAAAATTTAGGTAAAAGCTCTTGAAAATCAAAGTGATATACACTTTCCCTTTCTAGCTTACTACCTAAAATATGCCTACTCTCTATAGATTTTTTTTTTATTTCACACAAAATAAGAAATAAAAGAAAAAACAATACCTCCAATAGCATCTAGAGGTTGAATAGTGTAGAAACAACAGAAATTTTGAGCCGGTTTCTTCAAATATTGATTAAATCGAAGCATTAAAAGTTTGGGTTTTGGGTGCTCCAGTTGATAAATGTCAACTCCTCTTCGACATGAACACCACCAAAGCAACGACTAGCACAACCACTGCTACCAACTGCCAAGCACTACTACTGCTGTAGACCCTACGCACACCTATGACCCGCAAAGGAGAAACCCAACTCGTTTTATGGTTGAAGAAGGTAAATCATCTTCCTTTTTCTTTGTTTATTATATTATGTTCTCTTAGCATAAAAAAATGAAAATAACAATAAAAAATAGGATAAATTTAGTGATGGCTTATTGACTTCCATGGCTTGCTGTTTGCAAGTTTCACTTATTCTTTTTTAGTTCTTTCTTTAGTTTTTTTTTTTTTAGTTTTCTTTTTGTCATGTTATTCATGTTTGCATGGTTTCATTTTAGTAAAATTATTTGTTTAGATATGGTTTTTTTTTTTCCCTTTCCTTTAGTGTCCATCACAAATGTTGTTAATAATAATATTCTTTAGTGATATGTTTACATAAAATCGCAAATTTTTCAAAAAAAAAATCATGTTTTTTTTTAAATCTTGTATCAAATCGTGTGTTTTTTAAATCTTGCATCAATTGTTTTTTTTTTTTTAATCTTACATCAAATCACATTTTTCATAAAATTGCATAAATTGCATTTTTTTTCAAACCTTGCATAAAAGTTACATCTTTATCATATCTAGTACAAGAATTGCATTTCTTCCATATCTTTTCTAAAAATTTGCATAAAATTCATGTTTGCCCTAAAAATCACATCTTTTCTAAAAATTTACATATTTTGTATAAAATTCATATATTCCATAAAAATCATATCTTTTTCCATATCTTGCATAAAAATTCATATTTTCCACAAAAATTGCATCTTTCCATCTTTTCCGTAAAATTCATATTTTTCACAAAAATTTGCATATCCCCATGAAAATTGCATGCTTTGAATTACATATTCACATGGTTAGGTGTCTTTTAGCTTTATTGCATAAAACAAGGATTTTTCCTATATAAAAAAAATCTTAATTTTTTTTAATTAGGTTCCCTTAGGTTTATTTAAAAAAAAAAAAATTGGCAATAAGATTAGGACTTTTTTAGGGTTTTTTTAATAAAGTGAATTGGAGAAAAATGTAAACCCACACACTAAAGTTTTATAAAAATAAAAGAAATATATCGGTTTGATTCGATTAGTGGATACAGAGGCACCTTCGAGTTAACTTTTAAAAAATAATTTTTTTTTTTTTTACAAAATTCGTAATAAAAAATTCATTAAAAAATCACTTTTCTTATATTTGTTTCATGTTTTGTTGTTTTTATTTTATTAAAAAAATGATAAAAATAGAGGCCCATTAATTAGTCTTTTTAATTTCTATAAGATGATATAGTCTTAATAACCTAGCCTTGAATTTAAAATTTCTAGTTCAAATTTTTTGAAAATTATTATTATTTTTTTTAGAAAATTCTCAAGTTATGGCCTAATCTCGAAATCAAAAGAATCCAATTCAAATAAGTTTCAAATCCAAGAGCCCAACCCAATGTGCTTGATTGTTTAGGGATGTAGGGGCTTTTTTTTTTTTTCTTTTAAAGAACTATATGTGGTTAGACCTAGGCTACCATAGAAAACTAAGATACAACTGCATTATGTAGCCTTCAAGTCGTAGGGGTTCTTATCATTGCCTAACGATGATAAGTAAGTTCACTCTTGCTTCAATATAGCCCACAAATCATTTTCCCAAGAATTTATGAGGCTATAGAGCTTGAGACATATAAGCCCTAAAGTCGCATTTAAGACAATCGTTTAGGGCAATTGTACATAAAGCTAAGGCTTTTAGGAAAACTCATACGATTAATACCAAACCTTAAGATGAGGTTAGAAAAGTTAGTAAAAGTGATCCAGTAAAATTAGATTTTAAAAATCATTTCATAAAACCTTACTTTTAGCCTTAAAGGTATAACTATTCAATATGATATAAAACTTATTGGAACCCCTAAAACCAAGCCTTAAAATTTAATAAGGAACTAAAGATAAATTATTTAAGTTGTAAAAGTGAATAATATTGCATAAGATAATGTATGAAGTATATATATATACACTTACAAATATACTCGATATATATAATAAATATATCCGTAAATTAACTCGAAAACCTCAAAAGTGTCAAATAAGCAGTAAATTCAAAAAAATAAAAAGAAAATATATTTTAGAAACTAATAACATAGCTAAACACATAACTCAATGAATATGAATAGTCATTACAAGTACCAAGTATATAGGATATATACACGTATATTGATAAAAATATTAAATATTAATATAATATACTTAAAATATCAAAATTCTACTAAAATATTAACCTAAACTTATCTAAAACTCAAGGAAAAATCTAGATGTGATTAAGAATTACCATGGTAGCTTCAAATCAACTCTATAGTTAATTCAAAAGGCAAAATGAAAAGAATTTAACACCTCCTTATTGAAAAATTGTGAAAGAAAAAGCAAAATAATTAGGAAATAAAATCCTTAACCCTTAAGCAAATTTTAGTTGACCCTATTTAGCATAAATAAGACCCTAGGACTTCATTTTGTACATTTTGGAACCTTAGAACACAAGAAAAATTTGGAAAAAATTTAGAAAATAAAATAGAGAAAGTAGAGCAAGGACTAACCTAGGCTAGTTCCCAATCCAAACAATGATCTATTGTGGAACTCCGTTAGGCCTAGACAAAGCACCACCCGCCTTTGCTTACCGACAACTCTTTAATGCTAGCATCTAGTTACCAAAGCTCCGATGAACGCTAGGTTTAATTTACTACCCAGTAACTAAATTAGGAAAATTATGAAAAATTTTATTCTTAGGTTATTTTTAGGATGCTTTCATGTTGTAATTTTATTTTGTGAAATTATGATTATTTCATTTACTTCCTTAAGAAAGCGCAGTATTTATCCAAATTTTCAATTTAAAAATAAATATGTTAAATAATATCATTTTAGGCTCAAAAATTTTCTCTAAGATCCTTATTACATCTAGTTTAATGCTATGTAGCTAGATTTTGATTTCATACATGTTTAATATTTATTTTGTTTTTCACCTTAAAAACTGTTAAAAATGGAATTTCCTAGCATAAATTGATTTTAATAAAAATAATTGATGTAAAGGATATCTAATGACTACTAGACACTTATAGTAAATTATTTTGTATGAAAATGATATTATTTACTTAATTGAACGTAATTTAAGGGAAAAAAACATAATTTTATATATTTAAGCGACAACCCCGATTTCATGAAACAAGTTGATGGTTATATCCCATATATCTTTTTGTGTTTATAGAAATTTTCATAGATTTATTTGACAAGCTAACTATTTATTATGAATTTTCCTTGTTAATGACTTAATTTACTAACCAAAGCATGTTTTTAACAATATTAAGCTAAAATATGTTAATTATTTGATTAAATCATAATTATATTTGCTTTGGTCAAACATGATTACATTTTTTTTTAGTTATATTTTGTAACATTGTATGGCTCGAATTAGGATATATAAGTGTTAGGGATAGAAAATACGTATTTTATCATGTTTAAGTTGAAAGTTTTATAAAAATATACTTTATTTAGATAATATGATATTAATGTGATATTACTTATTGCATGAATTTATATGTATATTAGGATTAAAAATATCCTTTAAAAGTTATCTTTTGAAATAGAACACATATCATCGAGTTCATACAAATCCAACGATACTAATTTGTTAAAATTGGATAATTTTAGATAATAAAATACATATTTTTATAATATTACGGAAACTACTGTCTTACGATGACTTTTCCATAATTGAAACGTAATTTGATCGATTAAATGTATGTTTCAATACAATTGAAATGATATATTATAAGTAATAATATAATTACGTATATCCATCAATATTAGCTAATTTAATATAACTTATATAATAAAACTATAATAATTAAATACATGTATAAATATATCTATATTTCATAATATATGATACTTCATTAAAATAACTATCTAAATAGTATTTCAACTAAGTTATATGTTAATATGAAGAGCTAGATAAAACCTTACTGTTTTCGTAAATCTTACAAAAACTAAATCTGAGTTTTAGTATATATAGGATTTCTAAATAAATGGAATGCTGACGAAATTGAATTACCAAAGTGAACATATGTACAAATATGTTGGGATTAGAGCTTTACCGCAAGTTAGAATATTATATCAAAGGATTTAGAGGCTTAAGAGTGTTTTTGTTTGTAGATGTAAATTAGCTATCTGTGTGCATGTCACATGTGTGATTAATATTCTATTTTATGGTAGGAGTTGAACTCCTTAGAGTGTTGTTATGCATGATTTCATATTATTGATTTGTTTGATCTTGTTTAGCTACCCTTGAATGAAACAAATAGATATCTAACTGCTAACTAAAGTGAACATGTATAATAACCTATTAAGGGAACAATTAGGTATGTTAAACCAAATATCGACTCCTTTCCCCACCCTTAGTTGAACTATGTGACAAAAGAAGAGGTCGCGATGAGGTTGAGAGCTGTGGTTTGAAGGTAGTCTCCGAAAGAAGGTGTTTAACATTACACAAGCCTAGATTTGGTCTGATTTGAGTTGTAGTAAAACTCCTCAATCTAAGTTAAAGCGAATATAATTTCTCTAACTTCATTATAAACTGGATAACATTGTGCAATGTTGCATATGATAGATTGCATTGCATTTCATTATAAATAATAACTTTATTTGTGCATGTATGGTACTCTTATGTCTTCGTCTCACTTATTAGGCTAGTTATGCTTACATCCATATAGATTCTATTGTAAGTACTAACTAAAGAATATAGATGCAACAATACAACCAATCACAAGTTAGTATGTGAATGGTTAGGGAATGAGAGGTTACATGGAAGCTGCTAAAACTGGATTACTTTTGATGTCATGATCTTTTGAGAAAACTAATTGGTTTCCCTAAGTGATTACTAGTTTTCTAATAATGTTTGTAAATATATGTGTTAGAACTTGTGACTTTTGAAACTTTCTTATAAAAACATACTCTTTTAAGGTAAATACTATTATGTAAATATAATCTAAGAACTTAAGTTGAGTACTATCGGATTTCTAGTAAATGTTTTAAAGAAATACCACATATTCTAATTAAAATAGGTACCCTACAGGATGCTTTAGGCTGGTTGAGTTGTGTATGCTGTAAACTATATCTATGATAGTAGTTGTGAAATTAGCTTTTGTCTTATAATAGTTTACATGGTGAGACTGTTACAACTCCTCCTATTTGGGGCATGACAAGACCTACAGACACTACCTTCTTGCATCATTTTGAAAGAAAAGGGATTAGTAATTTATAAATTATAGGGACTTAAGAAGAATTGTTATACTCATGGCCAATCGAGCTTTGCCTTATTTTATATATATATTAGAGATTCATACACACACACATCTATATAAGTGTCCATGAATATTGACTGAGGGTTTCTAATAATTCTATCCCTATAATTTACTAATTATCGATCCCTACTGCATTGATGCGTATGTACCGTATTGTATCAATTTTATTTATCTTTTTTATTCATTTATATATTGTTTCTTTTTTTTTCCTTTTGTATTATATATTATTGCTTGTAAATATTTTCTGGTAATATTTATGCCATATATAGTGTAGTTTTTTTTTTTCCATGAGAGAGAGATTGAGAAACATTAAAAAAAAAAATTAAGGTTGAGGAGCTACAAAATTAATTATTTTCCTTAGCAATCATGTCATAAAATTTGTTGTAATTATAAATAGTCATGTAAACTGTATTTTATGTAAAGTATAGACATGGAAAGCCAAGGCAGTGTTAACCCTGATGACATCAACAAAGTGCCACTCAATAGGTATTTACTCCCTTAGGGTATCCTAAAAGACTATGTGAATCAACTTCTACCCATTAAGCAGGACCATATCCAAAAGAAAGTTAGCCTAATTATTTTGCTTATGGAAGTTCAACTCTACTAGCCACTAATCTAGGCCCTGATCCATTTCTAGGATCCAAAATCTTCAGCTTTCAGGTTTGGTACACATATGCTAACACCTACTCTCAAAGAATATTTTCAATTACTCGAAGCCCTATCTCTTAAAGTAAGGATAGCAGCACTGGATCTTAGAGTCCAGCCCGAAAAGGCATTCATGACTTTATTAGGTATCAAAATGGTGACTTTTTATCCTCTTTTGTCAATAGTCAAAAGAAAATGTATTCATATTTTGAAGCTACTAGAATGGTTTTCAAGCCTAATCACTTATAGAAAGCACCATTAGATTTGTTGTAGTAGGTACAAAGCCAGGTGATAGGAATTAACTTCTTAGACCAATCATACGCAGCGGAGCTAGAGGACTCTAAGGACTCACACAGAGAATTCTAGCTTGAAGCCCCATCTAAGACAAGAATTCCTATCTTAACCTTTATGTTTTACTCTACTGCCAACCAAAATACCAAGCTCTCATGTGCACCAACATAGTTCCCAAAGTTACTAAGTAGATGTACCAACCTGCTAAGCATATGGGCCAACCTATTGAGCAACCATGCCATGACACAAATAACATCTGAGTGTACCAGCCTCAAACAACTGTTTAAGCCCATCTCCCAAGCCAACCACCAACACCCAATCCCAATCCAAGCTGAATACCCTTTAATGACTGATTAACTGAGCTCCAACCTAATCCAAACCAGGTCAACTCTGACTACGAACTCTCTTTTCTTTACTTCATCTGAATTATACTATATTACAAAACACCAGCCACCATACAACACATGTCTTCTAACACAACATTCCAAAAGGATTATTTACTTTTTCCGTACTGAATATTCTATTTCTTCTACCGTTTTTAGTATATTTCATGTATTCCAATTGTAAATTACCCTTTTTATCTTTTCATGTATGCTTGTAACCCTAATAGAGCTAGTATATAAACTCCATTCATTTTTGTATGTAGCCATCATCTATCACATTATCAAAATTAATACAAGTTTCCTTTGTAAGCAACCCTAGTGTTCTCATTTACCCTTAACTCTTATCTATTCCTTTTAGTAAGAAATAGTGGTGAGTGACTTTATAGTTCAAACCGATGAGTCATATTCGACAAATTGTAAGCCAAGTAGAATCGACTAATGCGTCATATCTAGTTGGTAGCTACCCATACTTTGCTAAACCCCTTTTGTTTTATTTCGATTCATTTTGTTGCGGTACTCCTCCATGTATGCAACCCTACAAACACATTAGCTTAACTAGTATTAGAGCATAGTACCAAGAGGGAGTGTGCGAAGTTATAGTGAAGTTTCAGTTCATGTTTACTGTTAGTGGCTGCTATGTTCCTTCCATAGCTACTTTAGTGCATTCATTGAAGTAAGTTCTAAAGTTTTGAGCTGTATAGTGAGGTTTGTGTGTTAGTAAGGATAGTTCCTACCGTTACTCTGTTTTACTCTATTTTTCATTGTGAAAACAAAGCGAGCTCATTTTTATTATGTTCGAATGATTATTAAGCGGTTGCAATTGTTAAGAGTGTATTAGTACAGTTTTAAGTAGTAAAGTAGAAGTGTTTTTCGTATATTGTGCTATTAATCTATTATAGAAGTATCACACGATCTCGGATTCGAGTGTTCAAAGAGTTATTGGTGATGGTGCTCATACTGGTCACGGTCATAATGGCAGCAACACTCCTAAGTCAGTTGATGATAAGCTCAATAAACTCACCAATCTTATTGAGAGTCTAGTTACTGTGAAGCAAGTTAACAGATAACTACCCTAGCAAGTTAACATATAACTACCCTAGGGTATGCTGCATCATAACCTACTTAAGAATGTTCTAGAAGGACGCTGTGGCCAAGGTAGCTAAGCTAACCTCCTAATTTGACCCCATTAGGCTAGAGGAGTTGTAGACCAAGTTGCTCAACAAAAGCTAGAATTAGAGGAGATCGAGGAAGATGATGAGGAAATAGATGTCGAAGAGTATGGAGATGAAGGAGAAGAGATTGAATACTACCGAGCACAAGAGCGAGGATGCCAAACTCCTCAAGGACTTGACAACGTTAAGGTCCAAGTCCTACCATTTCATGGAAGTGGAGATGCAAAGGACTATTTAGAATGGGAAGAGAAGGTGAGAAAGTGTTTGACTGTTATAGGTATATTGATGCTTTTATAGTGTGACTTACTACACTCGAATTTTTTGAGTATGTTATTATGTGGTGGAAAAATTTGAATGCAACTAGAGCAAGGGATAGAAGACGAGGTGTACGAACTTAGGATGAGATGAAAAGATTGCTAAGAGGGAGATTTGTACCTAAAACATATTTGTAAGATACATTTGCAAAATTGCAAGAACTTCGCCAAGGAGGCCAATCTATTAATGATTATGTAAGAGAATTTCAGATGCTGATGATTCGAGTTGACGTGGATGAATCTAAGGCTCACATAGTGTCAAGGTTCATCTCTGGACTTAAATATGAGATTCATAATATTATAGAAGTACAGAGGTTTTATACTCTAAAACAGGCAATTAAGATAGCATAAAGAGTCGAAAAGCAGAGAAGAAATGCCCTCAGCCAACTTGGACCAACATTTTCCCAAGCCCCTATTCCATACTGACCTGCTAAGCATACAAGCCGTCCTATTGAGCAACCATGCCATGACATAAATAACATCCAAGCATACCAACCTCAAACGACTGTCCGAGCCCATCTCCCGAGTTGACCACAAGCACACTATCCCAGTTCAAGCCAAATACCCTCTAATGACCAATTGACTAAGCTCTAACCTGATCTAGATCAAGTCAACTCTAATTACAGACTCTCTTTTCTTCATTTTGTCCAACTTGTACTATAATATAGAACACCAACCACCATATAACATGTCTTCTAGCAAAAAATTCCGGAAGGATTCTTTACTTTTTCCATACTAAGTATTCTTTGTCTCTTTTATTTTATTTTTAGTATATTTCATGTATTCCAATTGTAAATTACCCTTTTTGTCTTTTCATGTATGATCATAACCCTAATGGGGCTAGTAAATAAACCCCATTCGTTTTTGTACGCAACCATCATCTATCACATTATCAGAACTAATATAAGTTTCCTTTGTGAGTAACCTTAGTAATCTCATTTACCCTTAACTCTTATCTATTTCCTTTAGTAATGAGTAACAGTGAGTGACCCTATAATTCAAACCAGTGAGTCATATCCGATGAATTGTAGGCCGAGTAGGATCGATTAGTGTGTTATGTCCAGTTGGCAATTACCCAAACTTTGCTAAACCCCTTTTTTTTTTTCTTTTAGTTCATTTCGTTATAGTACTCCTCCATGTGTCTAACCTCAAAGACACATCACTTGGGTTGAAAAGCAAGTGAATGCCTTTATTGTAGCAATGTTTGGGATATTTCTATTCCCCTATGGGTATGGTCACATTCATTTCAAGGTAACTGAGCTTATAATGCAGTTTTTAACTAAGAAATCTTACATACAACCCTATTAGCATAGCAGTTCAAAACTTTGACCCATATGAAAAGGCAATGTCATAGGTTTTTTAAGGCTAATCCTTCAATCCTAATCGCTTGGTAGGAGTTTACTTAAGCCATCCTTGACAAAGCACATGAATCACATTAACGATTTCACTCCCCATCTCAAAGTGCCAAAAGGTAATAAAATGGAAGAGTGGGTCAAAGTGATAAAGCAGATGCAACTGGTGGATTTTATGTGGACTACCAGGTGGAGCAACTATATCGAGCCATTTTACGATGTGTTAACTATGCTAGAGTCCCTCTTATAAATATTACAAGATGTACATGGTGTAGAGTCCTATTTCATTTTTTTTAATTTAACTTATATTAAGCCTAGCCCGCTTAATTTAAATTATTCAATATTAAATTAAGGAAACATTTTTCTTAAAAAATATATATTCTAAAAAAATTAGAGTCGCCAACCAGTTAAACTAATAAAAAAATGAAATTAGGGTTTTCAGGTGGAAAAACCCTAATTTAGCCACTAATATGCAAATATTCTAAAAAATTAATTTTTTAGAAAATTAAACTAGAAAATCCAAGCTTAAAGCTAAGCTATTAAGACTAAATCACTATGTTAAGATATAAAAAAAAAAAACTAATGGGCTTTCATTTTTTTTTTTATAATTTTTCTGGAAATTGCTAAAATATGTACAAATATGCAAAAGTATAATTAAAATGATTTTTTTATTATTTTTATGACGAATTTTCAAGTAAAAAGAAAAAAATGTTTTTTTTTTTTTTATGGTTAGCTCGAAGGTACCTCCGTACCCACTAGTTAGGATCAAACCAACATAATTTTAATTTTTAAAAAATAAATTAGCGAGTGGATTTTTTTTAAAAGAAATCAAGCTAAATTTACGTTAGTTATTAAATTATGATTTTTTTACAAATCTTTTTCTAAAAAAACTCGAACTAATTAAATCTTTTGAAAACTCTAATTAGGATTTTTTTTATTTTGAAAAAAAACACTACATGCCAAAAATGAATTTTTTCTAAATCCAAAATGTAAGATCTGCTAAAATACGATTTAGATACATATCTTCTCTAAAGATATGAATATCGGAAGAAAGATATGCAACTTTTCTAAAAAATGCAATTTTAGGTAAAAAAAATGCAATTTAACTAAAAAACAATGAAATTTATAAAAAAAAATTGAAATTTAAATTGCAAAACTCATTAACCTATAGTCTGTTAAAATTTATTATTAAAAAAATGCACTAAAAAAATAAGTTAGTAAAATGAAACAATTAATAATAATAAAAAATAAATAACTAAAATAATTTACCTAATTACCTAAATGGGTCAAATCATGTACATAATCAAACTGGATTGATCGAGTGTTGTTGATGCATGATCTGATGTAGATAGTGATCTGATCAGTGAAGTGCTCGTGTAGCTTGGTAGTGCAACATACATTTGTGAGTCTGGTCGTACAGCATAAATTTGTATGGAGTGTTCAATCATACAACGTGGACTATGGGTGGAGCATTCTGATCATGCAGCGTGAATTTATGTATGCTGTAGACAATTGTGCAGTTTAAATTTTTGTATTGTGGCTGAATCGAGATGTGAATTAGGCATATGGGTGCAAATTGTGGGTCAATGTTATGTATGTGTCAGTGCGTGATTAGTAAGTGTGTATGCAAAATTATGCAATCGTGTATGAGTAAGTATGAGTGAAGATTGGTCGTGTACAGGTGTGATTGAATTGTGAGTGAGTGGCGTATGTATCAGACGTGTAGGGCTAATTGTGTGTTGTGAGTGAGGACAATAGAAATGTGTGTGCTGTAAGGAAATTGTGTATGTAAACAATGGTAGATGTAGGAAATTGTGCACATAAGTGATGTGACAAAAAGTGATAATTGATGGAGAGTATGTGAATCTAAAAATTGTAAACGTAAATAATGGCCTGTGTATTAAGATTGACGTGAAATTGTATTGTGTAGGAGATTATGTATTGTATTGTGAATTCTGAAAACATCTCATTTTTATAGCCCATTATCCATTATTTATAAGTCATCAATCTAAATCTATTGGATCTTTTTTTATATAGATTTAGTCTTAAAAAATCCAATATTGATAAGATACGATCATACCCGATTTAGATTCATTGAAGATTTAATCCAATTTCTAAAAACCTTATATTGATTTAAGCTTTCTATCTTGGGCTCGATTTAATCCATCTTAATTTAGCCCAAAATGCATGTTAACCCATTTAATAAATCCTAAGTCTATTTTAGCTTAATATAAATTAAATAAAAACTTTCTTTATATTGGACTTGACTAAAAATATTCTTAATGAAGCCCAACTATTTAACAACTTAGAATTGAATGTACATCTTTATCCAATCTGACCCTAAACGACTCGACTTGACACTTTATATTTTTTTTTATTTTTCTTTCAATTTTCGTTTTTTTTTTATTTTGAATATTTATTAATTTATTTTTTTCTTATTTTTTTAATTTGTCCCGATAAGAAAGAATCCTAACGATAGCAAAAATGAGATGTCTACAGCTACCCCTCTTTATAAGAACATTTGATTAAAATGTCGCTACAAAGACAAAAGAGATGCTTATTTTTGTCAAATCCTATCTTAAATTAACAGGATGAAGATTACTGACTTGAATGATCAGTTAAGCAGTGTCTCGTCTTGAAAAAGGATACCAACTTAAAAGTTTGATACAAAGAATAAACTACCCATCTTGAAAGAACAGGGCAAAGGAATAGGAAGCCCATTTTGAAAGGACAAGGCAAAGGAATAGGAGCTTATCTTGAAAGGAGAAGGCAAAAAATTAAGGGGTCTATCTTAAAAGGATAAGGCAAAAGATTAAGGTACCTATCATAGAAGGATAGGGCAAGTGATTAAGGTGCCTATCTTGAAAGGATAAGGCAAAAGATTATAAGATGCCTATCTTGGAAGGATAGGGTAAAAGATTGGGATGCCTATGTTGAATGGATAGGGCAAAACAACTGAAGGTCAATTGATCTGTTTTGGTTTGATGAATGATCTAAAGAGGATAGATCTCTTCGAGATTTTCAAAAAAATTTCTCAATTCTCCTAAATATCTCTATCGAGGACTTTAGGATTATATTACCTAAGAATGGAAAATTTTGCAGACAGTACCCAATCGACATACCTCATGTCGATTCCCAATATTCACTCATTCAAATAGCAAAAAGTCACCCAGGTACCTTATCAATATTGTACTTTTTCTTGGAATAAAGTCTTCTTCACTTATGGGATTCAATCATAATTGAAACTTTTTGGCTGATGAGTCTTTTAGCCATACCATGGTCATCTCTTGATTCTACTTTTGTCGTCACCGGTTCTCAATTTCCACCTCTATGATTCCTAAAAAATAAATCTCTTTTCAAAAAATAAGATTTAATCATTAGGAGCATTTGACTTCACTTTATTTAGTGATTTAAGTTCATTGGTAAGTGTTTAGTGTTTAAGTATATGAGGCTAATAATCATGGCATACAAGGATTTATTAGTGAAGTGTTTGTCGATCAATAACCATCTGAATTCGAGAACATTCATGGATATCAACTTTGCTTGCAAACGATGAAAGATTAACCATAAACAATTCTCAAGAAAAATTAGAATCTTTATCGAACTAAGCTTTCATGGATAATATAATTTAACTACATTTGAATTCACAAGTCCCCTTAATTCCAAACCATCCATTTCCATCAACACTAATATACCTCCTAACAATACCCTTTTTACCACATAAAGGCCTTCATAATTCGGAGCAAATTTTCTCCTAAGGTCTTTTATGTTTGGTAGTACTTTCTTCAACACCAAATCTCCTTCCTTAAAGTACCTCGGGCATACTTTCTTGTTAAAGGCTCAGATCATCCTCTATTGGTAACATTAGCCATGACATATTGCTATAAGCCTCCTTTCATATAGTAGGTTCAAATGCTCCATTCACTTCCTCACCTAATCTACTTCATCGAACTAAATTTCTGCCAACACTCAGAACGAAGGTATTTCTACTTCCACCAGTAATACCACTTTAGTTCCGTACACTAATGAATAAGGTGTTGCACCTATAAAGGTTTTGATTGAGGTTCTATAAGCCATAAGAGGGAAGGGGAGTATCTCATGCCAATCTTTATAAGTGATTGCCATCTTCTCTATGATTCTCTTGATTTTCTTATCAATGGCTTCAACTGCCTCGTTCATTTGAGGTTGGTATGCAGTCGAATTTCTATGATTGATCTTAAATTGGTTGCATACTTCAACCATTAGCTTATTGTTCAAATTTGACTCGTTGTTCGTAATAATAGACTCAAGTGCACCATATTTGACAATGATATCTCCTTTTAGAAATCTAACTATCAGTCTTTTGGTTACTGTAGCATATGACACTACTTTTACCTACTTAGTAAAATAGTCGATCGTAATTAAAATGAATCTGTGCCCGTTTGAAGTTGTTGGCGAAATTGGTCCCATCATATCTATTCCCTACATTGAGAAAGGCCAAGGAGCTAACAACACATGTAATTCTTAGGGAGGAGCATTGATTTTATTAGCATATACCTGACAAAGGTGACAATGCCTTATATGCTTGATACAGTCTGATTCCATCATCATCTAAAAATAACCCATCCTCATGATTTTCCTAGCTAACATGTACCCATTCAAATGAGGACTACAGACTCCTTCATGCACTTCTTTCATTAACTTCTTAGCTTCCTCATTGTCTACACACGTTAACAATGTTGTATCAGGTGATCTTTTATACAACGTAACTCCACTTAATAGGAAATGAGCAACCAATCTCCTTAAAGCTTTCCTATTCTTTCTATCAGCCTCATCAAAGAACTCACTTGTTTGAAGTAACTCTTTGATATCATAATACCATGGCTTCTTTGGTTCTTTCTCTTCAACGGTTAGACAAAAAGTCGATCTTTCCTCTACCTCAATCTTTAAGGACTAAATTTCCTTCCCATCCATGACTTTCACCATTGATGCTAACATGGCTAATGCATTAGCAAATTGATTTTGGGTTCTCAGAATATAAGTAAATAAAATTTCCTAGAATCTTTCAATTAGCTTTCATAAATGCTCATGATAAGGTATCAACTTCCTGTCTTTCATCTTATATTATCCCAATATCCAGAGAATTATAAGAAAGGAATCTCTATACACTTCAACCTTTTATATTCCCATGTCTAGCACCATTTTGAGCCCCAAAATGCAAGCTTCATATTCTACTATGCTGTCTGTATATGGAAATGCTAACCTAGTTACCATAGGGAAATAATTACCCTTAGGTGATACCAGTACTACTCCTATCCTACATCCGAACAAATTGGCTACTCTATCAAAATGCATTCTCCATTCCAGTTTTTAACCACTCAATTCATTCACTACCATCACATTTTCATCAGGGAACTAAGCTTCTAAACCATCCTTATCATCTTCTAGTGGGTATTTTGCCAATTGATTAACCACTATCTATCCTTTGACTAAACTCTAACTTAAGTATTTGATATCAAACTCAGAGAGCAGCATTTGCCACTTCGATATTCTTCCGATCAATGCTAGCTTTTCTACTAAATACCTTAACAGGACATGTTTTGTCAACAACTCTATTAAGTAATAGAGAGTGTACTACCTAAGCCTAAGCATCACCCATACTAAGGCACGATACATTCTTTCCACCTCTAAGTATTTCTATTGACCTTTTGTGAACTTCTTGCTCAAGTAATATATAGTATGCTCTTTCCTGCCTATTTCATCTCCCTACCCCAGCATACATCCTATCGATTTAAGGAGGATCATCAAGTAGAGAATAAATGGCCGTCTCGGTGTAGGAGTGACCAACACTGGCAGATTCATGAGATGCTCCTTGATTTCAACAAATGCTTGCTTACACTCTTTGTCCCATTCTATCACTACATTCTTCCTCAAGAGTTTAAATAATAGCTTACATTTATCGATTAGCTATGATACAAACCAAGCGATGTAATTCAACCTTCCCAATAATCCTCGAACTTCTTTTACAATCTTCGGTGCAGGCATATTTACGATTGCCTTAACTTCATCTGGGTCCACTTCTATTCCTTTTCTACTAACTACAAAACCCAATAATTTGCCCGAGATTACTCCAAAGGTGCACCTTTCTAGATTCAGCTTCAGTTGAAATTTCCTTAACCGCTTGAATAGTTTTCGTAAAACATTGACATGATTGTTATCCTCCTTAGATTTGGCAATCATATCATCTACATAAACTTCGATTTCCCGATGCATCATGTCATGAAATAGAGCAATCATAGCACACTAATAAGTTGTCCCAACGTTCTTCAACCTGAAAGGCATTACATGGTAAAAAAATGTTTCCCAAGTGGTAATGAAGGTGGTTTTTATTTTATCCTCTTCTGCCATCTTCATTTGATTATATCCCAAGAAAACATCCATAAATGAGAAAAGATGATTTCTGGCCATGTTGTCCACCAATACATCAATGTATAGTAAAGGGAAGTTATTCTTAGGTGTCGCCTGTAGACACCTCATTTTTGCCCCCCTCAATAGTCTTAATTTTTATTTTTACAAAAAAAGGTCCTAATTCAAAATAATAAAAAAAATAATAAAAATTAACAAATAATGAAGATACCAAAAAAAATAAGAAAAGGAAAAATCATAAAGATTTCATAGATTTTTAGAAAGTAATTTATATTAGGAATAATTAGTTTTAGTATTAGTTTTTGTTTTAGTTTAGTTAAAAATTTTAGTTTAGGGAATCGGATAGTTTAAATATAATTTAATGGTAATAAATATCAAGACACAGGCCAACGGCCTAACAGATAAGTAAATGAATATTTGCGGTGATTTAGTTGAAGGTCATGGGTTTGAGTCTTAGCAGGCACCTATATTGTTATTTTTCTATCTTTGCAGAAGCAAGATTTAAAATCGAATTCATATTTAATCAAATCATAGGAATGTTAGTTAAATCATATTTGAATTAAATTTGAATCTAATTTAATTAACGAATCAAATATAATTAGATGTGATATGATATGATTTGGTTTAGACTTTATATAAACACATACATGCAGTCAGAAAAAAAAAAAAGGAGGACAATTACACACTTGTAAAAATGAAAACGATTTTTTTTTCAAATCCACAATTCACCAAGCCTCCACCACGTAGTTGCATCCCAAATCCAGCTGCTGCACACCAACTGCTCCATCGAACAAAAGCCGCAACAATTTTTCTACTCTAACGCCTACTGGCACTCTCATTCGAACCATCCATCCAATTGCAGCAGCACTTGATCATCCATACACATGGCTTCATCATTAGCAGATGCAGTGCAACAAGTTCTATCTAGTCCATGCCACAACACGTTGAGCTCATCCCCCGCATGTCCTCACAAACGCAACTATACGATCGTACATAACAAAATACTCTGAGCCAAATCCCCCCACTTCACTCTGCAGCAACGTACAGCCACGCCACTGCAGCATGCTGCAATTACAATACACAACTGACATACGTACAAGAACACTGCCTCCACTATGCACATGATCAGCCACAACAATCCCCTTGCCACGCAACAATCCCCAATTGAATGACGCTGCCCCCTGACGCCATCCTAGTCCACTTTCCCATCGCTTGAAGAACATGTGCTAACCTCCTTCGCACCAACGCAATTCGAATCCACGAAGCCACACCGATTAGAATTTCACACCAGCATGACATAATCTGCAACACGCACTCACTTCAATTCAACAACAACAGCCAGCAGACAGCAAGCAAGCCTCGTCCAGAGCTTTACACAATGCTGCTGCAGCGATAGAGCCAAACAGCGGACTCAATGATCCAGCTATTACTATCATTATGAACAGCAGTCGCCCAAAGTCGAAACTGTGCAGCAGTGAACCAATCCAGGTTTGATCAACCATACGTGCTCATACACGACCAATTTCAGCCAGCAACTCACGCTCCAATTGCAGCAGTGCCAATCAGCCTTGCAGGTCCACATCCAGCTGCGCGTCGCTGATCAAGCTCACGCACGGCGCATAGACGACTATAAAACTCCATCCTCACACCACCGTATTATCGTTGCTGCATAACATCTACGAAACTTCACCGCACATTCCACAATTAGTCACACACGATGTACAGAACTATCTACACAAATAGCCAACCCCCAACGTCTATATACCAGCGACAACAACAGTCTGCGTTGATTGATCGCGTTGAGGATAGCAAGCAGCACCACTTTCACACAACTTCAGCAGCATGCTGCCAGCCTCCATCACCAATCACGCAAGTACTTCACCCTCGACAACTCCGGACAGCAACTCCAGGCCCTCTCCTTCGCATACTTGACACTAAAGCACTCCACAACAATTCCAATAGTCGAGTAGAATATCCTTCATACACTTCAACACATAGTTGAAATTAGGTTTAGTTAATTTTTTTTTTTAATTAATTAATTTATTATTGTTATTATTATTTTTAGATCCTTAGTTATTTAACATAGTGTGTGTGTATATATATATATGTGAGTATATTAGTTTAGGAGATTCTTTTAGTATTAGTTTTTATTACATAGGTTAAGCATATTATATTTTAACGTAGGTAGTTGTTTAATAATAATATGTATATAAATTAACTTAGGTGTTTTTGTTAGCATTATGTTTTCTTTTAGGGTTCCTTACATAGAAAGGTTTTTTTTAGAAATAAAAAAAATCAATAAAAAAATTTTAGGAGCTTTTAAAGCATTTTCTTTAACACTCGAGAATTAGGATCTTTTAGTTCTTATTTGAATTAATTGAGTCAGTAACAATGTAAACTTGGTCAATTTTCAAAAATTAAAATAAACCAACACACTAAAGTTTTTTGGAAAGAACTATGATCGTCTGATCCTGGCTAGCAAGTACGTAGACACCTTCGGGGCAACAATAAAATATGTAAAAACTTAGGTTCTTTTTTTTATGATTTTTATTTATTTATTTATTTTTAAATATTATAATTAGAAGAATAATCCTAATTTCGGTAAATATATAGTGGTACCCGTTAAGGTTTAATAGATTAGCCCCCGAATTCGGAACCCTCTGGTTCTTCATTAAAATTGAAATCAAAAACTGGTAGTTAAATCATGATCAATCCACCCAATTGATTACGGTTTCTTTTTCTTTTCCCGACTTCGGTCGGGTGGCAACTCCAAAAATTATTTTCAATAAAAAACTAAAATTTCTCAATTTCTTTAATTGAGGATTAATATTAAACGGGTTATGGTTTAGTATTAATCGGAAATGGGGAAATTAATTTTAAACAAAAACCGAAAAATCAAACTCGACATCGCCTAATTTAAATCACAAAAGTCCACACATACCCTAACTTTCCCATTTTTCTTCAACACCGACACTACATTAGCTATCCATTCAAGGTAATCTAACACTTTTACAAATCCAACTCCCAGTAATTTCTTCACTTCTTCTTTTATTTCAAAGAGTATGTCTAGCCTAAACCGCCTAAGTTTTTGCCTTTTAGGTTTAATATCATCTCTTATAGGCAACTTATGAACTACAATCGACGAATCCAAACTAGGTATATCCTCATAGGACCAAGCAAATATATCCAAGTATTCTAATAATAAATCTGACAACTCCCGTTTCTGCTCATCCGCCAAATTGCCCCTAATTTTCAAGTTTTGCAGATTTTCTTTTGTTTCCAAATTGATCACAACTATCTGCTCATCGATAATCACTCTGCCCTATTCAAATTGATGCCAACTCTATTGTATTTCGCTTAAGGTCTGAATATCATCTCCGACATCTGACTTAGCAAGGCTGAAGGTGATATTAGTACTTTCATCATTTACAAACATGAGATATCCATTATGTTCATCGTTTTTATCTAATCTAAAGAGTAAAGAAAGGGGCAAAAGGGTAACAAGTAAATAACAAAGAAGAATTGAAAGAAAGAAAGGAACTAACTTTATTGAATGAATTCAAATTGTTTGAAAGAAAAGGCCGAATAACTATAAAATCAAATGCTTGTAATTGCTCTAATATTGCTTTTCTAAGAGACCTATTAATAAGAATGGAAAACCAGTTGCATAAGGAAACTGGGATGCCAATATCTTTCTCCTCGTCTAGATTGATGCTACATTACTAAGTTAAAACTTTGGCTAAATCAACTACTTCAAGTTCTTAAATGCAAGCTAGTACTAGGAATGTCCAACGAATGTTTGGAAAATCTATACGAATATGGCAGAGCTAATCTCCTCTCTTGCTTCTAGTCTTGGCCTTCATTTCTTTATTTCTTCCTTAGTAGACTATTATCTGAGCCCGAATGTTCCAATCTGCTGCTTAGATTGTTTTAAGCAACCCTGTGCCCCCTGTCTTGATACTTCAATCATGCTAACCTCATCAAAAATCTACAATCCTTACTCCTCCAATTCCTCACTCTCAACATATGGAATGACTATCTTTTTGTAAATCTCGTATTCTTACTCTCCAAGAATAGTGACCAGCTGCCCATTAGCTATAAATGTCATCTTCTGATGTAGACTAGATGGAATTGCCCCTGCTAAGTGGATCCACGGCCTTCCTAATAGAAGATTGAAGGTTCTTAGTATGTCCAAGACCTAAAATGGAATAGTGAACATTTGTGGATAGATCTCGACCTGTAGCCCGATTTCTCTAAGTATCTTCTTCTTTGATCCATCAAATGCCCTTACTGAAATTGAGCTAGGCTTTATCTCTACCAAATTTACTCCAAGCAAATCTAATGTTGCCAATAGACACACATTCAGTGAAGAACCATTATCAATCAGTACTTGAGCAACAATTCTCCCTATACACTTGACCAATATGAAGAGGGGTTTTGTGTGCTGATCACCTTCTTCACCTAACTCATCCAGTGAGAATGAAATCTAATCAATTGCAAATAATAAATTAACTACTAATCCCAAATTTTCAATGGAAATCCCTTCAAGTACATTGACATCTTTTAAAATATTGATTAAGGCTTCTTATTGAGTGTTAGATGACAATAGTAATCACATCAGGGAGATATAGGTTGGTACCCTAGCTAGCTGATCTATAATCGTGTATTCACTAACTTTCACTATTTTCTTGGCAATGCTCTACTCCTTCTCATTTGTATCCTTAAAGATCCTTCAAGAAACATCTTCCACAATAGTCTTTCTCTTAACCTCCTCATTCTAATCATAGACTCATCTCAAGCAAGTAAGCCCTCCAACCATAGGTAGTAAGGACATAGTTGTCTGATTCACCATTTGATAATCCAAAGGGGCTGCTTTGTAATTTTCTAAGGTTATTGGGACATTAAAAGCTATCTTCTTGGTTTTACCCAATTCTTTAACCTTCTCATTCTTCTTGTGGTATTCAAACCATCTCAGCAGTCTTCTTGGCTTCTGCAATAAGCTTATCTTCTTCCTCAAATTCAGAACCCCATCCAGTAGGTGGTTCATCAACATATATTACAAGTGAACCAACATAAGTGACCAAATACTCAAACTTTCCTAACGACTCTCCCAAGGTGTTGACTATCGAATCTCGAATCTCCAGTTTCATATCTTTCTTTGAGCTCATTCTAAGTACATTTCTTTCGTGGTTTTGGAACCATCATAACCATAATGTCAGCCTTCCTTATCTTCCCATCCTTCAACAATTGATATATTGCTGGTTTGGTCCAGGTACCCCGAGGCTACAATCTCTACAAAGTTAGAGGCAGGACAACCTACCAAATGTTGATAATATGGGCTTCCAAGAGTATTAATAAAGGCAAAGGTTAGATCCTTTTCAGTTAAGGGAAGAGTTACCCAAGCTACCATGCCCCTCCATCCTTGAGCATACTCTTTAAAGCTTTCATTAGTCCTCTTATGCAGATTGTTCAAATCCCACATGAATGGAACCACCTCGATATTGAACTTGTACTGGTTGTAGAAAGCCCGGGCTAACTTATCCCATATATCTATCTCATTTAAATCCAGTTGAGCATACCAAATCAGGGCAGGCCCGGTCAAGCTATCCTAAAAGGTTTAGACCCTCACTTTGTCATTCTCCGTATATTTTCCCATCTTTCTAATGTACAACCTGGTGTAAGGCTTAGGGCGGCCAGTCCCATCATATTTCTCAAACTCTGAAACTTTAAAATTTTTTAGAAAGTCATTGTCTTCATACATCAACAAATTAACCATTCCTATCTGCTCAAGCCTATTAACCATTTCTAAGGTTTTCATCTTCTTGGTTAACTTCTACATAAATTTCCTTTCCATCTCTTGGTGTTTCTCCTCAATCTCCTTCCTCTACATCTCAACATTGGGGATTGATTCCGCATCTTCTAGTTCAGGGGGAGGGGTTGCTTCTACATTTCGATTCAAGTTGAGTGGGCTACATCAAGCCTGAGTGGGCTTGCGTATCACCGTCAAGAGGGGGTAAAGACCTCAACGACTCAAGGGTTATACAATGGCAGCCCATCCCAAGTTCCTAAGGTAGCTTAGGTCTAACCACATTTAAGCATGCAAATTATTTTTATTAAATAAAGGCCAAGTTTTTCTTAGAGGCCTAAATCACTAAAACCCAATTAGTACAACTATGTATAGATAAAAAGAAATAGAAAAATAAAAGCCCATTAATTAATTTTTATTTTTACATGGCTAACCTATTAGCGTTCCTAGAGAAGTCGCCAATTCTGTCGAGCTCTTTTTCATTTTCCTTAATTCAACTTATATTAAACCCAACCCGCTTAATAGAGTTGCCAGCCAATTAAACTAGTAAAAAATGAAATTAGGGTTTAGCTACTAGTTCGCAAATATTCTAGAAAAATAATTTTTAGAAAATTAAACCAGAAAATTCAAGGTTATAGCTAACCTATTAAGACTAAGTCACCATATAAAGATAAAAATAAAAAATAAAAAAATAAAAAAAAAACTAATGGGCTTTTATTTTTTTTATAATTTTTCTGAAAATTGCTAAAATATGTACGGATGTATAAGTATAACTAAAATGAATTTTTTATGATTTTTTATTACGAAATTTCAAGAAAAAAGAAAAAAAAAAGTTTTTTTTTTCCTTTTTTATGGCTGTCTCGGAAGTGTCTACATATCTGTTAGTCGAGATCAAACCAATTTAGTTCTATTTTAAAAAAAAAATAGTGGGTGGAATTTTTTTTAAAAGAAATCGAGCCAAATTTACATTAGTTATCAAATTATTATTTTTAAAAAAATACCTAAAAAGATATAACTTCACGAATCATTTTTTAAAAAACCCTCACTAACTAAATCTTTTGAAAACTCCAATTAGGATTTTATTTTTTATTTTGAAAAAAACACTACATGCCAAAAATGAAGTTTTTCTAAATCTTAAATGCAAAATCTACTAACATACAATTTAAATACATATCTTTTCTAAAGATATGAATCTCAGAGGAAAGACATGCAACTTTTCTAAAAAATGAAATTTTAGGTAAAAAATGCAATTTAACTGAAAAACAATGAAATTTATCAAAAAAAATTACAATTTATCTAAAAATTGCAAAACTCACTGACCTATAAGCTATTAAAATTTATTATTAAAAAAAACATGCACTAAAAAAATTAGTAAAATAAAACGAATAATAATAATTAAAAAATAACTAACTAAAATAATTTACCTAATTACCTAAACGAGTCAGATCATACACGTGATCAGACTGGACTAATCATATGTTATCGATGCATGATCGAATGTAGACAATGATTTGATCGGTGAAGTGCTCGTACAGCCTAATTGTGCAATGTGCGTGTGTAAGTCTAGCCATGCAATGTAAATTTGTGTGGAGTGTTTAGTTATACAACGTAGACAATGGGTAGAGTGTTCTAACTATGCAGCGTGAATATATATGTGCTATGGACAATCGTGCAACTTGAATTTATATGTGCTATAGCTAAATCAAGACGTAAATCAAGCATGTGGGTATGGACTGTGGATCAGTGTTGTGTGTGTCAGTACGAAATTAGTGAGTGAAGTGCAAGCATGAGTGAGTATGTATGCAAAATTGTACAACCATGTGTGAATGAGTGTAAGTGAAGACTGGTCGTGTGTAGGCATGATTGAATTGTGAGTAAGTAGCGTGTATGTCAGACATGTAGGGCTAATTGTGTGTTGTGAGTGAGGACAATAGACAATGTGTGTGCTATGAGGAAATTGTGTACATGAATAGTAGTAGGTATAGGAAACTGTGCAAGTGAGTGATATGACGAAAAGTGAAAATTGATGAAGAGTATGTGAATCTAGAAATTGTATACGTGAATAATGGCCTGTGTATTGTGTTTGACATGAAATTGTATTGTGTAGGAGATTATGTATTGTATTATGAATTCTGAAAACGTCTCTTTTTTATAGCCCATTGTCCACTATTTATAAATCATCAATCTGAATCTATTGGATCTCTATTTAATTTTAACAATCCAATATTGATAAGATGCTATCATAACCAATTTGGATTCATTGAAGATTTAATCCAGTTTCTAAAAACCTTACATTGATTTGAGCTTTTTATCTTGAGTTTGATTTGGTCTATCTTAATTTAGCCCAAAATGCACACTAATCTATTTAGTAAATTCTAACTCTATTTTAGCCTAATATAAATTAGATAAAAACCCACTTTATACTGGATTGGACTAAAAATATTCTTAATGAAGCTCAACTATTTAAAAACTCAGAATTAAATATACATCTTTATCCAATCCAACCCTAAACGACTAACTCGACTCAACTTGACACTTTGTATTTTTTTATTTTTATTTCATTTTTCATTTTTTTTTATATTTTTCTTATTTATTTCTTCGTTTATTTTCTTTTTTTTAATCTAACTCGATATAAGAATAGCAAAAATAAGGTGTCTACACATGGTATTTTCTAACTTGTGTCACTAGAAAGTTGGGCCCACTTCAAGAAATCGCATGTATGGACTCACTGGAAACAATAACTTTGAGTTATCAAGACCCTTGTTTGCCCTCAACCACCCTAACCAAATGATTAGTAGAGCACTTAAGGTTGTATAAAAGAAGAGAAGTCAAAAAGGAGGTGAACGTAGGGACATTGAGAAGTAAAGTTTGACAATATCAAGCAACTAAGTGGTTCATTTGTGGCCAGCTAAAGAAGACCGGAGAGATCCAGTACAAAGCATTGGGCGTGTTCAAACATAAACCAAAGCTAGAAAACCTCTCACCTACAAAGCAGGCCTATCAGGATACCATAGGGGCTAAGGTTGAGGTCTAATTCCAAGAAGGAAAAAGGATCATAAAGAATTGAAAAGGAAAAATGAGGCTTGCTTGAGGAGAGTAGGTTCCTAAGGGGAAAGATTCAAGAAAGGGATGCCATTGTTCAAAGACTCTTAAGAGAGGTTAATGAAGCATGCCCTAACCAGATTTGCAGACTCCTATAGGCTTAAGATTAGCTTTGTGATTAGTTGGTTTCTATATTTTTCTTAGTTGTTTAGGAAATTTGTTAAGAACTTCAATTTTATTATTTTGATTGTCTAAACTCAAGATTTAGAATATTAATAGATTTGCAGCTACTAAAAATAATTCAATTGTTGCACAATCTTTTGCTTATGTCCTTTTTTCTCTTTTTTTATGAAAATAAGAAAATTTAAAAAGAAAATAAAAAATCACAAGAAAAAAGGACTAACAACTTTGGAATTGAGCAAATCTTCAAGATAGCTCCCGAGTGACAGGACACCATTAGAAGCCTTATAATCACTCACTGTAAGGCCAAGATGACTAACGATGGTAATAACACCAATCTTAACCCAAGAGTTACCTCACTCAATTAGGCTATGTGGAGTGTCAAGGAACAAATCCAAGCCCTCATTACTTCCATTGACCTCAACCAAGCCAAAGAGGCACATTTAGTTACAAGATATGGGAAGGAAGATGAACCTTTGATGCATGAATTAGAGGATGTTGATTTAAGGAATGGTTCTGTAGATCTAAGGAAGGAAATAGAAGAGAAGTAGAAAGAGCTAGAGAGGAAATTGTTTAAGCAATTTACTGAGAAGAAGAGAATCCTTTAAGGCATTGGTGCACTAAAGTATATGGGAATTCTTAACCCACCCTCATATGGGGGCAATGCTTTTTTGAAAAAATTCAAGGCACCAGACTCTGAAAAATTTGATTGTATCGGTTACCCAAAGCTCCATACTCAGCTGTACCTCAAGAAAATGGAAAAGTATGTCAAATACGAACAACTTATGGTTTAGTCCTTTCAAAACAGTTTAACTGGTCTTACCATAACTTGGTACACTTAGCTAGATTTAATTAAAGTGAACACATGGGACAAGTTAGTTAGAGCCTTATACAATTAATACAAGTTCAATTTTGAGGTTGTTCTATTTGTGTGGGATTTAAACAATTTGCGTAAGAAGAATATTGAAACCTTCAAGCAATATGCCTAGAAGTAAAGGGGCATGGCTACAAGACTATCTACCCTTATGCCAGGAAAGGATTTAACTGTTGCCTTTATCAACACTTTGACATTCCCTCATTATCAACATCTTATCACTCACATTGCTTGCAGATTTGCTAAAGTGGTGGCAGTAGGTTGCCATATTGAAGATGTTATTCCTAACGTAGGCTTCATAATATGGAGGCCAACAAGAAAAGCTATTGGTAACAACAAGGAGATTGTAGTAGGTGTTGTGAAAATCGAGGGCTACACCAAACACACGCCTCAGTTAACTTTCCAAGCCGACAAGAACATAGCTTCCCCAACAATTCAAGAGCAATCTCAAAACAATCAGGGGCATAGAAGGCAATTCACTAATATTCTTATCCCTTTGAGTCAAGTTCTCACTTGTCTCAAATGCAAAAATATTGATCAATTTTGAGTTACCCTTAGATAATTACAAGCTAAAGAATTTTAATCCTTAGCTCTAATGAGATTATCACATGGGGAAGGTAAGCTACTCCACTAACAACTATTAGAAACTTAGGCACAAGATATAAGATTTAATAGATGTTAAGATGATTCAGTTAGACTTTGTCAAGACACTCACTTCGAATGTCAATAATAATCCACTGCCGAATCATTCGTGTACTATCAATGTGATCATAGCAGAAGAGCCCAAGCTAGAGATAGATCTTGATGAACTCCCCATTCCTATTGAAGAGGTCGCTTAGAACCTCAGGCTAAAGGGGTACCTATAGCATATGAATTCAAAGGAAAAGACTCGAACTCGCCCAACAATCTATCAATTACTCATGGAAGGGAAGGTTAAGAAAGAAGAGATCATTGGAAATGTTTGTTCTGAAGCTACACAAAAACTATACCCAAAAGGAGCTTTAGGAAAGGCAATTGGTAAGAGATCCAATGGTTGGTTCAATGGGAAACTGTTTTGGGAGTTTCAAATATCTTATGGATCTTTGGGTCCAATCAAGAGTGTACGAAGAAGCGCCACCTACCAAATAGGTTCTAGAATTTCAAGAAGAAGATAACTGTAAAGGCAATGGTAAGAAAGTAGAGGGATTAGTGTTTATGATATGTTTAAACCTAAAGTCATTTGTTTTTCAGTATTAGAAGGAAGAGGTAAATGAGCCCGTAAGCTAAGGAAAATTGTCTTTAATGTTCTAATAGGGCCAAAAAATTATAAAGCTACTCCATTCGATTATCATACAATGAATG
Organism: Lumnitzera littorea; assembly: GCA_024138015.1. Classification (NCBI taxonomy): domain Eukaryota; kingdom Viridiplantae; phylum Streptophyta; class Magnoliopsida; order Myrtales; family Combretaceae; genus Lumnitzera; species Lumnitzera littorea. Next base: position 96,920,927 of record JAMXBB010000002.1, on the reverse strand, counting down.
AAGCCCCAAAACCATATCCCATAATAAGGGGACTTACTCAATCAAGTTGAGTATATGACCTAATTGAGGAAACCAAGAGGAAGGTAATAGTGGAAGAAGCTTCAAAGAAGGTCTTTGAGTCGAAGGAGGTAGGTGACAAGAAAGAGCAGTCAATTTTCAAGAAGGTAATCAAGCTAGCATATATAAGATCATGGACCAACTCATTAAGGTCCTTACCTAAATTTCACTAATAAGTTTGTTACTATCTTCTAATGCACTCTGAGAGGCGTTGTTCGAGATACTTAATGAAGTAAAGGTCCTCGAAGGCATATCCACTGAAAAGCTAAGCCTAGTAGTCAAATCTATATTTGATATGTATCAAATACCTTTTTTGCTAAAAGAACTAGGAGAGGTGCAGGGAAATGGTTGTGGCAAGAGTTAATAGGAATCAACTTCTTAAGCCAGTCATATGCAACAAAGCTAAAGGACTACAAGGGTTTGTACGAAGAATACTAGCTCAAAACCTCGTTTAGGAATAATATTCCTATCCTGACCTCAATCTCTCACATCTCTGCCAACTCAAGTACCAAACTCTAATAAGGACCAACACAGTTTATGAGTTGTTAAGTATATATGGTGACTTACCAGGAAACCACGCTTAACGGCCAAACTCATACCATGATCCCAGTAGCTCCGAAGCCAACTAACGTCAAACCTCTGCTTGAGTTAGGCTATCGAGATACCCAACCTAAAGAGGACCAAAATATCTTTTAGTGCCTAAGCTCTGACCTAGACCATATTCGATCAGTTCAAACAGCCGACTTCCTTCTAACATCCCTCAAATTAAATTCTACTAATGCTGAGATACACTAAGGTGCACTTTAACAAGACCAGTTGCGTTCTAAACCACCAGCCACTATTTGACACATATCCTATGGCACATTGTTCTAAAATGATTCCTTATTTTTTCGTATAAAATATTCTTTATCCTTTTTACCCTTTTTTGAGTATGTCTTATGTATCCCATTTGTGAAATACCCTTTTGTCTTTTTCATGAATGTATTATAACCTTAGTAAAGTAAGTATATAAACCCTCATTTGCTTGCACATAAACATTATCACTCTTCATTATTGAATATAGATATTACTCTTTAGAGAGCACTTAGTCGTATCTTTTCTCTTATCTTTTAGTTCTTATCTATCTCCTTTAGGAAGAGTTAATGATGAGCGACCCAAACACTACATTCATGCATCATATCGAGTGTTAAGATTAGACCAAGTACGATCGACTGGTGTATCATATCTAGTTGATAACCATTCGGATTTTCTAAAACCCCCTTTATGTTCTTATTTCTGTTTGTTGTGTTGTCACCTTCATGTGTATGACCTTGGAGACACATCAACTTTGCTAATATCAAAGCAAGTTTCTAAGAGGGAGTATCTGAAGTTATAGTAGAGTTTTGTTCATGTTTGCTATTAGTGGCTACTATGTTCTTTCTGTAGCTACTAGTGTGTTCGAGTGGAGTAAGTTTTGAAGTTGTAAGCAGTATAATGGAGGTTTGTAGAGTAGTAAGTGCAATTCCTGTTGTTACTTTATTTTACTCTGTTTTTCACTACAAAAACAAAGCAAGATTCATTTTGATATTGTATTGAGTTGTGTTAGGTATCAGAGTGGTTAGAGCATGCTAATGAGATTTTATGTAGTAAATGAAAGTGTCTTTATTGTGTGTCATGTTGTCTAAGCTGTTAAGGTGTTAAACAATGTCAGATTCGAGTGTTCAAGGAGTTATTTGAGACTAGAATGGTGGTGCTCATGCTGGCTGTAACATAAATGATAGTAATACCCTAGGGTCAGTCAATGATAAGCTTGACAAACTCACCACTCTTATTGAGAGTTTGGTTATTGCAATATAAGTAAACATGATACGAACTAATCCAAAGACTAACAAAGCTGGTCACAAGGGTAGGTCCAAGCTTATGGAAAGCTTGAAAAGAACAGTGAGAATGTGCGTAAATGACAATGAAAGGTAAAATAAGCAAACCTTCAATCCACTCCAAGGATATAACACACCAAGGAAATATCAAGAACTCACGGCTCAACCTGATGTGATGCATAAGCCAATCCAATAAGAGTACTCATGACCTAACCTTACTTAAAGATTAGGATAAGAGTAAAGTAAGTAATGCAGAATAATGCTCACGAAAAGAGAAGTGTATATTCAATATCAAAAAGAGTGAGATGATTGATGTAGCTACATATTACAAGGGTATTTATACCTAAAAGATTAGGGCATCCTACCTAAAATGGAAAAGACAAAAAAGGCAATGTCTAAAGTAAGTAATGTACAAGGAATTATAAAGGGTATAATTAAAAACACAACAGAAATGGGTATCCTGTACGGAAAATTCTATCACAAGGGTCCTCAAACACTTGACGGATGACTAATAGTGTCTGGAAAAAGATGAACAATTGTTTAATTAACCTAGGTGCTACTAAGTAATGATGCAAAGCTGAGGAGATAATTTAGCGGTTTCAAGCTAACTAGGTGACTTTTTCGAGGTGAATTCAGCTCGAACGTACTAGGTATAGCTTGCATTTAGGTTGGTTGAGCAGCTAGTCAGATGGGCCGAGCTGTTGTCTAGATGTATCTCAAGTCGACAACTAGAGACTACTGATAAGCATAAGAAGGTTCGACTTGATCAGAGCATCGAGTTGGTGGTCTGCAGTAGTTTGGATTCCTTAAGTGTAATGCATGAAGAAAGAAACCATCTAGCCATGCTTTCCAATCCTTAGGCTTGGGCTCGAGTCAAGGGTCCAGTGGTCTAATTCCTATCATCCCCATTGGGCTAATTTAGATTTAGGATCAAATCTGGTTAGTCCTTGTCCAAATTCTCCTCAAGTCAGTAAGGCTAAGGTCAGCAAAATTAAACACGTCTAACACTCCGAAGTCTTCTAATAGCTCTAGTTGGTATGCATTGTCATTTATCTTCTAAAGTATCCTAAATGGTCCTTCAACTCTAGCAAACAATTTGTTCTTCCCCTTGTTAGGAAACCTTTCCTTACTTAAGTGTAACCACACTTAGTCACCGGATTAAAATTTCTTAGTCTTCCTTCCTTTACCTTTCTCCTTTAGTTTTCTAGCATCTCGATTAATGTGCTAAGTGACTCATTGGTAGATCTGCTGGAGGGACTAGGCTCTCATTTTTGTAACTGGATCTTCATGGTTAGTAAGTGGCATCAGGGTATGGTCAAGGGGTAGCTCAGGGTTGAAACCATGGACGAACTCAAATGGGGCGTGCCTAGTGATGGCATGTACAATCCTGTTGTAGGCAAATTCGACCATAGGCAAGTAAACATCCTAGTCGACTAAGTTCTTTCCCACTGTAGCTCTGAGTAGTGAGCCTAGGGTACGATTGACCACCTTTGTCTTGCCATCAATTTAGGGATGACAAGAAGTGTTGAACAATAATTTGGTTCCCATTCAATGCCAAAGAGTTCTCCAGAAATGGCTTAAGAATTTTGGGTCTCTATTCGACACCACGCTCATCGGAACTTCGTGCAAGCAAACTATTTCCTGTAAAAACAAAGTAATAGCCAAAGCATCAATAGTTTTGGTATAGGGCATAAAATGTGCCATTTTGCTAAACCTATCCACAACAACTATTACAGAATCTTTACCTCAGATAGTTTAGGGTAGTTTAAGGAAGAAATCTATACTTAGATCGGCTTATGGTTTAGTCAGAGTAGGTAAAGGCATTACCTTCCCTTATTCTACTCGACTCTTTTCTTTCTTACAGACGACGCATCCCTCTATCACACGATGCACATCACGCTTCATCTTAGGCCAAAAGAACCTATCATTCAATAGTTCATACGTTCTCTATTCTCCAAAGTGCCTAGAAAGTCGTTTACTTTGGGCTTCTCTCACTAGCAACTCTTGTATTGAACAGGTCGACACACACAATTTACCACCCTTTTATAGATAGTCATCCTTCACATGGTACTCATCTATTGCTCTTCCTTCTCCACAATGCTTATATATAGAGCCAAAATGAGAATCATTCTAATACTGTTCTTTAATACTTATAAACCTTAACAATCTGGTTTGTAACTTAGTGAGAAAACATGTCTTCTTGATAGAGCATCAACAACTACATTATTCTTACCTTGCTTGTATTTGATAATAAAATTAAATCCTTCCAGAAATTCAATCCATTGAGCTTGACATTTAAACAACTTGGATTAGCTCTACAAGTATCTCAAAGACTTATGATCTATGTTTATGACAATTTCTTTAGTAGAAGATAATGCTGCCACATGCCAATGTGCCTGGGAGCTCAATTATCACTAAGTCTTACCATAGAAAATTAAGTGAGTCCATTGAAATATCGAAGAAAGGAAATGAGATCGAGTTTAAAGAATTCGTAACCTACCCATGAGGATATGACACACCAAATGAACACTACACAACATAATCTTTACTCTGATATTACGCACAAAGTATTAATTAGGGTTGATCGCTACAATCATTGCTAAAGGAATTGATAAGAGCGGGATAGGAGAGCTTTTACAAGGAAATACTCAATGGGTTCTTCATTCATGTCATAAGTGTGTCAATCCTAAAACCCTACAAGTATAGACTATTTATACATAATGGTAATTACGTAAATCAAAATAAAGTAAGTGTTGCCTTAGTGGCAATTCTATAAGTAGAAAATAAAATACAACGATAAAGTAGTAAATAAAGCATAAGTAAGTAATCTTGAAGTCCCTCGCCTTGGATGAGCAAACCCAGCCAAGCTAACCCGGATGAGTCGAGCCGACCTGAGTGACCTAACCTGGCCGAGCCTACCTAAACTAGCCATACAAGAAGAGCACGGTAAAGCTAGGCAGAGTAGCACATAGTAGAGGAGACCGACAGAGTAAAGTAAAAGAGCAAAGCAATGCGGTAGGGCAGAACGGTCGAAGTGAACAAGGTGAGAGTCATGCTTGCTAGATCAGTCTCTTGGGGTCTAACATACACAAAGAGCTCAAATTAGGGCCAAAAGTTCCTCGTCATAAACAAAATAGTTTAATTATGCTCCTCTAAGCTTCTCACTATGATAAGCGACAAGTCAGCCTTCTTACATCAGCACAACTTTGATGCCAATATCTAACACATTGTATTTAAGCTTAAATACTCTATCAAAGTTTAGTAGAGCCAAGATTAGGGTAAAGGTCAACCTTGCCTTTATCTCAACAAAACTCCTCTCCTCTTTCTCTCCCCACTTGAACTCTACATTCTTTTTTGTTAACTTAGTCAAAGTCATTACTATGGTACTGAATCCTAGGATAAAGCATCAATAGAATGATGCCAATCCATGGAAACTCCTCACCTCAACACATGAGGTTAGGGTCAACCACTCAACAATGGCTTGTACCTTCTCTTCATCAACTTTCAACCCTCCTTTACTACCATGTATCTTAGGAAGATTACTTCTTCTTAACAAAAACAACACTTCTTTAGGTTTTCAAATAAACTCTTTGTTTGAAGGACATTGAAGACAACTCAAAGATGGTAAACATGGATTTCTAGGTTGATAATAGAAAAAGATGTTGTCAAAGTAGATGAAGATAAATTTTTCGATTAGATCTCTCAAAACGCGATTCATTAATCTCATAAAAATGCTTGGGGCATTTGATAATCCGAAAGGTATGATACAAGCCATGTCGGGTCTTAAGAGCAGTTTTCCATTCATCCCCTTATCTCATCCGAATCTGGTGGTATCCTAACTTCATATTGATCTTACTAAACATTCTCACACTACTCAGTTGTCTAGCATATCATCTATCCTCGGATGGGGTATCAGTACTTGATCGTAATCTTGTTAACGGCTTTGCTATCCATACACCTACACTAAGTACTATCTTACTTTGGCATAAGCAATGCAAGTACAGCATAGGGGTTGAGGCTCTCCCTCATATATCCCTTCTCTAATATCTCATTGACTTACCTTTGGAGCTTTGTAGCTTGCTCAGGATTCATTCTATAAGCTAGTTTGTTCAACAGGGCAGCATTTGGTATTAAATCAATGCAATGATCTATGAGGTAATCCCTCGGGCAACTGTTTGATAAATAGGTCAAAATATTCATTTAGTAGCTCCTTCACCTCAAGGGATAGCTCAATCTGCTCATTTAGCTCTAGTAGTTACCTGACCAACATAAAAGTTGGTATGTCGACATTAATAGCTTCTCGAAGCTCAGCTCTACTTAAAATCAAGTTCTTCTTGGATCCTCAAGTAAGTTTAGCTTGTAGCTTGCTAACTTAACTCGATGTCATAGAGTTTAAAGTAATCTTCCTTCCATCATTCTCGAATACATGGGTGTTTCTAAATCCATCATGCATAACCCTCCAATCAAAGAGCCATGGTATGCCTTACAACACATGAGATGCGTACATGGGCAATAAATCAAAAAGAATTTCATCAAAATAGTTTCCAATTAAGATTGGTAACAACACTTGATGTGTGACATGTAGTGCTCTCTTCTCATTCAACCAATGCAACATCTATGGCTTCGGATGTGAAATAGTCGGCAACTTGAGTTTCTTAATCGAGTCAAAAGATACCACATTGCTACAACTCTCACTATCTACTATGAGCACACAAACCTACTCATTCACTTTGCAAGTAATGTGGAATAGGTTCTCTCTCTACCCCTCCTCAATAAAGGGCTCCATACTCATTGTACGTAGACAAGCAGAGTTAACTTATCTAACTCTTCTATAAACACATCTTCCTAAACCAATTCGGCACTAACCTCAATCCCTTTTTCTACCTCTTTTTCCTCTTCTGGCTCCTCATCTATGCTGTCTACTTCAATTTTTGGGACATCTCCCTTAATAACCATGATCCTTCAGTTTGGACATTGAACAACCATATGCCCAAACCCTTGGCATTTAAAGCATTTGATCTAGCTCATCTTCCTCCTAAATCCTTGTCCCTTCTCATAAGTTCTCGGTAACACTTCACCATCAACTAGTTGGCCCTTCTATTCAGCTCTAACATCAACCCTTCTATTCAGCTCAACACTTTGCTGAGCCCAGTAATTCCCTTGAGAAGGTTGGCCTAATTAGACATGCCGACTTAGTAGAGGTCGACTCGACCTATTCTTCCTCTATCCCTCTACTTTTTAGGCTATTCTAATAGCCTCATCTAATGCAGTGAATTGTTTCAGTCCCGTAATATCTCAGATGGCACTTCTTAGTCCAGTAAGGAGCCTGGATACTATTTAGGCCAATGGTTCATCTACTTCACATTAGTTCATAAGCATTTGGAATTCGTGGATATACTCATCAATAGCTCGGCTCACTTGTTGTAATTCCTGAAGTCTAGCAAAAGTATCCTATCAGTAGGTATCCAATATAAACCTATTTCTTAGAATTCTTTTCATCTCAAGCCAGATGCCGACTTCTCTATATCCTTCTCGCCTCCTCATGGCTTAGAAGTTCTTCCACCATAATGCAGCATGCCCTAAGAATTCTATAGCAACAACTTTCACCTTCTCATGGTCCTCATACTAATAATAATCAAATACACATTCAACTTTTTCCTCCTAATCTAGATAGTCATCAACATCCCTAAAACCATAAAAGCTTAGAATCCGAAGCTTCACATGGTCAATAACTCGGTGTGCTCTAGCTTACTCCTCTTCTTCATCTTCTTCCTCATCTAAATCACCCAAATCAATCCTCCTTCATACTTGTCCTCCTATTCCTTTACCTCAAACTTGTCGAGTTAGATTCTATCCTCTCGCAGGTCAAGCAACTTAGGGAGTATTTTGCATAGCTTTGGTAGGTTGAAAGGCTAATGCATGAACAACTCTAGTCAAATTGGCTATGAGGTTAGCCACCTCATCAATTCGTTCATCTGTACTCCTAGGGATGTTCCGTGGTTGTCGTCAACGGTAGACAACACCGCTATTATCATCTCCAATACCAGCATTAACACTAGGGTTCATTATTCTCTTCAATAAAACTTGGTAACAAGTTCAAGATCTAAGAAACAATAGATACTGTTCTTCTACACCAAGCAATCTCATACACAACACTCCTTTACATAAAAGTCTAACTAACCCAAGCATAACAATTACTCAAAAGAACCTCAAACCCAAATGAAACTTGTTATGTTTTCATATGTTCAAAACATGGTAAAACAGAGTATATAACCACAACAAACTACTACTCTTACCTAGTTAATCACTCACAACTGACTTCTACATAACCACAACACACTACCATAACAAACACTACTTACGTGAAAGCTCAAACATAACTTGATCAAATGAACCGCCACTCTGATGCCAAGATGATACAAACTGGTCCAAAAACCGACAAAGCCAGTCACAATGGTAGGTCCAAGCTTGTAGAAAGCTCAAAAGAAGGGTAAGAATATGTGCAAATAACAATGAAAAGTAAAACAAGCTAACCCTTGATCCACTCCAAAGATATAACACACCAAGGAACTATCAAGAACTCACAACTCAACCTGTTATGACTCAAGAACTGGTCTAATGAGGGTACTTACCATCTAACCTTACTTAAGGGTTAGGATAAGAGTAAAGTAAGCAACAGAGAATAATGCTCATGAAAAGAGAAGTATATATTCAACATCAAAAAGAGTGAGATGATTGATGTAGCTACATATTACAAGGGTATTTATCCTCAAAAGATTAGGGCATCTTGCCTAAAATGGAAAAAAAGAAAAGGGTAATGTCTAAAGTAAATAATGTACAAGGAATGATAAAGGGTATAATTGAAAATACAACAAAAATAGGCATCCTGTACAGAAAATTCTATCACAGTGGTCCTCAGACACTTAGCAAATGACTAATGGTTGTGCGTTTGGCAAAAGATGGACAACTATTTGATTAGCCTGGATGCTATTGAGTAATGATGTTAAGCCAAGGAGACAGTTTAGCAAGTTTGAGCTAACTAAGAGACTTTTTCGAGGTGAATTTAGCTTGGGCGTATAGGGTACATCTTGGATTGAAGTTAATTGAGCAGCTGGTCGAATGGGTCAAGCTATTATCTAGATGTGTCTTAGGTTAGCAACTAGAGACTATCGATAAGTACAAGAGGGTTTGGCTCGGCTGGGGCATCAGGTTGGCAGACTACAGCAGTTCAAATTCCTCATGTATGATGCATGACGAATGAACTTGTCTAGCCATGCTTTGCAAACCTCGAGCTCTGGGGTCTGATGGTTTGATTCCCATCAGTTCTGAGCTAAGGAAAAACATGATTGACGTGATTATAGTCGAGCAAGCCCAAAGAGCCAAGCTGAAGACAAGCCAAGCCCAAGGACATATGAGAAAGGGCAGACCTCTAGACAAAAGACAAGTGAGCTGAAATGCTTCAAATGCTTGGGTTTTGGACACATCACTTCTTAGTGTCCAAACCAACATGCCATGATTCTCCGAGGAGATGTTGTGGATAGCACCAATGAGAGCAAACCAGAAGAGGAGAAGCATGTTGGAAGAGTTAAAGCCAAGGAGGAAGAGGTGACCTGTATCTATGCTGACCAAGGAAAGGTGATGACACTAGTACAATGACAAGTTCTAAGCTCCTCACCAAGCTCCAAAGAAGACCAAAGAGAAAATTTGTTCTATACCAAGTGTACCATTAAAGGACAATTGTTCACTATCATTGTGGATGGGGGGAATTGTACCAACATGGTTGTACAGTCCCTTGTGTAAAGGTTAGGATTACCAACCTCTAAGCATCCTTGACCTTACAAGTGACACTAGCCACATGATAAGGGTATTATGCGTATCACTAAACAATTATCCATACCTTTTTAGTGTTAGGAATGTATACAAGGACGAAGTGGTCTATGATATTGTCCCTATGAGAGCATCACATTTGCTACTTAGGAGAACTTGGTTGTTTGACCAACATGTTATCCATGATGGATATAAGAACACCTATGCCTTCGTCAAAAATGGAAAGAAGATCGTACCCCAACCTATGACACCAACCTAGGTGAATGAGACCCATAAATAAAGCCTTAGTGATGAGCCGAAAAGAGGTCTAAACTGTTGAGAAGGCTGAAGAGCCTATGTTTTTATTGATTAGGAGATTGTTAGAGCTGAGAAACCTAGATGATGTGCCCAATGAGATCTAAAGATTGATTGATGAATTTTCTAATCTGTTCCTTGAAGAGTTGCCTAAGGATTACCCCCAACCTGAGGCACAAAGCAATGTGTTGATCCACAGCCAGGAGCAGCCCTACCAAACCGACCTGCTTACAGAATAAATCCTAAGCAAGCTACCAAGTTGAAAAGACAAGTGGACGAGCTGATAAAGCGAGGTTATGTAAGAGAAAACATAAGTTCTTACATTATACCAACTTTACTCGTTCCAAAGAAGGATGGTTCGTAGTACATGTGAATTGATAGTCGTACTATCAACCGTATTACTATCAAGTACAGATACCCAATACCAAGGCCTGATAACATGTTAGACAAGCTCCATGGCCCCTAAGATATTCTCAAAGATTGACTTATGAAGTGGCTATCACCAAATTTGTTTGAGGCTTAGTGATAAATGTAAGACTACCTTTAAGACTAAGCATCATCTCTACGAGTGGTTGGTTACGCCATTCAGATTTACAAATGCGCCGAGCATAATTTTGAGGCTCATGAACCATGTGATGCAACCACTGATCGGAAAACATATAGTTATGTACTTTAACAACATATTAGTAGACAATGCCGACCTGAACAATCATGTTTAACATCTTCAAGCTGTTTTTAACATACTACCTATTGACAAATTATATGGAAACTTGAAGAAGTGTATGTTTTATTAAGGTGAAGTTGTCTTTCTTGGTTATGTAGAATCTAAAGACAGAATCTAAGTAGATGAGGAAAAGGTCTGAGCTGTCATAGAGTGGCCTACACCCAAAACTATTACTAAAGTTAGAAATTTCCGTGGACTTGCCTCTTTCTACAAGTGATTCATTAAAAACTTCAGTCCAACTGCAACCCCCCTTAACCGAGCTGATGAAGAAGAATGATGGATTCCTATGGACTGATAGAGTTGAGAAGATTTTTTAAGAGATCAAGGAAAAACTTAACATAACCCTTGTCTTAGCTTTGCCTGATTTTGATAAGCCATTTAAGTTGGGATGTGATGCATCAAGCATCAATATTGGTGTGGTACTAATGCAAGAGTGCCAACCTATCACTTATCATAGTGAGAAACTCAATGATGCCAAACTAAACTATTCTATGTATGCAAAAGAGTTGTACTCTCTTTTCTGAGCTCTTACTATCTGACAACACTATTAGTTACCTCAATAGTTTGTGATTTACACTTACCATGAGTCCATGAAGCATGTTGGTAGTCAAAATAAACTTTCAAAGAGATAAGCAAAAAGGTTAGAATTCATAGAAGGATTCTCCTATGTGATCAAGCACAAGAAGGGTAGCACTAATGTAGTTGCTAATGCTCTATCACGACAGCACATTTTGCTGACCACCTTGCAAACAAAGTTATTGGGATTTTCTCTTATCAATAAGCAATATGCTTAAGACTCACGTTTTGGTCCCATTCTTGAGAAGTACAAAGAAGGAGTAGCTATTGGTGAATATTACCTCAAGGATGGCTATCTGTTCAAGGAAAGAAAGCTATACATACCAAATTGTTCCACACATGAGCTATTAGTTAGAAAAGCTCACAATGGTGGATTATCTGGTTACTTTAAAGAGACCAAAACAGCTAAACTGTTGAAAGAAAATTTTTACTAGCCAAGGATGTCCACAAGGTGGTTGGGAATTATGAAATGTGTAAATAGGCAAAAGGGAAGAGAGAGTTGCATGGAGAATATATGTCATTACCAATGCTAACCGCACCTCAGTTCGACCTTAGCATGGATATTGTCCTAAGGTTACCCCAAACATCTAGAAGGAGATATTCAATCTTTGTTATAGTGGATTGCTTTAGCAAAATGGCACACTTCATTCCGGTACCATCGAACTAACGATGCTTTATATATTATTGATTTGTTTTTGCAATAAGTTGTCAAATTGTATGGAGTACCGAAGACATTGTCTCATATTGAGACACAAAATTCTGTAGCTATTTCTAGAAAACCCTTTAGAGAATACTTGGGACTAAACTTGTGTTCAACTATAGTAGCCACCCTTAGATCGACGGCCAAACTGAAGTGGTAAATAGGATACTAGGCAACCTACTCCAAGCTATCATAAGAAAGAACTTAAGAGACTAGGATGAGTGTCTACCATTTGTGGAATTTGTATATAGCCAAGGATGTCCATAAGGTAGCTACCATTCGTGTATGGCCTCAATCCCACTATTCCCCTAAATTTGATCAATACCCCCACAACTGCTGAAGAGCATCAATATGGAGTCATCCGAGCCCAAGAATTACAAGAGTTGCACCAATTTGTGGCAAGGAAGATCACCAAGTTCAATTAAAAACAACAAGAAATCGATAGCCGTAGCCGTTAAACTATTCCTTTTAAGCCAAGCAACTTAGTATGGATTCGCCCTAGCCGAGAAAGATTTCTACACCTAAGACAGAGCAAGCTATCTCCATGAGCTGATGGTCTATTCAAATTCCTAAACAAGATCAATCCTAACGCCTACCAAATTGAATTGCTAGAAAGCTATGGTGTTTCCTCCACCTTTAATGTATCCAACTTGATTCCCCATTAACCAGAAGAAGACCCAGCAGATGCTAGAATAGAGCAATTATAAGAGACCTCTTCAAATTTGAGGACAAATCCTTTTGACCCCTAGGCAAATGATAGGAATCGAATCTTCAAGCCAGTTACATAAAACCAAGCTAGAGAACTATAAAGACTCGTATGAAGAATACTAGCTCGAAACCCAGTTTAGGATGAGGATTCCTATCCTAACCTCAATCTCTCACATCTCTACCAACTCAAGTACTGAACTCTAATAAGGACCGAAACAATTTTCAAGCTACCAAGCATATTTGCTAATCTGCTAAGCAACCATACCCATTACCAAGCTCATACCGTGATCCTAGTAGCTTCTAAGTCGACCAGTGTCAAACCTCCATCCAAGCTAAGTAGCCAAGATACCCGACCTAGAGAGAACTAGAATATATTTCAATGCTAAGCTCTGACCTAAACCATATCATGTCAATTCAGATCATTGACTTCCTTCTTACATCCCCCGAATTAAATTTTACTAATGTCGAGCTACACCAAGGTGCACTTCAATAAGACTAGCTGCATTTTAGACCACTAACAACTATTTGACAAGTATCTTCTAGCACATTGTTTTAGAATGATTCCTTACTTTTTCGTACAGAATAGTCTTTATCCTTTTTACCTTTTTTTTAAGCATGTCTTATGTATCCCATTTGTAAAATACCCTTTTGTCTTTTCTATGCATGTATTGTAACCTTAGCTGGGCAAGTATATAAACCCCCATTTGCTCATACGCAAACATTATCACTCTTTATTATTGAATATAGATATTACTCTTTTGAGAGCACTTGAGCATATCTTCTCTCTTATCTTTCAACTCTTATCTAACTCCTTTAGTAAGAATTAGTGGCAAGTGACCATAATACTACATTTGTATGTCATATCTAGTGTTAAGATTAGGTCGAATGGGATTAACTAGTGCATCATATCTAGTTGGTAGCCATTAAGATTTGCTAAAACCCCCTTTATTTTCTTGTTTCAATTCATTGTGGTGTCACCTCCATATATATGACCCTAGAGACACAGTAAGAGTACTCATAGATAATGGTTCATCCTTGAATGTTTGTCTATTGGAAACTTTGAATCTCCTTAAGGTAGATAGGGCCGATATTTAACCTAGTACCACAACAGTCAAAGCCTTTGATGGTTCTAAGAGGGAGATAGTAAGCAAGGTCAACTTGGAGATCGTCATTAGCCCACAGACTTTACTACTTACATTTCAAGTGCTTAACATTCTAAGGTCATTAAATCTCCTATTAGGATGGCCTTGGATACATGCTATAAAAGCTATTGTATCTAACCTCCATCAAAAGGTCAAATTCATTACGAATGGCCCAATCATCACAATATTAGGGGAGCAAGATTATGACATATATAAGGAAACAACTATCCCATATGTGAGTAATGAGGAGACACAAGAGCCAGATTTACAAATCTTTGATGAAGTTTGTATGATTGAAGAGAGGGCAAGGGGGTTAAAAGATTTGGATTAATCAGCAAAGTCTAGCACCAAGGAGTAGATTAGGACATTTAGGTTACGGTATGTTTTAAGACAGCAAGAAATTCAAGAAATGAAGAAGAGTACGAGAAGGAGAAGAGGAGAAAAGTTGTACTACATGAACGTGGAGTTCCTTAATAGTAGCAAGACCTTTCCAAAACCAGTACATGCTTAGCAACCAAAAGTGCCAAAATTGGTTAAAGCCTTTAAGCCTTAATGCATCATCAGCCATGAGAAGAAAGAATTCTGTAGCTTCTCAATGACTCAAAGCTTGAACAATTAGTTCTCCATTCTTACTAGTAACAATAGGTCCATTTTAGCGTAAGGATTAGGATATGGTGGAATGTTCAGTTGTTTTTACTTTATTACTAGTCTTCGATTAATTAGTTGGGTCCCTTTCGAGTCTTTAAATTTCCTAGTCCATTGAAATATTGAACATCTTGAGTTTATTCAATTTCAATAAATTGCATTAGTTCCTTCTATCTCATGACTACCATGTTTGCCATTTATTTACTCATTCCCTTTTTCCTTTTATCTCTCAAATCTAATATAATGAACGAAAGCCAAGAATATCTCATGCCTGTAAATGATGAAAATGTCAACATCATTCCTAAATCTACTAGATTAGATAGTGGAAATGATGTCAACTGTCCAAAAGAGATACAGGAAAACTAATGAGATACTAATCGCTAGTCCTCTTACTCGCGTACAACTCTAAGGCTTCCAATCCCTCACTCGAAGAATCCTCTTTCAGCAACTTGCCGATGATGAGAGAACCTACGCAGAAGGAGGACGGCCGAATTCCTTGACAAGTCTGGGAGGTTACACTTTGTTGTGTTCTCTCTCTTATGCCAACGCCAACTATTTACTTGCCGAAGGCTCTAGGCCAAGTGATCGAACTTCCAATTGCCGAGAGACTCCTGCCAAGTGATAGACACTCCTCTTGGGTTGAGTACTTTCTTCCAACACTTGTTGCACCCTTTCCTCATCTCAACAAACCCCAATGCCACAACATCTTGATTCTCCTCACCTACGATGATCAAAGAATCTATATGCGGAACTAATGTTGCACTGCCACCTGTCCATTTCACCAGACACTGTACAACTTTTCCCTTTTACCGTTTGTCATTTTTATCCTTTTTCATATGTACTAGGAATTCCCCTTTTGTATGCATTTTTGTAATTTCCTTATTTATATGGTTGCCCTAGAGACTTACTATGAATAGTCCATTTTCCTTATAAGCCAGAATTATCTTACATCATAGATATACATTGAATATACCGTTCTTGTAAGAAAATTCTCTCTAAGACCATTCTTATACAGTCCTATCTAATCTTACCGAGTAGCTCAGGATTAGTAGCGAATGGACCTTAACATCAACTTGTAGGTCATGTCAAGTGAAGTGTCAAGTCGTGTTGTGTTTGCAAGTGAGTCACATCCTTCAGGCAGCTTCATGTCAATTACTTTTGTCAATTTGTAGACAAACTCATTCTATTTTTTTCGATATTTCGAAAGACCCACTTATTTGAATCTGCTATGGTAAGTCGTAGTAATAACTAAGCTCCTAAGTACATCACAAACTAATGACAATTTGAACAAGGCAAAGTTGTCAATGACGAACCGATAGTGGTATTAAACTTTGGGACAGAAGAAAGCCCTAAAAATTTGAGAATTGGGGGCAATTTTCCAAATAATCAAAAGGAAGAGTTGTTCAAATATTTAGACATTTTTGCATAGTCATATAAGGACACACTAAGGCTAGACACCTCAATTATAGAACATAGGTTACCTACTAAGGCAGACATTAAGCCCAAGAAACAAAAACTAAGAAGGTTCAGACCAGATAATTCGTTGAAAATTAAAGAAGAGGTAAAAGAAGCTCCTAGAGGTAGGGTATATTGAAGTATTTAACAATCAAAGAAGGTTGTTAACATAGTGCCAGTGCTCAAGAAGAACAGGAAGGTTAGGGTTTGTACAGATTTCCACAATTTGAATCAAGATATGCCTAAAGATAACTTCCCCTTACCTCATATTGATGTCTTAGAGGATGACACAACTGGGAACCATCTTTTCTCCTTTATGGATGGGTTCTTAGGATACAATCGGATTAAAATGGCAAAAGAAGACAAGACAAAGACAACTTTTATTACAATTTAGGGAATGTTTTATTATAAAGTTATGCTCTTCAGATTGAAAAATGCAAGGCAACTTAGTAATGGGCTATGGTAGCTTTGTTTCACAAAATGATGCACAAAGAGATTAAAGTATATGTATATGACATGATCGCTAAGTCAAAAGAAGGTGAAAGTCATGTAAAGGTTCTTAGGAAGCTTATTGAAAGGTTAAGAAAGTTTTGGTTGAAGTTGAACCCTAAAAAAATGCACATTTGGGGCAACATCCGATAAACTCTTGGATTTTGTGGTTAACAAAAAGGGAATTGAAGTAGTTCTTGATAAGGTGAAAGCTATTTTAGATATGCCATCCCTAAGTACTCTCAAAGAAGTTCAAGGTTTGCTAGGATGATTGAATTATATTTCTTGATTTATATCACAACATACTGATAAATGTCGTCCTCTCTTCAAACTATTGAAGAAGAATGCAAGTGTTGAATGGGATGAGGAATGTAAGGAGGCCTTTGCCAAGATTAAAGAAAATCTCATGAACCCTTCAATTTTGGTAGCTCCAACTCCTAGAAGCCCTTTGTTCTTATATTCAACCATATTTAATAAGTCAATGGGATGTATGCTCAAGCAATGAGATTAGGAAAGAGCACACGATTTTTTACTTAAGTAAAAAGCTCACCAAAGGGGAGCAAAAGTATTCGAAAGTTAAGAGGACTTATTGTGCTTTGGTTTAGGTAATGCATAGGCTTCAAGAATATGCCTTATATTATTCAATAAAGTTGATCACCAGGCATGATCCACTAAGATACCTCACTAAGAAACCAGCTGTGATTAGGAGAATCTCTAAATGGCAAATGTTGCTTTCAGCACTCAATATAGTTTATGTGAATCAAAATTCAGTTAAAAGGCAAGCCATAGCAAACCAATTGGCAGAGAATTAGGTTACAATTGGCTCTCAATGTTTAGAAGTGTAGTTTCCAAATGAAAAATATAATGGTGGCTAAAAGAGGATCTGAGATGGAAGATATTCTAAAGTGGAAGATGTATTTTGATGGAGCCACTAATGTATATGGATGTGTGATTTGGGCAGTATTGGTATCTCCTCAAGGTAATCACTTTCCTATAAATAGTAAGACCAACATTTCTATATACGAATAATATTGCAGAATATGAGGCATGCATCATAAGCCTTAAGATGGCTTTGGATTTGGGAATCAGCAGTTTAAAGGTATGTGGAAACTCTTCCTTGATTATTCTCTAGACCAAAGGAGAATATAAGACCAAGGACAACAAATTGATATCATATCACCTCTACTTGAGAGAGTTGTTGGAAAAAATTGAAGATATTACTTTCACTTATGTGCCACGTATACAAAATTAGTTTACGGATGCATTGGATACTTTAGAGTCAATGGTGCAGGTTTCTAATGGGATTAAAATTCAACCTTAAAAAATTGCAATGGAAAGAAAACCTACTTTTTGTTAGGCAACTAAAAATGTCCATGAAAAGAGACCATGGTATCAAGACATCATAGTATACCTCCAAACTGGCAAATACTTGGATGGAGTAAACAAAAAAGATTAGACATCTTTAACAAGGTTAGCTACACATTTCCTATTTAGTGGTAACACCTTATATAAGAGGTCTTTCGATACAACACTGTTGAGGTATGTAGATGAGGAAGAAGTGAATATACTGATGAAGGAAGTACATGAAGAGGTATATGGTCCCCATATGAATGGATACATGCTAACTCGCAAAATTATGAGGATTGGATATTTCTAGTTAACCATGGAAGCAAATTGTATCAAGTATGTGAAGCATTATCATTTTTGCCAGGTTTATGCAAATAAGATAAACGTGCCACCTAAGGAGTTACATGTATCATTGTCCCCTTAGCCCTTTTCCATGTAGGAGATTGACATAATTAGACCAATTACACTAGAAGCCTCGAATGGTCATAGTTTTATTTTGGTCATGATTAATTATTTCACCAAATGGGTTGAAGCTACTTCATATGATAATGTAACCAAAGGTATGGTGGGCAAGTTTCTAAAAAGAGATATAATTGCTAGACATGGAGTTCCTAAGTCAATCATTACAGATAGTGGCACTAACCTCAATAATAATTTGACAATGGAGATATGTGAACAATTCGATATTACACATTGAAACTCTACCCCTTATTATCCTCAGATGAATGGGGCAATTGAAGTGGCCAATAAAAATATCAAGAAAATTATTGAGAAGATGGCAATTACATATAAGGATTGGCATGAAATGTTGCCTTTTGCACTTATGGCTTACTAAACATTGATTAAGACCTCTACTAGTGCTACTTCCTATTCCTTAGTGTAAGGTACAGCAATAATGCTTCCTATAGAAATTGAGATACCATCATTCAGAGTATTGGTAGAAACCCAATTGAATGAGACCGAATGGGTGATAAAGAGGATTAATCAATTAAACCTTGTAACAAAAGAAGATTAACAACGATGTGTCGTTGTCACTGTTACCAACAAAGAATGGTATGAGCTTTCAATAAAAAGGTGCATCCTAGAAATTTCAGGGAAGGAGATTTGGTGTTATGGAAGGTGCTCCTGAACATTTAAGATCCTAGGGACAAGTTTACTCCAAATTATAAGGGTCCTTATGTAATAGAAAAAGTGTTGTCTGGAGGGGCTTTAGTATCAACAAGGATGGATGGTCTTGATTTGAGTCATTGAATAAGTCATTGTATTATCCATGAATAAGTCGCTAAGGATTTGAGTTCAATAAAATTTTTTAGCGATTCTGTACTTCTTCATGACTGAATTTTCATCATTTACAAGCAAAGTAGATATTCTTGGCGGTCATCGATATAGTTACCGATTAACCTTTACAGTACCCATCCTGATAAGCTTTCCACCCATCTCTATTCCTTGACCTTACCTTAAATACATGCACCCAAAAATTTAAAAAAAAAAAAGAAGAAGAAGAAGAAGAAGAAAGATTAAAAAAGCAAGTAACAACTAACGAAAACATTGAACATTCCTTCATTGTCTAATTTAGCTCAAAATAAGGACTAATAAATTATAGGAGAGCTATTATCAAGAAGAGAACAATGAATCAAGAAAGAAGGCATCTTAGTGGCTAAGTTAGATAAGCAAGAACGGTGTTGAGAATGACAGAAAAATCAAATAGTTCCTTAGCTATCTTGGGCAAGACGAGCAAGTGATTATTGGATAACAAAAGTGGTATGCTACTTGATTGCTATCAGTAAGATCGTTAAGATTTAAAGATAAAAAGGAATTTTAAATTTTTGACAATTAAAACTTAAGTCCAGATCTGATAGTTGGCTAGCACTTTTTGAATCGGAGACTCAACAAATGGTCTAGCATTTTAAAACTAAAACTAAGCCTATGCTTGACAAATAGCCTAGCAATTAAACTTAAGGCTAAACCCGATAAATGGTTGGCACTCTTTGAAGCCTAAACTCGACAAATAGTTTAGCACTCAAAACTAAAGCCTGCATACAACAAATAGTTTAGCATTCAAAATTAGAGCCTAAACTCAACAGATAGTTTAGCAACTATTAATTAAGCCTAGGCTCGACAAATAGTCTAGCACCTAAACTTAAAGCCTAAAATCAACAGATAATTTAGCAACTATTAATTAAGCCGAGGTTCGATAAATAATCTAGCACCTAAACTTAAAGCCTAAACTCAACAAATAGTTTAACAACTATTAATTAAGCTTAGATTCAACAAATAATCTAGCACCTAAAGCTTAAGCCTAGGTTCAATAAATAGTCTAGCAATTAAATTTAAGCCTAAACTCAACAAATAGTCTAGCATCTAAAGCCTAAGCCTAGGTTCGATAGACAGTTTAGCAGTTGTTTTCAAGCCTAAGCCCAACAAATGGCTGACACTCTCATAAGCCTAAGATTGGTAGATAACCTAGTATTGAGAATTTGAGAAGCCCAATCACTAGAATGGTAAGCATTTAAAGCCTAGTTGTTATGGAGATTGGCACATTAAATAAAAGTATGTGGTGAGTTTAAGGAAAAAACGAGGTATCTATTTTGTCTTTGTACTAAAATTTTATTCAAACTTCACTATAAAAAGGAGTAGCTATAGATACCCTATTTTTGCCATATAAATTTTTAGGTTTGGATTTGCCATGTTTACATTAGTTTCATTTCATTTTTTTAGTTTAGAGGATAATTAAATTAATTAGTCTGTTAGATTAAAATTCGTTTAATTTAATCATTGCATGAATTAGGATTTAAATTTTTAGTTTTATATTTTGGATTGATTAGGATGGATTAATTAGGATTAGTGGTTAATCTTAATAGAATAATTAGTTTAATAAAATAACTAGTTAATTAGATAGGTTATTTAGTAGGTTAGGTAAGAATATTAGAATAACAAATAAAAGGAAAAAAGGAAAAAAAAAGTTCATACGTTTAGTTTTTGTGCTAACCGCTAGGGTATGGGGAGCTAGGTGCTCATGTGGTTCATGCACGCCATCTTCAACATGAGCTTAATGAGCTCGAATGGAGGCCAAAAATGGAGTTTTTAATCCCAATTTTTTCTAGTACCAAGTCTACCCAATTTTTAACTGATTTTTATGGAAAATTTATGTAAATCTACTGCAATTTAAATGGACACATTTTATCACTTGAGATTTTTTATTCTATTTTAAGCTCATCCTAGAGTGCTAAAATCTTGTCTATGTGTGTTCCATAAATAAGATGATGTACTAAATCATAAAACACAAAAAAATAAAAACAAAAAATTGAGGTAAAAGCTCTTGAAAATCAAGTAATATACACTTTCTCTAGCTTGTTACCCAAAATACACACACGCTAGAACTTCTTCAATTTCACACAAATTCAAAGTAAAACAACACCTCCAATAGCATCTAGATGTCGAATAGGGCAAAAAAAACACAAACTTCAAGCTTGTTTATTTAAGTATCAATTAGATTAAAGGATTAAAAGTTTGGGTTTTGGGTACTAAAGTTGATAGATATCAACTCCTCTTCAACACCAACCACCACCAAAGCAGTGACCAACACAACCATCACCACCAACCGCTCTATCTCACTGGTGCTGTAGACCCCTACATGCACTCGCAAAGGAGAAACCCAACCCCTCTTTGTGGTCTAAGAAGGTGAATCAGCTTCCTTTTTCTTTGCTTATTATATTCTATTCTTTTAACATAAAAAACAAAAATAAATAATAATATCAAATAGGATAAGTGTAGTGATGGCTTACTAACTTCCATGGTTTACTTTTTGGAAGTTTCACTTGTTCTATTTTTAGTTTTCTTTTTCTCATGTTATTCATGTTAACATAGTTTCATGTTATTAGAATTATTTGTTTAGATATATATATATATTTTTTTTTTTTCTTTCCTTTAGTGTCCATAGCGAATGTTATTAATAATAACATTCTTCAGTGACATGTTTACATAAAATTGCATATGTTTTCATGTTTACATAAAATTGCATATTTTTCAGAAAAATGGTGTTTTTTCTAAATCTTGCATCAAATCACATATTTCATAAAATTTCATTTTTTTCAAATCTTGCATAAATTTTTAAATCTTACATAAAAGTCACATCTTTATCGTATTTGGTATAAGAATTGCATCTTTTCCATACCTTTTCTAAAAATTTGCATATTTTGCATAAAATTCATGTCATCCATAAAAAATCGTATCTTTTTCATATCTTCCATAAAAATTCATATTTTCCACAAAAATTGCATCCATAAATTTCGTATTTTTTTTACAAAAATTTGCATATTCCCATGAAAATTGCATAGTTTAAACTGCACATTCACAAGGTTAGATTTCCTTTAGCTTTTCTTTAGGAAAAAAGAGTTTTATCACATAGAAAAAGGATTTTTCCAAAATGAAAAATCTTAATTTGATTTTTTTAATTAGGTTTCCTTAGGGTTTTTTTTTTAATTTGTTTTTATGATTTCTTTTTTTAATAAAGTAAACTAGAGAAAAACCTAAACTTGATGATTTTTCAAAAATAAAAGAAACCCACACACTAAAGTTTTATAAAAATAAAAGAATTATATTAGTTTGATCATGACTAACAAGTATATAGCCACCTTCAAGAAAACCTCAAAAAAATAAATAAAATTTATAAAATTCGTAATTAAAAAAAGTCATTAAAAAATCACTTTTCTTACATTTGTTTCGGGTTTTGTTGTTTTAATTTTATGAGAAAAATGATAAAAATAAAAGCTCATCAATTAGTCTTTTTAATTTATATATGGTGACCTAGTATTAATAAATTAGTCATGAATTTATAATTTCTAGCTCAAATTTTCTAAAAATTATGCTTTTTTCCAAAAAATTCACTAGTTAGTAGCTCGATTAAGGTTTTTCCACTCAAAAACCCTAATCTTATTTTTTTTTGCAAATTTTAACAGTTAACGACTCTGAATTTTTAAAAATATGTTTTTAAAAAAAATTGAAAGAATTGCTTTCCTAATTTAATATTGAGTAATCTATATTAAGCAGGCTAAGCTTAATATAGGTTAAATTAAAGAAAATCAAAATAGGGCTCGACAACATCCATTTTATTGAAGTAACTAAGATCATTAATAATTTTCTCAAGCTCATGAAGTCGTCCTTTAAAGATTGCTTCATTTAAGTTCCTTAGGCTACTTCATTCTCCTAATGAATTTTATAATGTCGGAAACAGTTTGCTATTATCTCTACTTGAACATTTATCGTCTAAGCTAAGACTACAGGATTGATGGCATCTAAAACATTAATCTTTTCTAGCTTAGATTGTCCCAACTCATAGCCTTCCGATATCTTATAGTAAAATCTCCTACAATAGTGCATCGTGAAAGTTCTTATTATCCCAACGTCACATGGTTGGATTTTTAGTGTCATGTTAGGTAGCTAAAAAAACCAATGAAAAAACTCAACATTTCATACCCCTTCAATATTTCCTAGATGGGTTGAACAATTATCTACTATGAGACCCAAACTTTTACATAGTCGTTTCAAGTGAGTAATCTATAATGTATGCAAAGGTAACCCAATTGAGTCAACATTTCACAAACAAGTTTTAGGAGTTAGTTAACAACACATTGTGGGTCCGGAATATAAAAATAAAGCAAAATGATAATTTTATAACTAAAATAGTCAATTTTAGTATAATACATTATATTATATTATATGTATCGAAAACATGTGGTTTAAACATCAAAAATTAATTAAATCATAAAGATAAATTATATGAACTATAAAATTTTAGAATAACATAAAATAATGTATAAAAGTAATATATGTACTTCGGATATAATTATTATATATAAATACATACCTGTGACTACCTAAAAATACTCAAAATTATGAAAATTAGTTAAAAATTATTAAGAAAAATAGTAAAAAAAAATTAAAAATAACAAATGTAGTAAAGAAAAGTAAAATGGTGTAGCATAGGTTAGGAAACTTGTTGATGTAGATTAAAGTCAAATGACACCTTGAGAATTAAGTTAGGAAGGATATAAATACCTTAAAGAGAGAGAAAATGCCCATTTCCTCACATGCACACCTAGGAAAAAATTAGAATTTGCTCTCTACAGGTTATTTAAGATCTTAAGGTTTGCAGAAAAATCTAGTCGAGTAGAAAAAGGAAATAAGGAAAATGTAAAGAAACTTAAGCTAAAGCGTGCAAACCAAGCAAAAGCATGAAGCATGGGTTCAAGGGGATTCTGGGGGAAAACCACCCCCACCACTTAATAATGGAGTTTGTGTTAGGAAAGGCCAACAAAGGGGTAGCCACTACAAGTGGCCCAACAGCCAACTTCCAATAAGCTTCAATTTTTCACCCAATGTTCTACTATTTTTCAAAAATATTAATTTAAGTTTGAGAAAAATGTTAGTTTGTGAAAATTTTAAGTAGATATATATTGTTCCTAAGAAATCGTCTAAAACTGAGTCATTTTCAAAGATATTTTGAATAGCTTTGTTGTTAAAGTTTTAAAAGCAAAATTTTTTCATGCCTTGCAAGTTGTCAAGCTATAACAATCCACCATAGATATCAATTTTATGCTAGAAACTATGCCCTTAATCGCTAATATAATGCTAACATACATAAGGCTCATATGACAAACCGCTCCAAAGCATTCACAATTCCACAGATATACTAATATTTATATAAATGACAAACTTATATTTACAATAAAACTAGGTACAAAATATTTATAAAAGTACACATACACATATCACAACTCAAAAGTATGAGTCCTACTAAAGTGTCTACAAGACCTAGCCGACCCTAGGAAACCAAAAAGTTCCAAAAATACAATTCAACATCAATTCCTTCTCATTCAAGCCCTAATTGGACCCTTTCTACACCTAATGGTGATCATCACATAACATGTTTAATTAGAACCTACAAGCAAATATATAAGAGAGTAAGCAAATCACAACTTAGTAAAGGGTAAGAGGCAAAAAGCATATACAAGCTAAGCAAAACAACTAAGTTATCAATTAATTATTATGTGTAATGCTTGAATAAGTAATGTGCCATTTGTACAATGTTATTCGATCCGTCGTGAAGTTAAAGAAATTACATTTGTCTAACCCAGGTTGAGGAGTTGTGATATGGTGGCCACAATGCCCTCTTACAGACAATTTTAGGCTTGAGCAATGGAGACCCTTACTCATGACTACCTTTGAACTGACGGTCTCAACCTTGTCATAACCTCCTCTTCTATCACTTAGTTCAACTAAAATTAGGAAAAGGCCAGTACACCACACCTCGTCAAAGGTATTGAAATTTAGTTAGAGAAAAACCTAAGAGTACCCTAGTAGGATGCAATGCACATCCTTTTAAAGTTTTAATTCATATTTATATTAGTCTGGTTAAGGGTAATCAATCAATTCATTGCACACCAAATAGAGTTAAGCAACACAACAACACATGTAGCTCATATACCAACCAGCACTTTAATAACCAAGCACAAGCATACCATGCACACAAATAAATACTTACAACCAAAAGTAAGTATATAGTCCAGTCTCCACAAATCCCACTTACTTGTATAGATGCTCACTCATGTAATTTTGTAGCAACAATATCTCGCTCACTTGGAAGTCCTATATATACCAAAACCTAGATTTAGTTTTCGTAACATTTACAAAAACATTAAAGCTTTATCTAGTTCTTTGTATTATCGTATAACTTGGTTGAAATACTATATATATAGTTATTTTAATAAAAATATATATACATATATTATACATAGGGTATATATTTTAATCCTCGTATACTTACCTTGTTATAATTTATCTAACTTGGATACATAAATACATACATACATACATATATATATATATACCTAAAGTGTATTTTATATATATATGTATATATATTATGAGCTCTATATACTTATCTTATAGTATCTAATATATTTATACATGCTATCATATTTTACTATAGAGTTAGATATATGTAGTTGTATACGTTATCATAATTTACTATAGAGTTAAGATATCTGTAGTTATATTATTACCTATAATATATCATTTCAATCATATTGAAACATAGAAGTTGTTAGTCAAATCATGTCTAATTATGAAGAGGTCATCCTAGGACAGTAGTTTCTATAATATCATAGAAAATACGTACTTTATTACCTAAAGTTATCTAATTTTAATAAAATCAGTATAATTGAGTTTGTATGAGCTCAACGATACATATTACAAGCTTTATTCAAAAGATAATTTCTAAAGGATATTTTTAATTCTAATATACATACAAATCCATATAGCTAGTAATATCTCATTTATATAATATTATTTAAATAAAATATATTTTACATATTTTCCTAATAAAACATGATAAAAGTGTATATTATCAATCCCTCATACGTATATATCACAACTCAAGCCATATAGTATGACAAAATATAACAAGACAACCTCTTACTATATCTAACCAAAGTAAGTATAGTTATAATTTTAGCAAATAAATAACATATTGATAAAAATAAGTCCCAATTAGTAATTTAAGCTATTTAACTAGGAAAATTCACAATAAATAGCAAAGATCTTCAAATAATTCTACAAAAATTCCCATAAACTCAAAAGAATATATATATAGAATTTAGTCAACAACTTGTTTCATGCAATTGTTATTATCACCTAATTATGTAAAATTACGTTTTTATCCTTAAATTAAGGTTAATTAGGCAGATAATATCATTTACATGCAAAATAATTTTAATATGTCCTGACATTATTACTGTAAATTCTACAATTTCTGAGTAAGTAGTCGGAATTACCCTTTGAATTATTCTTGAGAATCAACCAAACTAAGAATCAAACTTGATATAAAAGCCATACTTGTAATAATTGACTTTATAATTGTAATTCAATTTGGGAACTCTAAAGTTGATATCGATCCTAAAAGCTATCCAAAACCTTAAACCCCTAAGTATGGTCAAATACTCCCAAGCTTATGAAAACCCAAAAAGAAAGGATCAAGACCCTAATACTAACTCAAACATTCAGAAACCTTAAAACGTAACAACAAACCCTAACTTACTAAAACCCTAAATTCTAACATGTAATGAAAACTTTTAAGCTTATCAAAACCTTAAAAGATCGATTGAAAATTTGACTTTTAAGTTGAATACTTAAGAACCCTACAGCAGAAGCCTAAACTTAATCAAGCTTAGACCGATCCTTAATTACCTATAACATAGTATGAAAACTAATTTGAAGTGAGGAAATATTTACAAACAAAACCCTAGCTTAATCACTTGAATAGGGTAACTAATTAGCTTCATCAACAGTAGAAATTGGAGAGCCACAAATGGAGCTTAAAACCAGCCATCCATAACCCCAATTTTCCTCTCAAATTAAGTTTAAACAAGCTAAAGTCAAGAGTGTGAAACTAGTTGACTTATGCACTTAAGAAACTCCCATGTGTTAGATAAGACAATCTCTACTCTCTACCAGCTCGTTCACTTCACTAAATGGAAAGAGGAAGAAATGTAATTGGAATTCTTAAGGAATGTAATAAGGGTGTAATACCTATTACTTTGTTTAGTTGAATTAATAAACAACTTAAGAATAAACACGTAACAGAACTTTAATAACTAAAATACCCTTGATTTTTCTCTAGTAATTCTAAAGTAATAGGTGGTAGAGGTGGAAATCGACTACTGGGGTGGAGGCGGTGGTAATGGTCGACAGCGGTTACTAGCAGTGATGATGGTAGTGGTTAATAATGGTAGCAGTAGCGGTGGTGGTGGCTAGGGTAGTGGCTTAGAAAGGGGATGGGGGTAATTGCGGGAGTGGTGACAATAATAGTAATGGTGATGATAGTGGTGGTCAGAGGTGGTGGCAGCGGCGGCGGTAGCAGCGGTAGCGGCAGCGGCAGTAGTAGCAGCAACAGCAGTGTGATGGTAACGATGTTAGTGGCAATGATGATAGTGGTGGTGGTAGTGGTTGGTAGTGACTATAAGTGGTGGTGGTGATGGTTGCAATGCGGCAATGGTGGTAGTAATGGTAGTCGATGGTTGTCGTGGTGATGATGGTTGCAATGTGGCAATGGTAGTCGGTGGTGGTTGTGGTAGTAGTAGCAATAGGTAGTAACGATGGCAATGGTGGTGGTGGTTACAGTTAAATTGATATAAGGTTATTTTTGGAAAAAAAAAAGTGAAATTTTATGAGGAATCGTGATTCTTTGGTCAAGTTGAGGAATCATGATTCTTTAGTCAAGTCAAGAATCATTATTACTTGATTTCACGTAATAGAGATTCCTAAGGAATTACAATTCGGAAACAATAAACTAAGTGAACGTTATAATAAGGAATATGGGGGGAATTGAATTCCAATTCCCCTCAAGTGAACGAGGCATACGTGTTATACCATTTAAGGAAAAAGGCAACTTACCCATTTTTGGACTAACTAAAAGTGAAGATAACAGGACAATATCCCATGCCTTATGGCCACCTAATCGCCAATTGGAAGAAGAGAGTTAAGGCATGCCATCTTCCATCTTTGCACTCTTGTTCTCACTTGTTCTATCACATTTAATAGCCACTTCAAAGCTTAAGCAAACTATCACATCTTATGGACTTTACATTACATAAACACATCAAAGAAATGATAAGATAGAGACTAGAAACCCCAATGCTAAAACCAGCAAAGAACTCCACAAGACCTTCACATGTTTTCTTCTCATTTCAAGACACATTACGTTTGAAAACCAAGAAATAAAAACTCCCAACACACACAACTTTCACCACTCCAAAACATACCCACAAGTTCACACCACAAACCCACTTGGTTGCCTACAATTTTCATCCACCTAAGAGATACTAGAACCAACACACACAACCATTTGAGGAAGCTTTGGGGCACTAACAAATACTCAAGAAACATAGATTTCAAGGAGCTAAGAGTCACCAAAGGGGAAGGACAAAAACAAAGAAGCAAAGAGGGCTAGTGAAGGCACCAACAACCATCCATTTCACTGAGTGAAGTAAGCCTTATTCCTACATGTCTCTAGAACACCATGCTTAGGATATTGTTCCTTGTTTATGTAAGGATATCATGTACTTTGGAAGTTCTCCTAGCTAGGTCAAGTGTTAGTTTCTTGAAGTTTTGTTTAGAAATGTTATAACATAAATAGCTTGAACTTGATTTCCTCTTAGAATACTTGTTTATCACTTAGAGTTTGGCCTTGTAACTTGAGAAAATTATAAAACTAAGTCCATGAATATTCTCTAAAGTGCTGGACGTGGCATGCCTAAGGCTTACTTAAGTGTTATTCTCACTTATATTAACATTCACATGCTTTAAATTAACTTTAGGCAAAGGAAAAATCAACATATGAAACTTTAGTAAAGAGATTAACACCTAAGGACCTAAATTAAAGCATTACGCCTAGAATATGTGTATGGCAATAATCCACCTACAAAGAATAAGTAGAGAAAAGGTTGAAGTACAAATAGTGTAAAGCCTTGATTTAGTACTTGAACTTAAGAAAACCAAGAGTTAAGTTGAAAAATGGAATTAGGAGCTAACAACCCCAAACAAACCAGATCTGTAAGTTAAATTTAATCCACTTAAATACACTTAAAAAATGAAGTAAATAAAGTAAAAAGACCTACCAAGACAAGTAGTATAAGTATTGAGGGCCTAAAACTCAAAATTGGGCCCAAAAATCTTAAGACGAGCCCAAAACATTCACTTGAGACTTACATAAAATTCTGACCAGCACATCTAGCTTAGGAAAAAGGTAATATAAGGTCCACAGGAAGCCTACATTCAAATTCCCCAAGCCCAACAAAGGAATAAGCATTGTAAATACATGAAACAAGACCACCTTTGGCCACATAAGCTACTTAGAAGTTCCAGAAGTGCAAGATAGTAATAAGGCCAAAAATAATAAATGAAAATCTAACTTTAAGAAGGTATTTAAGTCCAAAATGTAGTTCTAAGCCCAAGCCCTCAAAATTTGACATAGTAAAAAGCCCAACAATGAGTTGAAACCCTAAAAGAAGAACCAAACCCTATGGGACGCTACTGTTCTAACTAGTACACGAAATTGCAGGCCCCATCTTCCAAATCTAACCCTGCCATGTGAAAATATACTCAAAAACAATGGAAATCGACTATAAGATCATGAAAATTAGATTTAAAATGAGAAAGTTATATGTGATTGAAGATTTAGCATAACCAAGAAAAATTTAAGGTTAAGTTAAAAGTATAACTTTAATAAAACTATAGGGTAACATTATAATACATCAAATCCTAATGTAATTACTCTTACATTGTTTAGGGGACTTTGATCTTGAAGACAACTTACCTCCAACTATTACAACTAGCAGTTATGATAGAGTGAGTGGCTCTCAATGACTTCATGCTTGCTTTTGATTGTAGCTTAGTTACAATGAAATAATGTTATGATTAAACCGGTTGCCTAAGGGGTATACGGAATGCTTGTGTATGAATTTCTAATTATTTACACGATTGAATAGTATTATATGAACTGGAAGTGCTTGCATGACTGATTCGTATATCATTGATATGGTATGAAACCACTTGATCACTTAGGTAACTGAACATAAGTCATCATTTCGCTATGAATATAAAAATGAGTCATGAATGACATGACATTGCATCATAACTTATATCAACTGCCACCTCACGTGGAAGGTGGGAAGGGGCTTACAAGAGCAGCAACTTCTGAAGGGAATTTGTTAGGCACATTTACCATATTATTAAGTCTCTGTCTTAGCCAGTGGGCTTATTAGGCACCAAGGGACACTAACAATTTGGTTAAGGGCCCGTCTTATGACTTCCGCTTAGGGCATATAATTATGAACTACAGGAGCTACTACACTACTAAACCTGGGAATTTTCGAAAAGATATTGTTTTTGTGTTTAGTAAAGTATATTTATGTATATATATATATATATATATTTAAGTATATGTATATAAGTTGATTTTAGCATAATAGGTGCAATTCGAGATAAAAACCCAAGTGCTAGGACTCGGTTAATAGTTTGTGTCGGTTAATAATCTCCAACCCTGACTACAAAGGGTGAAATTACTAAGTTGCAAGCAGTTCTTAGGCCACTGCATGTATTGTTCAACATACTATTTGTCACATGCATTTATATGATTGATTAAATATATATATTACTTGTAAGGCGTGTTAAAGGGATTAGCTCACTAAGCATTAGTTTATATCCCCTTAGATTTCTTTTTTTGTAAGGTCATCTCATCGTCAGGCTACGAAATACCCAAGGTTAGTCTCGAGCTAGGATGGGACTGTAGGATATATAGAGCGAATGAGGGAACTATTTAGTATTCGCTAAGAGTTTTATAAACTTCTTTATATTGTGTAGCTAAACCTTTAGTAACCATTTGTATTACTCAGTTTTGTTGCTATTATTGTAGGAACATTATGTTATGTACCTTTAATTTGATATTATATCTAATTTATTTGTAAAAACAATTGTTATGCTATGATACTATTTATCTATGTGACCAATAGTAACTAGGAGTAGAGTAAGCCGTATACATCGTATAGAAGGCAGTGATTAACAAGGGAGTTGATCGTCAACCTTTGTATGATGTATGGCAATCTACTACAACTAATGTACTGTTCAGGTCGTGATAATTACATGTGACCAAAAATCATAAGGTATCATTTTCATCAATCATTTTCATAAAAACCAATTTATTTCAAGAAATTCCAATCTTTGTAGTTTTTAGGGTCAAAAATACAATTATTACACATGTATGAAATCAAAATCAAACTATATACCACTAAACTAGATGTAATAAGGATCATATAGAAAAAGTTTGAGCTTAAAACAATATCATTTAATATTTTTATTTTTAAATTAAAAATTCAGGTAAGTAGTGCAATTTCTTAAAGAAGTATATAAAATATTTAAAATTTCATCAAAATAAATGTACCACATGAAAGTATACCTAAAATAACCGAGCAGTAATTTTTTATAATTTTCCTAATTTATTTTATATTTTTAGAAAATTTCAAGCTCTAGGTTGAAGCTATCAATGGCTTCAAAGAGTGTTTACTTAGTGATGCTGTGTACCATGCGATTGTAAGCAAATTCCACTACAAGCAAACAAACATCCCAATCAACTAAATTCCTCCCCACTGCAACTCGAAGTAATGATCCAAGACTTCGGTTGACTACCTCCATTTAGCTAAGGTTTTGGGATGACAGAAAGTGCTAAAGAGTAGTTTAATCCTCATACAACTCCAAAGAGTTCTCCAAAAATAGCTCAAAAATTTTGGATCTCTATCTAACACCACACTTCTCAGCACACCGTGTAAATGAATAATTTCCTGCAAAAAGAGAAATGCAATAGCCAAAACATCATTAGTTTTTGAGTAAGGCACAAAGTACACCATTTTGTTAAACCTATCCATGACGACCATTACTGCATCTTTGCCTCGAGTAGTTCATGGTAGTTCGAGAACAAAGTCTATGTTCAACTTAAACCAAGGCTTAGTTAAAATAGGTAAGGATATTACTTTCCTTTGTCTAGCCCAGCGTTTGGCCTTCTTACAAGTAACACAATTCTCAACAACCTAATGCACATCCCACCTTATCTTAGGCCAAAAGAATCTCCCCTTCAATAACTCATACATCTTATTCTCTCCAAAATGTCTAAAGAGTTCTCTACCATGAGTTTATCTCACTAACAACTCTCTTACAAAATTGGTTAGTACACATAACTTGCCACCTCGGAATAAGTATCCATCCTCTACATGATAGTGATCTACTATTTTCCCTTTACACATCATTCAAATATAGAACCATAATAGGGGTCTTGAGGATACTGCTCTTTAATACTCGCAAATCCCAAGTGATAAGAATCAAACAACTGGACCTTTAGCTTAAGCCCAAGCTCGAGGTCTTGAGGGACTAACGAAGCAGATTCTATTGTTCCAACTAATTCTTGCCAAGACTAAGCCGATCCTCACTGCTAACCAACTCCACATGCTAAGTTGAGTAACTTCTCATCTATCAGTAATCAAGTGCTATATGCTCCACTGACAACTTAATACTTCTCAAATGTCTACTCAACCATGACCATATTGACTAGCAACTTGATAGTACTAGTGTCAAAAACCCCAAAGCGTGTCTAAACTACGAGTTTAGGAAGGACCCCTAGGTCTACTCGACACCTCTACTTGAAAATCCCCATTTTGACCTTACAATTTGCCTATTTCTACCAAAATATAATACCCTAAATTTCAAGCCCATACGATTACCCTAAGATCCAAGTCCCTAAATTTAGGGCGCCGAGTTAAGATATTAGTTTAATTTCAAACTTCATAATAAAGTTAGAAAAATTAAATGAAGTCATTTAAATAAAGTCAATTTCTCAAAATAAGCTACATAAAAATATTAATTTATCGCTAAAGTCGATAAATATCAAAAACGTAAAATTCGAACATTTAGATATAATGGGATATTAGAGATAAGTTATTTAACTTATAAAAGTAATAAATGAAGTTAAATTATACATGTATTAACATAGAACATGCATTATTTGTATTAAATACACATATATAATAAGAAATTACAATTTAAATAAGGTAAATTAATATAAAAAATTGGAAAATTAATAAAAAAATGCAAGAATGAGTCATCATACCTATGTAGCAACTTAGGATTAATTTAGATGATGAGTCAAAAGTAAAGAAACGAGGAAATGACACCTCATATATTGAAAATCCAAAAAAATGACATGGGTAAGCCACATGTCCAATTTTTATAAATTCTTATCCATATGGAAAATATAAATAGGGCATATAAACTTTAAAAAAAAAACATTTTGGAAGTCTGAAAAAAATAGAAAATCACTCAACAAAATTTTGAAACAAATTAGAAATAAATAAGAAAATTAAAGCAAAAACAAGGCATGGAATCTAATCAGGCTGGTTCAATAGGCTATTAGTGTCCAGTTGTGGTGGCCATTTGGGATCAAGGAAACCACCACCAGAGGAACTGTTCCAACAAGGTTAGGTAGCCAAAGGCAGCCAGTTCAGGTGAACTAAATTTTCGATCGAAACTTTATAATTTTTCTAAAAATAAAAAATGATATTATTTAATTATGAAACTTAGTTTTCTGGAGTTATTTTATGTGTAGAATAATGTAGTAATTTTATTTATGTGAAATAATTATTTGAAATATAAGGTCCTTAAGAAATAGCTCTATTTGAACGAAAATTAAATTAAATTTTAGAAATAGTAAATAATGTCCTTTCAAGTTGAAAATTTGTGTGTGACATACTCAATATATGTATTTAATCGCAGTAACAATAATTTTTTTAAAATAATTATGTTTGCTATTTATTGTAATTATTTTGGATAAAATTGGCAATTTTGCTATTTTAGTGAATTAATTAGTTTTTAACACAATTAAAGTATGAGCCCTATGTATTATAATTTCTAAATGTTCATAATGATGTTTAAGATAGTTGAATTTTATCTTGTGATTAAATTCACTTATTCGCTTGATTTTCGTTAATTTTAAGTTAAAATTGCCATTTTCATAAAATTATATAATAGCTATTTTAGTATAATTCATGGTCAATAATTAAACTATGTATTTTTTTTAGTCTATAAGATTTTTCGTGGAATGAATCGAGCTTGTATACTATTTATTATGTATTTTCATAATATAAACCTATATATTAGCTTAATATATGATATAGTAATTAGTACTAATGTGATATTTGTTGAATATGCAAAGGATTAGTATTTTGGAGTACATATGAATGCTAACCAGCTCAGGTAATGAGAAATTTTATGACTTTTAATTTAGATTTAAGATTTAATTGAGTTATTTATAAGGTTATAATAACATACAGTCGAATTGGTAATACAAAAGGGTATTTTTGGATATTTGAAAATATTGGTTAGTTATGATTCTTAAGATATCTTAATAGTACTCAGAATAACGATTATGACGATATAAAGTTTACTAAAATCAAATAAAAAATGAATCAGATACAATCAGATTAAGCTTAGAAGCACAATAACAAAAATGCATCAGAACTTAATATTGACCCAATAATTAACTTAAGATCTGTGTGTATTTTTCTAGGTGTAATAAGTGAGGAATAACCATATCGTAAAGCTTAGGATTTTACGCTACTGTCGAGCTTGAGTAAGTGAATATTTCTATTTTTTGTACAAGTAGACCTATGTCTACTTGACCTAGAGTCAGTTGTGTTATGATTGTAATGACGTGCTGGATTGATTGGATACTTGATTATGTTGAATGTGTGTTGAAAAAGTGAAATGTTTCCTTGTGTACAACTGATTCATCAATATGTATTTCTGTTTGGAAAACTTGGAAACTAAACTGTTCTTTAGGATATTCGCCCAAGCAAGCCCTATGCAAAGAAATGTAATGTAAAGCTAAGGAACAAAGCTAAAGTTGAGATAGTTGAATTGATCATAATGTAGAACTTGAGATTCATACCTAATACTAGACTATTGTACTGGTCACTACATTCATGGCATGGTACGAAAGAACCTATAGGTCAAATTTCCAAAAGCTCAAAAACTACTATGTTGGCTTTTAAGCATATAGACTGCATTGCTCAACTTATTCTGGCCACATTGTGTAGCCAACTATGTATTGGATTTTCAAACCACAATGAGTGGTTTTTGTTAGGGGTTCGACTCCTAAGCAACTCCTTATTACTCTAGGTTCCTGGACGTTTTATCCAAATACCCGGCTATGTCAACCAAACGGATGAGGAATTGGAAAAGTATAGGATATCAATACCGATGCATATTGATAACTCTGATTTTAAACATATTTTATATGGTGATTTTATAGCATTTCCCGTACATTTTTGGTTTTCTTTAAAGAAATTGATACTTAATTGAGTAAAATGTTGATTTCAGGGTTTAAACGCGTTCTAGGCTCGAAAACGAAGAAAACGAATCAAGTTTCACTCAATTCCAAGTTCAAACGAAGAAGTTATGAAATTTTGAAGTTGTGCAGAAATTTTGCCTTTGTGCAGAAAGTTACACGACCTGGGGACACAGCCGTGTTCCAGGCCGTGTCTGGTGACGAAAATAGAATCCGTGTAATACACATATAAAAGGATATCTTAGGGTTTAAAAGAGAGAGAGACATTACAGAAACAAAGAGAAACAAGAGACAAGAAGAGACTTGAGGCGAACATCGATTAAGAAGCGATAACGACATCGATTTCAAGATTAGAGATTGTTCATCAAATCAAGAGGGGTTTTCATGCTTTATTTTATGTTTTTGATGGAACTCGTTTTTAGATTCGTTATGATAGCTTAGAATTCAAGTATTTAGGATTATGGAACCTAGGGTTTCATGTAACCCTTGGATTGAATTATAATTTCAAGAAAGTTTCTATCTTTTCTTGATTCAATTATGTCGTTAATTATTGATTGATAATTCTAGAGTATCAATATATGATATTATGCATGTTGATTGAGAAATTGCATGTGTAATTAGATCTTAGCATAATTGAAGAGAATTACATGTATACTTAGAGATAAGATACATGGTTCTTTCGGAAAGTTGATTGTTTGTGTGGGAATTCATTAAACATTAATGCAATTCTAAGTTATATTACTAAGTGAAGAGATTCCGGTAAATAATTTAGAATTAGGGTTAATATGCTTGAGAAAGATATTAGCTTTAATTGTGAATCCCTCCGGTCAAGAATCATAGAAACTGAATTGAATACATTTTAAAAAGGTTACATGTTAAACACTAGGGGAAATAATTCCTAAATACATCATTGCATACTTGAAGTCGTTCATAGTTTTATTGCTTTCTAATTTGCGTAATTAAGTCTCATAAGTAGTTTAGTTGTTAATTTCAGTATTTTTAATTCATTCAACTCGACATAATTTTCCGGTTAGATAATAAAGCTAAAGTTAATATTAGTACTCAAAATCTCTGAGGGATCGACTCGGACTCATATCCGACTATATTAAAATTGATAGGTGCGCTTGCCTCGTATCACATATCATATGCATGAGCATAGCATAAATTTTTTGCATAAACAATGTGTATTGATAACTCGGATTATGAGATTAAATGTCCTGTATTATTGATCTTTGTGAATGTATGTTATGTATGTCCTATGTTTTGTTTTATCCACTCTCACTTAGCTCACAAAGAGCTAAGGGGATACTTGTGTATCCTCAAGTTATGAAGAGAACTGACCAAGCAGCATCAGTTGGGGAAAAGAGTCTTTTTAGAGTACGTAAGGAGTCAACCACTTTTGAAGAAGTTTTGTCATATTTTGTTCTTAGTTCTATATAGTATCTGTACATATAAAAAAAAGTATTGTATTGTTGGTTTGGTTAAGTTTGTCAGATGTAATCTTTTGTATAAATAAATGTTAAGCTGAACTCTATTGTAGTACTCTTTTGTTATGAATAGAACTTGTGTCAAGTATACATAAGTATTCTTGTATGATAATACATCATATACTATGCCCGAATGTGACATAGAAGCACCCTAATGACTGAATGTCAAGTGTCTAGTCCCATGTGAAAAGGATTCTGCTACACAAATCATCAATTTTTTTTTTTAATTTTCATTTATACCCTTTTATTATTCCTTATACATTACTTGTTTAGGAAATACCCCTTTTTATCCTTTCCATTAGAGGTAGTTTACCCTATGTTTTTTAGTATAAATACCTTTTTGTAATAGGTAGCCGCAACAACATAGATCTACTATTAAATATACTTCTCTTTTGTGAGCTAGTATGCTTACCCCTTTTTCTTACTCTTATCCTAACCCTTAGGTAAAGCTAAGTGGCAAGTGACCTTACCGAACTGCTCATGTGTCGTATCAAGTTAGTTTTATGAGTCCATAGAGTTTCCTTGGTGAGTCACATCCTTGGAATCGTTCATGCTTTGCTTATGTATCTTACTTTCTTGTTCCCATTTTCACATTTCATCACCTTTCACTTCAAGCTTTCTACAAGTTTAAACTCATCCGAATACTATCACCCTTGTCTACTCTTGGCATGACGCATCATCTTGATATCAGAGCAAAGGTTCATTTGGATAAGTTGTGTTTGAGCTTCCTTGTGAGTAATGTTTGTTGTGGTAGTGTGTAAAGGTCAACTATAAGTGTTTGAGTAAGTCAAAGGCATAATAGTTTGCTGTTGTTGTATACTCCGTTATACTCTTCGAGCATACAAAAACAAAGCAAATTTCTAACTGAGTTTATTGTTCTTTAGAGTAGTTGTTGTGTTAACAGTTAGCTTGAACTTTAGTGTAAAGAAGTCTGTATGTGAGTTGTTTGGCTTAAGAGGACAATATCTTTTGTTTCGTAGATTTTAAGTTTGTTACCAACCCTTGTCAGGAGCATGACGAATCCAAGTGCCAACGTTGGTATTAGAGATGACAATAGCGATGTTGTCCACCATGGATGAGAGTAGCAATGTTGTCTACCCCAGGACACCCCTAAAAGTATAGATGAGTTAATTGATGAGATAGCTAACCTTATACCTACCAAGGCCATGCAAAATACCCCCTAAGTTGCTTAACTTAGAAGAGGACAGTTCCTAGCTTGACAAGATCAAAGTGGAGGAGCAAGAGGATGTATGAAGAGAAGAATTGACTTAGGTGATAGGGACAAAGAAGGAGAGGAAGAGTATAATGAGGAAGAGGAGCAAGCTCAAGCACCCAGAACTACCAACCATTTGAAGCTTCAAATTCTAAGCTTCCATGGTTCTAGAAATGCTTATGACTATCTAGATTAGGAAGAGAAGGTAAAGCGTGTTTTTTATTTTTGCTATTATGAAGACCGCAAGAAAGTGAGGACTGCTACCATAGAATTCTCAAGTTATGCCGCGATGTGGTAGAAGAACTTCCAAATTATGAGGAGACGAGAATGATATAGGGAAGTAAATACTTAGCTTAAGATGAAAATGATACTTAGAAACAAATTCATGCAAAATACTAGAGCTAAGACAAGGAAGTCAAACTATTGATGAATATGTTCAAGAGTTCTAAGTACTCATGATTTAATGTGAAGTAGATGAATCATTAGTCTAAACTGTATCCAAATTCTTACTAAATTGAGAGGTGACATCCGTGATGTCATAGAGCTCTAACAAATTACTACATTGGACAAGGCTATAAGAATAGCCCAGTAAGTAGAAAGGCAAATGAGGAATAGGTTGAGTTAACTTGTCCAATCAAGTCAATCCGCTTAAGGAAGTTACTGAGCTCAACAAAATGCCAAACCAAATAGAAGAACAAATTTCGAAGCTAA
This sequence comes from Lumnitzera littorea, assembly GCA_024138015.1. Classification (NCBI taxonomy): domain Eukaryota; kingdom Viridiplantae; phylum Streptophyta; class Magnoliopsida; order Myrtales; family Combretaceae; genus Lumnitzera; species Lumnitzera littorea. The sequence goes on along the minus strand of JAMXBB010000002.1, from coordinate 96,881,749 downwards.
ATAGAAAAGCTAACCAACTGAAGGTGAAGTGTCGTCGAGAACTAATGAAAAGAGACAAGGATATGGAAGGAAGACAAGACAAATCGAGTGTTTTAAGTGTCAAGGGTTTAAAGACATGACCACCCAATGTCTAAACAAAAGAACTATGATTATTAAAGGAGATGTTCTGAAACTCAACTTAGATAGTACCGATGAGGAGCCTGAGGAGGAGATTGTTCCCAAGAAGGATACCACCTAAGAGGATAAGCTTGTTGAAAAGGATGTGTTTACTAAGGATCTGGACAAACTAAGTTTGGTTGTCCAATGTGTGATGAGTATAGAATCCTCTATTAAGGAGAAGCAAAGAGAGAACTATTTCCACATTACTTGTAAAGTGAATGAGCAAGTTTGTGTGCTCATGGTAAACAGTGGAAGCTACAACAATGTTGCATTTGCCGACCTAGTTAAGAAGCTCAAATTTCCGACCATTTCACATCCGTAACCTTATAAACTACATTGGCTTAACAAGAAGGGAACACCGCACGTCACTCAGCAAGTATTACTGTTGATCTCCATTTGGAACTATTCTAATGAAATTCTTTATGACATGCTACCCATATGTATGTCTCATGTATTAGTAGGCCAACATTAGCTTTTTGATCGGAGGGTCATACATGATGGGTTTAGGAATATGTATGTGTTTGAGAAAGATAGTAGAAAGATTACTTTGAACCTTATGATGCCAAGTCAAGTTAGCAAGCTGCAAGCTAAACTTGCTCGAGGATTTAAGAAGGCCTTAATTCTAAGTAGAGCCGAGCTTCAAGGAGCTATTAAAGTTAGCATGCCAACCTTTCTACTAATCCAACAACTACTAGAACTAAAGGAGAAAATTAATCTACCCTTAAAGATCAATGAGCTATTGGATGAGTATGTAGATTTATTTCTAGAACAGCTATCGGACGAGTTACCCCCTTTTTGAGACATTAAACATTGCATTGACTTAATACTCGGCACTGTCCTGCTGAACAAGCTTACTTATAGGATGAATCCTAAACAAGTTGTAAAGCTTGAAAGATAAGTCAACAAGCTATTAGAGAAAAGATATGTAAAAGAGAGTCTTAGCCCTTATGCTGTACCCACATTGCTTATACCAAAAAAGGATGGTACCTAGCATATGTATAGGGATAGCAAAGCCATGAACAAGATTACGATCAAGTATAAGTACCCCATTCCAAGGCTAGATGATATGTTAGACAAACTAAGTGGTGACAAAGTGTTCAACATGATTGACTTGAAATCAAGATACTACCAAATTCTAATGCGGCAACAAGACAAGTGGAAAACTATATTCAAGACTCAACATGGTCATTATGAGTGGATGGTATTACCCTCTGGCTTATCAAACGCCCCAATCACCTTTACGGGATTGATGAATAATGTACTGAGAAACTTGATCAAGAAGTGTATCGTAATATACTTTGACGATACCCTTATATATAGTGCTAACCTATCAAGCCACTATGAGCATCTCTGTACTGTGCTTGATGTGCTTCATGCCAAGAGATTATTCTACAATTTGAAGAAGTATTGTTTCTACTAAAAGAAAGTAGTTTTCCTAAGATATGTAGTTGATACAAGAGGCTTGCAAGTCAATGATGAGAAGATCTGAGCTATTGTCAAATGGCCGACCCTAACCACTTATGCCGAGGTGAGAAGTTTCCACGAACTGACATCCTTTTACCAAAGATTCATCTAAAGTTTTAGTACCATTGTTATACCCCTTACTGAGCTGACAAAGAAAAATGTTGAATTCAAGTGAGAAGAGAAAGAGGAACGAAGTTTTTTTGAAGTGAAGACAAGATTGACTTCTACACCAGTATTAGCTTTACCCAACTTTAAGAAGATTTTCAAGCTCCTATGTGATATGTCAAGCATTGGGATAGGTGCTATCTTAGTGCAAGAAAGCTAACCAATAGCTTACCATAACAAGAAGCTGAGAAGACCTCAATTGAACTACTCAATGTATGACAAAGAACTCCTAGCCCTTATCCGAGCACTCTAAGTGTGGCAACATTATTTATTGCCAAGAGAATTTGTCATTTATACAGATCATAAGTCCATAAGGTACCTCAAAACCCAAACTAAATTATCAAAGAGGTAAGCGTGATGGATTGAATTCCTAAAAGGATTCAACTTTATAATCAAGTATAAACAAGTCAAAGCCAATGTGGTTACTGACGTCTTATCACACCAACATGTTCTTCTGACTAAACTACAAACAAGACTCTTGGGATTTGCAAACATCAAAGTGCAGTATACTCAAGACCCTCATTTTGGTCCTATATTTAGATGATGTATAGAGGGAAGAATGATGGATGACTACCATATGGAAGGTGGTTATCTGTTCCAAAGCAGTAAGCTATATGTGCTAACTTGTTTTGTACAAGAGCTATTAGTAAGGGAAGCTTGTGGTGGAAGGCTCTCCAGCCATTTTGGAGAGAAGATGATATATGAGCTATTAAGTGGAAGTTTCTTTTAGCCTAAGATGTCGTGAGATGTTCATCGAATTGTTGAGACTTGTGCTATTTGCAAGAGGGAAAAATGCTTAGTCGAACAAGGGAAAGCAACGCCTTAGCTCATCCTGACTAAACCCTAGACTGAGTTAAGTATGAACTTTGTTCTTGATTGCCAAAAATTGCCCAAGACAAAGATTCTGTGATGGACTTCATGGATAGATTTAGTAAGATAGTACACTTTGTGCCTTGCTCCAAAACTAGCAGTGCTTCGACTATTGTTTTTCTCTTTTTGTAAGAGATTGTTCGTTTACACGACGTGCCAAGAACTGTAGTATCGAATAGAGATCCAAATTTTTTGAGTCATTTTTGGAGCACTCTTTAGCGTTGTATGGGGACTAACTACTATTCAGCACTTCTTGTCATCCCCAAACCAATGGCCAAATAGAGGTAGTCAACTGTACTTTAGAATCACTACTCCAAGCTTCCATAAGAAAGAACTTATTTGATTAGGATATTTGTTTACTTGTGGTGCAATTCGCTTGCAACCACACGATACATGACACCACCAAAACAAACACCCTTTGAAGCTGTCTATGGCTTCAATCCAGAGCTACCCCTTGATGAACCCTAATACCCATGCCTAAGCAAGAAGACCTTAATGCAAAAACCCAAGCACAGTCCTTATAACATATCTATGAGAAGGTTACATGGAAGATTGACCAAGTTGCCAAGAAACTGAGAGAAAAGAGTAAAGGGAGGAAGTCAACACAGTTTCAACCCGATGATTTGGTGTGGATACACTTAAGCAAGGAGAGGTTTCCAAACAAGAGAAAGAATAAGCTGTCCACTCTAGCCGAAGGTCCTTTCAAAGCACCCTAAAAGATTAATGACAATGCCTATTGACTGGAATTACCTAAAGACTATGGAGTTTCTAACATCTTTAACATTACCAACCTCAGCCCATATTGACCTAAAGGAGAATTGAGTGCAAACCAGCCGAATTTAATCCCAAGTCCAAATCAACTCAGAGAAGATAATAGGAATCAAATAACTAGACCTTTAACCTAAGCCCAAACTCAAGGTCTTGAGGGACTACCAAAGCGGATTCTATTGTTCCAGCCAATTCATGCCAAAGCCAAGCTGATCCTCACTGTCGACCAACTCCATATGCCAAGCTGAATAACTTCTCATCTGTCAATAATCAAGTGCTAACCTAAAATTATGCTCCACCAACAACTCAGTACTTTTCACATGTGTGCTCAATCATGACCATGCCGACCAATAGCTCAATAGTATTAGTGCCGAAAACCCCAAAGCACATTCGAACCCACATGTCTTGGAAGGACCCCCATGTCTACTTGAAACCTCTTCTCAACAATCTCTATCCTGACCTTACAATTTTGTTGTTTCTACTAAAAGCGCCCCAATGACCAAATGTCACATGTCTAGTTTCACATGAAAAGGATTCTACTACACCAATCATCAATTTCTTTGAATTTTCATTGTACCCTTTTATTATTCCTTGTACATTACTTGTTTAAGCAATACTCCTTTTTGTCATTTCCATTTTATGTAGGTTACCCTAAGTTTTCGGGTATAAATACCCTTTTGTAATAGGTAGCCGCAACAACATACATCTACTATTAAATATAATTCTCTTTCATAAGGTACTATGCTTACCCTTTTTTCTTACACTTATCATAACCCTTAAGCAAGGTTAGGTGACGAGTGACCTCACCGAGCTGCTCGTGTATCATATTGAATTAGTTTTGTGAGTCTGCAAAGTTTCCTTGGTGCATCATCTTCATAAAATCGTTTGTAATTTACTTGTTTATCTTATTTTCTTGTTCCTACTTTCGCATTTCATAACCTTTCACTTCAAGCTTTCTACAAGTTTAGACTCATCTTGATACTGTTGCCGTTATCTAGTCTTAACACAACACATCACCAAGAGTCTCGTCTATAGCTTAGTAAGAAGAACATGTCTTTTTAATAGTGCATCAGCAACCACATTACTCTTACCTTACTTGTATTTGATGACAAAATTAAATCCTTCCAGAAATTCAATCCATTGAGCTTAGCGCTTAGAAAGCTTTAATTGGCTCTACAGATACCTTAAGGACTGATTATCTATATATATGACAAATTCCTTTAATAAAAGGTAATGGTACCACACTCGAAGAGCTCAAATTAATGCCAATAGCTCTTTTTCATATATGGAATAGTTCAATTGTGCTCCTTTAAGCTTCTCACTGTGATAGGCAACATGTTGGCCTTCTTACATCAGCATAGGTCAGATGCCAACACTCAATGCATCACACAAACACTTTCTCGAAGTTTGATAGAGCTAAGATAAGGGTAAAGGTCGGTCTTTCCCTCACCTCAACAAAGCTTCTTTCCTCTTTATCTCCCAACTTAAACTCTACATTCTTCTTTGTTAGCTTAGTAAGAGGTGCAACTATAGTACTAAATCCTTGGATAAAGCAACAGTAGAAGGATGTCAATCTATGGAAATTTCTCACCTCGACATATGAAGCTAAGGTCAACCACTCAACAATGGCCCGAGCTTTCTCTTCATTAACTTTTAATCCTGCTCCATTAACCATGTAGCCTAAGCAAACCACTTCCTCCTAGCAAAAACAATACTTCTTTATGTTACCAAATAATCTTTCTACTCGAAGAACATCATAGACAGCTTAGAGATGTTTGATATGGTTAGGTAGGTCGGCATTGTATACGAAGATTTCATCAAAGTAGACAACAACAAACTTCTCGATTAGATTTCTCAAAACATGATTTATCAACCTCATAAAAGTAGTCGGGGCATTTAATAGTCCAAAAGGGCATGACCATCCTCTCATACAAGCCATGTCAAGTCTCAAAAGTAGTTTTCCATCCATCCTCTTGTCTTATTTGAATTTAGTGGTGTCCTGCTTCATATCAATCTTCCTAAACACTATCGTACCACTCAGTTAGTCCAACATGTTGTCTAACCTTGGAATAGGGTACCTGTACTTGATTGTAATCTTATTCATAACTCTGTTATCTACATACATTTGCCAACTACTACCCTTCTTTGGTACAAGTAATGCAAGAATAGCATAAGGACTGAGACTCTCTCTCACGTATCTCTTCTCTAATAGTTTGTTGACTTGCCTCTAGAGCTCAGCTGCTTGCTTAGAATTCATTCGATAAGTTGGCTTATTCAACAGTACACCACCGGGTATCAAGTCAATGTAATGCTCTATACTTTGGAAAGGGAGTAAGCCCCTAGGCAACTACTTGAGAAACAAGTCAACATATTCATCTAATAGCTCTCAAATCTCCTTAAGTAAGTTAACTTGATCTTTCAATTCCAATAATTGCCTAACCAACAGGAAGGACAGCACATCAAACTGAATAGCTTCTTGGAGCTTTAATCGGCTTGTAATTAGTGCCTTCTTGGATCCTCAGGCTAACTTAACTTGCAGCTTGCTTACTTGACTCAGGGTCATGGGGGTTCGGGGTAATTTTCCTCCCATCTTTCTCAAACTCATACGCGTTCTTGAAACCATCATGAATGACCCTTTGAACAAACAACCATAGTTAGCTTAGCAATACATGTGATGTACACATAAGCAGTACATTACATAGAATTTCATCAAAATGGTTCCCGATTAAGATCGACAGTAATACTTGCTGAGTGACATGCAAGGCTCCTTTCTCATTTAGCTAATGCAATTTATACGATCTCGGATGTGAGATGGTTGATAACTTGAGCTTCTTAACTAGCTCAACAAACACTACATTAGTGCACCACCCATTATCTACTATAAGTACATATACCTATTCATTCACCTTACAAGTGATGTGAAACAAGTTTTCGCGTTGCTCCTCCTCAACTAATGGTTCAAGGCTCATTGTTTGTTTGACAACTAAGGTCAACTTATCTAAATCCTCAACAAACACATTTTCCTCAACTAGCTCATCATTAACCTCAACTCCTTCCTCCAACTCTCTCTTCTCGTCAAGCTCCTCATCCGTGCTATCCACCTCAATCTTCAGGGCATCTCTCTTGATAATCACAATTTGCTTATTTGGGCATTAAGCAACCATATGTCTAAATCCTTGGCACCTAAAGCACTTGATCTAGCTCATATTCCTCCTAAATCCTTGTCTCTTTTCATAAGTTCTCTTCAACGACTCTTGGTTAGCAGTGCGAGCCTTTAGCTTGGTCATTTCCTCAGCTTTTCTACTAATGTTAGGGCCTTAAGGAGCTCAGCTATCTCTCTACATAGGTCAGTGAAGTTGGTTAGGTTAGTTCAACCTATTTTTACTATGTCTCTCTACTCATTGGGCAATTTTGATGGCTTCATCCAACATAGTAAAATGTTGTAATTCCACTATGTCTCAAATATTATATCTCAATCTAGTAAGGAATCTGCAAAACTGTTCGAACTGAGGGTTCATCTACTTTACATAAATCATAAGCATTTGAAATTCTCAAACACACTCATCAACAGTTCAACTTCCTTGTCTCAACTCTTGAAGTCGAGCAAAAGTATCATGTAAGTATCCGGCACAAATCTATTTCTAAAGACTCTTTTCATCTCAAGCTAAGTGCTAATCTCTCTATATTCTACTCTCCTTCTCATGGCTTGGAAGTTCCTCCACCACATCATAGCATATCCTAAGAACTCTATAGCAGCAACTCTCATTTTCTCTCAGTCCTCATACTGGTAGTAGTCAAAGACTTGTTTTACTTTCTCTTCTCATACGAGATAGTCATTAGCATTTTCAAAACCATTAAAGCTCAAGATTTGAAGCTTCACAACGTCGATAGCTCAATGTACTCGAGCTTATTCTTCTATTTCAACATACTCTTCTTCTTCGTCCTCTTCATTTACTTCACTCAAGTTAATCCTTCTCCATACACGTTCTCCCACTCTTCCACCTTGCTATTGTCGAGTTAGGATTTGTCCCCTCGCAGGCTGAGCAACTTAGGGAGTGTTCGGAGTGGCATCAGCAAGTTGAAAGGCTAATGCATAAATAGCTTTGGTTAGGTCTGCTATCAAGTTAGCCATTTCACCAATTTGTTCATCCGTGCTTTTAGGAGTATTTTGAGGCTATCGACCATTATGGACAATGCCACTATTATCATCCCCAATACCAGCATTCATACTCAAGTCAGTCGTTCTTTTACAAAAATTTCAGTCAACACCTAAAACTTCGATAATCGAGAAATAAGTAACATAATTTTTTAATCAACTAAATCGTACACTTACTATTTCTAGTCACTCAACCCACTACTTCACAGAGAACACACTATTACTTGCTTTGTTTTCTCAATTCAAAACAAATTATAATAGGGTACATACACAACAGCAAACCAATACTTCTTCTGCTTACTCAAACATTCACAGCTAACTCTTTCACTACCATTACCCACTACGACAACCAATATTACTTACAACACGACAATAACTAGCTCAAATACAACTTACCTAAATGAACCTCAAGTCTGATACCAAGATGATAGGATATGCTAACAGCAAAAAAGATTAGCTATAATGGGGGCATGGTTGTTAAAATTGTGAGTTAAAAATACAATTCTACGAGGTTATAATTTTATAATGTTTTTATATGTTAAAATGAATATAAAATTGTTTATATGAAAACTTTTTGTAAAATTGTGAACTTTAATGCATGATTTTATAAACTTACGATTTTACCAATTTTATACAATTTTATATGATTCTATGCATTCAACTAAACAGTAAAATCACAATTTTGATAACCATGATTAGGAGCGATTCTATGCTTGTAGAAAGCTTGAATGAAAGGATGGGAAAAGTGTACGAAATAAGAAATGAACAAGTAAACCACGGTTAACTCTAAGGATATTACACACCAGGGAACTACTAATGACTTACAAAGTGAACTCAATATAACATACAAGCTAGCTCGGTGAGGGTATTCGCCACCTAACCTTACTTAAAGGTTAGGATAAGAGAAGGGAAAGGGAGTAAGCACACTTAGCTCACCAAAAGAACAAGTAGTATATTCAACATCTAAGATATGTTGTAGCTACATTTACAAGGGTATTTATATCTAAAAAGTTAAGGCACCCTACCTAAAATGGAAAAGATAAAAAGGGTACTATCTAAAAGAAGTAATGTATAAGGAATAATAAAGGGTACAAATGAAAAATCAAAGAAATTAGTGATTAGTGCAACAAATCCTTTCGCATAGGGGTTAGACACGTGGCAGACAGTCATTGGGGCACTCTTGGCAAAAATAGACAAATTTGTACAGTCAAGCTGGAGGTTGCTAAGTAGAGGTACCAAGCAAACCTAGTAGTTCTTCCCGAGAGACGTTGGCTCAAATGCGTTCTAGGATTCTCAACATAAGTATTGCTAAGCTAGTAGTCGATACAAGTAGATTAAAGTAGTCTATAAGGCTAACCGAGCAATCAAGGGAATAGGAATCTAGTATACACACAATGGTTGACAAAACTGAACCAGCTTGGCTCAACATGTGAAGTCGTTCAAGAATAAGGATCAACTCGACCTCGGCTAAAGTTAGTTAAAATGAGAGAATCAACTTCGTCAATCCTTCAAGCCATAAACCTTAGGCTCGAACTAATGGTCCAGTTGTCTAATTCCCATCAAATATGCAAGATTATCGAGTGTCATATGTCTAAGTAAGTGGGATCAATACTACACCGCATTTCAAAGTATTATTTTAGAATACTTTAAGACTTTGGTATGTATCTGTTTATAGTTATAAGTTAATTGACTGTACATGTGTAGCATATGTACATGAACATTGTTCTATTATTATGTAGATCTAAGCTTTATGTATTGATTGTTTAGTGGTTACTATTTTGATTGGTGTGCTGAGATTGGTTGATCACCTTAAAAAAGATCTAAACCTAAACTTAGCCTAAAATCTAACCGGACATACATTGTAACCCACTAGGGTAACAACTAAGATTCTTAGGCTAAACATAGACCCTTCGATGAGGATAGTTGAAATAGTTTATTTCCCACCCTTAGTCAAACTAAGTGACAAGAGAAAAGGTAACAACAAAATTAGGAACCGTAGTTCGAAGGTAGTCTTAAGTAGAGGGCGTTCTCCATTGCACAAACTAAGCCCTAGTTTAGTTTCAATTCGTATGTGAGACGTTAAACTCCTCAACCCGAATTAGAGTAAGCGCAATTTCTCTAATCTCATAATAGGTGAATAACGTCATGTGATGACACTTGCTTATACATGTATTGCATCTAACTAAATTGCTTGAAAATCTTGGTTACTCTATGTTAGATATACACTTCTGTCTTCATCCCATTTATTAAGCATGTTGTTCCTCATCCCCCTATAATTATTTTACAAGTCCAAAGTAGATTTACCAATACACTCCAAATCCTAAAAGATTAGAGAATGGGGTCAAGAAGTGAGGTTGAAGGAAAATTGGCTGAATTTTTATTTTATTTTCGACTTTACTAACCTTTAGGAAAACTAATAGGGTCTCTTCAGGTACCTCTCTAGTTTTCAACTATTGATATGTATTCTACATTCCATAAATCTATAGACTTTTATAATTTCTCTACTAAATACATTATCTTTTCACACCATTATAATTTTTGAAATTACTTATTAGTTTCAAGATTTTATACACCATACAGTATATAAAACTCAATTTTTCTCGAACTATTTAACCAAAAGTTTGTTTTTAACAATTATTTTGAAAGATTACACCACGAATTTATATCAAACAAGTATTGAATTGAATGTTTCAAAGCGATTGGGTTAAATACACCTACTATACACTAAGTTTAAGATAACGGTTGTAAGGTCAACTTCTATCTTAGGATATTTCATATCTTCAGAGCATGACATCTACCACTAACAAAATACTTCTACTATGCATTTTCTAACCCAGCCAACAAACATATTCGTCAAAAAGCACGCTAGTCATCCATGCTCTTTTATTGGCACGTTGTTGACAATTTCAGTTGTTCATGTTGACATTCTTAAAGCAACATAGCTTTGCATGCTTTCCAATAATCCATAAAGAATTTTTTTTCTAAATCATCCTCTTTGCAACAAATAACAATTGTAAGCCTTTCTTTGTCCTATTTTCTTTCTTCAAATTGCTTTATTGCAAGAGAATAATCAGCTTCTAACCTGTAAAACACACCAACTTCGTCTATATTAAAAACATCTTTCATAGAGAATCGGTCTACTTTTTCCCTTATGGACTCTAATTTCCTCTCTATGTCCTATATGTTAACTGAAACATTCTCCAAAACGACAAAATGACTTAATACCATGTCTTAGCTTGAACTTCTCAAGCCAACCTTAAGAAAGTTTGTATTCATAAGGCTATTAAGGGTATAAAAGTTTTATCGTCTCCCTTATCTTGTCTAAAATTAGCTCTCCAATTATATTCACATAATCTTAGTATTAGAGAAACCACTCATAAATAACCTTCTCCATGTCTAGAAAGTCTACCAGTTTGTGTTACTTGATATCTCCTCCTTTTTCTAAGTCAATCAAAAGGTACTTAGATGATTGCTGGAGAATGTTTGATATAAGCCGTGATTAATGTTTAAAATGATGTTTTTCATCAAGTCACTGCTTTATATCTTTTAAAGTGCATGGGGCGTGATCTTTCTTATACTCACATAATGTTATGTGTATTTGATCCATTATGGTTGATTTCTAAACATTTTTTAGATAAGAAGCCATCATTAGTATGATTTTAAGAATGTTTTCTATGTTGTTTATATAATTGTTCCCTTCATCATCTTATGTTGAATATATTTAGTTCTAATACAATGAACTCATAGATGCAAGTAACTTGTATTGAACTTTATTTAATTAATCAATACAATGAACATTTTTTAACTATTAAAAATAATGATACCATTTATGTACATATTTTCATAAATATATATGCAATGAATTTTTTTTAATTAATTCACACAATATGATATATAAATTAGCAATATACAATGATTTTTTACGTAATTAAATTTATATTCGCTAAATTAAAAAATCACTCTTTAAATTAATAAATTATTAATTTATCAATTACTTAATATCCCTTTAAATTAATAAATTTTCATGGTCTAATATTATTAATTTGTAATAGGTTTAATTTAAAAAGCATTGATGGCTTCTTCACTTTTTCGTGTAAGCTGGACCGTAGGTAGACCTAAGGTCAGGTCAAACCCGGCCCAAACCCACTAAGTCAAGGGCCTAGTCCCCCTTGAATTGGGACAGGCCTTGGTTAAGCAAGTTCCAAGCCAGTTCACTCTGCCTAACGATTTGACAGGTCGGTTTTCGGCCTATGAATTGCCCAATTATTATTTTTTTTTATAATTGGGAAAAAACATTCTTTTATCTTTTTTTTTTATTTGAACAAAAAAACACTAATAAATCACAAGAATTTAAAATTTTGACTATTTCACTCTATTAATTATTGGGCAGTAAGCTTAATGATTCGTATCTTATTAATTGTTAGGCACAATATTAATAATTTACATTTTCAATAATGTATAATTATTATTTTATGACTACAATTAGTGGATTGAATAAATAAACCTCTTTTTATAGACAACATCTCAAGGAAAGCTTCCCAATATAATCAATATGGGACTTGAATTGTGATAGACAATGCTTACTATACTTTTTTATTACTTTAGAAGAAACTTCAAAAAATAATATAATATATGTCAGAGTTAGATCGATATTATAAAGAGAATAGCACCTATCTAATATTTATAATATACTCGTCAATTTATATATGCCATAAATATATTCCTTATAACTTTAATGGTATTAAATTATAAATACAATTGCATTTTTATAAATCATTAAAATATATTATTTACAAAAGTAGTTGCTCTTTAAAAAATTAAATAATATTGTATAAAACTTATGATATTTTATGCTCTGAACTTTTTTAGTAGGTTTTTTTTATTCGAAAAACTCTTTTGGCGGTTAAAATAATATATTTTGCACCATAACTATCTATTTTTATTAATATTAAAATATATAGGTTTTAATAATTTTTTTTATAAACCCATATATATTATTCGATCTCAAGATCAACTTTTAAATATAAATTTTAATTTTATTTATATTTTAATTAAAAAATACTTAAATTTAATTTATAAAAAACTTTTTTTTATTTTTAAAATTTTTGAATCAGAACCAATAAATTGAACCGTCAGTTTCTTGCTGGTTCGATGAGTCGAACACATTGAACTACGCCGATCCACCAAACCAAGCAAGTCAAGCTATGGTTCATGCATGTGACTCACAGGTCCAAACTTATTCCGGTCCGGTTTACAAGTAGAGCTTGACCCCTCCCAAAGTCTAACCGTTGGCTTCCGATTGCATGCAAGGATTCGAAATTTCACACGGCTGGACTGGACTTCAACGTGATTGGGATGTGGGCTTCAATTTCGATTGAGCTGCAACATATGATGAGCAATTTATATGGACATGTGGGCTAGCTGCTTCTCCAAACGTGGGCCTGAAATCAACTTGTGACGTGCACTTGAAATTTGTTCGCTTCGCATATCTGCACAACGTTGACCTTTGTCAAACAGTTGTATAACTTTTTAATCTCTATTTTATTTTTCAACCATGTCAAATAAACACAACTTTTAATTAATTGCGTTGATTCTTAAAAAATCATAACTCATCGAATTCAACTCCAAATCAAAAAAAAATTGATTCATTTTTATTCTTTTCTTCTCAATTACTCCATTAAAACCTAAAATCAAAATATTTTTTTAATGAAGTATTAAATATCCACAAAATACCTATTAAATCATCAAAAGCACTAATAAAAACCCACTAATATATATATATATATATATATATATATATATATAAAATAAAGCACATATCAGTTAATATTTGTACTTTGATGCTTAGAATTAGTTACAGTTATCCTCCTCTTAAACCATGTGAATCATGCACTTTTACTACAGCCCACGCTCATATGGTGATGACCCTCGATCGCAAAGGGCACAGGTCGCTGAGAATGAGCTCTTCTAGGCCAAACATGTGGCCACTAACTCCAGCCAAAAACTCCACAACAAGGAGAAGGAAGTGGAGGAGCTTAAGAGCAAATTGGGATCCAAGTCCAAAGAAGTTGTGGATGCCCAGGCCGAATGCCAGCAAAAGGTTTGCTCGGTGCCAAAGTGGTCATACTGACCACTAAAGTGGACTAGGAAACGAAAGACCACCAGGCTTTCTTGAAATGTGCCATGCGCATCGGGAAGAGGGAGGAGGAAAGAAAGGCGGAGGCCGCTCAGCTTCACGCGTCATCACCCTTGAGGCTTGGAAGAAGATTTTCAGTTCAATCTTCAAAAGCAAGCAATGGGAGGACTTCCAGAACGAACGAACCTTGCCGAGATGAAGCAGGCTAGAGAAACTGTGTGGCAAGCTCATCCTGGCTTAGATTTGAAGTGCCTGTCCTTTGTAGACCCTTTACCAAAATCTTCAAAGTCCAAGGAAGAGGATGACGAAGGCTCAAGGAGAAGATCCTCTTCCTAACAAGGAAAGTGATGCCTGAGTTGCCAACTTCAGTGTTGCGCCTCCTGTTCCGACTGCTTCATCTCAAGAACCTTCAACCTCCAAATCTTAAGGAGGTTCGCTCCTCCGGCCCTTGGAAAACCAATGGGCACTGATTGAGCTATTCGTGATTCTACTTTCTTTATGTAAATTTCCTTGTCATTTTTCCTTTCATGACGGCCTGGATCATCGTAAAAACTTTGATGGATGAATGGAAATGGATGGTTTTGGTTCTTTTACTTGTTTTTGTTGCCCGTCCTTTGTCTTAGTTAAAGCCAAAATTCCAATCTTCAATACTTTTAATTTTAAGTATTATGGTTCCGTGGGCTTATGAGCCTAATTGGGTTTCTTGCTTAGGCATTGAACGGTTCGTTCTACAAACCTCGGACCATGGGATTTCCCCATATCTTTATGCCTCCAGGGTTTCTTTTACCTTGAAGTTTTCAAGGGGTCCGAGCTTCGGGGCTTTTCGTTCTTAACTTTAGAATTTTCCCGGTGTTTTAAAGAACTAAGCTTGTAAGCTCGTTATTGGGACTTTCCTCGAGCTTATATAGCCCTTACCTTGTCATGTAGGGATTCTGAAGAAGTACATTGTCATATGTTCGGGTGGAATTATATGAGGTTAGGCTTATCCTTAAAGGGGCATAGTACTTTTCAAACAATCAGTATTTTATTAACTTTCCTTAAAACTTTGCAAATTACAAGTACTCAAAAATAGAGTGGATGAGTTCCATAATCTCGGTACCATCTAGCCTCTCTAACCTATATGCCCCATTCCCCAAGTTTATTCTCGTGCTAGCTTGTCTATCTCGTTACCTTCAATTGATAATGTCCACCATCCATACATCAAAAATTGATTGTCTAATATTTTGATCGCAAGTGCTAGTGCAACAAATTAACGTCCCAATCACAACCATTACTCTTTTACTAGGTGGATTAAGCTTGATCCTCTATTAATTAACATTCCAATCAACATGTTTTTAAGTCAAGACCCTTATATTGACCACTGCTCTTTTACTAGATTGAATTAAGTTTAATTCTCTCTTCTTATAGATATTATAGAGATAGCAATTCTCAAGCCATTTAAGTACCAATGTCTTGTTTGATACATGAGAATAAACTCGAAACGAAATCGCGATTCTAGGTTTCATTCTATTTCCCATGTTTCAAAGCGTTTTTGAAATTCAAAATCATGATTCTTTAGAACTAAGGATTCAGCCTTTAAAGAAAATCATTCTACCTTTCATTCCATCTCTTTTAATGAAAATTTACCTAAATAATCTTTAACCTACTACATATATAAAGTAAATTATTGGCATTTACGACATATACTTATATATACACATTTTATTCCATTCCAAATCTATTGCAATTACATGTAACTAGCAGATCATACACTCATGATGCATGTACTAAAAATAAAAAAATTAATGAAAAATTACACTTTTAGTTATCAAACTTTATTACTTTTTTTTAATTAAGTTCTCAAACTTTTACATTTTTCTATTTTAGTCCCCAAACTTTAAACTTTGTAAAAGTTTACAAAAAAGTCATCTATTAGCAAACCATTAACTTTTCTGTTAACAAATGACTCTTTTGTAAACTTTTAAAAATTTTAAGAGTTAAAATAGAAAAATTAAAAGCTTAAGAACTTGATTAGAAAAGGTAGTAAAATTTAAAGACTAAAAGTGTAATTTTCCATCTTTTTTTCCTTTTGATCATTTGTTAATTTTTCTAGCAAAAAACATAAGTTCCGACATAATGCATCAAAATAGTTATTGTATCATTAAATAAAATATTTGGTAAAAAAATTATTTATCTTATTACAAATATAATTTTTATTTATTTTTTTTAATTTAAAAATATATAATAATATAGTAACTAATTTTATATAGTATCATCAAATTAAATATGATAATTGATTATCTACACTATTGTTCATTTAATTTAATAATTAGAATAAGTAGTAAATAAGCTGTATAATTACTTTATTAACACTACTTCCTAAAGGGATGGAGTTAGTTTAAGTCTCTTCTCCTCTAAAAACAAAAAAAAAAAAAAAAAA